>LR738713.1:513861348-513980884 GCA_902687465.1 Secale cereale
GGGGGGGGGGTTACCGGAACCCCTCGGGGAAGTATTGGGCCCTAGTGGGCTTTAGTGGAAAGAGAGAGGGCCGGCCAGGGTTGGGCCGCACGCCCCTCCCCCTTGGTCCGAATTGGACAAGGAAAGGAGGGGGGCGCCCCTTTCCTTCTCCCTCTCCCTCTCCTTCCTTCTCCCTCTCTCCTTCTTGGTGGACTCCTACTAGGAATAGGATTGGAATCCTATTCCTAGTAGGATTGCCTCCCTAGGGCGTGCCATAGGGGCCCGACCAGCCTCCCCCTTGCTCCTTTATATACGGGGGCAGGGGGCACTCAAAGAAACACAAGTTGATCCGTTGATCTCTCCCAACCGTGTGCGGTGCCCCCCTCCACGGAAACACACCTCGGTCATAATGTTGCAGCGCTTAGGCGAAGCCCTGCGACGGTAACTTCATCATCTCCGTCACCACGCTGTCGTGCTGACGAAACTCTCCCGTGAAGTTCTACTGGATCAAGAGCTCGTGGGACGTCATCAAGCTGAGCGTGTGCTGAACGCGGAGGTGCCGTACGTTCGGTGCTTGATCGGTTGGATCGTGAAGAAGTTCGACTACATCAACCGCGTCACTAGAGCTTCCGCTTTCGGTCTATGAGGGTACGTAGACACACTCTCCCGTCTCGTTGCTATGCATCTGGTAGATAGATCTTGCATGATCGTAGGATTTTTTTTGAAATACTACGTTCCCCAACAAAGTTGCACTATCATTATTAACCTTGCATCTTTTGGCTTCAATATTATGAATATGTGTATCACTACGATCGAGATCCAACAAGAATAGACCAGTCTCCAAGGGTGCATGACCATAAAAGATATTACTCATATAAAAAGAACAACCATTATTCTCAGATTTAAATGAATAATCGTCTCGCAATAAACAAGATCCAGATATAATGTTCATGCTTAATGCTGGCACCAAATAACAATTATTCAGGTCTAAACCTAATCCCGAAGGTAGATGTAGAGGTAGCGTGCCGACGGCGATCACATCGACTTTGGAACCATTTCCCATGCTTATCGTCACCTCGTCCGTAGGTAATCTTTGTTTAATCCATAGCCCCTGTTTCGAGTTACAAATATTAGCAACCGAACCAGTATCAAATACCCAGGTGCTACTACGAGCTTTAGTAAGGTACACATCAATAACATGTATATCAAATATACCTTTGTTCACTTTGCCATCCTTCTTATCCGCCAAATACTTGGGGCAGTTCCACTTCCAATGTCCAGTCCCTTTGCAGTAGAAGCACTCAGTTTCAGGCTTGGCTTCAGACTTGGGTTTCTTTGCGGGAGTAGCAACTGCATTGCTATTCTTCTTGAAGTTCCCATTCTTTCCCTTGCCCTTTTTTCTTGAAACTAGTGGTCTTGTTAACCATCAACACTTGATGCTTCTTTTTGATATCTACCTCTGTAGCTTTGAGCATAGGTAAGAGCTCGGGAATTGTCTTCGGCATCCCTTGTATGTTATAGTTCATCACGAAGCCTTTATAGCTTGGTGGCAGTGATTGAAGAACTCTATCAATAACACTATCTTCGTCAACTTTGCATCCAAGTTGAGTCATATGATTGTAGTACCTAGACATTCTGAGCAAGTGTTCACTGATAGAACTGTTCTCCTCCGTCTTGTAGTTGTAGAACTTATTGGAAATCTCATATTTCTCAATCCGGGCATTTGCTTGAAATATTAACTTCAACTCCTGGAACATATCATATGCTCCATGACGTTCAAAACGTCGTTGAAGTCCCGGTTCTAAGCCGTAAAGCATGGCACACTGAACTATCGTGTAGTCATATGAACGAGCTTGCCAGACGTTCATAACATCCGGAGTTGCTCCTGCAGCAGGCTTGTCACCTAGTGGTGCTTCAAGGACACAATTCTTATGTGCAGCAATGAGGATAATCCTCAAGTTACGGACCCAGTCCGTGTAGTTGCTACCATGATCTTTCAACTTAGCTTTCTCTAGGAACGCATTAAAATTCAATGGAACAACAACACGGGCCATCTATCTACAACAACATAGACATGCAAAATACTACCAGGTACTAAGTTCATGATAAATTCAAGTTAAATTAATCATATTACTAAAGAACTCCCACTTAGATAGACATCCCTCTAGTCATCTAAATGATCACGTGATCCAAATCAACTAAACCATGTCCGATCATCACGTGAGATGGAGTAGTTTTCAATGGTGAACATCTTATGTTGATCATATCTACTATATGATTCACGCTCGAACTTTCGGTTTCCAGTGTCCCGAGGCCATATCTGCATATGCTAGGCTCATCAAGTTTAACCTGAGTATTCTGCGTGTACAAAACTGGCTTGCACCCGTTGTATGTGAACGTAGAGCTTATCACACCCGATCATCACGTGGTGCCTCGGTACGACAAACTTTCGCAACGGTGCATACTCAGGGAGAACACTTATACCTTGAAATTTAGTGAGAGATCATCTTATAATGCTACCGTCGTTCTCAGCAAAATAAGATGCATAAAAGATAAACATAACATGCAATCAATATAAGTGATATGATATGGCCATCATCATCTTGTGCCTTTGATCTTCATCTCCATAGAACCGTCATGATCACCATCGTCACCGGCGTGACACCTTGATCTCCATCGTAGCATCGTTGTCGTCTCACCAACTATTGCTTCTACGACTATCGCTACCGCTTAGTGATAAAGTAAAGCAATTACATGGCGATTGCATTTCATACAATAAAGCGACAACCATATGGCTCCTGCCAGTTGCCGATAACTCTGTTACAAAACATGATCATCTCATACAATAAAATTTAGCATCATGTCTTGGCCATATCACATCACAACATGCCCCGCAAAAACAAGTTAGACGTCCTCTACTTTGTTGTTGCAAGTTTTACGTGGCTGCTACGGGCTGAGAAAGAACCGTTCTTACCTACGCATAAAACACACAACGATATTTCATCAAGTATGTGCTGTTTTAGCCTTCACAAGGACCGGGCGTAGCCACACTCGATTCAACTAAAGTTGGAAAAACTGACACCCGCCAGCCACCTGTGTGCGAAGCATGTTGGTAGAACCAGTCTCGCGTAAGCGTACGCGTAATGTCGGTCCGGGCCGCTTCATCCAACAATACCGCCGAATCAAAGTATGACATGCTGGTAAGCAGTATGAATAGTATTGCCCACAACTCACTTGTGTTCTACTCGTGCATATAACATCTACGCAAAAACCTGGCTCTGATACCACTGTTGGAGAACGTAGTATTTCAAAACAAATTCCTACGCACAAGCAAGATCATGGTGATGTATAGCAACGAGAGGGAAGAGTGTCGTCCACGTACCCTCGTAGATCGTAAGAGGAAGTGTTATGACAACGCGGTTGATGTAGTCGTACGTCTTCACAATCGACCTATCCTAGTACCAAACGTACAACACCTCCAGGATCTGCACACGTTCAGATCGGTGACGTCCCACGAACTCATGATCCAGTAGAGCTTTGAGGGAGAGTTTCGTCAGCACGACGGTGTGATGACGGTGATGATGAAGTTACCGACATAGGGCTTCGCCTAAGCACCACAACGATATGACCGAGGTGGATTATGGTGGAGGGGGGCACCTCACATGGCTAAGAGATCAATAATCCACTTGTGTGTCTATGGGGTGCCCCCTCCCCGTATATAAAGGAGTGGAGGAGGGGGGAGGTCCGGCCCTCTATGGCTCGCCCTTGGAGGAGTCCTACTCCCACCGGGAGTAGGATCCCCCCCTTTCCCTAGTTCGACTAGGAGAGAAGGAAGGGGGAGAGAGGGAGGAAGGAAAGTGGGGGCGCCGCCCCACCCCTCCTAGTCCAATTCGGACTGGAGGGAGAGGGGGCGCGCGACCTGCCCTGGTCTCCTATCTCTCTCTCTCTCCACTATGGCCCAGTAAGGCCCATACACTTACGGGGGAGTTCCGGTAACCTCCCGGTACTCCGGTAAAATCCCGATTTCACCCGGAACTATTCCGATGTCCAAATATAGGCTTCCAATATATCGATCTTTATGTGTCGACCATTTCAAGACTCCTCGTCATGTCCGTGATCATATCCGGGACTATGAACTACCTTCTGTCGGGGGAAACTGTCCTCCCACGAGCACCTATGGGACCGGAGCCCCTTCTACGTTGCGGTAAGGGAGCGGAGAGAGCACGAAGAGCAGATCGAGGGGCACACGCGGGCAGTTTACCCAGGTTCGGGCCGCGCGGACGCGTAAAACCCTACTCCTGCCTTGGTTGTATTGAGCTTGGGAGCTTGAAGAGCTACAGTACTAGCTACACCGAGCGAGAGAGTTGCTTATGATTCGAACCCTTTCTACGTTGTGCATGGGCCTCCTTTTATAGCTCAAGGGGTCACCGACAGGTGTCAACGTAGAGAAGGGTAAAAATGTAAATGTGGTGGTAGTTGTAACAGTGCGGGAATAGTGCGTGAACAGTGGATGAACAGTGGTCTTCACCTAACCTTGACGGTGGGGGACAAGGGCATTAAATGCCCGTCACCGTCGACCCCAAAAGTGTCCGTCCATGCTTCTCCGTTCGCCACGGTGGTAGCCTCGTCACCGTGGGTTGCCACCGTGTGCCCCAGGCTGCACAGCCATCCACCACGCGTCCCTGGAAGGGCCCCAAGGCGACGCGTGGGCAGATGAGCTGGAGCGCGGGCACACAGCGTAGCTTTCCCCGGCAAGCACCTTGCCGGGGCCATGATCTTGCCGGGCCCGGAAGCTTGTCGCTCCTCGGGTCCTGCCGGGGCGCATGATGCGCCGGGGCGTTCCTTGAGGTACGTATTCCTTGGTCTTCCTGGCAAGCTCCTCTTGCCAGGGTCTTGTGCTAACATGATAATCTTGAGCCTGGTGCGGCCTTCCCGGCAAGCTCCTCTTGCCGGGGCCTTGATCTTCTGACTTGTATACTTTGTTCTTGAATGGTTTTATAGGGACCAGAAAGGTTTCCGGCAAGCACGCGGTGAACCCTGCCGCGGGAAGCTGCTACTGCCCGTGCACAAGTTGGGGTACTAAGGTACCCGTATCTTAGTGCACCGATAGGAGCCCCCGGGCCTGGGCCACACACGGTGCCGAGCGCTGTTGGGCCAGGCCCAAAACAGTGCACGAGCACACGCGGCCCACGGCAAGCCGTATCCCCTTCCGTATCCGCCGCGCCCCTCCCTAACGGCACGCGTCGATTGCGGCGTCGTGGGAGAGATCGTGGCCTGTTGTTTAATGGGAAATGCGGAGCGTCCCCCACTCCCCCCTTAAAAGCAGAGGAAGCAGGGGCAGTTACCTCCTTCGTCTTCATTGTGTCTTCATTCTCCAGAAATCCTCCGCTGCTCCTTGCCCCCACCCCTCCTCCGCCGTCTTCCGCATCTGCGGTGCCGTCAAGCTCCTCGCCTCTTCCCTCGCCGCCCCCGCCATGGCCCCGAAGAGCGACAAGGCGAAGGCGGACAAGGCCAAGAAGGAGAAGTCCGAGCAGGCGGCGAAGCTGGCCGCCATGCGGAAGAGAAGCGTGGTCTTCGCGCCGAGGCTTGGCGCGACGGAGCTGCGGAACAAGTACTATCTGTTCTGGTCCGGGGAGACCAAAGCCCATCCCCGCACCAGAGCCTTCCCCGCCGTCGCCAAAGACATGTTCCCCGGCGGGTACTTCTTCTTTGCTGCTTTCTTCCACTGTGGATTGTGCCCTCCGTACTCGGAGTTCTTTTGCGATATCATGAACACATACAACCTCCACCTCTTAGATTTCACTCCCAACGCCATCCTTACGATGGCCGTTTTCGCACATCTGTGCGAAAACTATGTTGGGATCCATCCAAACGTAGCACTCTTTCGCCATTTCTTTATGCCTAGAGTAGAGGCTGGCGCTCCCCTTTCCGGCGACATCTCCTGGTTCTTCCGGCTGAATAAGAAGGATTCATACCTGAAGGGAGAACTCCGCGGCAAGTGGGAGGAGTGGCGTGCAGATTGGTGTTGGGTAGTGGAGGATAATCTGGAGCCTTTCACTGCACCGCGCACAACAGCCATAGTGCGCGGCAGGAATTGGAGCGAATTGGCCCCGGAGGACAACAAGCTCAGTATTGCCCTCGTCAGGATTATCCGTCTCCGGGTAGCTAATCTGACCATCGGAGAGGTTGGGGAAGATTTCCTCTGCCGCCGCATTGCCCCTTTACAAGAAAGGAAAAGGCCCGCCTGGGAATTTGGCAATGCGGCGGATATCATGAGGCTGCTCCCCGGATTAAACTTCAATTTCACTGCTTTGGAGCTGAAAGGAATGGTCCGAGAGCTCTTCAAGCATGACCCGGCCCATCCGGAGTGGTTCAGACCGGCCAAGGGAGTGGTGCCACTGTGCAACAGCACCGCCTGTGACTCCTTGCGCGCAATGATGCCGGAGTGCGACTCCCATGGCATCGTCCCCACCTGGATCGAGCCTCCGCCGGATACTGTGCTGAGCTTCTTCGACAACTTAGTTGAGACGCCCAAGAACTCCGAGGAGAACAGGGGCCTCACCCGGGCCACTACGGCTCGGGATATAGCCTACATCGCTTCCAGAATGGAAGAGGCCGCCGCAGCTGCGGCGGCGGGAGATTTTGGATACACCGTGGACGAGGCGCAGGCCGCGGACGAGACGAACCGAGCAGAGGAGGCGGAAATCCTCAGGTTGCTCAAGCTTCCGCCCGACGAGTTTGCCGGGGTGCCTTCCCTGAGACTTTCCGGGATACCCGGGGTTGCCGGGGTGAGCGAGGCCGCCGCAGGGAGCGAGGTTGCCGGAGGGAGCGGGGCCGCCGAAGGGAGCGGGACTGCAGGAGGGAGCGAGGCCACCGGGCATGGTGCTGGGCCCAGCGAGCCTGCCGGGGAGGAGGAGGAGGACGTCGAGGCTGATGAAGACACCGGTGGATCTCTGGGACTTGACGACGATGCCTCTTCGTCCTCAGAGAACTCCCCGCCTCCGGCAAGTCCTACGCAACCACCGAGGAAGCGCCTCCGCAAGGCGGCTACGGCGACAAGGCCGCAGGCACCCAGACAGCAGCCTGCGCGCCGGGCGACGCGCGCCACCAGGGCGAGCCAAGCCGCGACGGAGGCGCCCCACGCACCAGCGCCAAGCGGAGGGGGATCCTCCCGGAGCGGGACGGCCGCTCCTCCTGCTCCTCGGGCCTCAGCGTCGACGGAGGCTGGGTCTTCGCAGCCCACAGCCCCGGAGACCGCCAAGCGCCCGAGGGAGCCTTCTCCTCTTGCTCCTCGCACGGGAGCATCTCAGGTGGAGTTTGACTTCTCCGCCCTCAGCTCCGATGACGACGAGGAAGAGGAGTAAGTACTTGCAACTTGTAACTTCTTTGATTTTGTCTTGATTTTCCTTGATGATTCTGTTCTTATTTCTGTTTTGCTTTCAGGTCCCTGGCCCAGCGGATGGCGAAGAAGGCCAAGATCCCTGTGGTTGAGGTCGAAGACGACTCGCCCGCCGCGGCGACCGGAGACGCGCCAGCGGCAAGCTTGCCGGATCAACCTGCTGCTCCGAGGAGCAGCCCCCAGCGCAGCCCCCAGCGTAAGTCTGGTAGTCATATGTCTGCTTAGCGGGCGTGCTTGAGGTTGTTATCTGTATTGATATTTTGTTGTCTTGTTTGTCTTGTGCAGAAGTGGAGCCGCAGCCGCAGGAGCGCCCGGAGACTGCCCCCGACGAGCCACTTGCTCCACCCTCCCCGCCAAGGGTGAACTCCCCGGCGAGGGAGAACGCTCCGCCAAGGACGGGCACCCCGCCAAGGGTGAGCAGCCCGACAAGGGTGACCACCCCGCCAAGGGAGGGCACGGGCGGCCCTCCGCCAGCAGGGGCCACTGCCCCACCGCCAAGGGAGGACTCCCCGGCGAGGGAGCCTATCGTTGAAGAAGTCCGCGAAGGTAAGTCTTGCAACTTCATCTTCTTGAACTTGTCTTTTTGAATATTTGCTTGATCTTTTCTTTCCTTCTTCTTCTGCTAGATCCTCCTGCCCCGGAGTGGATGGAAACAGGGGCCACCGCTGAGGAGGAGGTGCGTGGCGACGGCGGCAACGCCACTGCCGCTGAGGGCATGGCTGGAGCCGACGAGCCTGCCGCTGACGAGACCGCCCCGACCGCAGACGCCGCGGCTGGGGAGGGGGGCGGCGACCACACTGCTGGCCCGGAGGCAGCAGGAGCGTCAAGCGCTGCACCGGCCGCCGACCCCTCTGCCACCACGGAGCGGCCAGGCGTCTATCTTGAGGCCCCCAACGGGGTCTTCATACAAGTCCCGTGGGGGTCCTCGTCGCGAGCCCCCGTGGAGGGAGAGACCTACGACGGAGAGGTCCTCGCCTCCGCGGGGTTGAAGGTTGTTGAAGTTCCCGGCGGTGGTGACGAGCCCGAAGAGGAGAAGCTACTTCGCCGGCTCCTGACCCTTTACCGGGCCAGGCAGGCGAAGCTGGACTCCCGGGAAGCTCTTGCCGCCAAGGCTGGAGTTGACTTGGAGAAGCGCGCCGTGGAGCTCCGCGCCGCCAACCAAGCAGCCCTCCGCTACTTGGCGGAGGAGCGTGAAGGGCTTGCCGAGGAGCAGCAAGCCTTCCTCCTGGAGAAGGCTGAGGCAGGAGAGCGGCAGCGGCTGGCCGCCGAGGAGCTGTCTCGGCGGGAGGGGGCGCTCAACCAGCGGAAGGTCGAGCTCGATGCCCATGACGACGAACTCACCGTCCGGGAGCAGGCCCTTGGCGGGGCCCTAAAAAAGGCAAAGGATGCCGCAGCCGCCGCGGAAACCGCCAAGAGAGAACTAGAGCTTAAGGTGGATCAGCTGGAGCGGTACCTGAAAGCAAGTGAGGACAGAGTCACCGCGCTCAACGTGGAGCGGGAGAAAGATGCCCACACCAACTCCGACTTGCAGGTACGACTCTCCAAGAAGGGCGACGAGCTCACTGCCGCCAAAGATTCAATTGCTGACTTGGAGTTGAAGGTCTCCACTTTGACTGATTCGCTCGACGCCGCCCGGGATCGCGAGACGAAGCTGAAGGACGAGCTCCGCAAGGAACAAGGCATGGTGGAGAGTGCCGCCGTCTCAGCGAACAACTTCAGCCGGGCGGTGGAGCAATGGACTGACGATCTGGTCACCTCCGCTGCCAACATCGACAAGGAGATGATGGCGCCGAGGGCGGAACACCTCGTGTACTCTCCCGACGAGGACCTCCCCCACAACGCCAGGCTAAGTCTCTTCTTTAGGGGAATCGTGCCGGCGCTTGCACGGCTGCGGGAGAAGCTCCCCGCGCAGCTGGCCGACGAGTCGCGCCGGCTCTGCGCGGGCACTTTGGAGCGCGTCTTGACGAAGATCGTCTACCGCAACCCCGGCATTAACCTTGTGAACGTCCTCCGCAGCTTGCCGGACGACGCAGATCAGGAGGCGTTGAAGGCGCAGGTCGCCCAAATCATCGCCAAGGTGAACAAGGTCACAAGGCGTGAAGGCGACCGCGTAGATTCGGCTTCTTTCTTTCTGTTTCCTTTGCTGCTGCAAAGCATGTCATGGACATGAATTAATTAGTTATTGCGACAAGTTATCTCTGTAATATACTATCTTATTTTGATCAATCAATGCAGTGTTATCTCCCTTGCTTTTAGTCCTCCACTTTGTATGCTTTCCACCCTACGCTTTTAGGGGACTTGCCGGCAAGGGGCCCTTGCCGCGAGCGCTGAGTGCTGGACTCTTAGCAGCCTGCTGGCAAAAGACCTCGCCGGCAAGTAACCTTGCCGCAGCTAGTCGCAGCGCACTTAGCTTGCTGAGCGAACTCGAAAACGAAGTAAGGGCGCGACACTTGTCGCAGCTCACTTAAGTCGTTGAGCGTGCTCGAAAACAAAGTAAGGGTGCGGCTAGCCACGGGTAGGTTCCTCCGCGCACAGGTTTTCCATACAAAGCGTGGTTGTTCAAGGAAGATAACTAAAATTTAAAAAATTTGAATTGCTCGAATTCTGGTAACGTAGCTTTCATATATTGTTTGTTCCCCGACAAGGCTTCTCTTTCTTGAACAGCACTTGATTCATCCTCCATCTCCTTCCCCCCGGCAAACTTGTGCGCGAGGAATGTTCCATCTGCTTAAGAGGGAAAGAAAAAGAGGAGGGAAAACAAGTATATGGCCTCACGGCTTGCTAGTGCTTACCGGGGATGTGCGTTGCACAAGGTGCCAAACAATGCATGCAAATAACAAAGAAAAGCATGGATATGGCAAATAGTGCGAAGCACAAAAACTTTACTGATGCACGGGGTCTGCGCCCGGCTTTGTACAAAGGTTTACATGCAACAGCGGCAAGACTTGTACAAAAGGTGGTTGCCGGAGCGGGTCACGGCAACCGCGCCTTATGGATGAAACTTGCGAAGATGCTCTATGTTCCAGGAGTTGCTCACCGGTAAGCCTTCTTCGGTCTCAAGGCGGACAACGCCGGGCCTTGTGACTTGTCTCACCCGATAAGGGCCTTCCCACTTTGGCGTCAACTTGTTGGAATTCTTGGCGGACTGAACACGCCGAAGAACAAGGTCGCCTTCCTCGAGACTCCTGGCCTTGACCTTGCGGCTATGATAGCGACGCAAGGCTTGCTGGTATCGAGCAGCTCGTACAGCAGCCTGGAGACGTTCCTCCTCAAGGAGCAATGCATCATCTTGTCGTAGTTGCTCTTGCTCGAGCTCATCATAAGCGAGCACTCGAGGAGATCCGTATACGAGTTCCGTGGGGAGAACTGCCTCTGCTCCATAGACAAGAGCAAAGGGTGTCTGTCCGGTGGCTCGACTTGGTGTCGTCCTGATTGACCAAAGAGCCGCCGGCAACTCCTCTATCCAGTTTCTTCCGCACTTGCGCAGCCTGTCAAAGGTTCTTGTCTTGAGTCCGCGCAGCACTTCAGCATTGGCCCTCTCCGCTTGACCGTTGCTCCTCGGGTGAGCAACAGAAGCAAAACAGACCTTGGCTCCAAGGTCTTGGACGTACTGCATGAAGGTGCGACTTGTAAACTGTGTGCCGTTGTCGGTGATGATCCTGTTAGGGATCCCAAAACGGCAAACAATCGACCTGAAGAACCTGACTGCTGACTGTGCCGTCACCTTTCTCACCGGTTCCACTTCTGGCCACTTTGTGAACTTGTCGATCGCAACGTACAAGTACTCAAAGCCCCCGACTGCACGGGGAAAGGGGCAGAGGATATCGAGCCCCCAGACCGAGAAGGGCCAGGATAAAGGAATCGTCTGGAGAGCTTGAGCTGGCTGGTGAATTTGCTTGGCATGGAACTGGCACGCTTCACACTTGGTTACTTGTGCAGTTGCATCTTGGAGGGCTTCTGGCCAGAAGAACCCTTGCCGGAACGCTTTCCCGGCAAGTGCCCTTGCGCCAATGTGGTGGCCACATATGCCTCCGTGTATTTCTGCCAACAGCTTCTGTCCATCTTCTCTGGAGATGCACTTCAACCTGACACCATTGAGTCTTCTTCTGTACAATTCATTGTCAACGAACTGGTACATACTTGACTGCCTGGTTATTTTCTCTATCTCTTCTGGGTCGTTGGGAAGTTCTCCAGTTTGCAGAAAACGGACAATCTGCTGTGCCCACGCTGGAGCCTAAGGCTCAACAACAAGGACTAAAGGCATGAGGGCTGCTGCGGGAACCTCTGCTTCTATGGAAAGAACCTGCGGCTCCGCCGGAGCTGATGGTCCCCCGGCAAGCCTGCCGGGGCAGGGCTTGTCGGGAACGTTTGCTTCAACTGTACAGACCCTTGGATCTGCAGGAGCAAACTGTTCCTCAGCATTTTGGTTGTTGATCTTGGGGACCTTGGCGGCGGCTTCTGGAAGTTCCGCCGGCAAGTAGTCGCCGGAGACCAACTTTCTTTTCTTACTTTGCCCAACTGATGGTGTAACGGATGGCTGAGTTAGCTTGAGCAGGAAGGTCCCTGGTTCCACAGGTAACTTCATTGCAGCACACTTTGAGAGGCCATCTGCAATATCATTTTGAGCTCTTGGGACGTGCTCCATTTGCAGACCCTCAAAGTGTTCTTCAAGCTTCCTCACTTCATCAACATAGGCTTCCATCAAAGGGCTCTGGTAACTCTTGTTCACTTGTCGGACCACCAACTGAGAATCTCCCCGCACAATCAACTTCTTAATCCCAAGCTCGACGGCAATTCTGAGGCCGGCAAGCAAACCTTCATACTCAGCAGTATTGTTTGTCGCTTGTTCCTTGGGAAAGTGCATCTGGACAACATACTTGAGGTGCTCTCCGGTGGGCGCTATGAGTACCACGCCAGCACCGGCGCCTTGCAGCGAGAAGGCACGATCAAAGTACATTACCCATTCACTGCTCGCTTCTTGGACGGGGACGCTTGTCTCTGGAACTTCTTCATCGGGCGTTGGGGTCCATTCTGCTATAAACTCTGCCAAAGCTCTGCTCTGTATAGTTGAAGTACTTTCAAACTTAAGACCAAAGCTTGACAGCTCCAGTGCCCACTCGACGATCCTACCTGTTGCTTCTGGATTCTGCAATATCCTCTTCAACGGAAAGCGAGTGACCACTGTTATCTCGTGTGCTTGGAAGTAATGGCGCAGCTTCCTTGAGGCCATGAGGAGACCGAAAAGCAACTTCTGCACCCCAGAGTATCTTGATCTAGCCCCCTGCAGAAGGGAACTCACAAAATACACTGGGCGCTGCACCATCTTCCTTCGCACTTCTCCTTGTTCCTGCGCAGACTTGTCCTTGTCGGGGCCAGAGCTTGTCGGGGAAGCCCCCTGCTTGTCGCTGGATTCGCTCGCCGGTGGTGTAGATTCCTCATCCGCCTCCCTCTCCGCTACTAACGCAGCACTAACCACTTGATTGGTTGCCGCTAGGTATAGCAGCAACTTCTCTTGTGGCCTAGGTGCGACAAGTATTGGAGTGGAGGATAGGTATCCTTTCAAGTCTTGCAGCGCTGCCTCCGCTTCCGGAGTCCATTTCATTGGGCCTGCCTTTTTCAAAATCTTGAAGAAAGGCAGGGCGCGCTCCGCAGACTTTGAAATGAACCTGCTGAGGGCAGCCACACAACCAGCAAGTCTCCTTACGTCCTTGATGCGCTTCGGGGCTTCGATCTGCTCGATGGCTTTGATCTTGTCGGGATTGGCTTCAATCCCCCTCTGGGACACAACGAACCCGAGAAGCTTGCCGGAGGGGACTCCGAAGACACACTTCTCGGGATTCAACTTGAGCTGGATCTTGCGCAGATTCTCAAACGTCTCTTCCAGATCTTGTATCAGGGTATCTTTGCTCTTGCTCTTGACCACTATGTCATCCATGTAAGCTTCCACATTTCTGTGGATCTGTGGTTCAAAAGCAGTGTGCACCACCCTTGCAAATGTCGAGCCTGCATTCTTCAATCCAAAGGGCATGCGTATGAAGCAATATGTGCCACATGGAGTAATGAATGCAGTCTTCTCTTCATCTTCCTTGGTCATAAAAATCTGGTGGTAACCTGAGTATGCATCAAGGAAGGAAAGTAGCTCACATCCGGCGGTGGAGTCAACAATCTGGTCAATACGCGGCAAGGGAAATGGATCCTTGGGACATGCTTTATTCACATTAGTGAAGTCTATACAAAGTCTCCACTTCCCATTAGCCTTGCGTACGACAACTGGATTTGCTAACCACGTTGGATGGATCACGCCTCTAACCAGGCCTGCTGCTTCTAGCTTCTTTATCTCTTCGGCGATGAACTCTTGGCGCTCCACGGCTTGCTTCCTGACCTTCTGCTTGACGGGCCGCGCATGAGGACAAACAGCAAGCTTGTGCTCAATTACCTTCCTGGGAACGCCGGGGATGTCAGATGGTTGCCACGCAAACACATCGACATTCGCCCGCAGGAAGGCAACGAGCGCGCTTTCCTATTTGTTGTCGAGCATAGCACTGATGGTGAAGGTACCACCAGTGCCGTCCTCCTTGGCGGACACCTTCTTGGTTGCCGGTGGAGCGGCCATCCCCTTCTTGCACTTGCCGGTGGAGCTCGATGGTGCGTCCTCGACGGCAGCGCAGCACTCCGAAGAGGTGCGCTTGCCGGAGTGGGCCCCAGAGCACTTGCCGGACTTGATCTTGGTCTTCTTCCCCCCGGGAGCTTCAGTGGCAAGTGTGTTGCTTTCTGCCGCGGCTGCTGCATCCCGGTATATCTTGTGAGCGCAGATAAGCGCGTCCTTCTTGTCGCCATGGACAGAGATGACGCTTATCGGCCCCGGCATCTTGAGCACGTTGTAGGCATAGTGGGAAGCTGCCATGAACTTGGCGAGGGCAGGACGTCCAAGTATCCCATTGTATGGCAATGGGATATCGGCCACGTCAAAGGTTATCCTCTCCGTCCTGAAGTTGAGCTCCCCGCCAAAGGTCACCGGCAGCGTGATCTTCCCCTTCGGCCTGCTCCTTCCCGGGTTTATTCCTTGGAACGACCCGGTTTCTTCGAGCTCGCCGTCTGGGATCTGGAGTTTCTTGATCACAGCTGAGGAGATCAAGTTCAGGCCGGCCCCGCCGTCAACCAACATTTTGGTGACCTTGAGGTTGCGGATAGTTGGTGAGACCAACATCGGCAAGCACCCGACCGCAGTCGTGCGGTCAGGGTGATCCTCAAGGTCAAAAATGATGGGCGTGCTGGACCACCTCAGGAGCCTGCGTGACTCGACGGGCGGCTCAGCTGCGTTTACTTCCCGCACCCACTGCTTGAGTTGGCGGTGGGAAGTGTGCAGAGAGGCGCCCCCGTCGACACACAGGACTTTTGTGGCCTTCTGGAACTCCTGCTCGCTGTTATCTCCTTCCTCCATGTCGTCGTCGTCGTCTTCTTCCTCATCCTTGTCGCGGCCCCGGGGAGGTCGATCACCTTGCCGCTGATTAGCCTTGCCGCGGCGTCCTCCTCGGCGATTGAACGGCCGCTTCTTGCTTGGCTCTCCTCCGCCACCTTGGGCCTTCTCCTTGTCGCGACGCTCGTACTTAGCCTTCTGCTGTTCTATGAGGTACTCGACTCGTTTGCAGTTTGAAAGGTCGTGGCCCTTGGTGCGGTGGATCTTGCAGTATTGCTTGTCGGAGCCGTCCTGCTTGTCGGCTGCCACTACAGGGGCGGGTTCCTTGCCGGAACTGCCAGCCTGTGTCTTCTTGGCGGGAGCCTCCTTGCCGGACTGCTCGACGACTAGCACCTCCTTGCTCTTCTTTCTTCTGTTGTTCCGCCGCCGGATCTTCTTTGCCGGGGCGGCGTCCTCGCTGTCGCTTCCTCCTGCGCCAGCATCCTCTCCGGGGAGTCTCCTCCCCTCTTCGGCACGCGCGCACTTGTCAGCCAGAGCGTAGAGCTCGCTGACATCCTGTATCTTGGTCATGGCCATCTCTTCCCTCATGCGGCGGTTACGCACGTTCTGGTGGAACGCGCTAATAACCGCGGCGGGGTGGACATCGGGGATATTGTGTTGCACGCGGCTGAACCTCTGGATATACTTGCGCAGGGATTCTCCTTCCTTCTGGGCCAAGATGTGGAGATCGCTCTCCTGGCCGTGGGGTTTGTGGCCGCCCGTGAAGGCGCCAACAAACTGGTGGCACAGATCTGCCCACGAAGAAATGGAGCCTTACGACAAGTGCATAAGCCAAGAGCGGACGTTTGGCTTAAGCACTAGCGGGAAGTAGTTGGCTAGTATCTTCTCGTCGCGTCCCCCGGCAGCCTGCACCGCGATGGTGTAGATGCTGAGGAACTCCGAGGGGTGCATCTTGCCGTCGTACTTCTCGGGTACGTCGGGCTTGAAGTTTTTCATGCTGGGCCACTGGACTCGCCGCAGCTCATGGGTGAACGCAGGGCAACCTGCCGCGTACGGCAAGTCGCCTGGTTCACCGGGCGCGTACGTGTCGACAGCGGTCCCAGCGCGCTGATCCGACTGTCGTCGGGCTTCTCATCGGCGCTCGATGCGCGTTCGAGCGTCTTCTTGCCGCCGGTCGTCGTGGACTTGGCGCTGGTCCCGACAAGCCCGCGGATCCGACGACGCCGTGGAGTCGTCGTCGACGTTAATCCGGCGGGGTGGCGTCTTCTGCTTCCGCGGCGGGGAGTGCACAGTGGTTGCACCCCCGGCGGTCTTGTCGCCATCGGCCTTCGTCTGGTCGACTTGCCGTGGCCGCGACGTCGCCGGCTGCTGCGGCGTGTCGTTATTGGCGAAGGCGATGAGGCTCTGAATCGCCGCCCTCCAGTCTTCAGCCTTGTCTGCCGCTGGAGGGAAATCGAGGAGCAGCTGCGCTCTGGCTAGAGCTTCTGCTGGAGAGGAGGGGAGCGGCGGCGAGCGGTGCGAGGAGCGAGATATGCTCGGACTTCTAACAGGGTTAGAAGGGGCAGTTTCTCGCCCCGGCGACCGCGCCTTGCTCGTGCCAGGACGATGGCCTTGAGCATCCCGCGAGCCTCCGGTTTGTCCTTGCCCCAGCAAGCGAATGGTACCTCCTGTACCACGGCGCTGCTGGCCTGTCGTCTGCTGAGAGGGACGTGGTGCGTCTACGGACACCGAGGCTTTGGAATTCGCCTGGTCGTCCATCTTGTCCTTGGATTTGGTGGCGCCGTGAGTTTCCTCGCCGGCGACCACCCTTCCGCCGGCGTCTCCCCCACCAACCGTTGGTTCTGGTGGCGGTGGGATCGACGCAGATGGGCCTGCGACCTCCGAAGCCTTCTTCTTCGGAGCCATGTTGGTGCTGCTGATGAAGTTGATGAAGCTGGAGAGGTTGATGAAGAATGCGCCCGCGTGAGCGCCGGATCAGGTTCGCACAACCTCGACGCCCCCTACCTGGCGCGCCAAAGATGTCGGGGGAAACTATCCTCCCACGAGCACCTATGGGACCGGAGCCCCTTCTACGTTGCGGTAAGGGAGCGGAGGGAGCACGAAGAGCAGATCGAGGGGCACACGCGGGCAGTTTACCCAGGTTCGGGCCGCGCGGACGCGTAAAACCCTACTCCTGCCTTGGTTGTATTGAGCTCGGGAGCTTGAAGAGCTACAGTACTAGCTACACCGAGCGAGAGAGTTGCTTATGATTCGAACCCTTTCTATGTTGTGCATGGGCCTCCTTTTATAGCTCAAGGGGTCACCGACAGGTGTCAACGTAGAGAAGGGTAAAAATGTAAATGTGGTGGTAGTTGTAACAGTGCGGGAATAGTGCGTGAACAATGGATGAACAATGGTCTTCACCTAACCTTGACAGTGGGGGACAAGGGCATTAAATGCCCGTCACCGTCGACCCCAAAAGTGTCCGTCCATGCTTCTCCGTTCGCCACGGTGGTAGCCTCGTCACCGTGGGTTGCCACCATGTGCCCCAGGCTGCACAGCCATCCGCCACGCGTCCCTGGAAGGGCCCCAAGGCGACGCGTGGGCAGATGAGCTGGAGCGCAGGCACACAGCGTAGCTTTCCCCGGCAAGCACCTTGCCGGGGCCATGATCTTGTCGGGCCCGGAAGCTTGTCACTCCCCGGGTCCTGCCGGGGCGCATGATGCGCCGGGGCGTTCCTTGAGGTACGTATTCCTTGGTCTTCCTGGCAAGCTCCTCTTGCCAGGGTCTTGTGCTAACATGATAATCTTGAGCCTAGTGCGGCCGTCCCGGCAAGCTCCTCTTGCCGGGGCCTTGATCTTCTGACTTGTATACTTTGTTCTTGAACGGTTTTATAGGGACCAGAAAGGTTTCCGGCAAGCACGCGGTGAACCCTGCCGCGGGAAGCTGCTACTGCCCGTGCACAAGTTGGGGTACTAAGGTACCCCTATCTTAGTACACCGACACCTTCGGTACATCAAAACTCATAAACTCATAATACCGATCGTCACCGAATGTTAAGCATGCGGACCCTACGGGTTCGAGAACTATGTAGACATGACCAAGACTCATCTCCGGTCAATAACCAATAGCGGAACCTGGATGCTCATATTGGTTCCTACATATTCTACGAAGATCTTTATCGGTCAAACCGCATAACAACATATGTTGTTCCCTTTGTCATCGGTATGTTACTTGCCCGAGATTCGACCGTCGATATCATCATACCTAGTTCAATCTCGTTGCCGGCAAGTCTCTTTACTCGTTCCGTAATGCATCATCTCGTGACTAACTCATTAGTCATTTGCTTGCAAGGCTTTATAGTGATGTGCATTACCTAGAAGGGTCCAGAGATACCTCTCCGACACTCGTAGTGACAAATCCTATTCTCGATCTATGCCAACACCACAAACACCTTCGGAGACACCTGTCGAGCATATTTATAAGCACCCAGTTACGTTGTGACGTTTGATAGCACACAAGGTGTTCCTCCGGTATTCAGGAGTTGCATAATCTCATAGTCACAGGAACATGTATACGTCATGAAGAAAGCATTAGCAGTAAAACTAAACGATCAAGTGCTAAGCTAACATAATGGGTCAAGCCAATCACATCATTCACTAATGATGTGATCCCGTTAATCAAATGACAACTCATGTCTATGGCTAGGAAACTTAACCATCTTTGATTCAACAAGCTAGTCAAGTAGAGGCATACTAGTGACACTTTGTTTGTCTATGTATTCACACATGTACTATGTTCCGGTTAATACAATTCTAGCATGAATAATAAATATTTATCATGATATAAGGAAATATAAATAACAACTTTATTATTGCCTCTAGGGCATATTTCCTTCATATCTACCATCCGTATTACACTTGTATCACCATCTCTTCGCCGAACTAGTGCACCTATACAATTTACCATTGTATTTGGTGTGTTCTGGACACAAGAGACTCTTTGTTATTTTGTTGCATGGTTACTTGAGAGAGATCATCTTCATCCTACGCCTACCACGGATTGATAAACCTTTGGTCATCCACTTGAGGGAAAATTGCTACTGTCCTACAAAACTCTGCGCTTAGAGGCCCAACATGAGTTTACAAGAAGACGATTGTGTAGTAGAGATCACTCCTGGCCGTGGCGGACAAGTACGCTATGGCCGACTCCTCCATGATGTGCGGGATCCGGGTTGATGCATCCGGAAAGGTGATCTCACCGAATACCCCTGCCGGCCGGCGACTCTAGCTGGCGTCAGCAGCAGAGCAACAGCAACAAGTGCAAGGCCCCAGAGCCGGCTTCCAACAACCGGCAGGTGGCAACAGTCGAGAACCAAGACCAACACCCTGCTGGCCAGCCTGGCCCCAAGCACCAACAGTGCAACAAGGGCGCCTGGCAGCCGGCCCTCTCTTTCGAGTAGGCCCTATAGGCTCAGTGCAAGTTCCACATAAGTGTGAAACCATCCAACCATACGACTCGGTGGTGCAACTGGCTCGCCCGCATCGCCAAGGGAGAGGCTCTGTCGTCTCCTCCTTCGGGCCGGGTGGGTCTGGCTCCTCAGTAGCCAGCCCACCCTATAGGCTTGCTCCAAGATGAGTTTCCCGACACACACGCTGTCTACGTCATCTTCACAAGCAAAGCCAATGATAAGCGCAGCAGGCGGAAGCAACACCGCGAGGTGAACACTGTTGTGCCTCAGGTCCCCGAGTACATGCATTGGTCCGAGAAGCCCATCAGCTGGAGCCAGAAGGACCATCCGACCGTGATGCCCACGCCAGGGGGCTACGTGACGGTGCTGAACCCCACCTTCTCCATTGACAGTCGGACTTGCCGCTTCTCCCGAGTGCTGATAGACGGCGGCAATAGCATCAACATCCTTTACCACGACACCATGGGTAAGTTGGGCATCAAGGAGAAACAACTCCTACCCAGCTAGACCGTGTTCCACGGCATCGTCCCTGGGCTCTCCCACTCACCACTCGGCAAGATCAAGATCGACGTCCTGTTCGGTGACCATAATCACTTCCGCCATGAGCCCATCTGGTTTGAGGTGGTTGACTTGGACAGCCCCTACCACGCGCTCTTGGGCCGACCAGCCATGGCCAAGTTCATGATGGTTCTGCATTATGCATATATATGAAGACGAACATGCCGGGTCCCAAGGGCATCATCACCATCATTGGCGACTACAAGAAGTGGGCTGAGTGTGTGTCAGCCAGCTCCCGGCTGGCCGAGTCCCTCGTCATCGCCCAAGAGAAGCGCCTTATTGACCGGGTAGTGGCCATGGCCGGCGAGTATTCGGTCGTGCCGACTGACCCCGAGGAAGCGGATGGCGGGGCTTCCTTCAAGCCGGCCAAAGAAACCAAGAAGACAGTCTTGGACCCGGCCCACCTAGAGCTATTTGCTGTCATAGGTTCCAACCTTGACAACAAATAGGAAAGCGAGCTCGTTGATTTCCTCCATGAGAATAGGGACATCTTTGCATGGTCCCCCAAGGACATGCTGGGTGTTCCGAGGGATTTCGCCGAGCACAAGCTAAATGTGAGGTCGGATGCCAAGCTGGTCCAGTAACCCCTACACCGCGTATCAGAAGAGAAGAGAAGAATCATTGGTGAAGAAGTCACCCGGCTCCTGGCAGCCGGCTTCGTCATGGAAGTGTTCTACCCGGACTGGCTTGCCAACCCAGTCCTTGTTTTGAAGAAAAATAACAAGTGGCGCATGTGCATTGACTACACCAGCCTGAACAAGGCCTGCCCCAAGGATCCATTTCCTTTGCCTTGGATCGACCAAGTGATAGACTCCACAGCCGGATGCGAGCTGTTGTGTTTTTGGATGCCTACTCCGGCAACCAACAGATCAAGATGAATGAGACAGACCAGATGAAGACCGCCTTCATCACCCCCTTTGGTGCATTCTACTACCTGGTCATGACGTCGAGCTTGCGGAATGCCGACGCCACTTTTCAATGGTGCATGCAGAAATGCCTCCTGCCACAACTTAGCCGGAATGCCCATGTCTACGTGGATGACATTGTGGTGAAGACGGAGAAGCGCGACACCCTTTTGGAGGATCTCAAGGAGATCTTCACCAACCCCTGCCGCTTCCAAATCAAGTTACCCGGAGAAGTGCATTTTTGGAGTACCATCCGGCCAGCTCCTTGGCTTCCTTGTCTCTGAACGCGGGATCGAATGCAACCCCGTGAAGATAAGCCATCGAGTGGATGGAGAGGCCGACCCGACTACGGGACGTCCAGAAATTCACCGGGTGCTTGGCATCTCTCAGCCGATTCAATTCCTCCAACTCAGGCGGATGCTGTCCATGCCGCCTGTTCTGGTTGCTCAGACTGACAAGGAGCCCATGCTCCTTTACATTGCCGCTACCAGTCGGGTCGTCAACACTGTCATAATTGTCGAGCGCCTGGAAGCCGGCAAGGCCCAGCTGACCTAGAGGACGGTCTATTATCTGAGCGAAATGTTTTCCGTCTCCAAGCATAACTACCCCAGTAACAGAAGATGTGCTACGGCGTGTATTTTGCCGCCAAGAAGCTAAAGTAGTACTTCCTAGAGCATCCCATCAGAGTCGTTTGCACTGCTCCGCTTGCTGAGATCATGGGCAACCGAGATGCCACAGGCTGGGTGGCCAAGTGGGCCATTGAGCTGGCCCCTTATACGATCTTCTACCATCCCCGCACCGCCATCAAATCCCAAGCACTGGCCGACTTCCTAGTCGACTGGGCCGAGACCCAGTACCTGCTGCCAACGCCGGATTCCACGCATTGGCGGATGCACTTCGATGGCTCCAAGATGCGCACCGGCTTGGGAGCCGACATCGTCCTCGCCTTCCGCAAAGGCGAGAAGCTGAAGTATACCCTGCAGATCCACTTCGCCGCCTCCAACAACGTGGTCGAGTATGAGGCACTCGTCCACGGGCTCCGGCTGGCCAAGGGGATCGGCATTCGCCGCATCCTGTGCTATGGTGACTCGGACTTGGTGGTCCAGCAGTCTTCTGGAGACTGGGACGCCAAGGACGCCAATATGGCCAGCTATCACTCCCTCGTCCAAAAGATCTGTGTGTACTTCAATGGGTGCAAGTTCCTCCATGTGCCACGACCAACAACCAAGCAGTCGATGCCCTGGCCCGGATCGGCTCCATCGGGCAGGCCATTCCAGTTGGCGTCTCCCTCGAGTACCCATGCAATCCATCTATCCAACCCTCACCGGAGTCAGAGTCCATCCTCGTGCCGGCTGATCCCGAAGCAGTTGGATCCGACTCAGGGATTGCAACAGTCGGCCTGGGGACTTCTGCAGGCGGCCCGGGGACTGTAATGCCAAAACCCGGTCTGTGAGCTCCAAAACCCGACCCGGTGTGGGGACCCCAACTTATGAGTCGAGATCACCGAATGCACGTGTACAGTGATCCCAGATATCAATGCTCACTGAACACACAGAAGCTGAATAATAAGAGTCTTACATCCATACATACCGTCTTACACAAATTATGACCATTATGGCCAAGTCTTACATAGATAAAGCCTCATGGGCTGAATAGCAAATAAACTTGAATAGCGGAAGTCTTCGTAGATAAGTAGAGCCCATGCCATCTGCCTTAACCCTACAGGCATTCCTACTGGGAAAGCATCCTAGTTCACATGTTCGTGTCCATAGAATTCTTCTTCAAATTCCTGCTCCTCCATGCCTGGCCAATTAAATAACCAGTGGCAAGCCAATGAGTACTTTGAATGTACTCACAAGCAACCCATGATTTGGTTCAAGGTAACAATGCAAGTTGTACAACAAGTGAGCAACCTAGCTACAAGCTAGATAGTTATTCTACCATTTTGTGAGACATGCATCAATGTACTTTGTAACATCCCAATTTTTCCTAATTTGGATGTTAATAGATCATTCACTTGCATATCTTATTTTTATTGCATTATTTGTCTTTCTGCAATATTCTTTTCATTATGCAACTAAAGGCAATTTATTGGAGTGGAGATAACATGACATCTCCCCTGTTTTAAAAATGTTCATAATGTCCAGAATAATGTTTCCAGTTGATTTGATATGTTCTGGTAATTTTTGCAATCTTCAAAGTATTTTATTTGTGGTTTTATTTGCTGTTTAAGTGGCCAAATGCATCAAAATCATTTTATAAAATTGCATTAGCTTTGGAACTAGTGTTCCTGTAGTTTATATAGATAGGGATATTTTTACTGTGTGCCTAGGTATTTTTATCTAGATTTTATACTGTGCGTTTAATTTTATCTATTTTATTTTGCTGCTGGTTATGTTAAAAAAAAAAGAGTCAGCGCAGTGCAGCGCAGGGCACTGCACGGCCCAGCCAACTGGCCAGCCAGCTAGCCAGCGGCCCAGCCCACCAGCCAGCGCAGCCAGCCACCTCCCTGCCGAAGCGGTACACCACCCGCACCCGACCCGACCCGGCTTCGCTCTCTCTCTGACCACGGGAACCCGCCCCTATCCATCCCCTTCCCCGAGCCGGACTGGGACACTGCCGCACGCCCAGCCGCGGCCGAGCCCGAGTCGAGCTCGCGTCCCTGGCCTACCCCAGCGCCACCCGACGCGCCAGGCGCAAGCCAAGCCCTAGTGCAGTCGAATTAAGCCCTCCCCTTCAAGTTTCCTTCTTCGCACACGCCGCACCAGCGTTTTGGATCTCGCCCCAGAGCTCCGTGTCCGCCGCCGTTCGCCGGACGTTGCGCCGCCGTAAGAGCACCCTCAGCCGCGCCGCTCCCCTCTCCTCGAAGATACTATCTTCTGCGCTTCGTTTTGACAATCTTGGGTGAGCAGGAGACCACCGGAACATCGCCGCCACCAACGTCCGCCGCCGCCGCAGTTCACCTCGTCGCCGCTGCCGCTACAGGCCCCCTCGCCGCCGTCCGACACCACAAACGCCTCCGCCACTCACCTCCGCATCCGCCCGTACCCTCAAAGTCGCCGGAGCACTGCCGGAGACGCGCCCCCGTCGACGCCCGAGCCGCCGCCGTCGTTTGTCGTCTGGTGAGCAAAGACGCTGGGCCAACCACGAACTGCCATGTGGCAGTTTGCTACACGCATCTACAGGAGTTTCCCTTTAGTTCCAGGCGATTTCTGTTGGTTCCTGTCCTTTTCTTATTTTTGCAACAAAAATTCAAATAGCTCTAACTTCTATTTTGTTTATCCAAATTAGGTGATTCTTTTTCCTATGCACTCACAAAAATCACCTCTTCATCACAGTACCAAGTTTGCACATGTTTGCACAATTCAAATTTGAATTCGTTTGAATTTGAATTAAAACCTCCGGAGGCCATATCTTTTAAACCGTTTATCGGAATCCAGCGATTCTTTTTGCTTTGTGACCGTAGTGCAATATAGATGATCTGTACATGTTGTTTTGCTGCTGTTTTTGAGTTTTAAAATGATTTTCTTGCTGTTTTCTTTATTTTGGCTTTATTGGAGTTTCCGTGATTGATTTGTTGAATTGTGTGAAACGTGTAGATTGTCCGGAGTGCAACGCGAGCTATTGTCAGGAGTGTGACCTTTTAAACCAGAACCAAGGCAAGTTACATGTTGATCATCCTTTACCTATTGTTTTCCTATGCATTGTAGGTTATGACACACTATAAACTTATGCATTTATAAGATTGTTATATTTTGAGCTATATTGTTGAACTATCTCCCGTCTTTTGCAAATCGTGTTTGGTATAGTTTTGCTATGCTGGTAGACAGGGTTGGTTCCTGAATACATTGAGCTTATGTGAGGATTATTAATATTTAACAAACTGACTAGTAATTCAAGACTTAACTCACCTCTGGGCGGAAGTGGTATTGATGGGTGGTCTTAAGAACATCATGGTTTATACCCTCTGAATGTAAGTGGACGGCCGCCCAGGCTCAGAAAGATCAGACAGACTTAATGACTAGTAGCTTCCATGCGCGACCATTAGCTATATGGGCTCTGGCTTAGTTATTAGGTCGTGGGATCCTCGCCCAGGTATGCTAGCAGATGTAGATATGGATAGGTGTACCGGCTGCCGGGGGTGTAGGTGACTACTTCTGAAAGGCTTCGTCTCAATCTTCGGGTTGAGTCTAGTGGGTAAAGTGTGCAAAACTCTGCAGAGTAATAAAACTAATCATGATTAGCCGTGCCCCCGGTTATGGGTAATTTTGAGCGACTATGCCATTACAGTTGTTGGATGATCTTGACAGATGTGACACTTAATAATAATTGTGGGCAACTTAATAATTGGGTAGGTTGGAGTTGATTTTGCCAACTCAACCTTGTGCATTCAATTGTAGTATTAAAGGAACTAAATGAAAAATTGACTATTAGGTAGTTATGAGGACAAAATCAGCTTTCTTCAAAATAAACCCCCAAGCCTTCCTTTGTTGTTCTATGCATATACATGTAGGTCTGCTTTATTACTTCTCCTGTGTAACTTGCCAATACATTCAATGTATTGACCTATACGGCTGCAACGTCTCATGTTGCAGGATTTTCAGACGAGGAGTAAGGTACCGTTAGGGTCGCGAGTCTGCACTCAGCATCGCCAGTTGGGCTATGATGGGACTCATCGTTATTTTTCTGCTACTTTCCGCTGTGTGATTGAATAATAGCTAGCCATGAGCTATGCAGATTGTTTTATTTTATATACTCTGGATCATACGTTGTAATAAATGATGCACTTGTATTCTGGTATTCATCTATACTGTGTGTGCTAGCGAGTTCGATCCAGGGACTAGCACGGTAAGCACAGAGACTCAAATCCTTCGAGGTTTGGTCGTTACAGATGGTATCAGAGCAGTGTGTTGACTGTAGGACGTGACCCTAGAAAATGGATTAGAAAAGCCATAGGAGTGAAAATTATTTTATAAACTAGTTATACTTCTTACTGTTTATTAGTTCATCCCCTCAAGTATCTTGAATAGTTAACTAGGAACTAGTGCTGAGACCACCATATATGCTTGTTTTATTTTGCAACGTTATCGTGTTATGGTATCTGATTATGTCCACTTTCGTGGTATGAAGATACTAGATTGTTTGCTTGATTGGTAGCTTGCTTGTTAAAATTTTATCTCGTCAAAATTAATTGACTACTATATGTATACTACTATATTATTGTGATTGTTTGTCTGTTTGTTTGTTTGTGTTATTCATTGTTGTGTTTTATTGCCTTGATCATATATGCATATGGGTAGAATATATTTATATCTATAGCTTTGGCCCTATTATATCTATAACTCTTCTATGCTTGCCCACCAGATGCCGCCGAGGCGTGAGAATAGGCGCAATGCTACAGGAGGAGAGAACAATGGCAATGACATACCGCCATACATGCAGTAGTTGCTTCAGGGGCAGACGCAGTTGATCCAGTTGCTTGTGCAGAACCAGAACAACCAGAACAACAACAACAACAACAACAACCCGCCACCCGTGGATATGCTTACCAGGTTCCTGAGGTTGAATCCTCAGAGGTTCTCCAGTTCCCCTGAACCTATTGTGGCTGGCTCCGTGGAGTCAATAAGAACCTGGAGACGGTTGGATGCACAGATGCAGAGAGGGTGAGGTTTGCCGCACATTTGTTGGAGGGTCCTGCCGCAGCTTGGTGGGACAACTACTTGGTCTCTTATCCCATTGCTGGTATCACTTGGACTCAGTTTCAGACTGCTTTTCGTTCTGCACATGTGTCTGCTGGTGCTATGAGTTTGAAAAAGAAGGAGTTTCGCAGTTTGCGTCAGGGAGGACGCACAGTTAATGCGTATGTGGATGAATTTAATAATCTTGCACGCTATGCTCCTAATGATGTTAACACTGATGCAGCTAGGCAGGAGAAATTCTTGGAGGGCCTAAATGATGAGTTGAGCCTTCAGTTGACAGTGGCCACTTTTGATAATTGTCAGCAGCTGATTGATAAGGCTATTATGCTAGAGGGGAAGCATCAGGCCATAGAGAATCGCAAGAGGAAGTACAACAACAATAACAGGTATAATTCAGGACCACAACAGAAGCCACGCACTTCATATCAGGGTAATGGAGGTAATGGGCATCATCATCATCATGGAGGTAATGGACATAATCATCATGGAGGGAATGGCCACAACCATAATGGCCATCATAATCACAATGGGCACAAGAGTAACAATGGCAATGTCAAAGGTAATGGTAATGGTAATGGTAATGGAGGGAGTAATAACCAGAACCACCAGAGTGTGCCTGTGCAGAGGGACATTAGCCAGGTTCAGTGCTATAAGTGTAGACAGATGGGCCACAACTCCAACGCTTGCCCAGAGAGCAAGAATGGTAATGGAAATTCTGGAGTCAGCAAGCCAAACCCCTTCCAAAAGGGTCATGTTAACCATGTTAATGTGGAGGAGGTTTATGATGAACCTGATGCCGTGATTGGTAAGTTCTTGATTAATTCGGTACCTGCACTTGTTCTTTTTGATTCTGGTGCATCGCATTCATTCATCTCACGGGTATTTGTGGATAAACATAAGTTTCCTACCGTAGCACTTAAGACACCTATTCTAGTAAGTTCTCCGGGGGCTGAGATAGCAGCAAGTTTGGGATGTTTTCAGATGCCTTTGTCCATTGGGAAGCATGTTTTTCCCACAGATTTGGTTATATTGAAGTCACAGGGTATTGATGTTATTTTGGGTATGGACTGGTTGACTAAATATAAAGGTCTTATTGATTGTGCCAGTCGATCTATTACTCTCAGTGCACCAGGAGGTAAGAGGATCAGATATGTATGTAAGTATAAGCATAATCAGGTGCAAGTGAACTCTCTTAAGGGGGGGTAGTCTGGAAGATGTGCCAGTTGTGAGGGACTACCCAGATGTGTTTCCAGAGGAGTTGCCAGGTATGCCACCAGACAGAGATATTGAGTTTCTTATTGATTTAATACCAGGCACCGGATCTATTGCAAAGAGACCGTATAGAATGCCTCCTCAGGAGTTGGAGGAATTGAAGAAGCAGATAAGGGAATTGCAGGAACAAGGATTTATTCGCCCAAGTTCATCACCTTGGGGAGCTCCAGTTTTGTTTGTGGAGAAGAAAGATGGTACCTTGAGGATGTGTGTTGATTATCGTTCTCTGAATGAGGCAACCATTAAGAATAAGTATCCCTTACCTATGATAAATGATTTGTTTGACCAGTTGGAGGGAGCTACTGTGTTTTCTAAGATTGATCTTCGTTCTGGTTATCATCAATTAAAGATTCGTGAGCAAGATATTCCAAAGACTGCTTTTACTATGAGGTATGGGTTGTATGAATATACTGTTATGTCATTTGGATTGACTAACGCTCCTGCATACTTCATGAATATGATGAACAAGGTGTTTATGGAGTACTTGGATAAATTTGTGGTTGTTTTCATTGATGATATATTGGTGTTCTCCAAGAATAAGCAAGAGCATGAGGTACATCTACGTTTGGTGATGGAGAAGCTGAGGGAACATCAGTTGTATGCCAAGTTCAGCAAATGTGAATTTTGGCTGGATGAGGTAGCATTCCTTGGACATGTTGTGTCAGGTAATGGAGTTGCAGTTGATCCATCTAAGGTTGCTGCAGTTACAGAGTGGGAGGCACCCACGACAGTTGGGGAGATTCACAGCTTTTTGGGCCTTGCAGGTTATTACAGGAGGTTTATTGAGAACTTTTCTAAAATTGCAAAGCCTATGACTGAATTGTTGAAGAAGGAGAAGAAGTTTGCTTGGACTGATGAATGTGAAGCCAGCTTTCAGGAATTGAAGCAGCGTTTGGTTACAGCACCAGTCTTAATTCTGCCTGATATACATAAGGACTTCCAGGTATATTGTGATGCTTCTCGTCAGGGACTTGGGAGTGTTTTGATGCAGGAAGGTAAAGTTGTTTCATATGCCTCACGTCAGCTTAAGAATCATGAGCATAATTATCCTACACATGATTTGGAGTTAGCCTCAGTTGTGCATGCATTGAAAACTTGGAGGCAGTATCTTATTGGTAATCATTGTGATATATTTACTGATCATAAGAGCTTGAAGTATATTTTTACTCAGAAAGATTTGAACCTCAGGCAGAGGAGATGGTTGGAGCTTATTAAGGATTATGATTTAAATGTGCAGTATCATCCTGGTAAGGCTAATGTTGTTGCGGATGCATTGAGTCGTAGGAGCCATGTTAATGCAGTTGATGTTAGTGATATGCCACAAGAGTTGTGTGATCAGTTCAGGGATCTCAGGTTGGAGATGGTTCCTAAGGGATATTTGGCAATACTTGAGGTAAAGCCTACTTTGCTTGACAGGATCAGGGAAGCTCAAAAGGGTGACAAAGAGATTGCTGCAATAAAAGAGAATATGACTAAAGGTAAGGCAGAAGGTTTCCATGAGGATGAACATGGGACCATATGGTTTGAGAAGCGTGTTTGTGTACCGCAAGATGCAAACATCAGGAAATTGATTCTTCTAGAGGCACATGATTCACCTTATTCTATTCACCCAGGTAATACTAAGATGTATTTGGACTTGAGGGAAAGATTTTGGTGGCCTAGCCTGAAGAGGGAAATTGCTGGATATATTGCTACATGTGATGTGTGCCAGAGAGTTAAAGCAGAACATCAGAGGCCAGCAGGTTTGTTACAGCCATTGCCTATACCTGAGTGGAAATGGGATCAAATTGGTATGGATTTCATTACAGGTTTACCCAGGACTCAGTCAGGTTATGATTCTATTTGGGTAATCGTTGATCGCTTGACTAAAGTTGCTCACTTCATTCCGGTAAAGACTACTTATACCAGTGCTCAGCTAGCTAAAGTTTATATGTCTAAAATTGTTTGTATGCATGGAGTTCCAAGGAAGGTAGTGTCTGATAGAGGTACTCAGTTCACATCTAAATTTTGGCGTCAGTTGCATGAATCCTTGGGCACCAGGTTGGAGTTCAGTACAACTTTCCATCCACAGACTGATGGGCAGATAGAGAGGGTAAATCAGATTTTGGAGGATATGTTGAGAGCTTGTGTTTTGGACTATGGGTCCAGTTGGGATGATAATTTACCTTATGCAGAGTTCTCATATAATAACAGTTATCAGGCTAGTCTGAAGATGGCACCGTTTGAGGTATTGTATGTCAGGAAGTGCAGGACACCGTTGATGTGGGATGAGGTTGGAGAGCGACAGTTCTTTGGACCAGACTTGATTAGAGATGCTGAGGAGAAGGTCAAGCTGATTCGTGACAGGTTGAAGATAGCACAATCCAGACAGAAGAGTTATGCAGATGCAAAGCGCAAAGAGGTGACATATGAGGTAGGAGACCGTGCATATCTTCGAGTTTCACCACTTCGTGGAATTAAGAGGTTTGGCATTAAGGGTAAGTTAGCACCACGTTTCGTGGGGCCTTACAGGATCTTGGAGCGTAGATGAGAGGTAGCTTATCAGCTGGAGTTGCCAGAATCTTTGTCTGGAGTTCATAATGTGTTTCATGTATCTCAGTTGAAGAAGTGTCACGCAAAGATGATGGATGTTCCATTGAGGGACACAGTGCCACTTGATGCAATTCAGTTGGAGAGTGATTTGACATATGAGGAGAAGCCTGTTAAGATTCTGGAGACAGCAGAGAGAGTTACTCGAACCAAGACAATTAAGTTATGCAAGGTTCAGTGGGATCATCACACAGAGGAAGAAGCTACCTGGGAACGAGAGGAAGATCTCAGGCAGGAGCACCACACCTATTTTCCTAGCCAGCCCGAATCTCGAGGGCGAGATTCATCTTAAGGGGGGTAGGTTTGTAACATCCCAATTTTTCCTAATTTGGATGTTAATAGATCATTCACTTGCATATCATATTTTTATTGCATTATTTGTCTTTCTGCAATATTCTTTTCATTATGCAACTAAAGGCAATTTATTGGAGTGGAGATAACATGACATCTCCCCTGTTTTAGAAATGTTCATAATGTCCAGAATAATGTTTCCAGTTGATTTGATATGTTCTGGTAATTTTTGCAATCTTCAAAGTATTTTATTTGTGGTTTTATTTGCTGTTTAAGTGGCCAAATGCATCAAAATCATTTTATAAAATTGCATTAGCTTTGGAACTAGTGTTCCTGTAGTTTATATAGATAGGGATATTTTTACTGTGTGCCTAGGTATTTTTATCTAGATTTTATACTGTGCGTTTTATTTTATCTATTTTATTTTGCTGCTGGTTGTGTTAAAAAAAGAGTCAGCGCAGCGCAGCGCAGGGCACTGCGCGGCCCAGCCCACCAGCCAGCGCAGCCAGCCACCTCCCTGCCGAAGCGGTACACCACCCGCACCCGACCCGACCCGGCTTCGCTCTCTCTCTGACCGCGGGACCCCGCCCCTATCCATCCCCTTCCCCGAGCCGGACTGGGACACCGCCGCACGCCCAGCCGCGGCCGAGCCTGAGTCGAGCTCGTGTCCCTGGCCTACCCCAGCCCCACCCGACGCGCCAGGCGCAAGCCAAGCCCTAGGGCACTCGAATTAAGCCCTCCCCTTCGAGTTTCCTTCTTCGCACGCGCCGCACCAGCGTTTTGGATCTCGCCCCAGAGCTCCGTGTCCGCCGCCGTTCGCCGGACGTTGCGCCGCCGTAAGAGCACCCTCAGCCGCGCCGCTCCCCTCTCCTCGAAGATACTATCTTCTGCGCTTCGTTTTGACAATCTTGGGTGAGCAGGAGACCACCGGAACATCGCCGCCACCAACGTCCGCCGCCGCCGCAGTTCACCTCGTCGCCGCCGCCGCTACAGGCCCCCTCGCCGCCGTCCGACACCACAAACGCCTTCGCCACTAACCTCCGCATCCGCCCGTACCCTCAAAGTCGCCGGAGCACTGCCGGAGACGCGCCGCCGTCGACGCCCGAGCCGCCGCCGCCGCCGTTTGTCGTCTGGTGAGCAAAGACGCTGGGCCAACCACGAACTGCCACGTGGCAGTTTGCTACAGGCATCTCCAGGAGTTTCCCTTTAGTTCCAGGCGATTTCTGTTGGTTCCTGTCCTTTTCTTATTTTTGCAACAAAAATTCAAATAGCTCTAACTTCTATTCTGTTTATCCAAATTAGGTGATTCTTTTTCCTATGCACTCACAAAAATCACCTCTTCATCACAGTACCAAGTTTGCACATGTTTGCACAATTCAAATTTGAATTTGTTTGAATTTGAATTAAAACCTCCGGAGGCCATATCTTTTAAACCGTTTATCGGAATCCAGCGATTCTTTTTGCTTTGTGACCGTAGTGCAATATAGATGATCTGTACATGTTGTTTTGCTGCTGTTTTTGAGTTTTAAAATGATTTTCTTGCTGTTTTCTTTATTTTGGCTTTATTGGAGTTTCGGTGATCGATTTGTTGAATTGTGTGAAACGTGTAGATTGTCCGGAGTGCGACGCGAGCTATTGTCAGGAGTGTGACCTTTTGAACCAGAACCAAGGCAAGTTACTGGTTGATCATCCTTTACCTATTGTTTTCCTATGCATTGTAGGTTATGACACACTATAAACTTATGCATTTATAAGATTGTTATATTTTGAGCTATATTGTTGAACTATCTCCCGTCTTTTGCAAATCTTGTTAGGTATAGTTTTGCTATGCTGGTAGACGGGGTTGGTTCCTGAATACATTGAGCTTATGTGAGGATTATTAATATTTAACAAACTGAGTAGTAATTCAGGACTTAACTCACCTCTGGGCGGAAGTGGTATTGATGGGTGGTCTTAAGAACATCATGGTTTATACCCTCTGAATGTAAGTGGACGGCCGCCCAGGCTCAAAAAGATCAGACAGACTTAATGACTAGTAGCTTCCATGCACGACCACTAGCTATATGGGCTCTGGCTTAGTTTAGTAGGTCGTGGGATCCTCGCCCAGGTATGCTAGCAGATGTAGATATGGATAGGTGTACCGGCTGCCGGGGGTGTAGGTGACTACTTCTGAAAGGCTTCGTCTCAATCTTCGGGTTGAGTCTAGTGGGTAAAGTGTGCAAAACTCTGCAGAGTAATAAAACTAATCATGATTAGCCGTGCCCCCGGTTATGGGTAATTTTGAGCGACTATGCCATTATAGTTGTTGGATGATCTTGACAGATGTGACACTTAATAATAATTGTGGGCAACTTAATAATTGGGTAGGTTGGAGTTGATTTTGCCAACTCAACCTTGTGCATTCAATTGTAGTATTAAAGGAACTAAATGAAAAATTGACTATTAGGTAGTTATGAGGACAAAATCAGCTTTCTGCAAAATAAACCCCCATGCCTTCCTTTGTTGTTCTACGCATCTACATGTAGGTCTGCTTTATTACTTCTCCTGTGTAACTTGCCAATACATTCAATGTATTGACCTATACGGCTGCAACGTCTCATGTTGCAGGATTTTCAGACGAGGAGTAAGGTACCGTTAGGGTCGCGAGTTTGCACTCAGCATCGCCAGTTGGGCTATGATGGGACTCATCGTTATTTTTCTGCTACTTTCCGCTGTGTGATTGAATAATAGCTAGCCATGAGCTATGCATATTGTTTTATTTTATATACTCTGGATCATACGTTGTAATAAATGATGCACTTGTATTCTGGTATTCATCTATACTGTGTGTGCTAGCGAGTTCGATCCAGGGACTAGCACGGTAAGCACAGAGACTCAAATCCTTCGAGGTTTGGTCGTTACATACTTGGGTAACCTCGAGGACAGGTTGCAGATATCAACATAAATAGAGTTCAAATCATTACTGGCTCTTTCGACGCGTCAAGTCACCACCTTGACTCAATACACACACACATATGTTCACCAAGATTGTGAAATTTTGGACATAGTTTAAGTAGCACATCCCAACAGTCCATGGCCGTGGACATGACTATTCGAATAGTTTTACACTCTGCAGAGGTTGCGCACTTTACCCACAAGATCCGGGAATCTTTCGTGTCATCCACGATCCCGCAGTACCTCAAGTACTCGGGGAAGCACCCGATCATTACCTTTCCCTAGACGACACTAACATAGGGTCCACTCGTTGGTGCACAGCCCTCGTGTACCAATAAAAGATCGTGGGACTTTGCCCTTTTTACATTGTCACGCATACACGAAGGGACCAGCGGTGTGTCCGGTTCCCTGTAAAAACAGTCATGACCGCCTATCCAAGCACGACCCCGACCCGGGAGTGACCTCAAGTCTCCCCCGTCACTAGTAATGTGGGAACCATGCTAGTATCAGCCTAAGTAATCAATAATGCCCCGTCCCATAAAGGGGTAGAGTGGTTGCACATGTTTGGTCGGGACGATAATCACACATAAATCTAATCCATCATTTTACCCCTACACGAAAAGCTCTCTTTGGTACACCACTTCTTCCTCAAGTGGTGGCCTTAATTCAACATCACCCTCGGGCATTAGGTGCACCCGATGGGGTTTTCAAAAGAATGCAACCACGAAGAGTTCATGGTACACATGCAACATTATGCATTAACAACTAATCTTTTGACATTGCATCTATGCACAAGTTAGAGTTATGAGTAGGGGTATGCACCATGTGGTGGTTCCCAACAAGTTCACCACCGTCATATTTCATCATTATGCAATCGGAAAAGGGTACCGATGAACAAGAGGGGTGTCATGGTCAAAGGGCTGCTTGCCTGGATTGGCTTGGTCTTCAAAGTCTTCAAATCCTTCTCCTTCTCTTTCTTCAGCAACTTCGTCAAATACGGTATCTAATCGCCGCAAGAAAATACGGAGAAATAAGACAATAATAAAAACAGAAAGATCAAAGTGCTCAGAAAAATGTCAACTTATTTTTATAAAATACTAGAAGGAAAACTAAGAGGTCAAAAATTCTTAGCTTTGGATTTGGAGTGACAGAATAGGGTTATTGGATTTTTGAACAGAGGTTATATTGTTCAAATTTGAATTTTAATTTGAACAGTACAGATTTATTTTTGGAACATGTGTGAAAGTCACATCATTAAATAGGTTGGGATATTACAAGATTTTATGAGTTGGAATAAATTAATTTGGATAGTTATTTTATCCTATAGATTTATTTGAAAAATCTACAGAAAAGAAAAAGAAAAAGGTCACTGTGCAACTGGGCCAGAACGGCCTTAGTGCACAGGCCTAGAGAGGTTTCGGCCCGGCGAGCCGAGCGGTGCGTGCGCGTGCCAGGTTTAAACCTCACGGGCGGGGCCCAGTGGCCAGTGGGAGTGAGGGGAGGCGAGAGGGACGGGAGGCTGACAGGCGGGGCCCGCCTGTCATCCCTAACCTATGTCCAGACGGCCAGCAAGCTCACCGGCGGCGATGCAGGGCACGGTAGGGTGAGCTGAGGGCAGGGATGGAGTCAGCGCGGAGTGGCCGTTCGGGTGGTGGTGGAGGCGGTCGCCGGAGCAGTCGGGTTCACCGGCGACGAGGTTGCACGGCGGAGGGGCGTCGGGCGGTGGCTGTTTCGGCCGTTTCCGACTACAACGGAGAGGGGAAAGAAAGGGGAAAGGGTCAGTGAGGCCTGGTGGTTCTAGATCGAGGCTCAAGGACAGCGGGGACTGCTCGTACCGAGCGGACGACGGCAAGCCGCCACGGTGGAGCTCGAGCTCGATCTCGAGCTCGAGAGCTTCTGGGAGAGAGCTGGGAGTGTAGGGGGGTGTTTGAGCGAGTCCAGAGGCGAGTGATGGAGAGGAGAGGACTCGGGGATGCCTTTTTATAGGCGGGCGACGGCCCACCGAGGATTTGTGCGCCGACGAGCTTGTTGCGGTCGCTACGAGCCACGGGGGCTCGTCGGGGTGTGTCTGGGGTGCTCGTGGGCGTAGTCTAGGGCGGTGGGGGAAGGAAGATAGAGAGCAGAGGGTGCCAGAGGGCCGCGCGTGTGAGCGCGCTCACTCGTGCGCTCGGGCGGTCGCCGCGCGTGCGAGCTGGGGTGAAAGGAGGGGGAAGGAGGAGGAGGACACGGCCGTGGCGTGTCGCGGACGTCGAGGCGCCTTGATTAGTGCGAGGGGGAGGCCCGAGGTGGTCGGAGGCGTCTGGTCAGGTGTGGCTACAGTGCCAGAGCGCACTGTAGCGTGCTCCAGAGCGCGCATATGGCAGGCATGGCATTCTTTATGCCCTGTGGTCGTGGCCACCAGTGTCTAGAGGATAAGGGAGGCAATAAACAACATGGGATTGGCATTGGATGCTCTGGAGGGCTTCTAGAAGGAGAGAGGGTTGAAAGAGAAGGGTGAAAGGGGCTGTCCAGAGATGTAAAATGGGGTTTTACCCCCCTCAATCATTGATCTGCGGTGCAGGCATTGCAACTGGAGGTAGAAGAGGTCTTGGGGGGTGCTGTGGTAAGAACTTGAGGCAAGGGAAAATAGTGGAAGGGGTCAAAACAGGGGTTTTGGTAAAATAGCAGAAGGTGTTTGATGATGTTTTGGGCAAGAAAATGGGTTTCATTTGGCAAGATACTCCACAGGATGAAATGTCACATATAATTAGGCCCTTTCACCAAATTAGAGCTCATCTGGGCAAAGTTGCCAATGCAACTTTTGAAAACCCTAGAAATCAACAGAAATGGATTTTCCAAGATTTAGTAAAGCAAATCATCCCTTCTTGATGCACCACTTGGTGTAGAGTCATCATTTGGGGTTGTGGGCTTGTCCACCAAATTTGGGGTCACAAGTAAAAAGTTGGTAATGTAAAGTTGTTCAAATTTGAATCTGAACTGAAATGATTTTGGGGTACTTTGATCAAGTTACCCTTTTCCAAAACTTGTGCTATTTTGTCTAGATGCATAATTAGACCATTGTAGCTTGTGTTGAGAGTATTTGGAAAAGTTTGGCAATGCAAAGTTCCTCAAACTTCAAAATGGGCAGAAATGGTTTTGAGGGAATTTGATGATGTTTTCTTGCTCCCCAAGGCATGAGGCTTGGCAAGATCATCAAATATGTCATATTTGACATGATAGAATTTCCCTGGAATTTTTAGGGAATATTTCCTTTGTAAATATTTCAAAACCTTGAAATATCCAGAAAGGGTTTCTGAGGGGTTTGCCCAATATTTTGAACATGACCATGTGTTGAAACTCTTATATATGGACAATATATGTCCTAAGAGTTTCTTTGAATTTTGGCAAATATTTTTGAAATAGTTAAATAATTTTTACCTATTAAAGACCATTTCTGGCCTAAAGAAAAAGCCTTTAAATAAAATATAAAAATATCTTTTGAAATTATACTTTTGTGGTTTTTGGGAGTCCTATACCTAATAGGATTCAAACATACCTTTTCAAAGATTTTTATCACCCTAAATCAAGTACTTGTAGTGAAATTCTCAATTCAGGGGTTTTTTGGAAAACTAATTTTTGAAAATACCTTTTGGCCAAAATATTTTTATAAGAATATACTATACTGTTCTATACACATGGTATGATCATTGGGCAGAAGTTTGGGGCAAGGAGATGAAGTATAGAAGGTGAGGCTATGTTGACTTTTAAAGACCACTTAAAACCAGGGAGAGAAAAATTCAATTCCAAATAAAAGCCAAATGACGCAAAAAGTTTTTGTTGATCCAAATTTTCATGCTTCATTAATGCAATAACCATGTTACAAAATGCAGGGTGTGACAGACCTACCCCCCTTACAAGAATCTCGTCCCCGAGATTCCTAAACTAGGCTAAAAAGAGATCGGGATACTCAGATCTAAGATAGTCTTCATGTTCCCAGGCCGCTTCTGCTTTCGTGTGGTTGCTCCACTAGACCTTGAAGTACTTGATGGTGCGGCTTCGCGTTCGTCGTTCTACTTCATCCAGAATGCAAATGGGCCTCTCATAGGTCAAATCAGGCTGAAGGTCAATGGCTTGGTGATAGACATCCTTGTAGAGATTAGGCTTGTCCAGAACTTGGAGACACTACCGGAGTTGTGACACGAGGAATACATTGTGCACATCGGATAGTTCAGGTGGTAGTTCCAACTGGTAAGCCACTTCTCCTCGTCGTGCAGTGATCTCAAAGGGGCCAATAAACCTTGGTGCGAGCTTCCCCTTAACGTGCAAACGCTTGGTTCCCTTAAGAGGAGTTACCCGCAGGTACACATGGTCTCCGACTTGGTAGTTCACTTGTCGGCGTCGAGTGTCAGCATAGCTCTTCTGTCTTGACTTGGCGGTCTTCAAACGCTCTCTGACTAGCTGCACTTGTTCTTCTGCTTCGCGGAGAATATCTGGTCCAAAGACTAGCCCTTCTCCGGTCTCTGACCAGTTGAGGGGTGTGCGGCACTTGCGTCCGTACAACATCTCAAATGGTGCCATCTGAAGGCTAGACTGATAACTATTGTTGTAGGAGAACTCGGCAAAAGGGAGGCTATCTTCCCACTTGGCTCCATATGCCAAGACACAGGCTCGGAGCGTGTCTTCGAGTATTTGATTCATTCGCTCTGTGTGTCCTCCGGTTTGCGGGTGGAAAGCCATGCTGAAATACAACTTGGTTCCCAGGTCCTCTTGGAACTTCTTCCAGAACCTTGACGTAAACTGGGTTCCTCGATCTGACACAATCTCCTTAGGAACACCACGAAGGCTTACGATTCTGTCGATGTAGAGAGTTGCCAGCTGGTTGCCATTATAGGTAGTCTTGAAAAGAATGAAATGGGCTACTTTGGTCAAATGGTTGACTATGACCCAGATGGAGTCATGTCCTTTATTCGACCTTGGTAATCGAGTGATGAAATCCATTCCGACTTTATCCCACTTCCACTCAGGAACCTTGAGTGGTTGGAGCAATCCAGCGGGTCGCTGATATTTAGCCTTGACCCTTTGGCACACATCACACTTTGTAACATATGTGGCAATCTCTCTTTTCATTCCGTGCTACCAAAATCTTTCCTTTAAGTCTTGATACATCTTGGTTCCTCCGGGGTGGATGGAATATGGACTGTTGTGGGCTTCTTGCAGGATCAAATTCTTCAGCTCCATCTTGTTTGTTACGCAGATGCGGCCTTTGTACCAAACAATCCCGTGCTCGTCCTCGGAGAATCCTGGGGCCTTGCCCAACTTCATCTTCTTCTTGATGCCTTCAATGCTTGCGTGCCCATTTTGTGCTTCCTTGACTTCGTCCATCAGAGTTGGTTTTACTTTTAGATGGTCTAGAAATCCATGGGTAACCAATTCCAAGCCAAACTGTTCCACCTCTTCAAACAAGGCTGGCTCCTTTCCTTTAATTATGGCATTCAGGGAGCAAGCCTTTCTACTTAAGGCATCAGCTACCACGTTAGCCTTCCCGGGGTGATATTGAACACTGAGGTCATAATCCTTGATCATCTCCAACCATCTTCGTTCCCTCATGTTCAATTCCTTTTGGGTGAAAATATACTTCAGACTTTTGTGGTCTGTGTATATCTCACACCACTTCCCTAGGAGGTAATGTCGCCATGTCTTCAAGGCATGAACCACTTCTGCTAACTCAAGATCGTGAGTAGCATAGTTCTCTTCATGAGGTCGTAGCTGCCTTGAGAGGTAAGCTATGACTCATCCTTCTTGCATCAGAACGCTTCCCAATCTGGCTCGAGAGGCATCACAATATATCACGAACTCCTTGTGAATGTCATGTGTTGCCAGAACTGGGGCGGTGGTCAATCTCTTCTTGAGCTCTTGGAAGCTTTCTTCGCATTTTGGCGTCCATTTGAACTTCTTGTCCTTCTTCAGGAGCTGAGTCATTGGCCGGGCAATGCTGGAGAATTCTTCCACGAATTTGCGGTAATAGCCTGCAAGTTCGAGGAAGCTTCTGACTTCCTTGACGATTGTTGGGGACTGCCATTGGGTCACAACTTCGATCTTCGCGGGATCAACCGACAATCCTTCCTCGGTCAAGACTTGACCTAAGAATCCAACTTTATGCAGCCAAAACTCACATTTCTCGAATTTGGCATATAGTTGGTGCTCTCGAAGCTTGTCTAGGACCATCCTCAAATGTTGCTCGTGCTCTTCCTCCATCTTCGAGAAGACAAGGGTGTCATCAATGAAGACAACAACAAATTGTCCAAATATTCCATGAAGACCTTATTCATGAGATACATGAAGTAAGCTGGGGCATTGGTTAATCCAAAGGACATGACCATGCACTCATACAGGCCATATCTTGTCACAAATGCCGTCTTTGGAATATCTTGGGGTCTGATCTTCAGCTGGTAGTACCCAGATCTGAGGTCGATCTTGGAGAACACCTTGGCTCCGCCGAGTTGATCAAACATATCTTCAATCTTGGGAAGTGGATACTTGTTCTTGATTGTAACTTCATTAAGGGAATGGTAGTTAATGCATAAGCTTTTGCCACAAACAGAACAGGTGATCCCCAAGGGGAGGCACTAGGGCAGATAAATCCCTTCCTCAACTGCTCCTCTAGTTGCTTCTTCAACTCGGCTAATTCTTCCGTCCCCATTCTATAAGGCTTCTTATAGATGGGTCCTGCCCCGGGCATGAGCTCGATGATGACCTAAATGTCACGGTCAGGAGGCATTCCCGGTAGCTCATCTGGAAAGACATCGGGAAACTCACATACTACTGGCACTTGCTCCGGTCCAACTTCAGACAGACAGTTGACTTGAGCGGTTTGAGCAGAAGAGGAGTTGGAGGCAAACTTAACTTTGACTCCTTGGTCATTAGTCACAGTGATAGTCCGATTGGCACAGTCTAATAAGCCTTGGTGCTTACTGAGCCAATTCATGCCTAGGATCACATCCAAGCCTTATGATCTCAGGATGATAAGGTCTGCTAGGAAATCTACCCCGTTAATGACGATACTGACTCCCTTACAGCCTATCTTGGCTCTCATCTCTGCTCCGGGGGTTTGTACCACCATGGGATTATTCAAGGGTGTAGGGGTCATGCCACTTTTTAATGCAAATCTTTGAGTGAAAAATGAATGCGTGGCTCCAGAATCAAACAAGACAGTTGCAGGTGCTGAGTTGACAAGGAACGTACCCAGCACGACGTCCGGGTCTTCCTGGGATTCTTCTGTAGTGACGTGATTCACACGCCCCTTTCCATTGTTGGGCGGGTTGCGAGGAGCTTGGTTCCTTGGCGGCATCCCGGGGCCTTGTCCTGGGTTCTGCGCATTGGGGCGCGGGGCATCGGGCTTCTTGTTGGGGCACACCCTTGAGACGTGTCCTGACTGACCACATCCAAAGCAAGTGACTTGGTTTGGGTTATTGATCTTGTTCCCACCACTGTTATTGGGGTTGAATGTTGGCCTTGGGTTGGCATACTGCTGAGGCTGATAGTTGGTGCGAGGTGCAGGAGCTCTTGGCTGCTGGTAGGTTGGCTTGACCGGGGCTGGCTGCCACGGGCGAGGCTTCTGGTTACTGGAACTTCCGTTGCTGACCATCTTGCGCTTGCGAGTGTCTTCCAGAGCACACCGCTTGTCTTCAAGCATGAGTGCTTTGTTCACCAGGTCAGGAAAGGTTGGGCAGTCACACACGACAAGTGAGTACTATAGAGTCTGATTGAGGCCTTCCATGAAGCGCTCCCTTTTTGCAGCATCCGTGCTGACATCTTCAGGGGCATACCTTGACAGAAAACTGAACTTCTGCATGTACTCCTTGACAGTGCCACTTCCTTGCTTCAGGGCTCAAAACTCACGCTTCTTGATAGCCATGATTCTGGAAGGAATATGGGCCTTGCGGAATTCTGCCTTGAAGTTATTCCAAGTGATGTCTTGCCCAGCATGCATGACCTTGAATCCATCCCACCAAGCTCTAGCAGTCCCCCGAGGCAGTGGCCAGCATAAGCCACTTTCTCGCGATCTTCGGTGCAGCCGACTAGTTCCAGAAAGTTCTCAATGGTGCGGACCCAGTCGTCTACATCCAGAGGTTCAGCAGTCTCGATGAAGGTTGGTAGTGCATGCTTCTTGAACTCTGCCAACGTGGAACATCCATTGCCATTCCCCGCCGGCTGGCGGTTGTTGGTGACGGCTTGAGCAATCATCTGGAGGGCTGCGGTGTTGGCTTGGCGTTCCTCTCGAAAGGCTTGGAGAAGCTGAGCCATATCCATGATCGGGGGAGGTGGTGGTGGAGCTTGGTCGTGGTTTTGGTCTTGGCTGGCCTCTGCTTGGGCGGATGCTCCGGCTTCGGGCTGCTGGGTAGAGGTACCAGTACAAGTTACAACAGGCATCCTGTTGGAGCGGTCAAGATCTTATGATTTGGAATGAAGAGGGAACGCAATAAAGACGGGTGCCTAGTAAGGGGGTGGGTGTGACACTATTTATTTTCATGCAAGGGCCAAAAGGGCCAAACACATTCATTAAAATTCCAAATGGGTGATGTAGTCGTTTACACGTTCCCCAAGGGAAGATACGACTTACATCCAAACATAACGAAAGCAACACTAGATGGCTTCATATGAACCATACAAGGACTCGACTTCGCATAGGGGTTACACGACCTATCCTGCCATAGAGATCACAAGCTGGCATATCCAAATTGCGAATGATGCCTAAGTGGCGGAATGCTCGGTCGCGTATTCTGGCTCTTCTGGGTCTTCCTCCTTGTCTTCATCTGTCTGGGCTCCCCTACCACATGAGGGTGTGGGGGAGTAGAGGAGTTGGACACATCGTTGTTTTGCCGGTGGTGCAGGGAAAAGCTTGCGAAATTCCCTCGTCGTCATACGACGTCGCTGGGGTGGTTCTTCATCCTTGGAAGATACATCTCCTGAGGCCCTTCCGCCTCGATACGCGATAGCGGGTTGCCCGGAAGGTGCACCTTCCTTCTTGATCCTATCCATCTTCTGTTGTGCTCGTCGAATAAGTTCCTTGGTCTTGTGGAGTTCTTCTCGGAGCTTTGTCGATTCCGAGGCCAACTCTTGTGCCAAGCTGTCAGTACAAAGGCTGAAGTAGGTCTGGAATCGAAGTGGAAGTCCTTCCTTCAGTGGAGGGGCTCGTGCGCTGCTCTCATCTTCATCTTCCTTCCGGTAAGGCAAGAAGCGGGTTGTCATCTTGGCTGCCATCTCCGGAAGAAGTTCTCGGAGGCGGGTTAGTGCCTTGAGTGCAGCTGCCTCGATAGCGAGGAGTGGTGTTGCCATCTCGGGTCCCTCGAACCAACTTGTGGGAGGATCGTTTGCCTTCATGATTACCTCCACATGGTACTCCACCTCGGTGTCGCTAACCCAATGCTCGTGGTAGGTGAGGATGGGTGCTCGGTGAAACTGGCACTCCTGGAGGCTATCCTCGAGAAGCAAGGGGAACCCAGTGGTCAGGAGCTCTTCAGGTACGGCGGCCATCTAAAAAGGTTGAATGGGAGAGGTTAATAAGCCGATGATATCTCAGGTTTGGCAAGGTTTAGAAAATAAGAGAGGTTCAGAAGGTTTATGAAAAGGGTCTCATCCTAACTAACACCCATGCTAACTAAGGCTTCCTACAGTCAGGATGGCTCTGATACCAGCTCTGTGGGGACCCCAACTTATCAGTCGAGATCACCGAATGCACGTGTATAGTGACCCCAGAGATCAATTGTCGGGGTTTTGGGGTGACATATGCCAACGGATGGCTTATCATGCATGGGGTCAATAGAACGTCGCCGGGCCCTGGAAGCGGGATGAGGCGAAACTTAGGACGCCTACGGATCTTACCCAAGTTCGGGGCTCTCCGTGGAGCCCCTAGTCCTGCTTTGCGGGGGCTCCGCGTCATGATTTATGTCACTATGGTAGCTACAAGGTTGCTCCTCGAGCTGTGTGGTCTAGAGGAGACAGATGAACAAGGCTAGCTCACTTCCTGCGCCCTAGGGATCGGGGATGGTTGCTAGGGTTTCTATCTCTCTCCCCCTATCTTCTTCTTCTCAGGGTCTTTAATCTTCCAACCCCCCAACATGGAGGACCCTGGGGGGTTTATATAGGCCTACCCCCTAGGGGTACAATTGTAATCTCAACCAAGCGGCCCCCATCTGCCAGCGTCTTGCGGCGTCGGCCTTGCTGCCTGTCTGCTGGGGCCTGCCGCCTGCGGGCCCACATGATCGCCTTTTACTGTATAAATGCTTCTGCTGACGACAGCCTCGTCAGGGGGGAAGTGGCTACAGTGTCGCCGTCTCCCGCCGTACGCTGCCGCCACGCCCTGTCTTGTCATCTTGATGAGGTTCAGACTTCTAGGGCAAGATCCGCCGTCTGTTACCAGGCGGCCGCCTGCCAGGGGCGGCTTGTTTATGACTTACCCACTGGCCGGTGGGGCCAGCCGCCTGCTGTCCCCGCCGTCTGCGGGTAGTGGGATCGTGGCCTCCTCTGACCGAAACTTGGTCACAAGCAGCATGGCTACAGTGACCCGCCGTTTTAGGAGATTATCCATAAGGTACACGTTCACTGTAGCCACGCCCTTATAGATTCTCTAAGGACGCATTCATCTGTAGCCATGCCTCAGCTGCGTGGTGGTCCCCCAGCACGCGTCCCGAGGGAGGAGTGGGGGACCTTCCATGAAGCGCTCCCTTTTTGCAGCATCCGTGCTGACATCTTCAGGGGCATACCTTGACAGAACACTGAACTTCTGCATGTACTCCTTGACAGTGCCACTTCCTTGCTTCAGGGCTCAAAACTCACGCTTCTTGGTAGCCATGATTCTGGAAGGAATATGGGCCTTGCGGAATTCTGCCTTGAAGTTATTCCAAGTGATGTCTTGCCCAGCATGCATGACCTTGAATCCATCCCACCAAGCTCTAGCAGTCCCCCGAGGCAGTGGCCAGCATAAGCCACTTTCTCGCGATCTTCGGTGCAGCCGACTAGTTCCAGAAAGTTCTCAATGGTGCGGACCCAGTCGTCTACATCCAGAGGTTCAGCAGTCTCGATGAAGGTTGGTAGTGCATGCTTCTTGAACTCTGCCAACGTGGAACATCCATTGCCATTCCCCGCCAGCTGGCGGTTGTTGGTGACGGCTTGAGCAATCATCTGGAGGGCTGCGGTGTTGGCTTGGCGTTCCTCTCGAAAGGCTTGGAGAAGCTGAGCCATATCCATGATCGGGGGAGGTGGTGGTGGAGCTTGGTCGTGGTTTTGGTCTTGGCTGGCCTCTGCTTGGGCGGATGCTCCGGCTTCGGGCTGCTGGGTAGAGGTACCAGTACAAGTTACAACAGGCATCCTGTTGGAGCGGTCAAGATCTTATGATTTGGAATGAAGAGGGAACGCAATAAAGACGGGTGCCTAGTAAGGGGGTGGGTGTGACACTATTTATTTTCATGCATGGGCCAAAAGGGCCAAACACATTCATTAAAATTCCAAATGGGTGATGTAGCCTGCTAGCCCACGCGCGTGACAGGACGTAACAGTGGGTCGGGGCCCGCCACTATAGGGCCTCGGTCCGCGCGTGGATCAAATGTGGCAGGGATAATCAATTGCCCTCCCACGCGCATTTAATTCGCGCGGATTAGGCGCGCAAAAGGTGGGGGTCGTGCGGGGCGTGGTGCAGTTGATCCCATGCCCGCCCCCTCGGCTTCGCCGCCCCGAGCCTATAAGTAGGACGGGGGAGAGGAGTTGGCACCGTTCTCGCGCTCGCTCCTCCTCGCTTTCCTTCTTCTTCTTTGCTTCCTCCCGCTCCTCTCGCTAATGTCACAGTGAGCTGCTGCCTGAACCATGGCCGCCACAGCGTCTGCCCGCCACCATGGCCAGTGGGACGACAGTGAGGTGCTGGAGGAGCACATCGACGTCCTCTGCCGGTCGCGGAAGCTGCCTCCTGCTGACAAGGTCGCAGTGCGCCTAGCGCCGGCGGCGGAGATCAGGTCGGCCCCACGGCTGGGCGAGCGGGTCGTCTTCCGCTTGCACTTCCCGTGCGGATTCGGCCTCCCGGCGAGCGGCTTCTTTCGATCTTTCTTGGAGTTCTTCAACATCCAACCCCACCACCTCACGCCGAACACGGTGGTGACGCTCTCATCCTTCGTCGTCCTGTGCGAAGCGTACTTCGGCATCCTCTTCACCATAGAGTTGTGGACCGAGCTTTTTTACGTGAAGCTCGGCACCGCAGTCCAGAGCGTGGCCGCCCAGTGTGGGGCGTGCATTGCGGTGAAGCGCAGTGGATCGAGGAATTTCTTCTCGGCGCCGCAGCTCGTGGCGTCGGTAAAATAGTGGCAGAAGACGTACTTCTACGTCTCCAACGTCGACCCCGAACAAGACTTCATCTGTCTGCCGGACTGGGCGCCGGGTCCGCCTGCTGAGCCTCGCGACTCCTGGAAGACCCGGCCTACCTCCCTCAAGGAAGGCGCCTCCATTGCGATGCGCCATCTCCGGGAGCTGAGGAACGTCGAGGGCCTGGTCTTCGCGGATTTGCTGCTCACGCTTGTGGAGCGTCGAGTGCTGCAGCTGCAGCGCCGCCCTCATCTGATCTGCGACATGAGCGGGCGCCGGGACCCCAGCCGGACATGCACCAAGCCAATGCCATACAGGGAGGTGGCTAACTTGGTGAACCACATCTCAAACTGCAAGGTCTCCGACTCCGGCTGGGCCTTTGGCAAGCCGTCATACAGCCGCGACAACTAGCCGCCTGCAGTAAGCTCTTCAGCCCTCTCTTTTCTTTCTTTTCCGTCCGGCTGCTGTAGCCGTCTGATTCTGATGTCTTCTTCAGATCTTCCCCGGCAAGTCGGCGCTGGGTTCTGGCCAGCCAGGCCGCCCCCTGGAACCAGATCGCTCCTAGAGCGACACAAGCGACCCCGATCTTGGGGCCGCCGCCATGGAGGAGGAGGAGGTGACAGGCGGCGGGGGCCAGCCATCAGGCGGCGTGCCAGAAGGCGGTGTCGAGAGCTGGCCAGACGACAACAAGGAGGAGGAGGAAGCACCCGTCCGCGCCAGCCAGCAGGCCGGGCCGTTTGGTGCAGCCGGCGGCGGGAAGCAGCGGTCCTCATCAGGGCCGTCTGGTGCCCCGCCCAAGAAACTCCGGCTGTCGACCGCCGCCACTAGGTGTCGGGAGGCGGCCGCCAGGGCGATTGTGCCCAGGATGCCCAAGGCCAGGCCGGTCGTGTTCGGGTAAGTGTATTGTGTCCTTCTTTTGTTTGATGCTTATCTTTCTCACCCGATCCCCTCTTGGCTGACTCCCCATTTTCTTCGGGATATCCATGCAGCACGCCGCTTTCCCTCTCGCGGGCGCCAGCAGGCTCTGTTGTGGGGGGGGCACGGATGCCCCCCCTGCGCCCCCTCGCATTGATCCAGCCGCCGCGCTCTGGGAGGCGACAGAGAGGAACGCCCGCGAGGCGCGCGAGGAGCGCGAGGCCGTGGATCGCGAGCGAGCGGTGGCCGATGCCGCAGCCAGGGCGGATGACAAAACTGCCAGGAAGGGCCAGGCAGACGTCGCCCGAGCCCGGGAGCAGGAAGCGGGTTCCCAGTAGCGAGTGGGCCGCACCGTCCTCCCGGAGGCGGGCTCTCTGGAGCCGTTTGCCCAAGCACCGGCTGTTGACGAGCAGCCGGCTCCAGACAATGGGGGGGACGACTGCGTCGTCCTGGTGACACAGGTGCTGCCCCCTGTGCCGCCTGCAAGGGAGTAGGGCAGCCGTCCTGCAGGGGCGGAGGTGCCCCCAACTGAGGGCGTGCTGGTGACATGCCCGCAGCCGGCCCCTAAAGCCCCAGCCCGTCCGCGCCCCGCGAGGGCGGTCTCCGTGCCGCAGCAGGTGGAAGCCGGCGGTGCCAGCTCGTCCGCGCCGGAGAATGAGGCCACCAGCGCGGCGCCGTCAGGTTGGAGGCCCGGAGGCGGTGGCGCGCTGATTGTCGCGTCGCGGGACGTCCTCGACCGCTTCAACTCCCTGGGCAGCGTTGTGCAGACGGTGATGCATGAGTTTGTGGCTGCGCGGTCCTCCGTTCGGGTACGTATGCTTCATGTTCTTTTGCTTTTATTTCTTCAATTTCTTCTGTGGGGGCGCGTCAGCGCACCCACTGGGTGTAGTCCCCGAGTTCTGAGCCGGCTGCTGAGCAGGCGGCTTGGAACTCCAAAGTGTGCGTCGTGGACTGATCTTGTGCCTTATTGCAGGACTACCACAAACCTCCGTGTGGCCTCCTACAACGCCCAGCACCAGGAGCTGGCGCAACTGCAGGCTGCCCTGGCAGACAGCCAAGGTGAGTGCTTCCCTTCTCCTCCTTGCGGGGGCGCGTCAGCGCACCCGCTAGGTGTAGTCCCCGAGTTCCGAGCCGGCTGCTGAGCAGGCGGCTTGGAACTCCAAGGTTATCTTTTTTGCTGCCGCTGACATTATTGTTTTTCTTCCTCTCTTGCCAGCGGTCACAGCCAACCTCCGCAACCAGCTGGGCGAGGCCCAGTCGGAGCTAGCTGCCAAGGAGTGAGAGCGTGGTCTCGCCGCTCAGGACCGCGACCGCCTGGCCAAGGAGCTAGTAGACCAGGCGGTGGCCCACAAGGTCGAGCTCGGGAAGATGTCGGACGCCGAGACGCTTCTTCGGGCAGAATTCGAGGCCGAGCGCTCGAATTGGGTCGAGAAGGAGGCGGCTCTCCAAGAGGTCTATGTAGCCATTGGAGACATGGTCGACGGAGAGATGTCTATCCTTTCTTCCTGTACTCGCCATCTGTTACAGCCGCCTTTCTTTTCTTCTGATTCTTCTTCTAGGTTTGGCAGAGTTCTTCCCGGGCTACTCTGTGGCTGCCACCCAGGCCATCAAGGCCGAGCGTGACGAGAGGCGCCAGGCGGGCTGGGTGATCGCACCTAACGCGCCCAGGACCCCAGCCGACGAGCTTCTTGCTATTCGGGTGCGCCTCCAGCCGGTCCGCCGTCTGCAGCGTGTTGGTGCCCAGTTGCTGGCCGCCCTCTGGCCAGGTGTGCCGGCGCTCTGCACTCCCAGTTGCTAGGCTTCTCGCCCCTCGTTGGTTACACCAAGTGGAAGGTGTGAGATGTAGTGTTGCGGAAGTTTTTCCCTCGGCAAAGATACGAAGGATCGAATCCCCAGAGACTCCTAGGTTCAACAAGAAGGTGTCAACTGCTAACGGCGCCAAATATTAGCAATCAACGTGGACCTGCACACAGATACAAATAACTTTGCTCCCAACGAGTACAGAGAGGTTGTCAATCCCTCCGGCCTTGAAGTTTACAAAGGATTAAACGCAGATGATAGTAATGATAGATAATGTTTGCAATAGTAAATAATAGCGAAAAGTAAATAGCGGATGTGATCAATGATGGTAATATGGACCGGAGTCTCATGATGTTCACTAGTGATGTCTCTCTCCCAAAAGACGATAAAACAGCTATGTGAGGTAAACAAATTACAGCTGGGCAATTGACAGGAACACGAATGCAAACCAATGCTGACTACATTGCAAGAAAGGTTGAGGTTCAAAGCATGGGCGGTACGCCAAAGTAAGTAGACCGAAATCCATCAATATCTATTACTAATCATCCACCTTGAGATATCTATCCAGAACATCTCGCTGGTATTAAGTTGCGAGCCCCACCCATAGTGTAAACTCAAAGCAACAGACAACTGCATTAAAAGAACTTTGCGTAAAGTAAACAATCCTTGCACCCGCGGGCACAAGCACCGTTTTCCCCCTCGTGGCAACAACACATCCCCTAGACTCATGTTTCTGTCACTCAAACTAGTCATCGAGGGGCATGAACCCACAATCGAGCATAACGTTCCCTCTTGGAGTCACTACCTATTACTTGGCCAAAGCAATAAATAACAACAGAGAACATGCAAGAATTACTTACGAACATAAATATAAAAGAGGTAGATCAAATATATTACTCAAGCACAATCTGAACATAATCTCATAATCCATCGGATCCCAGCAAACTCATCATAGCAACAGCATAAGGATTACATATGTGCCTCGATCATGTAGGGCAGCTCACGAGGACTAATTAGTGAAGCACAAGAATGGGAGGAGAACATCACATAGCTACTGGTCATGGACTCATGGTCCAAGGGAGACTACTCACAACTCATCCGGGAGGCGTCCATGGTGGTGGAGAAGCTCCCGGTGGTGATCCTCGCCTCCGGCAGGGTGCCGGGAAGGGTTCTCCTGGTGCTCCCAATCTTGGAAGTGGTGGCGGCGGCGGAACAGAGATGAGATCGCGAAAAAGAGTTCCCGTTTCGAGGGTTTCTCGAGACGCTTTAAATATATGCCAAAGGGGGGCATCGGAGGAGCCTCGGGGGGCCCAGGCGCCCCCTCGGCGCGGCCCAGGGGGGGCGCGCCGCCAGGGTGCCTGGAGCCCTGGTGGCCCCCCCGGCTGTCCTTCGGGCGCACGGTAGTTTCTGGAACGCTGATTTTTTATATAATTTTTCTGGATTTTTCCTGGCAGTTCTCGTAATGTGAAAACCTGAAATACAAAAACAACCGAAAACAGAAACTGGCACTGGGGTGCACTGAGTTAATAGGTTAGTCCAAATATGATCAAAAGTGTATGGAAGTGTATAAATAGCAATATCACCCAAAAGAGGCATGGAGCAAGCAGAAATTATAGATACGTTTTGGACGTATCAACATCCCCAAGCTTAATTCCTGCTCGTCCTCGAGTAGGTAAATGATAACAAGAATAATTTCTATGGTGACATGCTATTAACCATATAGGACTTTTCATAGTCATATGACAAAAGCTTACTGAGATAATGAATCTGTAGTAATTAAGTTGCCTCATGAGAAAATCACAAAAGACTGAAAGTTTTACAATATGATATTGAAGCATCAAATAGATTTGCAATGAACATGATGTGCAAATATGATAAAGTGATATCTAGCTTGCCCCTTTTAGTGATGCAAAACATAAATGCAGGGGCACCTCCAAGGTTTAAGTGATGACTAGATACAATGATTTCAAAATAAACGATATCACAATCATGCAAAAGACAATGCTACTTTGGGACAATGCACATTACACTCAGAATGACAATCATGCTCTCAGTAGTTGGTGCTTTGAAAAAAGAAGGTGGAGACTCAACATAAAAGTAAAAGAATGGCCCTTCGCAGAGGGAAGCAGGGATTACTCATGCGCTAGAGCTTTTTATTTCGAAAACATAGAAACAATTTTGTCAACGGTAGTAGTACTTCATATGTGTTATGCATAAGACATCCTATAAGTTGCAAGCCTCATGCATCGAATACCAATAGTGCTCGCACCTTGTCCTAATTAGCTCGGATTTCCATGGATTGTCATTGCATTACATATGTTTCAACCATGTGTCACAAAGGGGTACCTCTATGTTACCTGTACAAAGGTCCAAGGAGATAGATCGCATTTGATTTCTCGTTTTTGATAGATCTCAACTTAGGACATCCATACCGGGACAACATAAAAAATAGATAATGGACTCCTCTTCAATGCTTAAGCATATTCTCATAAGAGATTGAGGATTAATGTCCAAGCTAAAACTTCCACCATGATACATGGCTTTGGTTGACGGTCCAATGTTCTTCTCTAACAATATGCATACTCAAACCATTCAACTCATGGCAAATCACCCTTACTTCAGACAAGACGAACATGCATAGCAACTCACATGATATTCAACAAAAGTGTAACAGTTGATGGCGTCCCCAGAAACATGGATACCACTCAGCAAGCAACTTATAAGAAATAAGATACATAAGCGACATTTTCTTTACCACAATAGTTTTTAAGCTACTTTCCCATGAGCTATGTATTGCAAAGACTGAAGGTTTTAAAGGTAGCACATGTAAATTTACTTGGAGTGGCGGTGAAATACCACATATAGGTAGGTTTGGTGGACTCATATGGCATAACTGGTTTAAAAGGATGTGGATGCACAAGCAGTCAGTCCGCTTAGTACAGGTGGAGGTTAGCAAAAGACTGGGAGCGACCAACTAAGAGAGCAATGACGGTCATAATCATGCAGAGCGACAAAGCAACATTGAATCAGGCATGGTAGTTATATCGCTACTTAGAAATAAAACATCATCAAGGCTTGACAGACTTTCTTTACAGTCTTAAATATGCGTGAGCATACGCCAAGTCAATCAAAATAAATTCTTGAGGGAAGATATTACTAAACCATACCACATCATAGGTAAACAAATCATGTTGGTACTCCAATAACACATTGGGAACCCCCCAGCTATTTGAGACTAACCACAAGAAAACATGAACTACTAAGCGCCATCATGCACGTAGCATCTTTATCATAGACATATTAACCAATGCAACGGAAGCAAACTCTCTTAATAAGGTGAGCATGGTAACTAAAGAGAGTTCAAGCAACCAACTAAACGAAAGCTCTTTAAAAAGATAAGCATGAATACTAAGAGCAGAACATGATAGTAGCTATTAAAAGACAAAGAACACACACAGCGAAGATAGACATGAAAATTCTATGTTATGTTCTAGGTAGAAGTGGAGCATGTTTCTCTCCCACATAAAGAAAGCTGAGTTCCGACTCGTTATGAAAAACTAAAAAGGAAACTAAAAGCAAGACGCTCCAAGCATAGCACATAACACATGAAGTGATTAAAATATAGTGGAACGAAAGACGAACTGATAATGTTGATGGAGAAGGGGATGCACGGGGGCATCCCCAAGCTTAGACGCTTGAGTCTCCTTAAATATTTCTTGGGGGTGCACGGGGGCATCCCCAAGCTTGAGCGCTTGACACTCCTGAATCTTTTTATCATCCTCCCTCGCACACTTGAAAACTCCCTTCACACATAACTCATCATAATCTGATTAGCGAGGTTAGTACCCATAATAAAATAATTGTACCTTGCTGGAAATAAAGATATTCTTGAAGGTCTACTGTTTCTCAAGATTGCCAAAAGGTTTTTGCAAAGAAAAAGCAAGCTCTTGGTTTGCAAAATGAAGGAAAGGCAAAACAGGACATAATCTGTGAAAAACAGAACAACAGGTAGTAAATGATTTGTTCGGGGTACTTATGCAACTCAAATAAAAAAACTCAGAACATACGCACGAAAGACAATTATATTGAGAACGCTGTCGAAAAAATTCAGACCAAAAAGATGATCTGGTGATTTTATAAGAATTTTTCTATCCAAGGACAGAATCTGTTTCCTGGACAGCACCTCACAACTTTTGAACTTTCTAGCAATCAGAGGCTATACTTGGCACAAAATTGAAAAGCAAAGATACAATGATGATGCTACTGTAGTAAACAACATCAAGACACAACAAAAGCAAAATAATTTTTTTATTCATGTGGGCTGCCTCCCAAAAGCGCTTTCTTTTATGCCTTTAAGCTAGGCATAATGCATAGAGATCAAGTTTTATCAAGAGTAAAAGAATAGCTAGCCCGTACAACGGACTCAAAAGGTAACTTGATCTTCTTTCGAGGGAAGTGTTCCATCCCTTTCTTGAGAGGAAACTGAAATTTTATATTACCCTCTTTCATGTCAATGATAGCACCAACGGTGCGTAAAAAGGGATGTGCCAAAATAATTGGACAAGAAGGATCACATTCAATATCCATAATAGTGAAATCAACGGGAACATAATTATCATTGACAACGATAAGAACATCGTTGATCCTCCCCAAAGGTTTCTTTATGGAAGAATCAACGAGGCGAACACCAAAAGAACAAGAATCATAAGGTTTCAATTTAAGCATATCATATATTCTTTTGGGCATAACAGAGGTACTAGCTCCAACATCACATAATGCATAGCAAGAGAAGTCGTTCAATTTAATTTTTATCATAGGATCCCAACCATCTTCTAGCTTTCTAGGTATGGAGGCTTCTACTCTAAGTTTCTCCTCCCTAGCTTTGATAAGAGCATTACTGATATGCTCTGTGAAGGCAAGGTTAAGCGTGCTAGTGCGGGGATCTCTAGACATCTTGTGAAGGAAATCAATAACTTTGGTAATAGTGAAATTATCAAAATCAAGGTCCCTAGCATCAAGTAAAGTGGTAGTGGTGTCCTTTAGGTTCAATTGTTTGGTAGTTTCTATAGTCATAGCATCACCATTAATAGGTCCAATGGGACCAGGAGTACATTGGGTGCTAAGAGTTTGGATATCCTCAACAACTTGGATAGTAGCAACAGTGTGGTGGGTAGGAAGGTTCTAAATTCTATCCTCTTCCTCCCTTTCTCTAGCCCATCTTTCTTTAAGTTTAGCCATCATCCTAATATTTTCATTAATTTGCACTTGAGTAGCATTAATAGGAGTGACCTTCCTCTCCTCAAGAGGAGAAGTCTTAATTTTTAGCAATTCTATCTCATTGGCTAAATGGTGTACCTTCAAAGAGAGATCATCTAGTTTATGTAGTTTTTCTTCTACACTCTTATTAAAGGCTTTTTGGGTAGTGATGAAATCTTTAAGCATAATCTCTAGTTCAGTATTGGAGTTCTTGGTGCTAGGATAAGCATTGTTGTTCCCATAAGAATTAGAGGGGAACGGTCTAGGATTGCTACCAAAATTACTCCTATAAGCATTGTTGTTAAAATTGTTTCTAGAGATAAAGTTCACATCTACTTGTTCTTGAGCAATCAAAGAATTTAAAGGAACATCACGAGGATCAACAGAGGATTTCTTCGAAAGTAGAGACATGATCAAGTCAACTTTTTCATTTAAGGAGGAAATCTCCTCGACAGAGTTTACCTTCCTACCTGTTGGAGCGCGTTCGGTGTGCAATTGGGAATAGTTGGTCATCATCTCATCGAGAAGCTTCATGGCAGCACCAAGTGTAGTTGACATAAAGGTTCCTCCCGCGGCCGAATCTAACAAGTTCCGTGAGGTAAAGTTCAAGCCTGCATAAAAAGTTTGGATAACCATCCAAGTAGTCAAACCGTGAGTAGGGTAGTTCTTGATAAGAGATTTCATACGTTCCCAAGCTTGGGCAACATGTTCATTATCCAATTGTTTAAAATTCATTATGTTACTTCTCAGTTGGATAATTTTAGCAGGTGGATAGTATTTTCCAATAAAAGCATCTTTGCACTTGTCCCATGAATCTATGCTATTTCTAGGCAAAGACTGAAACCAAATTTTAGCTCCTCCTCTCAAGGAGAAAGGAAAAAGCTTAAGCTTAACAATATTACCATCTATTTCTTGGTAGTTTTGCATATCGCAAAGTTCAACAAAGTTGTTCAGTAAAACAGCATCATCTCCAGCACCGGAGAATTGATCTCTCATGACTAGGTTCAGTAAAGCAGGTTTAATTTCATATGAAGGTGCTGAAGTGGCAGGTGTAGTGATAGGTGTACTGATAAAATCATCGTTGTTATGACTAGTGAAGTCACACAACTTGGTGTTCTCGGTGGAACCCATAGTAGCAAGCAAGCAAGATAACTATTTTTGTGATTTTCGATAAAAGGTACTAAAGCAAAAACTGAAAGGTAAACTAACAAGACTAAAAGCAAAGATAAAAGATAGCGTGCAACTCCCCTATCCTGAAGAGTGGAGTCCCCGGCAACGGCGCCAGAAAAACTCTTGCTAGGCTTCTCGCCCCTCGTTGGTTACCCCAAGTGGAAGGTGTGAGATGTAGTGTTGCGGAAGTTTTTCCCTTGGCAAAGATACCAAGGATCGAATCCCCAGACACTCCTAGGTTCAACAAGAAGGTGTCAACTGCTAATGGCGCCAGATATTAGCAATCAACATGGACTTGCACACAGATACAAATAACTTTGCTCCCAACGAGTACAGAGAGGTTGTCAATCCCTCCGGCCTTGAAGTTTACAAAGGATTAAACACAGATGATAGTAATGATAGATAATGTTTGCAATAGTAAATAATAGCGAAAAGTAAATAGCGGATGTGATCAATGATGGTAATATGGACCGGAGTCTCATGATGTTCACTAGTGACGTCTCTCTCCCAAAAGACGATAAAACAGCTATGTGAGGTAAACAAATTACAGCTGGGCAATTGACAGGACCACGAACGCAAACCAATGCTGACTAAATTGCAAGAAAGGTTGAGGTTCAAAGCATGGGCGGTACGCCAAAGTAAGTAGACCGAAATCCATCAATATCTATTACTAATCATCCACCTTGAGATATCTATCCAGAACATCTCGCTGGTATTAAGTTGCGAGCCCCACCCATAGTGTAAATTCAAAGCAACAGACAACTGCATTAAAAGAACTTTGCGTAAAGTAAACAATCCTTGCACCCGCGGGCACAAGCACCATTGTTTTCCCCCTTGTGGCAACAACACATCCCCTAGACTCATGTTTCTGTCACTCAAACTAGTCATCGAGGGGCATGAACCCACAATCGAGCATAACGTTCCCTCTTGGAGTCACTACCTATTACTTGGCCAAAGCAATAAATAACAACGGAGAACATGCAAGAATTACTTACGAACATAAATATAAAAGAGGTAGATCAAATATATTACTCAAGCACAATCTGAACATAATCTCATAATCCATCGGATCCCAGCAAACTCATCATAGCAACAGCATAAGGATTACATATGTGCCTCGATCATGTAGGGCAGCTCACGAGGACTAATTAGTGAAGCACAAGAACGGGAGGAGAACATCACATAGCTACTGGTCATGGACTCATGGTCCAAGGGAGACTACTCACAACTCATCCGGGAGGCGTCCATGGTGGTGGAGAAGCTCCCGGTGGTGATCCTCCCCTCCGGCAGGGTGTCGGGAAGGGTTCTCCTGGTGCTCCCGATCTTGGAAGCGGCGGCGGCGGCGGAACAGAGATGAGATTGTGAAAAAGAGTTCCCGTTTCAAGTGTTTCTCTAGACGCTTTAAATATATGCCAAAGGGGGGCATCGGAGGAGCCTCGGGGGGCCCAGGCGCCCCCCCGGCGCGGCCCAAGGGGGGGGGGCGCCGCCAGGGCGCCTGGAGCCCTGGTGGCCCCCCGGCTGTCCTTCGGGCGCACGGTAGTTTCTGGAACGCTGATTGTTTATATAATTTTTCTGGATTTTTCCTGGCAGTTCTCGTAATGTGAAAACCTGAAATACAAAAACAGCCGAAAACAGAAACTGGCACTGGGGTGCACTGAGTTAATAGGTTAGTCCACATATGATCAAAAGTGTATGGAAGTGTATAAATATCATAGCAATATCACCTAAAAGAGGCATGGAGCAAGCAGAAATTATAGATACGTTTTGGACGTATCACCAGTCGGACTGCCGACTGGCTGGAGGCAGCCGGCCACTGCTTCGAGGCCTGGAAGGGTTCCGCAGTGAGGGCTGGCACGCGGACCGTCCTGGAGTTCATCAAGAGCTGGTATCCGGGCCTGAGCCTCGAACAGCTGGAGACCTTTCGTGCGGAGGCTCAGCCTGAGTTGGTCGTGGTGCAAAAGGACCTCGTCCAATGTGCCGCCGCCCTTGCCGAGTACGCCGACACCTCCGTCTTCATCCTAGAGTTTGATGACAGGGGCCATGTGGTGCCACCCAGCAACTTCGGGCTGGACCTGGCGGCGTCGGAGGAGTCGGACGAGGAGATCGCCTCCAGTGACGAGGGCGAGGAGGATGATGGCAGCGACGAGGAGACCAGCTCCCAGGAGGCGGATACGTCCGCTGGCCACCAGCCTGACCGGTCCTCGACAAGCGGACCAGGTGTGGTGGCCCCGCCTGCTGCAGGAAGCGGTCAGGCTGAGACCCACCAGGCGGCCCCGTCGGAAGCCGGCTCCATCGTGCCGCCCGCTCCGCCTGCTGCGCCCTAAGCTTTTACTCTTGTATCTTTTGGTTCCTGTTTCTCTGTAAGACTTGGTAGGGTTAATCCGAACAATTCCACCCACTGGGTGTATCAGTAAGCTGCTACTGCAAGGCGGCCCTCGAGGCCTATTTGATGTAAATATTCTTTTAATGCTGCATGGTTTCTATGCAATTGTGCCGAGTCCTAGGATTAGCCCCACCCTTGATTCCTTAGGGAGATTTTCCTTTTATCGTCTCCTTTAACTGCCGTCCTGCCAGCCAGACAGCCACTCTGTGGTTCTGTGGCTGGGTTAGGAACTTGGCTGTTTTCAGGGTTGGCAAGTATCCCGCCCTCTAGAAGGCGGCGTGGCTAAGCCCAGAGTCAGCTAGTCGGCTGTGTGACAGCCGACTATTTGTGTGAAGGGCCGGCTTGCCCTATGTCTTTTTTCCTTAGCCATTTTTCATGTGGGCACCACTTCTTGCCTTTGGCTCCTGCCAGTCAGACAGCCGCGTTCTGCGAGTCTGTGACTGAAGGCAGGAGAGGGCTTGGATGCCATCACACTACTCGCCCGACTATTTTAAGGAGAAGTTTTAAACATAGGGCTAGGCGGCCAGTCCCCGGGCCGTCTGCTAGGCTCCGATGCCTGACAAGGGAATGTACAATACTCATTCACAGGCATAATTCTTATCATATAGATAGAGGGTTGGGCAGTCCCCGAGAACTCCTCGGGGGTCCCATTGGTTCTCAAAATAAAATAGATAGCGCGACACATACTGTTTTTCAGCTATAAAAGCGATGAAGTAGGTTTGCGTTCCATGGGCGCTCCGACTCCTTGCCTGAGTCGTCTCTCTTGCGTGCTCTTGGCTTCTGGGCATCAATGAGGTAGTAAGCATCGTTGCCTAGTACCTTGCTGACGATGAACGGTCCTTCCCAAGGAGCCGAGAGCTTGTGCTGGCCGGCTGTTCGCTGGATCAGCCGGAGCACAAGGCCCCCCTCGCGGAAGGAGCGTGGCTTGACTCGTCGGCTGTGATAGCGGCGGAGACCCTACTGGTAGATGGTGGAGCGGCTGAGTGCTACCAGCCGGGCCTCCTCCAGCAGGTCGACACCGTCTTCGCGTGCTTCTTTGGCTTCGGCTTTCATATACATGGTGACGCGAGGCGAGTCAAACTCAACATCTGTTGGGATGACGGCCTCGGCCCCATACACGAGGAAGAAAGGAGTGAAGCCGAAGGATTTGTTCGGAGTGGTTCTGAGGCTCCAGAGGACAGACGGCAACTCTTCGATCCAGCAGCCGGCTGATCGCTCCAATGGTTCGACCAGCTGGGGCTTGATGCCAGATAGGATAAGGCCGTTGGCACGCTCGACTTGGCCGTTGGACTGTGGGTGGGCAACAGACGCTAGGTCCAGTCAGATGCCCTGTGTTGCACAGAAACGGGTAAGTGCGCCTTTGGCAAAATTTGTGCCGTTGTCGGTGATGATGCTGTGCGGTATACCATACCGGACTGTGATGTCTGTGATGTATGTCACAACAGTTGGGCCATTGAGTTTCTTGATTGGTTTCGCTTCGATCCACTTGGTGAATTTGTCCACTGCCACGAGTAAATGTGTCAAGCCGCCTCTGGCTGTCTTGAAGGGGCCCACCATATCCAGACCCCAGACGGCAAATGGCCAAGTGATCAGAATGGTCTTGAGTGCAGAAGCCGACAAGTGTTGATTGGAACTGAAGCGCTGGCAGCCGTTGCACTTTTTTACCAAATCTTTGGCGTCGTCCAAAGCAGTCGGTCAGAAGAAGCCGTGGCGGAAGGCTTTGGCGACGAGGGATCTTGAGGCCGCGTGATGGCCACATTCCCCTTGGTGAATGTCCTTCAGGATAGCCATCCCCTTTTCTGCTTCCACACAGCACTGGAAGACGCCCGTTGCACTTCTTCTGACAAGCTCTTTGTTGACTATGGTGTACGTTGAAGCTCGGCGTTGAACTTGCCGTGCCAAAGTTTTTTCTGCTGGCAGCTCTCCTCTGAGCAGGAAGGTAAGGATTGGCTCTGCCCAAGACGGTGCTGAGACTCCTGTTACTTCTGCCAGAGAGACCAGGGTGGTTGGGCTGGGAGGCGGAGGGCTGGGCTGAGCCGTCTGCTGTGCTTCCAAAATCCCCGAGCCGTCTGCTAGAGCTGGCGCCTCTTGGCCGCCTGCTGGATTAGTCCCCGGGCCAGGAACCGGCGCAGGTACTGGTGGACCATCTGCTGGGGTTGGAGTATTGAGGCCGCCTGCTGGAGTAGTCTCTGGGCCGGCTGCTGAAGTAGCCGGGCCGCCTGCTCCAGGATCGGCTGGTATGAAGATTGAGTCCGACTCTTGCAAAGGCTTGATAGACGGCTTGCGCAGGCATTGAAGAGATACGCCGGCTGGTATTGCTTGGCGGGTGGAGCCGATTCGTGCCAAAGTGTCGGCTTGCATGTTTTCGGCTCGTGGTACGTGGAGGAACTCGCAGCCATCAAAGTGTCCGCTGATCTGCTGGACAAGGAAACGATATCTTGCCATGTTTGCGTCTTTGGCGTCCCAGTCCCCAGATGACTGCTGGACAACCAAGTCTGAGTCACCATAGCACATCACTTGGCGGATACCAATTTCTTTGGCCATCCGGAGCCCGTGGATGAGTGCCTCATACTCGGCCACGTTGTTACAGGCGGCAAAGTGGATCTGCAGGGTGTACTTGAGCTTGTCGCCCTTGGGGGATGTGAGGACGACGCCGGCTCCTAAGCCAGTGCGCATTTTTGACCCGTCAAAGTGCATCCGCCAATGGGTTGAGTCTGGAACAGGTGGCAGGTACTGGGTTTTGGCCCAGTCGACGAGGAAGTTGGCCAATGCTTGTGACTTGATGGTGGTGCGTGGCTGGTAGAAGATGGTGAAGGGGCCAGCTCTATGGCCCACTTGGCCACTCTTCCTGAGGCATCTTTGTTACCCATGATTTCAGCAAGCGGGGCCGTGCAGACGACCGTGACTGAATGCTCTTGGAAGTACTGCTTGAGTTTCTTGGCGGTGAAGTACACGCCGTAACATATCTTCTGGTAGTGAGGGTAGTTCTGCTTGGATACTGACAGCACCTCGCTCAAGTAGTAGACGGGCCTCTGGACGGGCAAGGCTCTGCCGTCTTCTGGGCGCTCGACCACAATAACAGTGCTGACCATCCGGCTGGTGGCAGCTATGTAAAGGAACATGTGTTCCTTGTCTGCTGGCGCCGCCAGGACAGGCGGGGTGGACAGCAGTCTCTTGAGCTGCTGGAAAGCTTCGTCTGCCTGGTCGTTCCACTCAAAGCACGTGGTCTTCTTCATCAATTGGTACAGGGGGAGTGCCTTTTCACCCAGCCGGCTGATGAAACGACAGAGAGACGCCAGGCACCCCATGAATTTCTGGACATCTCGCACACGGGTCGGCCGTTCCATTCTCTCAATGGCCTTGATTTTTGCAGGGTTGCACTCGATGCCGCGTTCGGATACCAAGAAACCAAGGAGTTGGCCGGCTGGTACCCCGAAGATGCATTTCTCCGGGTTTAGCTTGATCCGAAAGTGACGCAAGGTCTCAAATGTCTCTTTGAGATCCTCCAAAAGAGTTCCTCTCTTCTCCGTCTTCACCATGATATCATCCACATAAACGTGGGCATTTCTGCCAAGTTGCTCGAGGAGACACTTCTGCATGCAACGCTGAAAGGTGGCGCCGGCGTTTCTCAGGCCGAACGTCATGGACAGGTAACAGAAGGCCCTAAATGGCATGAGGAAGGCGATCTTCAAGCGGTCAGCTGGATCAAGCTTGATTTGGTGGTACCCGGAATAAGCATCAAGGAAAGACAGCAGCTCGCATCTAGCTGCGGAGTCAATCACTTGATCTATTCGCGGCAGAGCAAACGGATCTTTAGGGCAAGCTTTGTTGAGGCTGGTGTAATCAATGCACATGCGCCATTTGTTCTTCTTCTTCTTCAGTACTAGGACTGGATTTGCGAGCCATTCGGGGTAAAAAAACTTCCATAATGAAGCCGGCTGCTAGCAGGCGGGCAACTTCTTCCCTAACGACTCTTCTCTTCTCTTCTGACAGGCGGCGTAGCGGCTGCTTGACAGGCTTTGCATCTTCTCTCACATGGAGTTTGTGCTCGGCGAAATCCGTCGGGACACCCGGCATGTCTTTCGGGGACTATGCAAAGATGTCTTGATTCTCACGGAGGAAATCGACGAGCTGGCTTTCCTATTTGTTGTCTAAGTTTGACCCTATGACAGCAAATCGCTCTGGGTGAGATTGGTCCAAGGCAATCTTCTTTGTCTCCTTGGCAGGCTGGAACAAGCCTTGCCACTCCGCCTCCCTGGGATCGGCTGGTATGGTTGGCTGCTCGCCAGCCATTGCCACCAGCCATTCCAGGCGGCGCTTTTCCTTAGCTACGACAAGGGACTCTGCCAGATGGCTGCTGGCTGTTGTGCATGCAATGGACTTCTCGTAGTCCCCGGCTATGGTGATTATTACCTTGGGGCCCGGCATCTTCATCTTGAGGTAGGCATAATGGGGTACTGCCATGAACTTTGCAAGAGATGACCGGCCAAGATCACATGATAGGGACTCTCCAGGTTCACCACTTCAAACTAGACCGGCTCCCTCCGGAAATGCATCTTATCACCAAACAAGACATCGATCTTGGCCTTGCCGATTGGTGAGCAAGAGAGGCCTGGCACAATACCATGGAACACGGTCCTGGTAGGTTGAAGTTGCTTTTCCTTGATGCCCAATTTCTCCATGGTGTCACGGTACATGATGTTGATGCTGCTGCCGCCGTCTACCAGTGCTCAGGAGAAGCGACAGGCCCGCCTGTCGGTGGAGAGAGTAGCGTCCAGGATCAATGCATAGGCCCCGGCTGACGGCATGACAGCCGGGTGATCCTCTCGGCTCCAGCTGACAGGCCTTTCAGACCAATGCATGAATTCTGGGTCTTTGACGGCAACGATGTTGACTTCTCTGCACTGTTGGCACCGGCTATGCCTATCGTCCGTCTGGCTGGTGAAGACAACATAGGCCCCATTTTCTTCTGGGAATTCGTCCTGGACCTGGCCGCCGGGACGTGCAACCGGTGGATTAGGAGGCGGGGCCGGCTGCCTAGCAGGCGGCGGCGGCAGAGCTTCTCCCCTGGCAATTCTTGTGAGGCAATGACATTTTCACGTGGTGTGGTTGGAAGGCTTCGCGCCGCTGGGGAACTTGCAGGGGGCGTCCAGAGCTTGATCAAAGGAGAAAGCTGGCTCCCAGACTGGTTGCCGCCCTTCTGGCGCTTGGGTCCTGCTTGAGCTTCTGGCTGCTGGCCGTCGACTGCTGCCACCAGCCGGCTGTTGGCTGCCGGCGCATGGGTCTTGCGTTTCTGGTCGCTCGGCTGCTGGCGTCAGCTTGATTCTCCAGCCGGCATCTTGGGAGTTGGGGGCGTCATCTTGCCAGAAGCATCCACTTGCAGCTCAGTCTTCATGGAGGAATCGGCGGTGGCGTACTTGTCTGCTATGCTCAACAGCTCATCCAGCATGGCCGGCTCGTCACAAAGGAGCCTGTGCTTGAGTAATGTGCCTTCTCTGCACCCGGCCATGAAATACTCGATGGCTTGTACCTCCTACACTCCTTCGCAAGAGTTTCGCAGCTCTGCCCAGCGTGTCAGGTAATCACGGGCCGACTCGTCTGGGCCTTGGACACATAGGGAGAGCTGGCGCGGCTTGGGAGGACGCTTGTAGGTGCTGGTGAAGTTGCGAGTGAAGGCGTCGGTGAAGTCCAACCAGCCGTTGATGATGTTGGGTTTGAGGCTGTTCAGCCAGGTCCGAGCTGTGCCCTGGAGCATAAGAGGCACGTACTTCGCCGCAACACGTCTGTTGCCGGTAGCTATGCTGACGGCTGTGGAGTAGCCCACCAGCCAGTCCTTTGGTTTCACTAATCCATTGTACTTGGGGGTATCTCTGGGGAGCAAGAAGCCCTTGGGAAAAGGCTCGTTGCGGATGCGGGGCCGAAACAAGCCGGACCGAGGTCATCTTCCTCTTCGACCGCCTGGGACCGAGCCAGACGGTCCAGGCGGTGGCGGGCGTCGTTCTCCCGAACCCCCTCGCGGCGGTCCAAGCGGCCTGTCAGAGAGGGGTTGTCAACAGGCGGAGGAGACACGCGCCTCTCCCGCCTGGGAGGAGGCGGATGTTCCCCTCGCCGCTCTACGGCCCTTGGGTGGCCGTCTTCATCGCGCTCGATGGTGACGCGAGTCTGCCGGCTGCGGCTAGCAGCCGGCTCTGAGTCTCGCCGGTTGGGGGCGCCGACTGTTGGAGAGCGAGACGTGGCTCCTTGCTCCCGCCGAAGAGGGCGGTTGTCTGCGTGCGCGCCGGCCTCTGACACCCGACGATGGGCCTCCTGCTGTGTGGCATCAGCTTTGAGGAGCTGGCGGGCGCGCTGAGTCATGCAACGAAGCTCGTCTCCCTCCAAGTGGCCCATCTCATCGACTGCCGCTGGGGCAACCCTTAGGTTCTCCGATGGAGTGAGGTACACAGGTCATGGAGCCCCTAGCATATCTTCTAGCAGCCCACCGCGATCACGAACGGTGCCAGCTCGGCTGGGCTCGCCAGCAGCCGGCGTACCGCAAATAGCACGGTCCATCTCGCGGCGGTAGGCTTCAATGAGGCATCGGGAGGCAGCCATCTTGGTGGTGCTATCGAGCAGTGAGACGCAGAGCGCCTCCAATGCCGCGCCGCCTGCTCCCGCCGCAACAGGAGCGGCGAGGTGCTGCAGAGCAGCCTCGAGCGGGTCTTGGTCCACCCCGCCGGATGGTCTGCCGGGGTCGGTGACGAGCACCTCCATGACGGTGCTAATGGCGCTGCCGGTCGTGAGAGCGGGGAGGGGGTTGTTGATGATCACAACGTGCTCGGGGAAGGAATCGACGGGCTCTGCGCCGAGGCCGCTGATCATGTCTACTGGTGGGTCAGAAGAGCCTACTGACTCCACGTCAGAGGCGCGCTCGTCGACGATGTGGAGCTTGTCGAGGAGCTCGACGAGGCAGCTCTCCGGCGCTACTGGCTCGGCCGCCGGAGAGGGCTCGTCATGAATGCGAACGCCGCCGAGAAGGTCAGCGAGCCTGTTCGCGGCGCATGCGGCCTCAACGCCGCGAATCATCCTGGTTTCCACGCCTGTAGGCGTGCCGGGCTGGCTGCTCTCGCCAGGAAGGAACAAAGTTCCCGTCCAGAACATGTCTCCGGACGACGGTGCACCTAGCCCCACGGTGGGCGCCAAATGTCGGGGTTTTGGGGCGACATATGCCAACGGATGGCCTATCATGCATGGGGTCAATAGAACGTCGCCGGGCCCTAGAAGCAGGATGAGGCAAAACTTAGGACGCCTACGGATCTTACCCAGGTTCGGGGCTCTCCATGGAGATAACACCCCTAGTCCTGCTTTGCGGGGGCTCCGCGTCATGACTGATGTCACTATGGTAGCTACAAGGTTGCTCCTCGAGGTGTGTGGTCTAGAGGAGGAAGATGAACAAGGCTAGCTCACTTCCTGCGCCCTAGGGACCGGGGATGGTTGCTAGGGTTTCTATCTCTCTCTCCCTATCTTCTTCTTCTCAGGGTTTTTAATCTTCCAACCCCCCAACATGGAGGACCCTGGGGGGTTTATATAGGCCTACCCCCCAGGGGTACAATTGTAATCTCAACCAAGCGGCCCCCATCTGCCAGCGTCTTGCGGCGTCGGCCTTGCCGCCTGTCTGCTGGGGCCCGCCTCTTGCGGGCCCACATGATTGCCTTTTACTGTATAATCCCTCCGTTCCTTTATCTAAGGTGTATTATTTTCGGCACGGTGACCAAGGCACATAATTATAGACGTGTTAGGACGAAATTACCCCTTGGAAAATTCATTGGTTAGTGGCAAGTAAATCAGTTAGTCTAGGAAAGTAAGAGATACATGCAATCGACATAGATATAGTTTCCTTCTATTGCGAATAGGAGAGATACAGACAATCAGGAGAGATATACTTTCCTTTTTCTCAAGGGCTAACAAGGAAATTATGAGGAATTAGAAGAAATGTACCTTACATTCTAGAATTTTATCGAAAAACAAATACACCTTATATAATGGAATGGAGGGAGTACATGCTTCTGCCGACGACAGCCTCGTCAGGGGGGAAGTGGCTACAGTGCCGCAGTCTCCCGCCGTACGCTGCCGCCACGCCCTGTCTTGTCATCTTGATGAGGTTCAGACTTCTAGGGCAAGATCCGCCGTCTGTTACCAGGCGGCCGCCTCCCCTGGCCGCCTGCCAGGGGTGGCTTGTTTATGACTTACCCACTGGCCGGTGGGGCCAGCCGCCTGCTGGCCCCGCCGTCTGCGGGTAGTGGGATCGTGGCCTCCTCTGACTAAAACTTGGTCACAAGCAGCATGGCTACAGTGACCCGCCATTTTAGGAGATCATCCATAAGGTACACATTCACTGTAGCCACGCCCTTATAGATTCTCTAAGGACACATTCATCTGTAGCCATGCCTCAGCTGCGTGGTGGTCCGCCAGCACGCGTCTCGAGGGAGGAGCGGGGGACCGTCTGCTACCTGCTGGCATTGGTGCCGCCGCCTGTTGGGTCCCTGCCGCCTGCTGGCAGCCGACTCCTAGGGCAAGCTACCCTAGGAGGCGGCCCGATGAGCAGACGGCCGGGGGGTAGCATGCGGCCACAATTTGTCTTAAAATACCAAGAGTGGTCGCTGAGGACACCCATGGTCAATATCTCCGACATCAATGCTCACTGAACACACAGAAGCTGAATAACAAGGGTCTTACATCCATACATGCCGTCTTACACAAATTATGACCATTATGGCCAAGTCTTACATAGATAAAGCCTCACGGACTGAATAGCAAATAAACTCGGATAGCGGAAGTCTTCGTAGATAAGTAGAGCCCATGCCATCTGCCTTAACCCTACAGGCATTCTGACTGGGAAAGCGTCCTAGTTCGCATGTTCGTCTCCATAGAATTCTTCTTAAAATTCCTGCTCCTCCATGCCTGGCCAATTAAATAACCAGTGGCAAGCTAATGAGTACTTTGAATGTACTCGCAAGCAACCCATGATTTGGTTTAAGGTAACAATGCAAGTTGTACAACAAGTGAGCAACCTAGCTACAAGCTAGATAAGTTATTCTACCATTTTGTGAGACATGCATCAATGTACTTGGGTAACCTCGAGGACAGGTTGCAGATATCAACATAAATAGAGTTCAAATCATTACTGGCTCTTTCAACGCGTCAAGTCACCACCTTGACTCAATACACACACACATATGTTCACCAAGATTGTAAAATTCTGGACATAGTTTAAGTAGCACCTCCCAACTATCCATGACCGTGGACACGACTATTCGAATAGTTTTACACTCTGCAGAGGTTGCACACTTTACCCACAAGATCCGGGAAGCTTTTGTGTCATCCACGATCCCGCAGTACCTCAAGTACTCGGGGGAAGCACCCGATCATTACCTTTCCCTAGACGACACTAACATAGGGTCCACTCGTTGGTGCACAGCCCGTGTGTACCAATAAAAGATCGTGGGACTTTGCCGTTTTTACATTGTCATGCATACACGAAGGGACCAACGGTGTGTCCGGTGCCCTGTAAAAACAGTCATGGGCGCCTATCCAAGCACGACCCCGTCCCGGGAGTGATCTCAAGTCTCCCCCGTCACTAGTAATGTGGGCACCATGCTAGTATCAACCTAAGTAATCAAGAATGCCCCGTCCCATAAAGGGGTAGAGTAGTTGCACATGTTTGGTTGGGACGGTAATCACACATAAATCTAATCCATCATTTTACCCCTACACGAAAAGCTCTCTTTGGTACACCACTTCTTTCTCAAGTGGTGGCCTTAATTCAACATCACCCTCGGGCATTAGGGGCACCCGATGGGGTTTTCGAAAGAATGCAACCACGAAGAGTTCATGGTACACATGCAACATTATGCATCAACAACTAATCTTTTGACATTGCATCTATGCACAAGGTAGAGTTATGAGTAGGGGTATGCACCATGTGGTGGTTCCCAACAAGTTCACCACCGTCATATTTCATCATTATGCAATCGGAAAAGGGTACCGATGAACAAGAGGGGTGTCATGGTCAAAGGGCTACTTGCCTGGATTGGCTTGGTCTTCAAAGTCGTCAAATCCTTCTCCTTCTCCTTCTCCAGCAACTTCGTCAAATACGATATCTAATCGTCGCAAGAAAAATACGGAGAAATAAGACAGTAATAAAATTAGAAAAATCAAAGTGCTCAGAAAAATGTCAACTTATTTTTATAAAATACTAGAAGGAAAACTAAGAGGGCAAAAATTCTTAGCTTTGGATTTGGAGTGACAGAATAGGGTGACTGGATTTTTGAACAAAGATTATATTGTTCAAATTTGAATTTTAATTTGAACAGTACAGAAAAAGTTTAGGAACATGTGTGAAAGTCACACCAATAAATAGGTTGGAATATTACTAGATTTTATGAGTTGGAATAAATTAATTTGGATAATTATTTTATCTTGTAGATTTGTTTGAAAAATCTACAGAAAAGAAAAAGAAAAAGGTCACTGTGCAACTGGGCCAGAACGGCCTCAGTGCACAGGCCGAGAGAGGTTTCGGCCCGGCGAGCCGAGCGGTGCGCGCGCGCGCCAGGTTCAAACCTGACGGGCGGGGCCCAGCGGCCAGTGGGAGAGAGGGGAGGCAAGATGGACGGGAGGCCGATAGGCGGGGCCCGCCTGTCATCCCTAACGTATGTCCAGACGGCCGGCGAGCTCACCGGCGATGATGCAGGGCACAACAGGGCGAGCTGAGGGCAGGGATGGAGTCAGCACGGAGTCGCCGTTCGGGTGGTGGTGGGGGCGGTCGTCGGAGCAGTCGGGTTCGCCGGTGACGAGGTTGCACGGCGGAGGGGCGTCGGGCGGTGGCTGTTTCGGTCGTTTCCGACCTCAACAGAGAGGGGAAAGAGAGGGGAAAGGGTCAGTGAGTCCTGGTGGTTCTAGATCGAGGCTCAGGGACAGCGGTGACGGCTCGTACCGACCGGATAACGGCGAGCTGCCGCGGCGGAGCTCGAGCTCGGTCTCGAGCTTGAGAGCTTCTGGGAGAGATCTGGGAGTGTACGGGGGTGTTGAGCGAGTCCAGAGGCGAGTGATGGAGAGGAGAGGACTCAGGGACGCCTTTTTATAGGCGGGCGGCGAATCACCGAGGAGGTGTGTGCGCTGGCGAGCTTGTTGCGGTCGCTACGGGACACGGGGGCTCGTCGGGGCGTGTCTGGGGTGCTCGTGGGCGTAGTCTAGGGCGGTGGCGGAAGGAAGAGATAGAGAGCAGAGGGCGCCAGAGGGCCGCGCGTGTGAACGCGCTCACTGGTGCGCTCGGGCGGTCGCCGCGCATGCAAGCTAGGGCGAGAGGAGTGAGAAGGAGGAGGGGGACATGGCCGTGGCGTGTCACGGACGTCGAGGCGCCTCGGCTGGCGCGAGCGGGAGGCCCGAGGTGTTCGGAGGCGTCTGGCCAGGAGTGTCTATAGTGCTAGAGCGCACTGTAGCATGCTCCAGATCGCGCATATGGCCGGCATGGCATTCTTTATGCCCTGTGGTCGTGGCCACCAGTGTCTAGAGGATAAGGGAGGCAATAAACAACATGGGATTGGCATTGGATGCTCTGGAGGGCTTCTAGAAGGAGAGAGGGTTGAAAGAGAAGGGTGAAAGGGGCTATCCAGAGATGTAAAATGGGGTTTTACCCCCCTCAATCATTGAGCTGCGGTGCATCCATTGCTACTGGAGGTATAAGAGGTCTTGGGGGTGCTGTGTTAAGAACTTGAGGCAAGGGAGAATAGTGGAAGGGGTCAAAACTGGGGTTTTGGTAAAATAGCCGAAGGTGTTTGATGATGTTTTGGGCAAGCAAATGGGTTTCATTTGGCATGATACTCCACAGGATGAAATGTCACATATAATTAGGCCCTTTCACCAAATTAGAGCTCATTTGGGCAAAGTTGCCAATGCAACTTTTGTAAACCCTAGAAATCAACAGAAATGGATTTTCCAAGATTAAGTCAAGAAAATCATCCATTCTTGATGCACCACTTGGTGTAGTGTCATCATTTGGGGTTGTGGGCTTGTCCACCAAATTTGGGGTCACAAGTAAAAAGTTGGTAATGTAAAGTTGTTCAAATTTGAATCTGAACATAAATGATTTTGGGGTACTTTGATCAAGTTACCCCTTTCCAAAACTTGTGCTATTTGTTCTAGATGCATAATTAGACCATTGTATCATGTGTACCAAGTTTGAGAGTATTTGGACAAGTTTGGCAATGCAAAGTTGCTCACACTTCAAAATGGACAGAAATGGTTTTGAGGGGATTTGATGATGTTTTCTTGCTCCCCAAGGCACGAGGCTTGGCAAGATCATCAAATATGTCATATTTGAGATGATAGAATTTCCCTGGAATTTTTAGGGAATATTTCCTTTGTAAATATTTCAAAAGCTTGAAATATCGAGAAAGGGTTTCTGAGGGGTTTGCCCAATATTTTGAACATGACCATGTGTTGAAACTCTTATATATGAACAATATATGTCCTAAGAGTCTCTTTGAATTTTGGCAAATATTTTTGAAACAGTTAAATAATTTTTACCTATTAGAGACCATTTCTGGCCTAAAGAAAAAGCCTTTAAATAAAATAGGAAAATATCTTTTAAAATTATACTTTTGTGGTTTTTGGGAGTCCTATACATAATAGGATTCAAACATACCTTTTCAAAGATTTTTATCACCCTAAATCAAGTACTTGCAGTGAAATTCTCAATTCAGGGGTTTTTGGAAAACTAATTTTTGAAAATACCTTTTGGCCAAAATATTTTTATAAGAATATACTATACTGTTCTATACACATGGTATGATCATTGAGCAGAAGTTTGGAGAGAAAAATTCAATTCCAAATAAAAGCCAAATGATGCAAAAAGTTTTTGTTGATCCAAATTTTCATGCTTTATTAATGCAATAACCATGTTACAAAATGCAGGGTGTGATAGACCTACCCCCCTTACAAGAATCTCGTCCCCGAGATTCCTAAACTAGGCTAAAAAGAGATCGGGATACTCAGATCTAAGATAGTCTTCATGTTCCCAGGTCGCTTCTGCTTTCGTGTGGTTGCTCCACTAGACCTTGAAGTACTTGATGGTGCGGCTTCGCGTTCATATTTCTACTTCATCAAAATGCAAATGGGCCTCTCACGGTAGGTCAAATTACGCTGAAGGTCATTGGCTTGGTGATCGACATCCTTTTAGAGATTAGACTTGTCCAGAACTTAGAGACACTTGCGGAGTTGTGACACGTGGAATACATTGTGCACATCGGATAGTTTAGGTGGTAGTTCCAACTGGTAAGCCATTTCTCCTCGTCGTGCAGTGATCTCAAAGGGGCCAATAAACCTTGGTGCGAGTTTCCCCTTAACGTGGAAACGCTTGGTTCCCTTAAGAGGAGTTACCCGCAGGTACACATGGTCTCTGACTTGGAAGTTCACTTGTCGGCGTCGAGTGTCATCATAGCTCTTTTGTCTTGACTTGGCGATCTTCAAGCGCTCTCTAACTAGCTGCACTTGTTCTTTTGCTTCACGGAGAATATCTAGTCCAAAGACTAGTCCTTCTCCGGTCTCTGACCAGTTGAGGGGTGTGCGGCACTTGCTTCCATACAACATCTCAAATGATGCCATGTGAAGGCTAGACTGATAACTGTTGTTGTAGGAGAACTCGGCAAAAGGGAGGCTATCTGCCCACTTCACTCCATATGCCAAGACACGAGCTCGGAGCATGTCTTCGAGTATTTGATTCACTCACTCTGTGTGTCCTCCGGTCTACGCGTGGAAAGCCATGCTGAAAGACAACTTGGTTCCCAGGTCCTCTTGGAACTTCTTCCAGAACCTTGATGTAAACTGGGTTCCTCGATCTGACACAATCTCCTTAGGAACACCATGAAGGCTTACGATTCTGTTGATGTAGAGAGTTGCCAGCTGGTTGCCATCATAGGTAGTCTTGACAGGAATGAAATGGGCTACTTTGGTCAAATGGTCGACTATGACCCAGATGGAGTCATGTCCTTTATTCGACCTTGGTAATCGCGTGATGAAATCCATTCCGACTTTATCCCACTTCCACTCAGGAACCTTGAGTGGTTGGAGCAATCCAGCGGGTCGCTGATATTTAGCCTTGACCCTTTGGCACACATCACACTTTGCAACATAGGTGGCAATCTCTCTTTTCATCCCGTGCCACCAAAATCTTTCCTTCAAGTCTTGATACATCTTGGTTCCTCCGGGGTGGATGGAATATGGAGTGTCGTGGGCTTCTTGTAGGATCAAATTCTTCAGCTCCATCTTGTTTGGTACGCAGATGCGGCCTTTGTACCAAACAATCCCGTGCTCATCCTCGGAGAATCCTGGGGCCTTGCCCAGCTTCATCTTCTTATTGATGCCTTCAATTCTTGCGTGCCCATTTTGTGCTTCGTTGACTTCGTCCATCAGAGTTGGTTTGACTTCTAGATGGTCTTGAAATCCATGGGTAACTAATTCCAAGCCAAACTGTTCCAGCTCTTCAAACAGGGCTGGCTGCTTTCCTTTAATTATGGCATTCAGGGAGCAAGCCTTTCTGCTTAAGGCATCAGCTACCACGTTAGCTTTCCCGAGGTGATATTGAACACTGAGGTCATAATCCTTGATCAGCTCAAACCATCTTCGTTGCCTCATGTTCAATTCCTCTTGGGTGAAAATATACTTCAGACTTTTGTGGTCTGTGTATATCTCACACTGCTTCCCTAGGAGGTAATGTTGCCATGTCTTCAAGGCATGAACCACTTCTGCTAACTCAAGATCGTGAGTAGCATAGTTCTATTATTGAGGTCGTAGCTGCCTTGAGAGGTAAGCTATGACTCGTCTGTCTTGCATCAGAACGCTTCCCAATCCGGTTCGAGAGGCATCACAATATATCACGAACTCCTTGTGAATGTCACGTGTTGCCAGAACTGGGGCGGTGGTCAATCTCTTCTAGAGCTCTTGGAAGCTTTCTTCGCATTTTGGCATCCATTCTAACTTCTTGTCCTTCTTCGGGAGCTGAGTCATTGGCCGGGCAATGCTGGAGAATCCTTCCACAAATTTGCAGTAATAGCCTGCAAGTTCGAGGAAGCTTCTGACTTCCTTGACGGTCGTTGGGGACTGCCATTGGGTCACAGCTTTGATCTTCACGGGATCAACCGACAATCCTTCCTCGGTCAAGACATGACCTAAGAATCCAACTTTATGCAGCCAAAACTCACTTTTCCTGAATTTGGCGTATAGTTGGTGCCCTCGAAGCTTGTCTAGGACCATCCTCAAATGTTGCTCGTGCTCTTCCTTCGTCTTCGAGAAGACAAGGATGTCATCAATGAAGACAACAACAAACTTGTCCAAATATTCCATGAAGACCTTATTCATGAGATACATGAAGTAAGCTGGGGCATTGGTTAATCCAAAGGACATGACCGTGCACTCATACAGGCCATATCATGTCACAAATGCCGTCTTCGGAATATCTTGGGGTCTGATCTTCAGCTGGTAGTACCCAGATCTGAGGTCGATCTTGGAGAACACCTTGGCTCCGCTGAGTTAATCAAACATATCTTCAATCTTGGGAAGTGGATACTTGTTCTTGATTGTAACTTCATTGAGGGAATGGTAGTCAATGCATAAGCGGATGGTACCATCCCTTTTTGCCACAAACAAAACAGGTGATCCCCAAGGGGAGGCACTAGGGCGGATAAATCCCTTCCTCAACTGCTCTTCCAGTTGCTTCTTCAACTCGGCTAATTCTTCCGTCCCCATTCTATAAGGCTTCTTATAGATGGGTCCTGCCCCGGGCATGAGCTCGATGATGAACTCAATGTCACGGTCGGGAGGCATTCCCGGTAGCTCATCTGGAAAGACATCGGGATACTCGCATACTACTGGCACTTGCTCAAGTCCAACTTCAGACAAATAGTTGACTTGAGCGGTTTGAGCAGAAGAGGAGTTGGAGGCAAACTTAACTTTGACTCCTTGGTCATTAGTCACAGTGACAGTCCGATTGGCACAGTCTAATAAGCCTTGGTGCTTGCTGAGCCAATTCATGCCTAGGATCACATCCAAGCCTTGTGATCTCAGGATGATAAGGTCTGCTAGGAAATCTACCCCGTTAATGACGATACTGACTCCCTTACAGCCTATCTTGGCTCTCATCTCTACTCTGGGGGTTTGTACCACCATGGGATTATTCAGGGGTGTAGGGGTCATGCCACTTTTTAATGCAAATCTTTGAGTGACAAATGAATGTGTGGCTCAAGAATCAAACAAGACAGTTGAAGGTGCTGGTTGACAAGGAACGTACCGAGCACGATGTCCGGGTCTTCCTTGGCTTATTCTGCTGTGACGTGATTCACACGCCCCTTTCCATTGTTGGGCGGGTTGCGAGGAGCTTGCTTCCTTGGCGGCATCTCGCGGCCTTGTCCTGGGTTCTGCGCATTGGGGCGCGGGGCATCGGGCTTCTTGTTGGGGCACACCCTTGAGATGTGTCCTGACTGACCACATCCAAAGCAAGTGACTTGGTTTGGGTTATTGATCTTATTGCCACCACTGTTATTGGGGTTGAATGATGGCCTTGGGTTGGCATACTGCTGAGGCTGATAGTTGGTGCGAGGTGCAGGAGCTCTTGGCTGCTGGTAGGTTGGCTTGACCAGGGCTGGCTGCCACGGGCGAGGCTTCTGGTTACTGGAACTTCCCTTGCTGACCATGTTGCGCTTGCGAGTGTCTTCCAGAGCACGCCGCTTGTCTTGAAGCATGAGTGCTTTGTTCACCAGGTCAGGAAAGGTTGGGCAGTCACACACGACAAGTGAGTACTGCAGAGTCTGATTGAGGCCTTCCATGAAGCGCTCCCTTTTTGCACCATCCGTGCTGACATCTTCAAGGGCATACCTCGACAGAACACTGAACTTCTGCATGTACTCCTTGACAGTGCCACTTCCTTGCTTCAGGGCTCGAAACTCACGCTTCTTGATAGCCATGATTCCAGAAGGAATATGGGCCTTGTGGAATTCTGCCTTGAAGGTATTCCAAGTGATGTCTTGCCTAGCATGCATGACCTTGAATCCATCCCACCAAGCTCTAGCAGTCCCCCCGAGGCAGTGGACAGCATAAGCCACTTTCTCGCGGTCTTCGGTGCAGCCGACTAGTTCCAGCAAGTCCTCAATGGCGCGGACCCAGTCGTATGCATTCAGGGGTTTAGCAGTCTCGATGAAGGTTGGTGGTGCATGCTTCTTGAACTCTGCCAACGTGGAACGTCCATTGCCATTCCCCGTCGGCTGGCGGTTTTTGGTGACGGCTTGAGCGATCATTTGGAGGGCTTGGCGTTCCTCTCAGAAGGCTTGGAGAAGCTGAGCCATATCCATCATCGGGGGAGGTGGTGGTGGAGCTTGGTCGTGGGTTTGGTCTTGGCTGACCTCTGCTTGGGCAGATGCTCCGGCTTCAGGCTGCTGGGTAGAGGTACTAGTATGAGTTACAACAGGCATCCTGTTGGAGCAGTCAAGGTCTTATGATTTGGAATGAAGAGGGAAAGCAATAAAGATGGGTGCCTAGTAAGGGGGCGGGTGTGACACTATTTATTTTCATGCAAGGGCCAAAAGGGCGAAACACATTCATTAAAATTCCCAATGGGTGATGTAGTCGTTTACACGTCCCCGAAGGGAAGATATGACTTACATCCAAACATAACGAAAGAAACACTAGATGGCTTCATATGAACCATACAAGGACTCGACTTCGCATAGGGGTTACACGACCTATCCTACCGTAGAGATCACAAGCTGGCATAATCGAATTGCGAATAATACCTAAGTGGCGGAATGCTCGGTCGCGTATTCTGGCTCTTCTGGGTCTTCCTCCTTGTCTTCATCTGTCTGGGCTCCCCTATCACTTGAGGGTGTGGGGGAGTGGAGGAGTTGGACACGTCATTGTTTTTCCGGTGGTGCAGGGAAAAGCTTGCGAAATTCCCTCGCCGTCATACGGCGTCGCTGGGGTGGTTCTTCAGCCTTGGAAGATACATCTCCTGAGGCCCTTCTGCCTTGATACGCGATAGCGGGTTGCCCGGGAGGCGCACCTTCCTTCTTGATCCTATCCGTCTTCTCTTGTGCTCGTCGAAGAAGTGCCTTGGTCTTGTGGAGTTCTTCTCGGAGCTTCATCAATTCCGAGGCCAACTCTTGTGCCAAGCTGTTGGCACAAAGGCTGAAGTAGGTCTAGAATCGAAGTGGAAGTCCTTCCTTCAGTGGAGGGGCTCGTGCGTTGCTCTCATCTTCACCTTCCTTCCGGTAAGGCAAGAAGCGGGTTGTCATCTTGGCTGCCATCTCCGGAAGAAGTTCTCGGAGGCGGGTTAGTGCCTTGAGTGCAGCTGCCTCGACAGCGAGGAGTCGTGTTGCCATCTGCGGTCCCTCGAAGAACCAACTTGTGGGAGGATCATTTGCCTTCACGATTACCTCCACATGGTACTCCACCTCGGTGTCGCTAACCCAATGCTCGTGGTAGGTGAGGATGGGTGCTCGGTGAAACTAGCACTCCTGGAGGCTATCCTCGAGAAGCAAGGGGAACCCAGTGGTTAGGAGCTCATCGGGTACGGCGGCCATCTCCAAAGGTTGAATGGGAGAGGTTAATAAGCTGATGATATCTCAGGTTTGGCAAGGTATAGAAAAGAAGAGAGGTTCAGAAGGTTTATGAAAAGGGTCTCATGCTAACTAACACCCATGCTAACTAAGGCTTCCTATAGTCAGGATGGCTCTGATACCAGCTCTATGGGGACCCCGACTTATGAGTCGAGATCACCGAATGCACGTGTACAGTGATCCCAGAGATCAATGCTCACTGAACACACAAAAGCTGAATAACAAGAGTCTTACATCCATACATACCGTTTTACACAAATTATGACCATTATGGCCAAGTCTTACATAGATAAAGCCTCACGGGCTGAACAGCAAATAAACTCGAATAGCGGAAGTCTTCGTAGATAAGTAGAGCCCATGCCAACCCTACATGCATTCTGACTGGGAAAGCATCCTAGTTCGCATGTTCGTCTCCATAGAATTCTTCTTCAAATTCCTGCTCCTCCATGCTTGGCCAATTAAATAACCAGTGGCAAGCCAATGAGTACTTTGAATGTACTCGCAAGCAACCCATGATTTGGTTCAAGGTAACAATGCAAGTTGTACAACAAGTGAGCAACCTAGCTACAAGCTAGATAAGTTATTCTACCATTTTGTGAGACATGCATCAATGTACTTGGGTAACCTCGAGGACAGGTTGCAGATATCAACATAAATAGAGTTCACATCATTACTGGCTCTTTCAATGCGTCAAGTCACCACCTTGACTCAATACACACACACACACATATGTTCACCAAGATTGTAAAATTCTGGACACAGTTTAAGTAGCATCTCCCAACTGTCCATGACCGTGGACATGGCTATTCGAATAGTTTTACACTCTGCAGAGGTTGCGCACTTTACCCACAAGATCCGGGAAGCTTTCGTGTCATCCACGATCCCGCAGTACCTCAAGTACTCGGCAGAAGCACCCGATCATTACCTTTCCCTAGATGACACTAACATAGGGTCCACTCGTTGGTGCACAGCCCTCGTGTACCAATAAAAGATCGTGGGACTTTGCCCTTTTTACATTGTCACGCATACACGAAGGGACCAACGGTGTGTCCGGTGCCCTGTAAAAATAGTCATGGCTGCCTATCCAAGCACGACCCCGTCCCGGGAGTGACCTCAAGTCTCCCCGTCACTAGTAATGCGGGCACCATGCTAGTATGAGCCTAAGTAATCAATAATGCCCCGTCCCATAAAGGGGTAGAGTGGTTGCACATGTTTGGTTGGGACGGTAATCACACATAAATCTAATCCATCATTTTACCCCTACACGAAAAGCTCTCTTTGGTACACCACTTCTTCCTCAAGTGGTGGCCTTAATTCAACATCACCCTCGGGCATTAGGGGCACCCGATGGTGTTTTAGAAAGAATGCAACCACTAAGAGTTCATGGTACACATGCAACATTATGCATGAACAACTAATCTTTTGACATTGCATCTATGCACAAGGTAGAGTTATGAGTAGGGGTATGCACCGTGTGGTGGTTCCCAACAAGTTCACCACCGTCATATTTCATCATTATGCAAACGGAAAAGGGTACCGATGAACAAGAGGGGTGTCATGGTCAAAGGGCTGCTTGCCTGGATTGGCTTGGTCTTCAAAGTCTTCAAATCCTTCTCCTTCTCCTTCTTCAGCAACTTCGTCAAATACGATATCTAATTGTCGCAAGAAAATACGGAGAAATAAGACAATAATAAAAACAGAAAAATCAAAGTGCTCAGAAAAATGTCAACTTATTTTTATAAAATACTAGAAGGAAAACTAAGAGGGCAAAAATTCTTATCTTTGAATTTGGAGTGACAGAATAGGGTGAATGGATTTTTGAACAGAGGTTATATTATTCAAATTTGAATTTTAATTTGAACAATACAGGAAAAGTTTAGGAACATGTGTGAAAGTCACATCATTAAATAGGTTGGAATGTTACAAGAATTTAGGAGTTGGAATAAATTAATTCGGATAATTATTTTATCATGTAGATTTATTTGAAAAATCTATAGAAAAGAAAAGGAAAAAGGTCACTATGCAACTGGGCCAGAACGGCCTTAGTGCAGAGGCCTAGAGAGGTTTCGGCCCGGCGAGCCGAGCGGTGCGCGCGCGCCAGGTTCAAACCTGACGGGCGAGGCCCAGCGGCCAGTGGGAGAGAGGGGAGGCGAGAGGGATGGGAGGCTGATAGGCGGGGCTCGCCTGTCATCCCTAACCTACGTCCAAACGGCTGGCGAGCTCACAGGCGGCAATGCAGGGCACGGCAGGGCGAGCTGAGGGCAGGGATGGAGTCGGCGCGGAGTCGCCGTTCGGGTGGTGGTGGAGGTGGTCGCCGGAGCGGTTAGGTTCGCCGGCGACGAGGTTGCATGGCGGAGGGCCATCGGGCGGTGGCTGTTTCGGCCTTTTCCGACTGCAACGGAGAGGGGAAAGAGAGGGGAACGGGCCAGTGAGGCCTGGTGGTTCTAGATCAAGGCTCAGGGACAGCGGGGACGGCTCGTACCGACCAGACGACGGCGAGCCGCCAGGGCGGAGCTCAAGCTCGATCTCGAGCTCAAGAGCTTCTCGGAGAGAGCTGGGAGTGTAGGGGGGTGTTTGAGCGAGCCCAGAGGCGAGTGATTGAGAGGAGAGGACTCGGGGACGCCTTTCTATAGGTGGTCGGCGGTCCACCGAGGAGGTGTGCGCCGGCGAGCTTGTTGCGGTCGCTACGGGCCATGGGGGCTCGTCGGGGCGTGTCTGGGGTGCTCGTGGGCATAGCCTTGGGCGGTAGGGGAAGGAAGGGAGAGAGCAGAGAGTGCCAGAGGGCCGCGCGTGTGAGCGCGCTCACTGGTGCGCTCGGGCGGTCGCCACGCGTGCGAGCTGGGGCGAGAGGAGGCAGAAGGAGGAGGGGGACACGGCCGTGGCGTGTCGCGGACGTCGAGGCTCCTCGGCTGGCGAGAGGGGGAGGCCCGAGGTGGTCGAAGGCGTCTGGTCAGGAGCGGCTACAGTGCCAGAGCGCACTGTAGCGTGCTCCAGAGCGCGCATATGGCCGGCATGGCATTCTTTATGCCCTGTGGTCGTGGCCACCTGTGTCTAACGGATAAGGGAGGCAATAAACAACATGGGATTGGCATTGGATGCTCTGGAGGGCTTCTAGAAGGCGAGAGGGTTGAAAGAGAAGGGTGAAATGGGTTGTCCAGAGATGTAAAATGGGGTTTTACCACCCTCAATCATTGAGCTGCGGTGCAGCCATTGCTACTGGAGGTAGAAGAGGTCTTGGGGGTGCTGTGGTAAGAACTTGAGGCAAGGGAAAATAGTGGAAGGGGTCAAAACAGGGGTTTTGGTAAAATAGCAGAAGGTGTTTGATGATGTTTTGGGTAAGCAAATGGGTTTCATTTGGCATGATACTCCACACGATGAAAGGTCACATATAATTAGGCCGTTTCACCAAATTAGAGCTCATTTGGGCAAAGTTGCCAATGCAACTTTTGTATACCCTAGAAATCAACAGAAATGGATTTTCCAAGATTTAGTCAAGCAAATCATCCTTTCTTGATGCACCACTTGGTTTAGTGTCATCATTTGGGGTTGTGGGCTTGTCCACCAAATTTGGGGTCACAACTAAAAAGTTGGTAATGTAAAGTTGTTCAAATTTGAATCTGAACAGAAATGATTTTGGGGTACTTTGATCAAGTTACCCTTTTCCAAAACTTGTGCTATTTGGTCTAGATGCATAATTAGACCATTGTAGCATGTGTACCAAGTTTGAGAGTATTGGGACAAGTTTGGCAATGCAAAGTTGCTCAAACTTCAAAATGGACATAAATGGTTTTGAGGGGATTTGATGATGTTTTCTTGCTCCCCAAGGCATGAGGCTTGGCAAGATCATCAAATATGTCATATTTGACATGATAGAATTTCCCTGGAATTTTTAGGGAATATTTCCTTTGTAAATATTTCAAAAGCTTGAAATATCCAGAAAGGGTTTCTGAGGGGTTTGCCCAATATTTTGAACATGACCATGTGTTGAAACTCTTATATATGGACAATATATGTCCTAAGAGGCTCTCTGAATTTTGGCAAATATTTTTGAAATAGTTAAATAATTTTTACTATTAAAGACCATTTCTGGCCTAAAGAAGAAGCCTTTAAATATAATAGGAAAATATCTTTTAAAACTATACTTTTGTGGTTTTTGGGAGTCCTATACCTAATAGGATTCAAACATACCTTTTCAAAGATTTTTATCACCCTAAATCAAGTACTTGTAGTGAAATTCTCAATTTAGGGGATTTTGGAAAACTAATTTTTGAAAATACCTTTTGGACAAAATATTTTTATAAGAATATACTATACTGTTCTATACACATGGTATGATCATTGGGCAGAAGTTTGGGGCAAGGAGATGAAGTATAGAAGGTGAGGCTATGTTGACTTTTAAAGAGCACTTGAGACCAAGGAGAGAAAAATTCATTTCCAAATAAAAGCCAAATGATGCAAAAAGTTTTTGTTGATCCAAATTTTAATGCTTTATTAATGCAATAACCATGTTACAAAATGCAGTGTGTGACACCCGGGGCTACTGCAGTCGGCCCAAGGACTTCTTCAACGCATCAAGCGGTGGCCTACTCTAGCCCGCTGCCTCCCAGCCCGGCCACCCTCATACCGATAGCTGTCGTGACGGTGGTGGAAGGCCCGTCTTGGGCGCATCCCATCCTCAACTTTCTGGTGAGCCGCGAGCTACCAACCGACGATGTTTTGGCCCAACAGGTGCAACGTCGGGCGACCTCATACATGATTATCAATAGAGAGCTCGTCAGGTGCAGTGTCACTCGTGTCTTCCAGCGCTACGTCGAGCCAGAGAAGGGCATTGCAATCCTCAAAGATATTCATCAAGGTGAGTGTGGCCACCATGCCGCCTCAAGGTCCCTTGTGGCCAAGGCTTTCTTCCACGGTTTCTTCTGACCGACTGCCTTGGATAACGCCAAGGAGTTGGTCCACACGTGCAAGGGTTGCCAGAAGTTCAGCGCCAAGCAACACCAGCCGGCTTTCGCCCTCAAGACCATCCCCATTACTCGGCCGTTTGCCGTATGGGGACTAGACATGGTGGGCCCATTCAAATAGCACACGGCGGCCTGACTCATCTTCTGGTCGCTGTGGACAAGTTCACAAAGTGGATTGAGGCAAAGTCAATCAAGAAGCTGCATGGTCCGATTGCAGTTACATTCATCGTAGATATCATTGTCCGGTATGGCATCCTGCACAACATCATCAGCGACAACGGCACAAACTTCGCCAAAGGTGCCTTGGCCCGATTCTGCGCGAAGCAGGGCATCTGAGTGGACTTAGCATCCATTGCCCATCCGCAGTCGAACGGCGAGGTGGAGCGAGCAAACGACCTCATCTTGTCCAGCATCAAGCCCCGATTGGTCGAGCCTCTGGAGCGCTCGGCCGGCTGCTGGATTGAAGAGCTACCGACTGTCCTTTGGAGTCTTTGGACCATGCCAAATAAAGCAACCGGCTTCACACCCTTCTTCCTTGTATACGGGGCCGAGGACGTCATCCCAACTGACATTGAGTTCGACTCACCTCGCGTTACCATGTACATGAAGGCGGAAGCAAAGGAAGCACGAGAAGACGACTTCGATCTGCTGGAAGAGGCCCGACTGCTGGCCTACAGCCGGTCCGCCATCTACCAGCAGAGTCTGCGCCGCTACCACAACAAGAAGGTGAAGCCGCGTGCCTTCCTAGAGGGTGATCTTGTGCTCCGGTTGATCCAGCGAACAACCGGCCAACACAAGGTCTCGTCCCCTTGGGAGAGGCCTTTCATCATCAGCAAGGCCCTGGACAACGACTCCTACTACCTCATCGATGCGCAAAAGCCCAGGGCACACAAGAGGGATGATTCCAGCAAGGAGATAGAGCGGCCATGGAACGTGAATCTCCTCCGTCCGTTTTATAGCTAAATGCAGTGTATGTACCACACTATCTTTTGTACTAAGCTAAGATAATAGGTCCCCCGAGGCGCACTCGGGGGCTACCTTTTTATCTATATGATAAGCTCCGGCTATGAATGTGTTCCTTCATTCTTTCGCCTCGACCGGGTCCGGCTAGCCGGCCCGGGGGCTTGCCGCCTTGACCTAAGTTGGCAACACCCAAAGTCGGTTAAGTAGTGTGCTGACGCTAAAGCCCTCTCTTCGCCCCAAGCCACAGCTCGCAACACGACTGTCCGACTGGCAAGAGCTAAAGGCAGGAAACATTGTCCACACGAAAAATGACTAAGGAAAAACGCCAATAAAGGCCAAGCCGGCCCCTCGCCTTACTCGACGAGCTACACTCTTGGCGGCGAGAGTAACTTGCCTATTCTAAGCAACCAAGTCCCTGACTCGGCCTTCGACCACAGCGCGGCTGTCCTCCTGGCTTGGAGGCGGCCAAGAGAAGGTGGCACAAGAAAGGCCAAATAGAGCTAAGGCGAATTCGAGTGAGAACTCGGCAAAGAGACACGCATGTGGGATTTTTTTTACATAGCATAAGGCCGAAGGCGAGTATTCAATATAGTTGGAATTACACCCCAGCGGGTGGAACTGCACAGAACTAACTTCATTGCCTGAGTACAAGGCAGCAAAACAAAAAACATAACTAGACCAGAGGCATAGAAGGCGGCTGGGACTGGTCGGCGGTGGCTGTGGCACCGGCTGACGGGGCGTCCAACTAGCTAGTTCCGGCATGGTCGGCGGCAACGGTTAACGAAGTCTCTGGCTAACCGCTGGCCGAAGCCGGCTCAGGGAAAGTCCGGCTGGACGTCCTGTCGTCCAAGGCGGTGCCATCGTCTTCCTCCTATTCGGTGTCCTCCTCGCCCTCGTCGCTGGAGGCGATCTCCTCCACCGAGTCCTCCCCCTTGTTCGGGTCCAGCCCGAGCCAAGAGGGCGGCACTTTAGTGTCATCTTTTACCTGCTCCGGGACAAAGACACTGACATCGGTAGAGTCGGCATGGGCGGCCACGCGCTTGATGATCTCCTCGCGCTCTGCCTCCAGCTCTAGCTCGGCCTCCAAGTGAAATGTGGCCAGCTGGTCCAAACCTACGTCGGGGTACCAAGCCTTAGCAAACTCCAACACATGCTTGTGTCGTGGTGCCCTTCCAGACGTCAAGCCGCTCGGCCGCTGATGTCTACGACACAACCTTCTTCTTGTAGACGTTGTTGGGCCTCCAAGTGCAGAGGTTTGTAGGACAGTAGCAAATTTCCCTCAAGTGGATGACCTAAGGTTTATCAATCCGTGGGAGGCGTAGGATGAAGATGGTCTCTCTCAAACAACCATGCAACCAAATAACAAAGAGTCTCTTGTGTCCCCAACACACCCAATACAATGGTAAATTGTATAGGTGCACTAGTTCGGCGAAGAGATGGTGATACAAGTGCAATATGGATAGTAGATATAGGTTTTTGTAATAAGAAAATATAAAAACAGCAAGGTAGAAAGTGGTAAACGTGAGCATAAACGGTGTTGCAATAATAGGAAACAAGGCCTAGGGTTCATACTTTCACTAGTGCAAGTTCTCTCAACAAGGATAACATAATTGGATCATATTACTAGCCCTCAACATGCAACAAAGAGTCACTCCAAAGTAACTAATAGCGGAGAACAAACGAAGAGATTATGGTAGGGTACGAAACCACCTCAAAGTTATTCATTCTGATCGATCTATTCAAGAGTCCGTAGTAACGTTCAATCTATCATAGAGTTCGTACTAGAATAACACCTTAAGACACAAATCAACCAAAACCCTAATGTCACCTAGATACTCCATTGTCACCTCAAGTATCCGTGGGCATGATTATACGATATGCATCACACAATCTCAAAAACATCTATTCAACCAACATAAAGTACTTCAAAGAGTGCCCCAAAGTTTCTACCGGAAAGTCAAGACGAAAACGTGTGCCAACCCCTATGCATAGATTCCCAAGGTCACGGAACCCGCAAGTTGATCACCAAAACATACATCAAGTGGATCACATGATATCCCATTGTCACCACAGATAAACACGTGCAAGACATATATCAAGTGTTCTCAAATCCTTGAAGACTCAATCCGATAAGATAACTTCAAAGGGAAAACTTAATCCATTACTAGAGAGTAGAGGGGGAGAAGCATCATAAGATCCAACTATAATAGCAAAGCTCGCGATACATCAATATCGTGCCATCTCAAGAACATGAGAGAGAGAGAGATGAAACACATAGCTACTAATACATACCCTCAGCCCCGAGGGTGGAATACTCCCTCCTCGTCATGGAGAGCGCCGGGATGATGAAGATAGCCACCGGTGAGGGTTCCCCCCTTCGGCAGGGTGCCAGAGCAGGGTCTAGACTGGTTTTCGGTGGCTACAAAGGCTTTCGGTGGTGGAACTCCCGATCTAGGTTAATTTCCGAAGGTTTTAGTATTAATAGGAATTTTTGGTGTAGGTCCCACGTCAGGGGGCTTCTGGGTTGTCCACGAGATAGGAGGGCGCCACCCCCTTCCCAGGGTGCGCCCTCCACCCTCGTGGGCAGCCCATGGCTCTCCTGGCCCAACTCTTTTGCTTCGGGGGCTTCTTTTGGTCGAGAAAAAAATATAAAAAATTGGCTCGTCAATTGGACTCCGTTTGATATTCCTTTTCTGTAAAACCCTAAAACAGGAGAAAAACATAAACTGGCACTAGGCTCTGGGTTAATAGGTTAGTCCCAAAAATCATATAAAAGTGTATGATAAAGCACATTAAACATCCAAGACTTCATAAATAATAGCATGGAACAATAAAAAATTATAGATACGTTGGAGATGTATCAAGCATCCCCAAGCTTAATTCCTGCTCGTTCTCGAGTAGGTAAATGATAAAGAAAGAATTTTTGATGTGGAATGGTAACCAATATAGTTTTCAATGTAATTCTCTTAATTGTGCCATGAATGTTCAGATCTGAAAGATTCAAGATAAAAGTCTATGTTGACATAAGAAATAACAATACTTCAAGCATACTAACAAAGCAATCATGTCTTCTCCAAATACTATGGCTAAAGAAAGTTATCCCTACAAAATCATATAGATTGGCTATGCTCCCTCTTCATCACACAAAATATTCATATCATGCACAACCCCGATTTCAGCCAAGCATTTGTTTTCATACTCTATCTTTTCAAACCTTTCAACTTTCACGCAATACATGAGCGTGAGCCATGGATATAGCACTATGGGTGGAATAGAGGTGGTTGTGGAGAAGAAAAAAGGACGGAGATAGTCTGACATCAATTAGGCGTATCAACGGGCTATGGAGATGCCCATCAATAGATATCAATGTGAGTGAGTAGGGATTGCCATGCAATGGATGCACTAGAGCTAAATATGAATGAAAGCTCAACAAAAGAAACTAGTGGGTGTGCATCCAACTTGCTTGCTCACGAAGACCTAGGGCACTTGAGGAAGCCCATCGTTGGAATATAAAATCCAAGTTCTATAATGAAAATTCCCACTAGTATATGAAAGTGACTAAACATGAGACTCTGTATCATGAAGAACATGGTGCACTTTGAAGCACAAGTGTGGAAAAAGATAGTAGCATTGTCCCTTCTCTATTTTCTCTCATTTTTTTGGAGGGGCTTTCCTCTTTTTTTTAGCCCCTCTCTATTTTTTTGGGCCATCTTCTTTTTTATTTAGCCATTATCTTTTGTTTTTTTGTTTCCTCACACGATACAATGCTCTAATAATGAAGATCATCACACTTATATTGATTTACAACTCGACACTAGAACAAAGTATGACTCCACATGAATGCCTCTGGCGGTGTACCGGGATGTGCAATGAATCAAGAGTGACATGTATGAAAAATCATGCATGGTGGCTTTGCCATGAATACGATGTCAACTACATGATCATGCATGGCAATATGACAATATGATGCGTGTCATATGAACGGAACGATGGAAAGTTGCATGGCAATCTCGGAATGGCTATGGAAATGCCATGGTAGGTAGGTATGGTGGCTGTTTTGATGAATAATATGGTGGCTGTTTTGAGGAAGGATATATAGTGGGTTTATGGCACCGGCGAAAGTTGCGCGGTACAAGAGAGGCTAGCAATGGTGGAAGGGTGAGAGTGCGTATGATCCATGGACTCAACATTAGTCATAAGAACTAATATACTTATTGCAAAAATCTACGAGTCATCAAAACAAAGCAATCAACGCATGCTCCTAGGGGGGAGGTTGGTAGGAGTTAACCATCGCGCGGCCCCGACCTCCACACAAAGGTTGGCACTCTACAAATACCTCATGCTCTAACTTCGTCACATAGCGGTTCACCATACGTGCATGCTACGGGAATCACTAAACTTAACACAAGTATTTCTCAATTTCATAATAACTCCACTAGCATGACTCTAATATCACTATCCTCTATCTCAAAACATTTATCAAGCATCCAACTTCTCATCATATTCAATGTACTTAGTGTGAAAGTTTTTACTACATTGATATTGGATGTCTATCATGTGAAGACTAGTTTTATAGCCTAAGCGTATTACCATGCTGTTTCAATAGACTATCAAAAGGATATAAGTGAAGCATGAGAGTTCATCTATTTCTTCAAAATAAAACCACCACCATGTTCTAAAAAGATATAAGTGAAGCACTAGAGAAATAACAAACTGCTCCGAAAGATATAAGTGAAGATCAATAAGTAGTTGAATAATTGTGTAACTATGTGAAGACTCTCTAACATTTAATAACTTCGGACCTTGGGATATTATTCAAACAGAAAGCAAAACAAAATAAAACAAAATTGACGCTCCAAGCAAAACACATATCATGTGATGAATAAAACTATAGCTCCGAGTATAGTTATCGATGGATGAAGACGAAAGAGGGGATGCCTTCCCGGGGCATCCCCAAGCTTAATCTTTTGGTTGTCCTTGAATTTTACCTTGGGGTTCCTTGTGTATCCCCAAGCTTAGGATCTTGCCACTCTTTTTCCTTAGTCCATCAAAGCAATACTCAAAACTTGAAAACTTCACAACACAAAACTTAGACAAAAATCTCGTGAGCTCCGTTAGTATAAGAAAACAAACCACTACTCAAAGGTACTACAATGAATTCATTGTTTGTTTATATTGCTGTTAAACCTACTATATTCCAACTTCTCTATGGTTCATTCTTCCCAATACTACTCATAGATGCATTGAAATAAGCAAACAACACACGAAAAAACAGAATCTGTCAAAAACAGAACAGTTTGTAGTAATCTGCAGGTTTCACATACTTCTGTAACACCAAAAAATTCAAACTAAATTGGAAAACGTGAGGAATTTTTCTATTCATCATCTGCAAAAAGAATCAACTAAATAGCACGCTCGAGTAAAATCTGTTGACCATTCTAGTGAGCGCTAACGATTTTGTTTTTCACAGCATGATCATATAGACTTCACACAAGTCTTCCCAAAGGTTCTACTTGGCACAAACACTAATTAAAACATAAAACCACATCTAAACAGAAGCTAGATGCAATATTTATTCCTAAGCAGAAGCAACAGCAAAGAAAACAAAATAAAGTTGGGTTGCCTCCCAACAAGCGCTGTCGTTTAATGCCCCTAGCTAGGCATGATGATTTCAATGATGCTCACATAAAAGATAAGAATTGAAACATAACGGGAGCATCATGAAGCATATGAATAGCACATTTAAGTCTAACCCACTTCCTATGCATAGGGATTTTGTGAGCAAACAACTTATGGGAACGATAATCAACTAGCATAGGAGAGCAAAACAAGCATAGCTTCAAGATTTTAAGCACATAGAGAGGAAACTTGATATCATTGGAATATGTAGAAGCATATGTTCCTCTCTCATAATAATTTTCAGAGGCATCATGAATGAATTCGACAATATAACCAGCACATAAAGCATTATTTTCATGATCTACTTGCATAGAAATTTTACTACTCTCCACATAAGCAAAATTCTTTTCATTCATAGTAGCGGGAGCAAACTCAACAAAATAACTATCATGTGAAGCATAATCCAATTGAAAACTAAAATCATGATGACAAGTTTCATGGTTATCATTATTCTTAATAGCATATGTGTCATCACAATAATCATCATAAATAGGAGGCATGCTTTCATTGTAATAAATTTTATCATCAAAACTTAGGGGACTAAAAATATCATCTTCATCAAACATAGGTTCCCCAAGCTTGTGACTTTGCATATCATTAGCATCATGGGTATTCAAAGAATTCATACTAACAACATTGCAATCATGCTCATCATGCACATATTTTATGCCAAGCATTCTATGCAATTCTTCTTCTAGTACTTGAGCACAATTTTCCTTCCTATCATTTTCACGAAAGATATAAAAAAGATGAAGCATATGAGGTAACCTTAATTCCATTTTTTGTAATTTTCTTTTATAAACTAAACTAGTGATAAAACAAGAAACTAAAATATTCGATTGCAAGATCTAAAGATATACCTTCAAGCACTCACCTCCCTGGCAACGGTGCTAGAAAAGAGCTTGATGTCTACTACACAACCTTCTTCTTGTAGACGTTGTTGGGCCTCCAAGTGCAGAGGTTTGTAGGACAGTAGCAAATTTCCCTCAAGTGGATGACCTAAGGTTTATCAATCCATGGGAGGCGTAGGATGAAGATGGTCTCTCTCAAACAACCCTGCAACCAAAGAACAAAGAGTCTCTTGTGTCCCCAACGCACCTAATACAATGGTAAATTGTATAGGTGCACTAGTTCGGCGAAGAGATGGTGATACAAGTGCAATATGGATGATAGATATAGGTTTTTGTAATAAGAAAAATATAAAAACAGCAAGGTCGCAAGTGGTAAACGTGAGCATAAACGGTGTTGCAATGATAGGAAACAAGGCCTAGGGTTCATACTTTCACTAGTGCAAGTTCTCTCAACAAGGATAACATAATTGGATCATATTACTAGCCCTCAACATGCAACAAAGAGTCACTCCAAAGTAACTAATAGAGGAGAACAAACGAAGAGATTATGGTAGGGTACGAAACCACCTCAAAGTTATTCTTTCTGATTGATCTATTCAAGAGTCCGTAGTAACGTTCAATCTATCATAGAGTTCGTACTAGAATAACACCTTAAGACACAAATAAACCAAAACCCTAATGTCACCTAGATACTCCATTGTCACCTCAAGTATTGATGGGCATGATTATACGATATGCATCACACAATCACAAAAACATCTATTCAACAAACACAAAGTACTTCAAAGAGTGCCCCGAAGTTTCTACCGGAAAGTCAAGACGAAAACGGGTGCCAACCCCTATGCATAGATTCCCAAGGTCACGGAACCCGCAAGTTGATCACCAAAACATACATCAAATGGATCACATGATATCCCATTGTCACCACAGATAAACACGTGCAAGACATACGTCAAGTGTTCTCAAATCTCAATCCGATAAGATAACTTCAAAGGGACAACTCAATCCATTACAAGAGAGTAGAGGGGGAGAAGCATCATAAGATCCAACTATAATAGCAAAGCTCGCGATACATCAAGATCGTGCCATCTCAAGAACACGAGAGAGAGAGATCAAACACATAGCTACTGATACATACCCTTAGCCCCGAGCGTGGACTACTCCCTCCTCGTCATGGAGGGCGCCAGGATGATGAAGATAGCCACCGGTGAAGGTTCCCGCTCCGGCATGGTGCCGGAATGGGGTCTAGATTGGTTTTCGGTGGCTACAGAGGCTTTCGGCGGTGGAACTCCCGATCTAGGTTAATTTCCGAAGGTTTGAGTATTTATAGGAATTTTTGGGGTAGGTCCCACGTCAGGGGGGCTTCTGGGCTGTCCACAAGATAGGAGGGCGCCACCACCTTCCCAGGGCGCACCCTCCACCTTCGTGGGCAGCCCGTGGCTCTCCTGGCCCAACTACTTTGCCCCGGGGGCTTCTTTTGGTCTAGAAAAAATCATAAAAAATTGGCTCGTCAATTGGACTCTGTTTGATATTCCTTTTCTGTAAAATCCTAAAACAGGAGAAAAACAGTAACTGGCACTGGGCTCTGGGTTAATAGGTTGGTCCCAAAAATCATATAGAAGTGTATGATAAATCCCATTAAACATCCAAGACTTCATAAATAATAGCATGGAACAATCAAAAATTATAGATACGTTGGAGACGTATCAGCCGCCACCTCCAGCTAGTCGGCGGTTCAACTGGGAGTCCGGGGCAGTGGCATGCCCGACCAGATACCCTCCAGGACCCGCGACCTGGTGCGATGAAGACGGTGCAACGTACGGCGTGACGGCTCAAGGCGCATCCGGATGGCCGCAAACTGTTCCCCGAGGGTCCGGTGCCGGTTCGGGGGAATCTCCACGCCCACCGCCCTCCGCCGATCATGTTCCGCCTCGATCGCCTGGCAAATGGCAACGGAGCGGCCTGGGAAGAACTCTGCACAAAAGAAGAAAAGAACTTAGAAGACGGCCGCCTGCAGCAGCCGATGACTGGGCAACAGAGGAAGGAATGACTTGCCTTCGAGCATGTCTTCGATCACCTCGTAGCCATCCGACATTAGCTTCTCCCTCTCGGTCCAGTTCAAGCGTTGAGTCTCGAACTCGGCCTTGAGGAGCGCTTACCCATCCTCCAGCTCCTGGACCTTGTCATTGTACCGAGCCGCTTGGTCCGCCATATTCCTGTCAAGCCAGTTGCATTCCGCGGCCGTCGCACCGCGCTCCTTCTCCTTCTCCAGGAGATCCTTCTCGAGCGCATGCACGCGGTCCCGCAATCGAGCGGCTGCCTCTGCAAACACAAAGAAGAGATGTCATCATCCACGAAGATAAAGAAGTTGCCAGAAGATCCGGCCCGACTACTCAACAGTCGGCCCGAATCTCGGGGGCTACACCCATCAGGTGCGCTGACCCGCCCCCGTTGACGGATGACTCATGTACCACGGCTCTAAGTCAGGTCGGAGGTCCGCTTGGCGAGCTGCTGACTCTGTGAGTTGAAGGCAGCCGCGCGCACATTGTGGTAGTCCTACAGCAAGCACGACATCCCGAGTATTAGATACACGCCTTGTAAGTTCTAACCCGCCTGCTCAACAGCCGGCTGGGAACTCGGGGGCTACACCCAGCGGGTGCGCTAGCGCGACCCCACTGAAGCCGACAAGAATAAAAAGAAAGAACAGAAGACAGAAGACGTACCCGAACCGCCGTCCACGACGCCATCATGTCCGTCCTGGCCTTCTGGAGCGTGGCGCCAAGATTTTTGAATGAGTCCAAGACATCATGTACCGCAAGGTTCAGGACGACCGGGCCGGCTCCTGGCGCCCAACCAGGTGGAACGGCTCTCGTGGCCTCAGCTTTGTCCACTTGAGAGCCCGTAGAATCAGCACCAGTCGGCCTCCGCGCAGAAACCGCCCGCGCCGGGCAGTGATGCACGAAAGTGCGGGGCACCACGTCTTGGCTTGGCGCCGGCCCCGCGTTGGCCGGAGGCGCTTATGGTCCTCCGGGCTGGCTGCCACCTTACCCGCCAGCATCCAGGGTGCGCAGAACAGCCTCCGCCTCTGGGACAAGGGGGGCAGCCCCCTCCCAGTCCGAGGACACCTGGTCAGCTCAGGCTGTCCCAGTCGGCGCCCGGTCCTTCACCACTAGAGGCTCGGGTAGCTGCGCATCGGTGGCCTCCGGGACCATGCTGCGGCCCCGCCCTCCATGGCCTTGGCGCTGGCCTCCACCTGCCCCTTGGCCGCAGTGTCGCGATCACCGCCTCAGCATCAGCCCGAGCTATGGCCTCCCGCCCCTCTCACGCCTCCCACGCGTTCCTCTCCGTCGCTTCCCGAAGGTCGGCGACCGGGTCCACGTGGCTGGCTCATGCGGAGCCGTCTGCTGAATTGATCAGCTAGGTACACGGTGCCCTCGACACGGAGAGGGGGGGGCCCTGCTCAGCAAGGGAGGCAAAGATGAGAAGACTGGCGAGAGAGAAAAAAGCCAAATAAAATCGACAAGAGCTATAAAACACTTACGCAGATATTTTGGGACACTGCTTCGGGCCCCTTTGGATGGCGGCCGCCTTGGCGGAATCTTGCTGCTTGGTCGCGGCAACCGATGACCTGACCTTCTTGGGCGGCCGGCTGCCGAACAACCCCCCTTCATGCCAGCGCTTAGGAATGCCGGCTGCCCCAGATGGCGTCTTGCCTAAGGTCGCCACCGTCGAAGGGCCGGCCCCCACCCTATTGGTGCCTCCGTGGCGGTGTGACTCGTTGCCATCCTTGTCCTCGTCTGGCCAGTCACGGACCCCAGCTCGGGGTCTCCTTCATCGCTCACCTCCCGGTCCAACATCCACCGATGGCCGGGAGCTGGCGCGGCAACTGCCCCTTGGCCGATAAAACATTGCACCACGAGCCGATTGGTCAAGGCGGACGATAGCACAAGACACAAGAGAAGAAAAGAAGTCGCACACTCGCTGTAGACGGAGGGTCGGCGTAGTTTTCGACGGCTTGCGAAGACCCACTCCTCTTCGTCGAGCTGATGGTTGGAGAGGTGGTTGACATGCCGGATGACCTCTACAGTCGGCAGGACCTTTGTTGACATCCGGCAGGGGTCCCGACGACCGCTCATGTCGCACATCGGGTGCGGCCGGAACAGGAGCGGCGATACTCGGAAGTGGACAAAGGTGGCCAGCAGGTCTGCCGGCTGGAGCCCCTCTGACTCCGTCATCTCCTGGAGCCGGTTGAGGGCGGTTTCGACGGCAGCCGACAATGGCTTGCCGGGTTGTTGGCCCCGGTTGCCCCGTCCTCCGGCAGGCGTCCCTGACACGAATGCCGGCACATTGATGTAGTCCCGGGTTGGGTGGGCATTACAGACATAGAAGTACGACTTCTGCCACAACTTTGCCGACTCGTGTATGACGATGGAGGGAAACCGCGTCCCGGAGGGGGTGCATCGCACGGCGACGCATGCGCCGCATTGTGCCGGCTTGCCCTTGGCCGCGATGCCGAGTTTGAGATTCAAAAACCTGCCCCATATCTCAAGTGTGGGCAGGACGCCAAAGTAAGCCTCGCACAACGTGACAAAGGAAGAAAGGAGCACCACCATGTTGGGAGTAAGGTGGTGAGGTTGAAGGTGGTAGCAATCGAGGAACTCACGGAAGAAGCCGCTCACCGGCAGGCCGAAGCCGCCGATAAAATGGTCGTGGAAGACAACGAACTCACCGGCCTCCGGCGCTGGCGAGATCTCCCGCTCGTTCGGAAGGCGTGCCTCTGATGACCCACAAGTGCAGGGGATCTATCATAGTCCTTTCGATAAGTAAGAGTGTCGAACCCAACGAGGAGCAGAAGGAAATGATAGACGGTTTTCAGTAAGGTATTTTCTGCAAGCAATGAAATTATAGGTAACAAATAGTTTTGTGATAAGGTAATTGGTAGCAAGTGACAAAAGGTAAATGTAAACAAGGTGCAGCAAGGTGGCCCAATCCTTTTTGTAGAAAAGGACAAGCCTGGACAAACTCTTATATAAAGGAAAGCGCTCCCGAGGACACATGGGAATTATCGTCAAGCTAGTTTTCATCACGATCATCTGATTCGCGTTCAGTACTTTGATAATTTGGTATGTGGGTGGACCGGTGCTTGGGTGCTGCCCTTACTTGGACAAATCTCCCACTTATTATTAACCTCTAATGCAAGCATCCGCAACTACAAAAGAAGTATTAAGGTTAACCTAACCATAGCTTGAAACATATGGATCCAAATCAGCCCCTTACGAAGCAACGCATAAACTAGGGTTTAAGCTTCTGTCACTATAGCAACCCATCATCTACTTATTACTTCCAAATTCCTTCCTTTAGGCCCAAATAATGGTGAAGTGTCATGTAGTCGACGTTCACATGACACCAATAGAGGAGAGACAACATACATCTCATCAAAATATCAAACGAAGACCAAGTTCACATGACTACTAATAGCAAGACTTCTCCCATGTCCTCAGGAACAAAAGTAACTACTCACAAGGCATAATATTGTTCATGAATAGAGGGGTATTAATATGCATAATGGATCTGAACATATGATCTTCCACCAAATAAACCAACTGGCATCAACTACAAGGAGTAATCAACACTACTAGCAACCCACAGGTACCAATCTGAGGTTTGGGTACAAAGATTGGATACAAGAGATGAACTAGGGTTTGAGAGGAGATGGTGCTGGTGAAGATGTTGATGAAGATAGCCCTCCCCAGGATGGGAGAGTTGTTGGTGATGACGGCGGTGACGATTTCCCCCTCCCGGAGGGAAGTATCCCTGGCAGAATAGCCCTGCCGGAGCCCTAGATTGGTTTCCGCCTCGGTTCCGCCTCGAGACGGCGGCGTCTGGTCCCGAAAGCCTCCTTCTGATTTTTTTTTCCTTGTCAAAACACCTCATATAGGAGAAGATGGGCATCGCGGGCCTTCCGGCTGGCCCACGAGGCAGGGGGGCGCGCCATGGGAAGGGGGGCGCGCCCCCACCCTCGTGGACTTCTTTCGCCAGATATTTTTTATATTTTCTGAAACAACGTTCTGTTGAGTTTCAGGGCTTTTGGAGTTGTGCAGAATAGGTTTCCAGAGTTTGCTCCTTTTCCAGCCCAGAATTCCAGCTGCCGGCATTCTCCCTCTTCATGTAAACCTTGTAAAATAAGAGAGAAAAGGCATAAGTAGTTTGACAAAACATGTAATAACAGCCCATAATGCAATAAATATCAACATATAAGCATGATGCAAAATGGACGTATCAACTCCCCCATGCTTAGACCTCGCTTGTCCTCAAGCGAAAGCTGATATCGCAAAATATGTCCACATGTTTAGAGATAGATGTGTCGATAAAAACAAAATACGGACATGAGGGCATCATGATCATTCTCATTACAGCAACTTATAAAAATATAGTCATATGATTCTTATGCTAAAGTAACAATTCATCCACAATATCAAGTATGAATCATAAACTTCATTGGAAACTAACAAACTTTGATCTCGATCATTGAAGCAATTGCAACTTATCGTAATATCGGAAAGAGTCAATATAAGAGCTTTTCAGCAAGCCTACATACTCAACTATCATATAGTCTTTCACAATTGCTCACACTCACGCAATACTTATGTTTACGGAGTTTTAATCGGACACAGAGAAAGATAGGGGCTTATGGTGTTGCCTCCCAACCTTTTACCTCAAGGGTAATGTCAACAGTAATAGATCATGAAAACTTACATCCAAGTGGGTATATATGTCAGGATCTTTCCAACACAATGTGCTTGCCAAAGGATAAAATGTAAAAAGGAAAGGTGGATTTCACCTTGACACTTATAAGGCAAGAATAATAGATAGGCCCTTCACAGAGGGAAGCAGAGGTTGTCATGTGTTTTTATGGTTGGATGCACAAAGTCTTAGCATAGAAGAACTTCGCTTTATATTGCCACTTGTGATAAGGACCTTTATTATGTAGTCCGTCGTCTTTATTACTTCCATATCACAAGATCATATAAAGCTAATTTCCTCCACACTAATAAATCATGCATATATTAGCGAATTTGCAACATGACAACTTACTTGGAAGGGTCTTTCTCAATCCATAGGTAGGTATGGTGGACTCTCATGTCAAAACTGGGTTTATGGAGATATGGAAGAACAAGTAGTGTCTCCACTTAGTGCGAGGATTTTTGGCTAGCATGAGGGGGAAAGGCAAGCTCAACATGTTGGATTATCCTTGACAATATACTTTATTTTGGATATACGAAGACATAACCCATTATGTTGTCTTCCTTGTGCAACATCAACTCTTTAGCATGTCATACTTTAATGAGTGCTCACAATCATAAAAGATGTCTAAGATAGTATATTTGTATTTGAAGCCTCTCTTCTTTTATTACTTCCTATTAATTGCAACGATGACCAAAACTATGTTTGTCAACTCCCATCAACTTTTATTTATCATACTTTTGTATGTGAAGTCATTACTTCCCATAAGATCGAAATGATCTATTTGATACTCTTTATGTTTCCTTTCTTTTTATCATGACCCTAGTGAGGAAATCAAGACCTTGACTCAACACTAATATTTATTATATACCTCATGGACTCGATTACAAAGGGTAAAGCTCACAAAGAAAAAGTTCACAACTAGATCATTCTAACTTTATTCTACTAGATCAAGATACTACCAAAAGGAGCGAATTAAGTAAAACGGTAAAGATAGGAGTGATAGTGATACGATACCGGGGTCACTCCCCCAAGCTTGGCAGTTGCCAAGGGGAGTGCCCATACCCATATGATTATGTCTCCTTCTTCGGGGGTGGTGATGATGAAGTTGAAAGTAGTGACGGCGGATCCTCATATATTGAGCGTAGGAGATCCTCGAGCTTGCGGATAATACCTTTGAGTGCAGCTATGTAATCCTTCAACAAAATATTTTCACTTGTGAGATGCTTGTTTCGAATTTGAGCTAACTCAATCATCCTGAAAGCTTCTATCTCAGTTGAGGTAAAAAGATTAGGAAGGGATTTAGAGGTGTTTTCTTCTCCCGATGTCGGAGCCGGATCTTCCACCTCCATCTTGATCTTCTTCTCCTTGTGGATCTCCTCTGGTCCTTCCCTCTTCAGATCTATCTTCATTAGCCAAGCATCGTTGCCTTTGTTGTTGGAGGAGGGAGACGACATGATGCCTAGCTTCGCAAACCCTAGAAGAAAATAGCTCGAAAAAAGAACCGAAGATTTTTGCGTGATACAGAGGTCAAAACCTTCGGGAGTATATATAATGAATTTTTACCGACCAAAAGGAGTAACCCACAAGAAAACGGAGTCCAGGGGACATACGGGGTGCCCACGAGGCAGGGGGCGCGCTCTCCACCCTCGTGGACGCCTCGTGTCCCCTCCGGACTACTTCTTATTTTTCTATTTTTCTAATATTACAAAACGGAGAAAAATTGCCTTTAGAACTGTTTTGGAGTCGGTTTACTTACCGTATCACATACCTCTTCCTTTTCGGAGGCTGAATCGTTCTGGAAAGTGTCCCTTATGTATTCCTCCAGGGTTACGGTTTCAATAATCTTGGTTTCAACATTTATAGGATTACCTGAGATATAATGTTTAATTCTTTGGCCGTTCACTACCTTCGGATTGGTGACTTCGTAGTTGTTGATTTTTATGGTACCGGAACGATAGACCTCCTCGATAATGTAAGGTCCTTCCCACTTGGAGAGAAGTTTTGCTGCAAAAAATCTTAAACGAGAGTCGTATACCAATACATAATCACCTACGTTAAACACACGCTTTTCTATCCTTTTGTCATGCCATCTTTTAACTTTTTCTTTAAACAGTTTGGCATTCTCATAGGCCTGGGTTCTCCATTCATCGAGACAGCTAATATCAAATAGCCTCTTCTCACCAGCAAGTTTGAAATCATAGTTGAGCTCTTTAATAGCCCAATATGCCTTATGTTCTAGCTCAAGAGGTAAGTGACAAGCTTTTCCATACACCATCTTATATGGAGACATACCCATAGGATTTTTGTATGCAGTTCTATAGGCCCATAACGCATCATCAAGTTTCTTGGACCAATTCTTCCTAGACCTATTAACTGTCTTTTGCAAGATTAGTTTCAACTCCCTATTACTTAGTTCTACTTGACCACTAGTTTGTGGGTGATAGGGGGATGCAATCCTATGATTGACATCATACTTTGCAAGCATCTTACGGAAAGCACCATGAATAAAGTGTGAACCACCATCAGTCATTAGATATCTAGGGACTCCAAACCTCGGAAATATAACTTCTTTAAGCATCTTAATAGAGGTGTTATGATCAGCACTACTAGTTGGAATAGCTTCTACCCACTTAGTAACGTAATCAACATCAACTAAAATATGTGTGTATCCATTAGAGGCAGGAAATGGTGCCATATAATCAAAGCCCCATACATCAAATGGTTCAATAACAAGTGAATAATTCATAGGCATTTCTTGACGTCTACTAATATTACCAATTCTTTGACATTCATCACAAGACAAACTTACGGGCATCCTTGAAGAGAGTAGGCCTATAAAAACCGGATTGCAATACCTTGTCTGTAGTTCTATCTCCTGCATGGTGTCCTCCATAAGCTTCGGAGTGGCACTTGCGTAGGATTTGTTCCTATTCATGCTCAGGTACACAATGTCTAATAATACCATCTACTCCTTCTTTATAAAGATGTGGGTCATCCTAGAAGTAATGTCTCAAATCATAGAAGAACTTTTTCTTTTGCTGGTATGTGAAGCTAGGAGGTATAAACTTAGCAACAATGTAATTAGCATAATCAGCATACCATGGAGCAGTACGAGAAGTATTTATGACAGCTAATTGTTCATCAGGAAAGCTATCATCAATAGGTTGTGGGTCATCAAGTATATTCTCTAACCTAGACAAGTTATCTGCTACGGGGTTCTCAGCTCCCTTTCTATCAATAGTATGCAAGTCAAATTCTTGCAACAAGAGAACCCATCTAATAAGTCTAGGCTTAGCATCTTTCTTTTCCATAAGGTACTTGATAGCAGCATGATCTGTATGAATAGTTACTCTAGAATTGACGATATAGGGTCTAAACTTATCACAAGAAAATACAACTGCTAAAAATTCTTTCTCAGTAGTGGCATAATTTCTTTGGGCACTATCTAGAGTTTTACTAGCATACTGGATAACATTCAATTTCTTATCAACTCTTTGCCCTAGAACAGCTCCTACAACATAATCGCTAGCATCGCACATAATCTCAAAGGGTAAATTCCAGTCAGGAGGCTGGACAATAGGTGCAGAGATCAATGCTTTCTTAAGTATTTCAAATGCTTCTAGACAATCATCATCAAAGACAAAAGGAATATCTTTTTGTAAGATATTAGTCAGAGGCCTGGAGATTTTGGAGAAGTCCATAATGAACCTCCTATAAAACCCGGCATGACCAAGGAAACTTCATATACCATTGATGTCCTTAGGGCATGGCATCTTTTCAATAGCATAAACTTTAGCTTTGTCAACTTCAATACCTCTTTCGGAAAATTTATGTCCCAAAACAATGCCTTCATTAACCATAAAGTGGCACTTCTCCCAATTCAAGACAAGGTTAGTGTCTTCACATCTCTGCAAAACTCGATCAAGGTTGCTTAAGCAATCATTAAAAGAAGTTTCGTAAACGGAGAAATCATCCTTGAACACCTCAACAATCTTTTCACAAAAATCAGATAATATAGCCATCATGCATCTTTGAAAGGTAGCAGGTGCATTACATAAACCAAAAGGCATACGTCTATAAGCAAAGGTACCGAAAGGACAAGTAAAAGTGGTCTTTTCTTGATCCCCGTTTGACACAGGTATTTGAGAGAAACCAGAATAACCATCTAGAAAGCAGAAATGAGTATGTTTGGATAATCTTTCTAGCATTTGATACGTCCAAAACGTATCTATAATTTCTGCTTGCTCCATGCCTCTTTTGTGTGATATTGCTATGATATTTATACACTTCCATACACTTTTGATCATATTTGGATTAACCTATTAACTCAGTGCACCCCAGTGCCAGTTTCTGTTTTCTGCTGTTTTTGTATTTCAGGTTTTCCCATCACGTAAACTGCCAGAAAAATTCCAGAAAAATTATATAAAAAATCAGCGTTCCGGAAGCTTCCACACGGCCGAAGTAGGGCCGGAGGGGGGCCACCAGGGCTCCAGGCGCCCTGGTGGCGCGGCCCCCCTCCTGGCCGCGCCGGGGGGGGCGCCTGGGCCCCCCAGGCCTCCGCTGATGCCCCCCTTTGGCATATATTTAACACGCGTCCCGAAACCCTCGAGGACGGAACCCTTTTTCGCGATCTCATCTCTGTTCCGCTGCCGCCGCGCTTCCAAGATCGGGAGCACCAGGAGAACTGTTCCCGGCACCCTGCCGGAGGGGAGGATCACCACCGGGAGCCTCTCCACCACCATGGACGCCTCCCGGATGAGTTGTGAGTAGTCTCCCTTGGACCATGGGTCCATGACTAGTAGCTATGTGATGTTCTCCTCCCCTTCTTGTGCTTCACTAATTAGACCTCGTGAGCTGCTCTACATGATCGAGGCAGATATGTAATCCTTATGTTGTTGCTATGTTGAGTTTGCTGGGATCCGATGGATTGTGAGATTATGTTCAGATTGTGTTTGAGTAATATATTTGATTTACCTCTTTTATATTTATGTTCGTAAGTAATTTTTGCATGTTATCCGTTGTTATTTATTGCTTTGGCCAAGTAGTAGGTAGTGACTCCAAGAGGGAACGTTATGCTCGATTGTGGGTTCATGCCCCTCGATGACTAGCTTGAGTGACAGAAACATGAGTCTAGGGGATGTGCTGTTGCCACAAGGGAAAAAACAGTGCTTGTGCCCGCTGGTGCAAGGATTGTTTACTTGACGCAAAGTTCTTTTAATGCAGTTGTCTGTTGCTTTGAGTTTACACTATGGGTGGGACTCGCAACTTAATACCAGCGAGATGTTCTGGATAGATATCTCAAGGTGGATGATTAGTAGTAGATGCAGATGGATTTCGGTCTACTTGCCTTGGCGTACCGCCCATGCTTTGAACCTCTTCCTTTCTTGCAACATAGTTAGCATTGGTTTGCGCACATAATTCTGTCAATTGCCCAGCTGTAATTCGTTTACCTCACATAGCTGTTTTATCGTCTTTTGGGAGAGAGACATCACTAGTGAATATCATGGGACCCCGGTCCATATTACCATCACTGATCACATCCGCTATTTACTTTCTGCTTTTACTTACTATTTGCAATTATACCTATCACTATTATCACTTGCGTTTGATCCTTTGTAAACGACAAGGCCGGAGGGATTGACAACCTCTCTGTACTCGTTGGGAGCAAAGTTATTTGTATCTGTGTGCAGGTCCAAGTTGATTGCTAATATCTGGCGCCGTTAGCTGTTGACACCTTCTTGTTGAAACTAGGAGTCTCAGGGGAAATCGATCCTTGGTATCTTTGCCAAGGGAAAACTACCACTACACTGCATCTCAAACCTTCCACTTGGGGTAACCAACGAGGGGCGAGAAGCCATCAAGCAAAGTTTTCTGGCGCCGTTGCCGGGGACTCCACTCTTCAAGATAGGGGAGTTGCACGCTATCTTTTACCTTTGCTTTTAGTCTTGTTACTTTACCTTTCAGTTTTTGCTTTAGTATCTTTTATCAAAAATCACAAAAATAGTTATCTTGCTTGCTTGCTGCTATGGGTTCCACCGAGAACACCAAGTTGTGTGACTTCACTAGTCACAATAACGATGACTTTATCTGCACGCCTATCACTACACCTGCCACTTCAGCACCTTCGTATGAAATTAAACCTGCTTTACTGAACCTAGTTATGAAAGATCAATTCTCCGGTGCTGGAGATGATGTTGCTTTACACTTGAACAATTTTGTTGAACTCTGTGATATGCAAAAGTACCAAGAAATAGATGGTAATATTGTTAAGCTTCAGCTTTTTCCTTTCTCCTTGAGAGGAGGAGCTAAAATTTGGTTTCAATCTTTGCCTAGAAATAGCATAGATTCATGGGACAAGTGAAAAGATGCTTTTATTGGAAAATACTATCCACCTGCTAAAATTATCCAACTAAGAAGTAACATAATGAATTTCAAACAATTGGATAATGAACACGTTGCCCAAGCTTGGGAACGTATGAAATCTCTTATCAAGAACTGCCCTACTCATGGTTTGACTACTTGGATGGTTATCCAAACTTTTTATGCAGGCTTGAACTTTACCTCGCGGAACTTGTTAGATTCGGCCGCGGTAGGAACCTTTATGTCAACTACACTTGGTGCTGCCACAAAGCTTCTCGATGAGATGATGACCAATTATTCCCAATGGCACACCGAACGCGCTCCAACAGGTAGGAAGGTAAACTCTGTTGAGGAGATTTCCTCCCTAAATGAAAAAGTTGACTTGATCATGTCTCTACTTTCGAAGCAATCTTCTGTTGATCCTCATGATGTTCCTTTAAATTCTTTGATTGCTCAAGAACAAGTAGATGTGAACTTTATCTCTAGAAACAATTTTAATAACAATGCTTGTAGGAGTAATTTTGGTAGCAATCCTAGACCGTTCCCCTCTAATTCTTATGGGAACAACAATGTTTATCCTATCACCAAGAACTCCACTACTGAACTAGAGATTATGCTTAAAGATTTCATCACTACCCAAAAAGCCTTCAATAAGAGTGTAGAAGAAAAACTAAACAAACTAGATGATCTCTCTTCGAAGGTAGACAATTTAGCCCATGAGGTAGAATTGCTTAAAATTAGAACTTCTCCTCTTGAGGAGAGGAAGGTCACTCCTATGAATGCTATTCAAGTACAAATTAATGAAAACATTAGGATGTTGGCTAAACTTAAAGAGAGATGGGCTAGAGAAAGGGAGGAAGAAGATAGAATTAAGAACCTTCCTACCCACCACACTGTTGCTACTATCCAAGTTGTTGAGGATATCCAAACTCTTAGCACCCAATGCACTCCTGGTCCCATTGGACCTATTAATGGTGAGGCTATGACTATAGAAACTACCAAACAAGTGAACCTAAAGGACACCACTACCACTTTACTTGATAGTAGTGACCTTGATTTTGATAATTGCACTCTTACCGAAGTTATTGATTTCCTTCACAAGATGTCTAGAGATCCCCGCACTAGCACGCTTAACCTTGCCTTCACGGAGCATATCACTAATGCTCTCATCAAAGCTAGGGAGGAGAAACTTAGAGTAGAAGCCTCCATACCTAGAAAGCTAGAAGATGGTTGGGATCCTATGATTAAAATTAAGTTGAATAACTTCTCTTGCTATGCTTTATGTGATGTTGGTGCTAGTACCTCTGTTATGCCCAAAAGAATACATGATATGCTTAAATTGAAACCTTTTGATTCTTGTTCTTTTGGTGTTCGTCTCGTTTATTCTTCCATAAAGAAACTTTTGGGGAGGATCGACGATGTACTTATCATTGTCAATGACAATTACGTTCCCGTTGATTTTACTATTATGGATATTGAATGTGAACCTTCTTGTCCAATTATTTTGGGACGTCCTTTTCTTCGCACCGTTGGTGCTATCATTGATATGAAAGAGGGGAATATAAAATTCCAATTTCCTCTCAAGAAAGGGATGGAACACTTCCCTAGAAAGAAGATTAAGTTACCTTTTGAGTCCGTTATACGGGCTAGCTATTCTTTTACTCTTGATAAAACTTGATCTCTATGCATTATGCCTAGCTTAAAGGCATAAAAGAAAGCGCTTTTGGGAGGCAGCCCACAATGAATAAAATTTTATTTTGCTTTTGCTGTGTCTTGATGTTGTTACTACAGTAGCATCATCATTGTATCTTTACTTTTCAATTTTGTGCCAAGTGTAGCCTCTGATTGCAAGAAAGTTCAAAAGTTGTGACGTGCTGTCCAGGAAACAGATTCTGTCTTTGGATAGAAAAATTCGTATAAAATCACCAGATCATCTTTTTGGTCTGAATTGTTTCGACAGCGTGTTCTATACAATTGTCTTTCGGGCATCTGTTCTGAGTTTTTTGATTAGAGTTGCAGAAGTGCCCCGAAAAAATCATTTACTACCTGATGTTCTGTTTTTCACAGATTCTGTCATGTTTTGCCTTTCCTTCATTTTGCAAACCTTGAGCTTGCTTTTTCTTTGCAAAAACCTTTTGGCAATCTTGAGAAACAGTAGACCTTCAAGAATATCTTTATTTCCAGCAAGGAACAATTATTTTATTATGGGTACTAACCTCGCTAATCAGATTATGATGAGTTATGTATGAAGGGAGTTTTCAAGTGTGCGAGGGAAGATGATAAAAAGATTCAGGAGTGTCAAACGCTCAAGCTTGGGGATGCCCCCATGCACCCCCAAGAAATATTCAAGGAGACTCAAGCGTCTAAGCTTGATGATGCCCCCGTGCATCCCCTTCTCCATCAACAATTATCAGTTCGTCTTTCGTTCCACTATATTTTTATCACTTCATGTGTTATGTGTTATGCTTGGAGCGTCTTGCTCTTAGTTTCCTTTTTAGTTTTCTTTAGCTTTTCATAACAAGTCGGAACTCAGCTTTCTTTGTGTGAGAGAGAAACACGCTCCACTTCAACCTAGAACATAACATAGAATTTTCATGTCTATCTTTGTTGTGTGTGTTCTTGGTTTTTCAATAGCTACTATCATGTTCAGCTCTTAGTTTTCATGCTTATCTTTTTAAAGAGCTTTTTGTTTAGTTGGTCGCTTGAACTTTGTTTAGTTATCATGCTTATCTTATTAAGAGAGTTTGCTTCTGTTGCATTGGTCGATATGTCTATGATAAAAATGCTACGTGCATAATGGTGCTTAGTAGTTCATGTTTTCTTATGGTTAGTCTCAAATAGCTGGGGGGTTCCCAATGTGTTATTGGAGTACCAACATGATTTGTTTGCCTATGATGTGGTATGGTTTAGTAATATCTTCCTTCAAGAATTTATTTTGATTGACTTGGCGTATGCTCATGCATATTTAAGACTGTAAAGAAAGTCTGTCAAGCCTTGATGATCTTTTATTTATGAGTAGCGATATAACTTCCATGCCTAATTCAATGTTGCTTTGTCGCTCTGCATGATTATGACCGTCATTGCTCTTTTAGTTGGTCGCTCCCAGTCTTTTGCTAACCTCCACCTGTACTAAGCGGACTGACTGCTTGTGCATCCAAATTCCTTTAAACCAGTTATGCCATATGAGTCCACCATACCTTCCTATACATGGTATTTACCTGCCATTCCTAACGAAGACTTTCATGTACCATCTCGAAATTATTCAAAAAAATGCATTTCTGTTTTGTGCCGCTGTTTTAGTTCATGAGGAAGTAGTAGTTAATTCATGATCTTTTTAAGTTGGACAAGCTTCATCCCAGGATTGCATGTCTAATGTGCAAACCCATAATACGAGAAGGAACTGGCAAAGAGTGCGCCCGGCTCAAAAATAATAAAACAAACAAACCCTCCTTCACGCTTTGTTCATGAGAAATTAGAGAACTTTGGCAGTGATAAACAAAGGAGATTAAGAGGATGTGATCGTCCTCATTCGGGAGCCGTTCCTCGAAACTTGACCATCTCAAGAAGTGATTGAGTTGTCTGCTAGCATTCGTTGACAGAACATGCATATCCAAAATAATAATTATTACCTCTGTTTTTAAAACCAAGAGCTCTGGTACATGCTTTGTCTCTGTTTTCGACCACGGCTTTTCAACCTTGCCAACAAAAGCCACGGTTCGAGAGTCTCCGCCTTCTTTAAGCACCAACTACTGAGAGCATGATTGTCATTCTGAGTGTAATGTGCATTGTCCCAAAGTAGCATTGTCTTTTGCATGATTATGATATCGTTTATTCTGAAATCATTATATCTAGTCATCACTTCAACCTTGGAGGTGCCCCTGCATTTATGTTTTGCTTCACTAAAGGGGGCAAGCGAGATATCACTTTATCATATTTGCACACCATGCTCATTACAAATCTATTTGATGTTTCAGTATCATGTTGTGAAACTTTAAGTTCTTTGTGATTTTCTCATAAGGCAACTTAATTACTACAGATTCATTGTCTCAGTAAGCTTTTGTCATGTGACTATGAAAAGTCCTATATGGTTAATAGCATGTCACCACAGAAATTATTCTTGTTATCATTTACCTACTCGAGGACGAGCAGGAATTAAGCTTGGGGATGTTGATACATCCAAAACGTATCTATAATTTCTGTTTGCTCCATGCCTCTTTTGTGTGATATTGCTATGATATTTATACACTTCCATACACTTTTGATCATATTTGGACTAACCTATTAACTCAGTGCACCCCAGTGCTAGTTTCTGTTTTCTGCTGTTTTTGTATTTCAGGTTTTCCCATCACGTAAACTGCACGAAAAATTCTAGAAAAATTATATAAAAAATCAGCGTTCTGAAAGCTTCTACACGGCCGAAGTAGGGCCGGAGGGGGGCCACCAGGGCTCCAGGCGCCCTGGTGGCGCGGCCCCCCTCCTGGCCGCGCCGGGGGGGGGGGGCGCCTGGCCCCCCCCAGGCCTCCGCTGATGCCCCCCTTTGGCATATATTTAACACGCGTCCCGAAACCCTCGAGGACGGAACCCTTTTTCGCGAGCTCATCTCTGTTCCGCCGCCGCCGCGCTTCCAAGATCGGGAGCACCAGGAGAACTCTTCCCGGCACCCTGCCGGAGGGGAGGATCACCACCGGGAGCCTCTCCACCACCATGGACGCCTCCCGGATGAGTTGTGAGTAGTCTCCCTTGGACCATGGGTCCATGACCAGTAGCTATGTGATGTTCTCCTCCCCTTCTTGTGCTTCACTAATTAGACCTCGTGAGCTGCCCTACATGATCGAGGCACATATGTAATCCTTATGCTGTTGCTATGTTGAGTTTGCTGGGATCCGATGGATTGTGAGATTATGTTCAGATTGTGTTTGAGTAATATATTTGATTTACCTCTTTTATATTTATGTTCGTAAGTAATTCTTGCATGTTCTCCGTTGCTATTTATTGCTTTGGCCAAGTAGTAGGTAGTGACTCCAAGAGGGAACGTTATGCTCGATTGTGGGTTCATGCCCCTCGATGACTAGCTTGAGTGACAGAAACATGAGTCTAGGGGATGTGCTGTTGCCACAAGGGGGAAAACAACGGTGCTTGTGCCCGCGGGTGCAAGGATTGTTTACTTTACGCAAAGTTCTTTTAATGCAGTTGTCTGTTGCTTTGAGTTTACACTATGGGTGGGACTCGCAACTTAATACCAGCGAGATGTTCTGGATAGATATCTCAAGGTGGATGATTAGTAGTAGATGCAGATGGATTTCGGTCTACTTGCCTTGGCGTACCGCCCATGCTTTGAGCCTCTACCTTTCTTGCAACATAGTTAGCATTGGTTTGCGCACATAATTATGTCAATTGCCCAGCTGTAATTCGTTTACCTCACATAGCTGTTTTATCGTCTTTTGGGAGAGAGACATCACTAGTGAACATCATGGGAGCCCGGTCCATATTACCATCACTGATCACATCCGCTATTTACTTTCTGCTTTTACTTACTATTTGCAATTATACCTATCACTATTATCACTTGCATTTGATCCTTTGTAAACGACAAGGCCGGAGGGATTGACAACCTCTCTGTACTCGCTGGGAGCAAAGTTATTTGTATCTGTGTGCAGGTCCAAGTTGATTGCTAATATCTGGCGCCGTTAGCAGTTGACACCTTCTTGTTGAAACTAGGAGTCTCAGGGGAAATCGATCCTTGGTATCTTTGCCAAGGGAAAACTACCGCTACACTGCATCTCAAACCTTCCACTTGGGGTAACCAACGAGGGGCGAGAAGCCATCAGCATTTGATCAATAAATGGCAAGGGGTAATGATCTTTCTTAGTAGCTTTATTTAACTTACGGAAATCAATTACCATCCTATAACCTGTAACTATTCTTTGCGGGATCAATTAATCTTTATCATTAGGAACGACAGTCATACCTCCTTTCTTAGGGACACAATGGACATGAGTTACCCACTGGCTGTCAGCAACTGGATAGATAATACGTGCCTCTAGAAGCTTTAGTATTTCCTTTCTTACCACTTCTTTCATCGTAGGATTTAACCATCGCTGGTGATCAATAACTGGTTTAGCATTTTCTTCCAATTTTATCTTGTGTTGGCATATAGTGGGACTAATGCCCTTAAGATCATCCAGAGTATATCCAATAGCAGCACGATGCTTCTTCAGAGTTTTCAATAATTTTTCTTCTTCCTGCTCTGAAAGGTTAGCACTAATAATAACATGATATATCTTCTTTTCAACAAGATAAACATACTTAAGATTATCAGGTAAAGGTTTAAGTTCAAACACGGGATCACCCTTGGGTGGAGGAGGATCCCCTAGGATTTCAACATGCAAGTTGTTTTTCAATACGGGTCCCTGTGTAAGGAATATTTCATCTATCTCCCTTCTCTCATTCATATGCATATCATTTTCGTGGTCTAGCAAGTATTGTTCTAAAGGATCATTAGGTTGCATGGCAATAGAAGCCAGACCAATAATTTCATCCTTACTGGGTGGTGCCTTTTCAAGGGGTTTTCTACGGAATTTAGCAAAGTTAAATTCATGAGACATATCCCCTAATCCAACAGTGACAATATCTTTCACGCAGTCTATCTTGGCATTAACAGTATTCAAGAAGGGTCTACCAAATATAATGGGACATAATTCCTCTTGTGGTGAACTAAGAACTAGAAAATCAGTAGGGTATTTAACCTTCCCACACAAGACCTCAATATCTCTAACAATCCCAACTGGTGAAATAGTGTCCCTATTAGCAAGCTTAATAGTAACATCAACCCCTTCTAACTCAACAGGTGCAATATCATGCATAATTTTGTTATACAAATCAAGAGGGATAATACTCGCACTAGCACCTACGTCGCATAAACCATGATAGCAATGATCTCCTATCTTAACAGAGATAACAAGCAAGCCTACAACAGGTTTATGTTTATTCCTAGCATTGGGTTTGGCTATTCGAGCAGAATCTTCTTGGAGGTAAATAACATGTCCATCTAAATCTTCTACCAAGAGATCTTTAACCATAGCAACACTAGGTTCAACTTTAATTTGCTCAGTGGGTGTAGATGTTCTAGTATTACTCTTACGAACTACATTTGAAGCTTGAACATGATCCTTTATCCTAACAGGGAAATGTGGTTTCTCAATATAAGCAGTAGGTATAACAGAATCAACATTATAAGTGATTATCTTTTCTTCAACTTTAATCGGTTCAACTACTTTTACTACAATAGGGGGATGGTATTTAAACCACTTCTCCTTGGGGAGATCAACATGAGTAGCGAAAGATTCACAGAAAGAAGCTACTATCTCAGAGTCAAGTCCATATTTAGTGCTAAACTCACGGAAAACATCGGTATCCATAAAGGCTTTAACACAATCAAACTTAGGGGTCATACCTGACTCCTTAACTTTGTCGAGATCCTAATCTTCAGAGTTGTGTTTAACTCTTTCCAATAAATCCCATTTGAATTCAATAGTCTTCATCATAAAAGAACCAGAACAAGAAGTATCGAGCATGGAGCGATTATTAAGAGAAAGCCGAGTATAAATTTTTTGAATGATCATTTCTCTTGAGAGCTCATGATTGGGGCATGAATATAACATTGACTTAAGCCTCCCCCAAACTTGAGCGATGCTTTCTCCTTCGCGAGGCCAGAAATTATAAATATAATTACGATCACGATGAACCTGGTGCATAGGGTAGAACTTCTGATGAAATTCCAACTTCAGACGATTATAGTTCCATGATCCCATATCATCGCATTGCCTAAACCATATCAATGCATCTCCCTTCAAAGATAAAGGGAAGACCTTCTTCTTGATAACATCCTCGGGCATACCTGCAAGCTTAAATAATCCACAAACTTCATCCACATAGATTAGATGTAAATCGGGATGCAGTGTTCCGTCTCCTGTAAAGGGATTTTCAAGCAGTTTCTCTATCATACCCGAAGGAATCTCAAAGCAAACAATTTCAATAGGTGCAGTAGGTTGAGGAGCAATTCTTTGCTCTTCTGGTAGGGGTGAAGATACCCCGAACAAGCCCCTCAAAGGATTTTGAGCCATAGTAACAAGTGACAATAAATTTGAGCACACTACATAAATTTTTCCTTACCAAAGGCGCTTCACTCCCCAGCAACGGCGCCAGAAAAGAGTCTTGATGACCCACAAGTGTAGGGGATCTATCATAGGCCTTTCGATAAGTAAGAGTGTCGAACCCAACGAGGAGCAGAAGGAAATGATAGGCGGTTTTCAGTAAGGTATTTTCTGCAAGCACTAAAATTATAGGTAATAGATAGTTTTGTGATAAGGTAATTGGTAGCAAGTGACAAAAGGTAAAAGTAAATAAGGTGCAGCAAGGTGGCCCAATCCTTTTTGTAGCAAAGGACAAGCCTGGACAAACTCTTATATAAAGGAAAGCGCTCCCGAGGACACATGGGAATTATCGTCAAGCTAGTTTTCATCACGATCATCTGATTCGCGTTCGGTACTTTGATAATTTGGTATGTGGGTGGACCAGTGCTTGGGTGCTGCCCTTACTTGGACAAACCTCCCACTTATGATTAACCTCTAATGCAAGCATCCGCAACTACAAAAGAAGTATTAAGGCAAAACCTAACCATAGCCAGAAACATATGGATCCAAATCAGCCCCTTACGAAGCAACACATAAACTAGGGTTTAAGCTTCTGTCACTCTAGCAACCCATCATCTACTTATTACTTCCCAATGCCTTCCTCTAGGCCCAAATAATGGTGAAGTGTCATGTAGTCGACGTTCACATGACACCACTAGAGGAGAGACAACATACATCTCATCAAAATATCGAACGAAGACCAAATTCACATGACTACTAATAGCAAGACTTCTCCCATGTCCTCAGGAACAAAAGTAACTACTCACAAGGCGTAATATTGTTCATGATCAGAGGGGTATTAATATGCATAATGGATCTGAACATATGATCTTCCACCAATTTAACCAACTAGCATCAACTACAAGGAGTAATCAACACTACTAGCGACCCACAGGTTCCAATCTGAGGTTTGGGTACAAAGAATGGATACAAGAGATGAACTAGGGTTTGAGAGGAGATGGTGCTGGTGAAGATGTTGATGAAGATAGCCCTCCCCAAGATGGGAGAGTTGTTGGTGATGACGGTGGTGACGATTTCCCCCTCCCGGAGGAAAGTATCCCCGGCAGAACAGCCCTGCCGGAGCCCTAGATTGGTTTTCGCCTTGGTTCCGCCTCGAGATGGTAAAGTCTGGTCCCGAAAGCCTCCTTTTGATTATTTCCTTGTCAAAACACCTCATATAGGAGAAGATGGGCATCGGGGGCCTTCCGGCTGGCCCACGAGGCAAGGGGCGCGCCCCCACCCTCGTGGACAGCCGGTGGCCCCCCTCGTGGACTTCTTTCGCCAGATATTTTTTATATTTTCTGAAATGGCGTTCTGTTGAGTTTCAGGGCTTTTTGAGTTGTGCAGAATAGGTTTCCAGAGTTTGCTCCTTTTCTAGCCCAGAATTCCAGCTGCCGGCATTCTCCCTCTTCCTGTAAACCTTGTAAAATAAGAGAGAAAAGGCATAAGTATTGTGACAAAACATGTAATAACAGCCCATAATGCAATAAATATCAACATATAAGCCTGATGCAAAATGGACGTATCAGCCTCCACGCACGCCTCGTTGGGTATCCTCCTCATCACACGGAGGAACTTGATGTGGTCTTCATGGACATTGGACCCGTCCCACTCGCTGCGCGCCATGGCTCGAGGTCGGGTGGCGGCGAGGTCGCGGCGGCGCGGCGAAGATGAGCAGCAGCTAGCCGTGGCAGCCCTCTAGCAGTGAAGAGGCGCGATGGCACGACAGCGACAGGAGAGAAGAGGCAGGAGCAGGGGAAGAAAGAAAGCGGAGGGGCACGCGTGCGCTCTGCCCTGCCCCTCCCTGCAATTTATACCCAGGCGGGGATTACTGCGCCCACGCCCCGCATGTCCCGCAAATCCCGCGGCAATTACTCCGCGTAGGGAGGGTAACATCCCGCCTCAGCCGTAGCGGATCCGCACGAGCGCCAAGGCCCCGAGTGGTGGCCCAGGCCTACGGTGACGTCCCATCACATGCGTGGGTTGGCAGGCCGACCTGGCCTGCTGGCGACATGTGGCGGGGGTCCAACGGGCGGCAATCGCACCTCCCAGTGAAGCATCGAGCGGAGCCTGTCTCAGCGGTTCGAATCCACCAGGCGGCTAGCCTGGTCGTGGCCGGCTCCTAGCAGATGACATCTCACCAGTTAGACGAGCAAGGATGGCGGATCTCCAAGAGGAGGAAGCTGTTGAGACACCACAGCACAAAGCCGTGATGCCCCACCAGCTTCGGGGACTACTGTCGGGGTTAGGTACCCCGGATAGCCTCATCCGCACCCAAGAGCATTTTAAGACTTTGGAACTAGCCCATCCCCTCAGGTCGGCTGGGCCATACGGCTGGTACCTTGGCCGCGTTCCAGAAGGCAGCATGTCCCTGGCAGGTGGCCCCCGGAGCGAGCCGGCTTCCAGCAGCCGGCCTCCTCCCCCTCGCAATCTGCACCAACTGATTGTGATCAAGGCAAAGCATGGCAATAGTATCATCTGTACCTCCCGAGATATGGGGGAGCATGGCTACAGTGTACTTCGACCAGGCGGACATCCTCTGCCACGACGCGACATTGTAGTCGCGCGCATTGTGATGCCGCCCTCGTCAGCAAGGACGACGTTACAGTAAAAGGAAATCGGCGTGGCCTGCAGGCGGCGGGCCCTACCTGTAGGCCGAATTCCCGGCAGCTGGCGGGGTCCACCAGAGACGGGCCCCATTAGCCGGTGGAGAACCCGACGACCGAAGACGCTAACGTCCGGGACCTACAACTCGGTGTGTTACCATTGTACCCCTAGGGAGTAGGCCTATATAAACCCCCTAGGTCACCCATGCAAAGGTTTGACATCTAGTTGATCTGAGCTTTCCATCCATCCAGCCCATAGCTAGGATCAAGAGAGCTAAGCCCTGCCCTTCTTCCTCCTTTAGCAATAAAGCTCTTGGAGCACATTTGTACACTTGTGATTCATAGTGATCATGCGGAGACCCCGCAATGCGAAGACCCCGCAGAGCAGGACTAGGGGTGTTATCTCCACGGAGACCCCCGAACCTGGGTAAGACTCGTGTACGACCGAGATCTTGCCCAATCCCGTTTCTAGAGCCTGGCGATGTACTCCTTTCCCACACCATGATAAGCCACCCCTGGCATCTGTCGCGAGAATACTCCGACAACATGCGATGGTTTAGTCCTTCTACTTGTAAAAGTGGACTGGGTAGTCCCTGAACTTGCAACATATGATCAAGTTTAGTCCTGTGCCAATCACGTGCGGCTAAGTGGATGCCAAGTGGAAGAGCTAGTCAGCGTGGCACTTTTTGCACTTAGGCCCTTACCATTTCCTCTTTTAGTTTTCTGGAAATATATCCGTGTAAGTTTCTAATTTTCAAAACCTACTGTCCGCTTGGCTATGTGCTTCTGCTAAGCAACATCTTCTTTGCACAAAACAATGTAAGTCTGAGCATTTATCCATACAATGCAAATCGTACAACAGATCTAGCATTGGATGTGCACAATGGCTAGTCCAAGATGTATTGTTGGTGTCCTAGTTTTTTGATTTCTTCTTAAGTCATCGATAATAGTGTCCATGACATGATTGTTTTTTCTGGAGTTTGGATTTTTTTAATAAAAAGGTAGAGCATTATCTACCTTATGCATTCAAAATGGGCAAAAGTATCTGGATGACCGAAGTCATTTACATGAAGGTGATGTTAACGCCGCACACTGTGTGCAGCAGGCCATCACCAGACCTGAATTAGGGTACAAAGCACAAGGTGGGAAAAGAAGAGGCAATTTCTCAATAGGCTAATTAGGAGCGAAAGCATTTGCCCAGAGTAAAAGGATATGTCTATCATGTGGTTTAGCGCGTAGGCTCCATAGCCTGACGTGATCGGCAACCTTGTTGTATAGTTGTCTCTCATTCCAAAAGGACCCATCAAACACCTGAGCATTCCTGGCATTCCAAAGGGAGACCGCGCATGCTGTGAAGAGAACATGCCACTTAGTGCCGTGTCGAGCCCACGACTGTTGTGAACATAAGAGATCTCCTGCTACCATAGAGGATGAGGAAAGTTCTTGTATCTCTAGCTTGGACCATAGGGCTTGTGCTAGCTTGCATCTTAGCAAGATGTGGTTCATTGTCTCCGCGGCTGGGCATAGATCACACCCGTTATGTGACACAAGTCTGTCCCAATGCTTTTTAGCATATTGTCTCGAGTGTTGTGTTTGTCCTGGAGGGCAATCCACAAGAAAACACGGTGCTTGTGTGGTATGATCCTGTCCTAGATATATTTAGCTGATGGACAAAGCTTCCCTCTAAAAGTGAGTAGCTTGTAGAAGTATGCAGTAGTAACAGATTTGGTTTCCAAAAGAGGCACTCTGGCGTCTGGCGTACCTTCCTGTAGCTGAACATTACTCAAGATTGCAAACATGCCCTCAAGCTCCTGTGTTGCTATGGAAGAGTGGTTTGGATGTAGTTGAATGTTCCATTGCCCATCTCTGAACTGTGAGGCAATTATGCAGAACTTGGACGTGGAGAAGGAGAAAAGAGTCGGGAAGCATGTCATGAGCCGACCACAATCGAGCCAGTGGTCGTGCCAGAAGGCAGTACCATGTCCATCCCCAACCTTGCATTTGGTAGCCTCCATAACCACTCGCAAGGTGGACCTGAAGCCTCTCCAGATAGAGGTGTCCCGACTTTGTGGAGACCAGGAGATTTCCTTCTAACAGTATTAGTGTGCAAACCAATTGTAGCATGGAGCTTCGCTCTGCTACAAGATCTTTGCCATGAACTTGCAAACGAGGGCTCTGTTGTGTGCTGCAATGTCTCTTACCCCCAACCCTCCATTCTCTTTTGGCAATGTGACCACTTCCCATGCGACAAGGCATTGTCCCCCCTTGGCCTGGTTCTTTCCTTGCCATAAGAAGCCCCTCAGGATTTGTTCAACCTTGTCTAGTGACTGTTGTGGCCATAGAAAACAGCCCATGAAGTAGCTGGGGATCGCTGCCAGGACTGCATTAATCAAAGTGAGGCGGCCCCCAAGATAGAAAAGTAGCAAGCCAGCCAGCCATACGCTTGTCCACTTTGTGATTCACAAGCATCAATAGGCCATGCGTGATCTTGTTGAGATAGAGGGGTAATCCTAGGTATGTGCACGGGAAGGCTGCCACTTGACATTGTAGGACATCTGCAATACTCTGGCAAGTTTGTTGGTCAATGCATACTGGCATAAGAGTGCTCTTGTGGTAATTGATCTTTAGTCCCGTGAAATCACTGAAAGCCTATAAAAACCCGTGCTTGCTAGATGTCCCCTTGCATTAAGATCAACGTGTCATCGGCATACTGCAGGATCGGGAAGGGGCCATCGCCTCCAAGTGGGTGCTTAAGGTTTCCCACTTGGTGTTCCCTTTTGCAAAGCTGTTGGAAAACATCGGCGGCCAGAATGAACAGGTAAGGAGATAGGTCACCCCCTGCCTTAAGCCACTTCTTGATAAGATCCTTTCCCCGAGAGATCCATTGATTATTATCCTGGCTGAGCTAGTTGATAGGATATCATGTATCCATCTGACCCATCTGCTTCCAAAGCCTCTGGTTGCAAGGATGAGCTTCAAAGCATCCCAGCTGAAACGGCCAAACGCTTTCTGGAAATCTAGTTTGAGCACTAGCATTGGCTTTTTCCTCTTTTTTGCCTGCTGTACCAGTTTGGCTGCTAGTGCAAAATTTTCAGCTCTGCATCTTCCAGGCAGAAAACCAGACCGTAGAGGGTGTATGAGGCTCGGGATGAAATGTTGTAGCCGGACTGCTAGAACCTTGGTTGCAAGCTTGGGTATACTTTGGACCAAAGCAATGGGTCTAAAATCCTTAATATCCGTTGGGTTCTCTCTCTTCGGGAGCAACACAATATTGGCAGTGTTGATGCCGCTCAGATTATTGCCATGTTCATAGAAAGCTTGAAAAAAACCTCATCAAGTCCTCCTTTAGTAGCCCAATGAAGCTCTTGTAGAACTTAGTAGTGAAGCCATCGGGACCTGGGCTCTTATTACTCGGAGCTTTCTGAATAACTGTTGCAATTTCTACCCAGGTGAAAGGCACCTCCAACGCGCTTAGATCAGCCTAGTCGTATAAGTTCCTGGGGTCCAAGGTTGGCATTGAAACAGATTGTTTCCCGAAGATATCAGTGAAGAATTGAGTGGCAATTTGCAGCTTGTCCTGATCCCTGAAAAACTATGTGCCATCCTTAACCAGCAGTTTAATCTTGTTTTTTCTGTGATGATAGTTGGCGGCTGCGTGAAAAAACTTAGTGTTCTCATCTCCCAGGATGCAACCTCTTATTTTGGCTCTTCTCCTCCAAAAACTGGTCAACCATAGAATTATTTGTTGTGCTTTCAAGTTGGCATGGTTTATGAGAGAGGCCTCCGACCTAGACAGATGCCTCCTCTCCTCCACCGAATCAAGGTACTGAACGACGTGATTGCAGTTGGCTAGAGTGTCCTGCATGGGTGATTTCTTGCGTTCACCGGCCCTGATAGCAGCTCTTGTTCTTCTTAGTTTGAAACTGAGCAGAGTAGCGGCTGACGCGAGTTGTCTGGTTCCTTTTTCCTAGCTTTGCGTTATTAGATTTCTGACTTCTGGTATGTGCAACCAGTGGTTTTCAAACCTGAAGAAAGAGCTTTTGGATGCTTCCCTTGAGAACTCCACACCAATGAGCACGTGATCTGAGGTTGTAGCAGAGAGCGCAGTAGCCGAGGTGTTGAGGAAATCAAGGTTCCATTCCGCATTAACAAGCACTCTATCAAGCTTTATCAGGGTTGGCTCTGTTCTCTTGTTGGACCAGGTAAAGCTTCTGTTGGCCACTTTAATATCATCAAGAGCATTGTCTCTGATCCATGCGTTAAACTTGTCCATCAAGGCCCAACTCTTCCTTCCCTGTGACTTTTTGTGCTCAAATCTTTACATGTTGAAATCCCCTATGATGATCTAGGGCCCCGTTACTTGCTCTGTCGTGTGGCTCATTACCGTAGAGAACTCATCCCTCTCAGCCTCGTCGCACAGGGCGTACACAGTGGAGAGGACGAAACTGTCATTGTTGCTCCTGGACTGAAAACTTGCGGATATAGTGAACTTCTGCTTTAAAATCGCCGAGCCTGAGACGACATTGTCATCCCTATACAAGAGCAGGCCTCTAGCTATTCCATTGGCCGGAAGGATCTTTGAGTTGGGAGAGGAAGGAGGCTGCCTTCATCGTGTCCACGACCTGCAATTTAGTCTCCTGCAGGCAAACAACACTCGAGCGACTAGCAAGTAGTGCATCTTTGACCAAAGAGCATTTGTCAGAGTCACCAAGCCCTCTAACATTCCAATTAGCAATCTGCATGAAGGAAAAGGAAACACTTGACTAAGAGGGACATAATCATGGTAGTGAGGAAAACCAAAGGAAATGCTTGATTGAAATAAGTGATGTGTTGCTCATTAGAACTTACAAAGCTTAGAATGCAAATGACAGGGAGAGAGAGACATGTAGCACAATGTAGATACATAGTCCAGAAGGACCAAACACTAGAGGGATGAACTACACTCCAAGGCAGAAGCAGAGATAAACACCCATGGGAGAGGCTCTAACTAACATGCAGACGCAAGATACATCACTACTCAACATCCTGGCAGACTTATTCATGAGCAGATCCGGTTGACTCGGAGGGACCAGTAGCAGCACCAGACGCATCAGAAGAGAACGATCTTGCGTCCGTGCAGATTGCCTCGAAGTTCAGTCGCAGCAGTGGGCGAGCAGCTTGGCCTTGCCCCTAGTAAGAGGCCTTGGGGTGCCCTGGAGTGGCAACTCGACGATCGAGGCCGCCTTGACTATCTTCCTCTTCTTCCGCCCCGAGGAGCGGTGGTGGCTGCCCTCCCCGGTAGCCGGACTGACGGAAGCCTTGCGTTTGGAGGCGCGCTCGATGGGGTCGATGCGGATCCCGTCATACAGCTGCTGAATGCACGGGCTCCGGCGAGGGAGGCGGCGGAGGCGTGTGGGGCCAGATCTGCCACTTCTGCGGCCTCTGCCGCCGCCGCCGTGAGCGTGACCGACTAGGGTGGCTCCAGTGCCCCTTCCAGCATTGGGTGGTTGACGGCAGTGGTCGTAGCCGATGCAGCCGATGGGTCTAGGAGCTGTAGGGTGGGTGGGTGACTCTTTTGGCCGGCGGCGGTGGGTGGGAGTGATGGAGCACGACAGCTGCAGAAGCGAGTAGAAACTCCAAGCGGCAGGACTGCGCAGGCTCCATGCAGCATATCAGTGCATGCGATAGGCGAGAGAAAGCCCACTGGCAGCAGGCCAACTAGCGGGCCGGGCATGGGACAAACATGCCTCGTGCAGATCGGCCTGGTTATCATCACTTGATGGGCCTGTGCCCTAATCTGGGCTATGGACCTGCCCATCGTGGGGAAATGATTCTCGCCCGTGAGCGATAATAGAGGCCGAACATCAGGGATCTGCGAGTTTGGGGCAAGAGCTTTGGGTGGATGTCTGCAGTCAATAGAAGGAAACAGAGGCAGCGTGCGGGAACAGAATTCCCCTGAGAGGGTTTTAGGCCAAGCTTGAAGAGGATGGATCTGCAGGTGTGGTGTTCGATCTTTCCCATAGTGAGGTCAAAGCAAAGGAAGTGACTGTGGTCCGTGCTAGCTGGACCGACCACAACAATGCCAGAGGCCGAGCGATTGTTACTTAGCTTGACAGAGAATGTGAAGATTAGGGTGTCTGCGTCGAAGGCGGCCTCCACATGTGGCTGCCTGACCTCAGTGGCGAGGAGGATGTGCATGAGACAGAGCCGGTCCTCGTCCTCGTGTGCTACCTCCTCAATGATGGGAATGGCGAACGTGTCTCTCCTCCGGATCCTAGGTTTTGCCGAAAGCTTGATCATGGCGATGATATCCCCAAACATGGCAAAGTGAGGGTACTCGAAGGCTCGGAAGGCGCAGTCAGCCATGATTTCATTGGTTTCCCGCGAGGCGCGTGGGTTGGCATGGCCACGCGTGATCCCACGGGCTGGACCGTGGTCACCGTTCTCGAGGTGGTGGTGGGTGTAAGGAGGGAGAGGTGGGGAGGAGTGTGAGCCCAGTGCGCGTGCCACGCACCAGACTTCGTTAATGACGATGTCGGCATAGATGCCGGCGCCATCGATGCGGTGGAAAGCAAGGTGGTGTGGGATGTGTTGGAGAGCTTCGAATTTGACGAGGACGAGGATGCTTGAGAAGTCATTCCCGTGCAGGCAGGCATGGCTCACCCCTAGCAGGCTAGCAAAGCCAGCCACGCTGGATGAGACCCCTCTGCAATCCCACCGCTTGAGTGGCATCTTTTCTAGCGATAGTCTCACTATATGGCGGAAGGAGAAGGTAAAGGAATTGTATCCGGCATTGTGTTGTAGGTTGTCAACTCTACGGGTGTCGGTCTCCAGCGGGCTGGCTCTCATGGCGGCCACTTGCTCCGCCTCCCTAATTAAGACTACAAACACAGTGCCAGTGGCGCACCCGGTGAACTGGACATCTGTGATGCCGAGCCGTTCCGCGAAGAGGCATTTAAGCCATGGAAGAAAGCCGGACATGGGAGGAGAGATGTTGACGAGGCAAACTAGGGCATTCTGGTGTGGAAGCAGTGGGTAGTGCACATCTAGGGAGGTGGGGCGGCTTCGGACAACAGGCTCCATGGAGGTGATAGGCGTGGGCTCGAAAGGAAGCAGGGCTAGAGAGCTTGAGGGAGCAGAGCGAGTTGGAGGGCTTGGGAGAGCGGCAGGCATGGCCGCCGCGTTATAAGGAGGCCGGGGGAGGGGGGGGGGGGGG
>LR738713.1:513980960-514127691 GCA_902687465.1 Secale cereale
CACGCGAAGAAGATGAGCTACGTCAGGAGTGGCATTGGGAAATCACATGGCCCACCTGTCAGCAGAGCCTGCAGACGATGGGGTCTCTACAATCCTTGCGCCGGTGGCTGTAGGATAGGCATCGATAGCATCTAAGATGCAAATCTTTAGGCTTTGCAGTCCTCTTTACTACATTGGATGCAACGCGCCGAGCAGAGCTTGCGTGATTCCCAGACACCGGACTCGACAAGAGGGCATGCAAGTAGGAATTATGACGCATGACAGGAGTGCCATTAAGTTGGTTTTCGTGATAAATAGTTGTGATGTCCTGGTTAACCAGAAGACCCTCCTCAGTGCGCCTGTCGAGCGAGCGACCGCGTTGGGCGGCATGCACGACAGCCGACGAATGAAGAGGGTTTAAGGTATTGGTGTTAGGGATGTAAATGGTACGGATAATTTCCGTTCCGAATCCGCATCCGTATCCGTTTTTAAGGATATGGTATGCACTTTCACAAATCCAACGGATACGGATACGGATAAGGATATTGGTTAACCGGATATCCGACGAATATGGTAGCGATAATATCCGACGGATGTGAATTATCCGGTATTTTTTGCGGATTATCCGATGTTATCAAATAGGATTATCCGATAAATTTGGTCCAATCGACAAACCCAAAGACCCAATTAAACCACTGATTAGAATCACCACATATAAATACCATATAAACCTAAACCTAATAGCACCGTCGTGCGACTGTACACATAACATGTACGTACAAGTGCAGCCAATAGATTTGAGAACACGTACTGTACAAGCTCACTTACCTAATAGTATATAACATATTCTGTTATGAACCAGAGGACACTATGAACCTATGATGGCTAATGTCTTGCTTGGTGCAGCGTGTAAGTAATTAATTTCATTGATCAATAACAATTGATTGGTTACTTATATATTGTTCTTCTTTGCATATATCGTGATAGATATTACGGAAAAGACATACATAGATTTTTTTTATCCGTTTTCGGTCCGAATCCGCTCCGCTTCCGCTCCGAATCCGTAGTCCGATATAATCCGTATTCGAATCCGCATCCGGTCATTATCCGATCCGCTCCGAATCCGACAAAAAAATATGGTAAAGGATATGATAAAGACATTATCCGGTCCGATCCGATCCGTTTACATCCCTAATTGGTGTGATTACTACTGCATGGGGCATGCAGCCTTGCAAGCTCACCCTCCGCAGGTCGCGGGATATCCGGGTTACTGACATCTTGCACACTGCATGAGAGATTGGAGGAACGTTGCACTGTGCCAGGGTAAGGTCCTAGCAGCGATGGCAAGCATGAGTGCGTGGTGTACACTCGTAACCTATGGCTTGCGTCTAGCCTGGCACGCTTGCCGTTACTCAAGGAGACGGACAAGTACAACGCCCCCCATGACCATAATTTCCTACGAATGATCTCCCATGCAATGCCTGCATGGGCTACTACAAATTCAAAATGGCCAACGGTCAATGGCCGGACGCGGAAACCAGCCGGGTTACCCCGAACCAGTGGCAAATGATTTTTGCAAAGAAAGCCCGCGACCAGAATAGCCCATCTTCGAGGACAACGGCGTGTAGCACGGCGGCGCGTCGGACACCAGCGACGATTGAGACAGTGCCACAGCGGTAGCGTTCCAGCATGCGGCTCTCAAATCGTGCCCCTTCGTTGTCAGGCGGTCGCCTGGCCCTTCCAAAGCTGTCCTCAAGTGTGCTCATGGTTCACCAGGGAGCGAGCAAGATCCAAGCATCATCGTGCACGTAAGGGACCAAAAACCCCCAAGAGCGTGTGTAGGAAGTCCTATAGGTGAGACAACTAGCTAAGGACTGATCAGAAACCCAAGGGTGAAGGCTATCATGCATCAAGGGGTGGAGCAGAGGGAGTTGGAATGCAGCTGAGGACTTGGCGAACAACGGACGTAGCAAAATAGGGCAAAGAGCAAACCTGCTAGCCACACCGGCGTTCAGCCTAACTTGAGGAGCTAACAGGAGCAGTGAGCTGTGGACAACGACGGCGGCAAGAGAAATGCCGTGGCAGTGGATGCAGACTATAGAGTAGCCGCCTGCGGGATCAGCCCCGTCCTCAACTCCTGTATCACGGCAAGGCACACCAAAGTAGGGGTGTCCGTCGTCGCCGGAGTAATATAATAGAGCCTTCCTAACTGATGCAGGAAATGTGCATTTTGCCATGGACGGAAACAATCTATGAGTTGATGCATGTGAGAGATCGTACATTACTATTTTTATGAAGCACCGCGTATTGAATATTTTGTAGTGGGAAAGCAAAGCGTCCCCGCAGTTGACACCGTTCTTCCATGTTCATTTAACTGAAGTTACGATGTTGTTGAACTACAGTTGCCATGTTTGACAACTACCATGTTCATTTAACTGCAGTTGTGATGTTGTTGAACTACAGTTGCCATGTTTGACAACTACAGTTGCCATGGTTGCTCAACTGCAGTTGTCATCTCAGGTCAAGTGTCAGATGCCTTTTTTGGACAATTGCAGCTGTTGCCACGTATGGTCTGGTCTACTACAGTTGTCATGATTTGAAAACTTTTGGAGTTGCCACCTACTAACACTAGGCAGTTGCCATGTAGCACTACAAAAAGACATGGCAAAATAATATGTTTGGGTAAAGAGAGAGTTGTCATCTGCTTACATACACACTAGGGCAGTTGCTATGTACCCTGCAAAACACATGGCAACCGACAACTTTTGGTGTGGGAGAGGAGATAGTCGTGTGGGCGACGGTGGTATCTTTAGGAGTTGCCACCTACTAACACTAGGCAGTTGTCATGTAGCACTACAAAAAGACGTGGCAAAAATAACATGTTCGGATAACGGGAGAGTTGCCATCTGCTTATAAGCACACTAGGGCAGTTGCCATGTACCCTGCAAAACACATGGCAACTGACAACTTTGGATGTGGGAGAGTGGGAAAAATGGACAGATGTGGGAGACGGTGAACAGTAGTCGTGCGCGGCGTGCGGGCGCGACAACAGTTCCACCGCATGTCGAACTCACAACCGGCCTCGTCCGAGCGAGAAACCGGTGTGCGAGCGAACTGTGAAACCTCCACACACCAACATTGTCCTATGTGGCACACAAAAACTGCCTCAGTTTGTCAAGATTCATGCAAAGTTAACTGGACGGTGATCCAGGCGTGTGGGCGAGTTGCAATATTGCCACACGTGTGGGCGTTAGTGTTTTCATTCTTTTTTAACATGTAACGTTTTTTTTGAGTTGGCACGTGTTTCTTATTCCTTTTTTACGGTTAACGTGCTTCATATTCGTTGTGTACTCCGTCCTGTCTGTACATGTGTCCATTTTAACATGTCCTGATTTTCTCTTGTACTTGTCCGTGCTGGACTTCTTTCTTTTGCGAATCTGTCTGTATTGGACTCAACTTGCACGTGATAACATAGATTTTTTTAGAATACAATCCCTCCTTATTTGCATGTACTCCCTCTGTAAACTAATATAAGAGCGTTTAGATTACTTAGTGATCTAAACGCTGTTATATTAGTTTACGAAGGGAGTACAATACATGTTTTTTTGCCGGGATACAATACATGAGGTTAGAAACATGTAGGTCTCCTCTTATACGCCCCTTGTCTCCACGTGACAACTTCCAATGTTCCCAAAAAGGCATATACATAATATTTGTCTCTACCGTTTATATCTTTAAATCTTACCCGTTAATATCTAAAATTAATGGTTGATATAATTTAATATATGTGGATGAATGCGGTGTCTTATTTGTCTTTTGTATTAATAATATAATAGATATACGTTGGAATATTCCGACAGAGATGCGGTGTACTGCAGGGTAGATACAGGAAAATGGTAGGGGCTGAAGTGCAAAAAGTGTCGCGCTGACCAGCTCGTCCTCTTGGCGTCCACTTGGCTACACGTGATTGGCTCCGGACTAAACTTGCTCATCTGCTGCGAGTTCAGGGACCGGAGCTTGATGGCGTCTTTTGAATTCCAACCGTTGGGGGGCGCGGGGTGCGCGGTGGGTGCGCCCCTTTCCGCCGTCGGGCTCCTTGCCGGGGAGGTGGGAGCCCCTCCGCTCGCCGGCGGTGTGGACCTTGGCTCTGCGGCGTGCGGGGAGGGGTTTCAGGGCGCCGCTGCTCGGGATGTGCCTCGGCCCCCGCCGCGGTCTGGAGCCTGGACGGTGGTAAGCCATGGGGGTGGCTCACCCCGCGGCGTCCTGCGTCGGCCGGTGGATGCGTCGCCGGAGTTGCCGCGGTGCGCCGCGGCCCAGCGCTCTAACCGCTTCTGGGCGCTGTCGGGGGAGGATTCGGTTGCGGAGGACGACGAGCTGGCTACGCCGCCCGGCGTGCCGGAGTTGCCCTCACCTCGGCGGATTCCGACGGGACCTACGATTGGGGATTTCGTGGCTTTTGCGGCTTGTCAGCGGGAGTCGGGCGCGGGTCGCCGTTTTGCTCCCGGGGGCAAGGGACCTCGGTCTTTGGCACGCCGGATCTGGTCGCCGGCGGGGCTGGTCCACGGCGGCCGGCGGGATTCGGTGGCCCCCTTGGCCCGGGCTCTGTCTCCGGTGGGTACTAGGATGCGGGGTGGCTCCACTGTGGCTTGGCCTGTGCTGCTGGCCCCGGCGCCCCCCTCGTCGTCGCCGTCCCATCGTGCGGCGGCGTGCCCCGGCGGCGGGTCGGTGTCGGCGACCGAGCCTGGCCCTAGGGTTGGGTCCGTCGCTCGGTCCGGGAGAGCCGCGCCGGATGGGCCGGTTTCTCTCCCTGGGCGCCCAGAACCGGATGGGCCGCTGGTTGCGTCGGGGGGGCCTGTGGGCTGGTGGTCCCAGCCTCTTGGGCTCCTCTAGCGCCTGGCTCGTCTGGTATCCACGTCGCGCAGGTGGTGGCTCCTGGGCCTGTGGGTCTAGCCCCGCCTAGGCCCGCACGGCCCACTTTGCTTCAGCCCGCTTCGGACCGGGGGGCCAGGTATATATGGCTCCGCCGCGGATGCCTCGACCCTCTATTAGGGTTTCCGGCCACTCGCTCTGAGATCCGCCGTTTCGCTCACTCTGCCCGCTCCCTCGTCTCTCTCCCTCCCCCTCCTCCTCTTCTCAAGTCTTTCGCGGCGGTGGTCATGGGCGACCGCCGCGCGGAGAAACGCCCGCTCCAGCCCCTGGATCCGGCGGACGAGCGACGCTTGGAGCAGGACCTTCGTGCCAAGATCAAGAGACCGATGCGTGACCGCTCGGACGGCCGTGAGGGCCGTGGCTGGTCCGACGGACCGCGCGACCACGGCGGGCGCGAGGGGGACTGGGGTCCTCCTCCCCCTTGGTGGAATCAACAACAAGCGAAGAAGAACAAGAAGAGCCAGATCCAGCGCCGGCGCGCGCTGGAGAAGAAGACGGAGGGGGAGATCTACGCTGAGGGCAGCGGGGTCGTTCCCCTCCCTCTCAATCCTCGGGCAAAGCCAGATCTGGCGGGTTTGGGGCCCCCTGCCGCTTCCAAGGGCACGGCGGCGGAGCCGATCCCGGTGGAGGAGGCGCCTGAGATTGAGTGTTTCAAGTGTGGTCGATTGGGCCACTACCAATCCAAATGCAAATTCAAGCCACTATGCGTGCTGTGCAAGGAGGAAGGCCACGCTTCGGCCAACTGCCCGACGCGGGGTCGGCAGCTCCATTTGCAAATCATGGGGAGTGCGATCTCTGGAGAGGGCTTTTTTTGTTTGGAGTATGACGATGACGACGCTATGGAGCTGCCCATTGACGAGCGCATCAAGAACGCGGCGATCCTTTCGGCCGAACCAGGGAAGCTGACGCTCCGCATACTCAAGCAGGAGCTCAAACACATGGTGGCCAATGACTGGGACTGGCAGGTAACGCAAGTTGGTGATGATGACTTTCTGGTGGTTTTTCCCTCTGCTGATCTTCTTCACATGGCTAAGTCCAGTGGGAAGCTCTTCTTATCTATCCATGACATAACCGCAAGGGTGCGGGATATGCTTCATGAAGAAATTGCACCTATGCTCATGCCGGAGACGTGGGTGCGTCTTTATGGCATTCCTAAGAAGCACCGCCGCGAGGATCGGATCAAGGAAGGTTTACGAATGCTGGGGCGGCCAATCGTGGTGGATGAACTATCTCTGATTAGGTTGGGACCTGTCAGGATGAAGATTGCTTGCCGTGCCCCCGAGAAGCTCAACAGCGTGGTTGAAGTCTGGTTCAACAGCGAAGGATACCAGATCAAGGTTGAGAGGGAGGTGCTGCCTAAGCGTGGTGGAGACCGTGCCCCCCTGGCGGTGACCGGCCCACTTTCGGTCAAGGACCCGCCTTTGGGGCTGTCCGCCCCGACGGCCAAGTCCTCTGGTGCTGCTTCGTGCGGTCCGGTTGGGGCCGGCGCGCGGGTTCTCAAATCTGCTACTGCCCCTCCTCTTCCTGCGGCTACTGATGAACCGGATGACAGCCTGCATGATACCTCTATTGACACCGAGACTTGGGAAAAGCTCGGAGCTTTGACCTCTGATGTGGGTACCTTGGGAGCGGCAACTCAAGACACTGCGGTTAGCGTGCCTCCGCTTGCCAGATCCCTCGACTCCTCCTTCAACGAATACGGCTCCAACCTCAACGATATCCCTCTGGCTTGCCAAGCCGGAGTTGGAGGAACCAAGGTGCCCACCCCACCCAACAACCCTGCGAACGAAGAACAAGATCTTGTGGTGCTGGCGGACAACGATCATACGCCGGGCCCAAAGAGGGGCTCCAACAGCGCGGGACGTCAACCGAAGAAGACGGCGGGGCGAAAGCCGACGTCCAAGGCTCCTCCTTCGGGGCCTGGGATTTCGGTCGAGCTGGGAGGCGATCTGGGGGCTGCTTTGGGTACGAACGGCAACAACAGCAAGGCCAAGAGATCGCGGGCAACCCCGGTGGCTCAGCGGGCACCGAGTGCGCGTGCCAAGGCCAAGCTTGGAGAATTGTCATCCATGGAGAGCGCTCAGCTTCGCATCGCCGACAAGAACATGGAGGCCACAGGTAATCCACCCCCCTCTTTCCGCATTCTTAATGCCTTCTCTGATATTCATCTTGCTTCGATTCTGGACGACGCTGGCGTGGCCGTGCCTAATCCCCCTGGGGAGGTTATCTCTCTCATACGGGCACGTGAAGAGGCACAGGCCGCCCTGGCTGAGGCTGCTACTAGGTGTGCACAGCCGATTTTGCCCGAGTCTATTCCAGTTGGGGCTGGCGATAGCAGGGTGCCCAATGAGGATGCATCGATAGATGGGGTTGATGCACCTCCTTCTTCCCCAAGGGACCCGCAGGGGCGGGGACGGACGAAGAAGAAAGTGGCTAAGGTGATCACTTCTAGGGGTGTTCGCCTCCATAATCGTATTATCTAGATGCGGTTCCTTTTCTGGAACATTAGGGGCTGTGGCCACTCTGGCCGCCGTACCCAGCTTCGTGAGCTAGTAGCTAAGGAACGCATCGATGTTATTGCTCTTCAGGAAACGATTAAGTTAGATTTCTCGCATAGGGATTTACTTGCCTTGGACCCTCTTCAACGTTTTGACTGGCATTGGCTTCCCTCTTCGGGGCACTCCGGTGGCATTCTCATGGGATGTAATCGGGATATCTGTGAGGTGTTGTCTTGGGAGGTCGGGCTCTTCTGTGTGTGTGTTACCACCAGACACAAGGGTACGGGCCTTTCTTGGGTGACTATTTGCGTTTACGGCCCGGCGAATCATGACCGTTCACAAGAGTTTCTCCATGAGTTATCTTTAGTAGTGAGTGCCAAACGCAATCTCAACCTACCTGTTGTGGTTGGGGGTGATTTCAATTTGATCCGCTCGGGTGCGGACAAAAATAATAACAATATTGACTGGACAAGGGTGTCCATGTTCAACCAGGCTATTGCTGCGGCTGTACTGCGGGAAGCGGCTAGGACAGGAGCCAGGTACACCTGGACCAACAAACAGACTAACCCTGTCCGCAGTGTCCTCGATCGGGTGTTTTTCACCCCGGAGTGGGAGGCTCTATTCCCTCTCTGCTCGCTGGTGGCAGAGACTCGCATAGGGTCGGACCACATTCCGCTAATCTTTTCCTCAGGGGAGGACTTGATTAGGCGTAGCCAACGTTTCTACTTTGAAACGGCCTGGTTTGAGTGTGAGGGCTTTGAGCTTATGGTTCGCAACCGCTGGAGCGACATTGTCTCAGCGTTTGGACCTCAACGGTCCCCTGTATGTCTTTGGACCGCGGCGGCGAGTAAGCTTAGGGCTTTTCTTCGTGGCTGGGGTGCGAATCAAGGTAGTGTGTCCAAAAAGGAGCGGGCTAGGTTGGTGGACGAAATAGCCCGCCTAGACTTGGAAGCTGACATGCGGCCCTTCTCAGAGGCCGAATGGGCGCATAGGTATACCTTAGAAGACCAAGTCTTGGCTCTGCTACGGGCAGAAGAAGAATACTGGCGCCGTAGGGGCAGCGTCAAATGGGTTACGAAAGGCGACGCGAACACGGGATACTTCCACGCGTATGCAAATGGTAGAAAGCGAAAATGTACTATCTTACGCCTTCAATCCGAGTCGGGCCTGTTGCTTACTCAGGAACAAATTACGACCCACGTTTATGAGTTCTTCATTGGCCTTCTGGGGACGGCCAGTGAAAAACCTCTTTGCCTCCGCTCGGATTTGTGGAATCCGGAGGAGCGGGTGTCGCAGGAGGAAAACGAGTGCCTAGCGCTCTCTTTCCTTCCGGAAGAGATAGACTCGGCCTTGCTGGATATGAAAAATGACACGGCCCCTGGCCCTGACGGCTGGCCCGTGGAATTTTTCAAGAAATTCTGGCCCTTGCTGAAACACCTCTTCTATGACATTATTAACGGTTTTGCCTTAGGAACCGTTGATATCTCGACCCTGAACTATGGCGCCATTAGCCTTATTCCCAAAGTGAAAGGAGCGGACAACATTCGTCAGTTCCGTCCAATCACTCTCATCAATGTGCCTTTCAAGCTCTGTGCCAAAGCATATGCGTCGCGTCTAGCCCCCATTGCGCAGCGCACGATTAGTCATAGCCAAACGGGCTTCCTCAAACATAGAAATATCTTAGAAGGCCCGATTGCTCTGTTGGAAATTGTCCACGAGCTTAAAAAGAATAAAACTAAGGGAGTTTTACTCAAGCTCGATTTTGAGAAGGCATATGACCGGGTGAATTGGGACTTTGTCCAGGAAGTCTTCCTCAAAAAGGGTTTTGAGGCAGGCTTTGTCCACCGCATTATGCACTTAGTGTCTAGTGGTCACACGGCGATCACCATCAACGGTGAGCTGGGCAAGTACTTCCGCAACAAGAGGGGACTCAGACAAGGGGATCCGAGCTCACCTTTAATTTTCAACTTTGTGGCGGATGCACTTGCCGCGATGATTCGACGTGCGTGTGCTGCCGGCCACATATCTGGTCTTGTTCCGCATCTCATTCCAGGCGGTGTATCTCACCTTCAATATGCTGACGATACGCTCCTCCTCTTCGAACCAAATGACACTAGTGTGGCCTCCATCAAACTTATTCTTCTGGCCTTTGAACTCATGTCGGGTCTGAAGATAAATTTCCTCAAGAGTGAGGTCTACACCATAGGGATGGATGACCGCTCGAGCTCCCATGTGGCTAACCTTCTAAATTGTAGACGTGGCGCCTTTCCGATCAAATACTTGGGCCTTCCAATCTCTTACCGCGGACTCACTATCGGGGAGTGGGAACCTCTGTATGGGAAGGTGGCCAATCGTGTTAGCCCTTGGCGAGGGAGATTTCTGTCGTCTGCGGCAAGGCTCATACTGACCAATTCGAGTCTGTCCTCTCTCCCTATGTTCATCATGGGTATGTACCTCCTAGCGGATGGGGTCCACGCCAAACTTGACACCCCCCGAGCTCGTTTCTTTTGGGAAGGAACGGGAGACAAAAAGAAATACCACTTGGTCAAATGGGCGGCAATATGCCGTCCCAAAAAGTTTGGGGGGCTGGGAGTTACCAACTCCAAGCTTATGAACGTTGCGCTTTTATCCAAGTGGTGGTGGCGTCTTGCGCAAAACGAGTCCGGTCTCTGGGCCCGCATCCTTAAAGCCAAATATTATCCGAACGGCACGGTTTTTCAAGCAAAATTATCTGGATCTGTTTTCTGGAAAGGGATCCAGGCAGTTCGGCCAGCTTTCGATCTTGGGGCAAAGTTTTCTATTAAGAACGGTGCCTCTACTCGCTTTTGGCTCGACCATTGGTGGGAGCAAGCCCCTTTGTGGGAGTCGCATCCCGAGCTGTATCATCTGGCCACCGACCCCAACCTTATGGTTGCTGATGCCCTTCGTGTTAGTCCCCCGGCAATCTCCTTCATCCGCGCGCTTGGGCCGGCGGAGGCTGCCAACTGGGAAAACTTGGTGGTTGCTTGGAGAGACTTAGAGATCTCCTCCGAACCTGACGTAATCTCGTGGAAACTATCGTCCTCAAAGGTGTTCACGGTCAAATCACTTTATTACAAAATGTCCGACGGACCGGTGCTTTCCATGGTTAGGGGACTGTGGAAAGCAGGTTTGCCTTTGAAAATCAAAATCTTCTTGTGGCAGATGCTGAGAAATAGGCTCCCTTCCGCTGATAACGTGGCCAAGCGGAACGGGCCGTCTGATGGCAATTGCACGTTGTGTGGGTTGGCTGAAGACGCTAACCATATTTTCTTCCAATGTGTGCTTGCTCGTTTTACCTGGAGTGCGGTGAGGGACACTTTCGACAAAAATTGGCAACCACACACTGCGAAAGACCTCTTAGAGATCCTGTCGACCCAGAAAGGACCATCTGCTAGAGTCCTGTGGCGTTGCGTAGGGGCGCTTCTTTGGTCTCTTTGGTCCGTGCGTAACAAGTTTACGATCGAACATAAGTTCCCAAAACACCCAGCTGATGTATTATTCAAATGTCACATTTTTCTCCAGGTGTGGATGCCGTTGGGGAAAGCGCATGATGAACAAGTCATGTCGGTCGTCATGGAGAAGATCAAAAGGATGACTTGCCAAGCCCGACGAGATGACGGAACTACCTAAGCTTCGGCCGGCTCCTATCACTTGTGTTTCTCCTTGTCTTATCTTTTGGGTTGAACTTTGGCTGTGGCCGGTGCGGCGTTTACCGTTTGGTTCAGATACTTTTGGTCTGTAATATTTTACTGCTGTTCGTGTGACTTGCCCTGGTGGCTTTATTAATTTAAAGCCGGACGCAATCTTGCGTCTACGTTCCAAAAAAAAAAGTTCAGGGACCGCCCACTTTTACAAGTAGAAGGACTAAACCACCACATGATGTGCAAGTACAGGGACCGTGATGCTATTACCTCTTTTATTTCTGCTATAATGAAATGAGTTATGTGATGTGTTATTACTATGCTACAGATTATCTCAAGACAAACTAAAAGGTATTGCTCCCTCCAATTGTATAAAGGATGCGTCATTTAATTCATACGGAAATAATTTGCTACCCATGGTGGTAGCTATGCACGGCTTCAATCTTTTTCTATAATTATTTTGATAAATTATTTGACTATGAAAATAACTCTATAACCAAAATATCGTGACTTTGGACCAGGCAAGCAAAAAGACAATTATGCCAAAAGGGTAACGAGAAAGACTAAGAGAAATGAGAAATAACCCTTTATACACAACGAAAATGCACTTCTGTCAAAAAATGTAATAGAAAAGAGAAAGAGAAGTGGGGGGAAATCATTTCTATACAACAAAAATGCACTTGTGCCAATGCCATAACAAACACGACACCTCATATATAAGAAAGGCACGTATGCCAAAGGGTGCATAGGTGCCACCATGTGTGTGTAGCTTCCATCATGCATAGAAAACCGCCTCTCTTAATTCGGATATGAGGGAGTACCTATTTCCAGACGAGGCGATATCTCCAATAGTAGAGTAGTATGGCTTTTCTTGCTTTTTCCAATAGTAAACTTGATTCTTTGTATTAGTTTTGAGATATGACGATAGTGATATGTGAGTCATATTAATGAGTAATTATATTTTATGTTAAGGTTTGTGATTCCCTATGCAAGCACAAAAGTCAATAATTATGCAATGAAATTATATTCTACTTGTGGTGCATTATTCAGTGTCAGCTCTGCTCAATGCTCGCTTATGTGATTTTGCATTTCTTGGTTGGTTGCTTATCAGTCTATTTGTTTCGACTTGTACTAAGTAGAAATACTACTTGTGCATCCAAAATAATTAAACCTAGCTTTGCCATATGAGTCCACCATACCTACCTATATGAGGTGTTTCCTTGCCGTTCTAAGAAAATTTGTATGTGCCATCTATAAATTTCAAAATAAACTTCTCTTTTGTGTGCCTGCACCACTTGAGAGAGTCCTGGATTTAGGGGTCCTCGAGTGTCCGGACTACTGAAGGTGGGCTGGACTGATGGGCCGTGGGAAGATAAAAATAGAAGGTCACCCCCCCGTGTCCGGATAGGACTCCTATGTGTGTAGAAAGGCAAGATAGATATCCGGATGTAATGATTCCTTCCTCCCCAAGTCATCTTTGTACAAACCTAGTCCCCTCCGGCGTGTATATAAGCCGAAGGGTTTAGTTCGTAGAGCCGGAATCACAACAATCATAGGCTAGACTACTAGGGTTTAGCCATTACAATCTTGAGGTACATCAACTCTTGTAACCCTATATTCATCAAGATCAATCAAGTAGGAAGTAGGGTATTACCTCAATAGAGAGGGCCTGAACCTGGGTAAAACATCGTGTCCCCAGTCCCTTGTTATCATTGATCCATAGGCGCACAGCTTGGGCATTCCTACCTGAGATCTGCCGATTTTGACACCGACAATGGTGCTTTCATTGAGAGCTCCGCTGTGTACTCGTGAGAAGCGATCGGTGCCTCGTCTCGTCATCAATGATGACATCACCCTCGGAAAAACCCTGGCTCTTGGTCGGGTCCTCCAGCTCGGCGGGTTCGCCATATGCGTCCGCGTGGCCATCAAGCCGACCGCGTCCCCTGCGGTTACCGAGCACCACTCCTACATCGGCTCCGAACACTCCGAACACGTGAATCCGGCGGATTCCTCGTCCATAAACGAGTTGCTGGATCGCATTGCCGCCTTGGGGCTTTCGGCATCCAATGATCGGATCGGGCCTAAACCCGGTCAGGAGGAAGACAATTCCACCCCGATCACTCACCTAGTGACGGTCATCGAGGAACAGGCCGAAGACACTTCTCCTCATGAACCGGAGACCGACTATGTCCGGATCTTTGAATCCTTTGAGCCAAACATCCTTCCTTCGGGTGGGACTCTGCATCTTTGGAGCTCAGGGACAGACGCCGATCCTGGGGAACGCTCAGATCCTGCTGGGCCCGTGTTGTCTACACCGGAGATTTTGCAAACCGCGGATACTATATTGGGTCGGGACTCAAAGTTTACCACACCCACCCACCACAATCAATACTCTCCAAGTTACCCTGGCCCTCCAAACATATGTGACTTAATGTACGTGCGGCAGCAGCCCCAGGAGACGGTCCATCACTTCTGGGCCAAATTCCTACTTGTTAAAAACAAGATTAAGGACAATTGCGATGATGACGTGGTTCCAATCTTTCACCGCAATTTCACGGACGAGGGAGTCTTAACGCCCTAAACCGCCATCGCATACAGAGTTTCACAGAGTTGTCGCACTTAGTACGAAAGTACTGCAACATGGAAAGTACTTGGAAGGCACAAAATACCCATCTGGAACAGCCTGTCTTTGGACAATGTGTCGCTAAAGCAAAACGGACATACCCTAGTAGGGCATCCGATCATATGCCCGTCGGCAAGAAAAATAAACCTTTTACGGGATAGAGGTCCGTTCTGGATGAACTCCTAGATAAACCATGCCCGATACATGCGACCCTCGCATCATCCCAACCCACAACCTTCGACTGTGTTGGGTACTCTGCCAGGTAGCTAAAAGCGTTGAAGCTACCCTCGCCAGCGCAACTCCTGAGTAGGACAATTTTAATGTCCTCACAGTCTTCAAGACCTTCTCTTCAAATACCCAGCGCAAGAGAGCACATCGTGAACTCGTCGAGGTTCATCAAATAACCACTGTAAGCCCATGGAACGACGCGGAAATTGCTTTTACTGCCAACGACTAACCACGAGTCCGTCCAGTCCGAGCCCCAGCCGCTCTTGTTCTAAACCCAATAGTAGACGGCTTTCGCCTTACCAAAGCGCTCATGGACGGCAGTAGCGGACTTAACCTCATATACGAGGACACGCTCAAAAAAATGCAGGTCGATAAAACCCACATGAGCAAAGTAATACAACCTTTCGAGGAATCATCCCCACCCGGGAAGCCCGGTGTTCAGGAAGTATTAAATTTGACGTAGTATTCGGCACACCCGAGAACTACAGGTCAGAAGAAATGCACTTCCACATTGCCTTCAAAAGCGGATAGCACACCCTCCTAGGGCGAGACGCTTTGTAACGCTTTTAGGCCATACCCCATTACGGGTACATGAAGCTTAAAATGCCAGGGCCCAATGGAATAATCACAGTCATAAGTGATCTAGACAGAGCACTCCGTGCCGAAAACAAAAATGCATCCTTGGCCCTAAAAGCACTATCGGAAGCCTTTGCCGTCGAAGAAGTCACCACCTTACGATCCATGGTGGACGAGGATGACGTGGTCGTTGATAAAAGACCTAAATCTACCTCCTTCAAGCCAGCAGCTGAAATTATCAAATTTCAGGTGCATCCGACGGAACCCAATAAGACAATATCCATTTGAGCACAGCTGGACCCGGTGCACAACGCTTTGTGCGCATTCCTATGAGAAAACTGTGATATATTCACCTAGCATCCTTGAGACATGTCTGGGATCCCATGCAGGCTGGTCGAACACAACCTCAACATCATCAAAGGGTTCAAACCAGTCAAGCAGTCACTATGATGATTTTCCGAACCCAAAAGACAAGCTACGGGAGAGGAGCTGGCCAAACTACTGGTAGCCGGATTCATCAGAGAAATTAAACACCCGGACTGCTTAGCTAATTTGGTCATGGTACCGAAGAAGGATAAATCCTGGCGCCTTTGCGTCGATTTCAAAGACCTAAACAAGGCTTAACCTAAGGATCCTTTTGCACTGGCCGACATTGATCAGATCATCGATGCAACAACAGGACATGACTCATTATGATTCCTCGACGCTTACTCAGGATACCTTTAGATAAAAATGAAGGAATCCGACCAGGCTGCGACGGCGTTTATCACTCCGTACGAGCCTTTCTGCTTCAACACTATGCCCTTGGGCTCAAAAACGCTGGTGCCACGTATCAACGCATGATTCAAACATGCTTAGAGAAACAAATTGGCAAGACAGTGGAGGCATACGTGGATGATGTAGTCATCAAGAGTAAACGCGTCGAAACATTGGTGGACGATCTCCGCCTCATGTTCGATAACCTCCAAACATACGACATACGGCTCAACCGGAAAAATGCGTCTTCGGTGTTCCGGCTGGAAAGCTACTAGGGTTTATCGTCTCCCATCGAGGAATTGAACGAACCTAGCTATAATCCGAGCCTTTTCACAGTTGGCTACGGCAACCGATCTAAAACAAGTCCAAAAGCTAGCAAGGTGTGTAGCAGCCTTAAGTCGCTTCATCTCCAGACTAGGAGAAAAAGCATTACCACTTTATAGATTGCTAAGGCACACGGACAACTTTGAATGGAAGGATGCAGCCATAGCCGGACTGGAAGAAATAAAGACCCTATTAGGGGGCAATCCAATCCTAGCCGCTCCAAGTATTGGCGAGCCAATGTTGCTTTATATCTCAGGAACTCACCAGGTCGTGAGTGCTGTGCTCATCGTCGAACGAGAGGAAGAGGGACATAAATTCCATGTCCAAAAACCAGTCTCCTACATACCAGAGGTTCTTACACCATGCAAGTCACGATACCCCCATTATAAAAAAATTGCCTATGCGGTGTTCATGGCAGCTCGGAAGCTCCGACACTACTTTCAAGAGTGTTCGATTATAGTGGCATCTGAAGTACCACTCAATGATATTATAAACAACAAGGACGCCACAGGCCGCATAGACAAATGGGCCATTAAGCTCTTGCCGTTCGAAATAACATAAAAACCACACCGGACTACTAAATCTCAGGTGTTGGATGACTTCGTCACAGAATGGACTGAGGCCAAACTCCCTAAAGAGTACGGGGCATATTCCCACTGGACCATGTATTTCGACGGCTCAAAAATGCTAGACGGATTGGGGGCTGGAGTCATCTTGACATCTCCCACGGGGGATACAGTCCGCTACGTACTACGAATCATGTATACAGACTCAAACAATGCTGCCGAATAAGAGGCGCTACTGCATGGTCTCCGCATGGACGTATCCATGGGCCTACAATGCCTAGAGGTGCACGGAGACTCAAACCTCGCAATATCTCAGGTAAATGGATAATTCAATGCGAAGGATCCAAAAATGGCGGCTTATCGAAACGCCATACTAAAAATATCGGCTCGGTTTGAGGGGCTCGAATTTCACCATGTTGCTCGGGACAGTAATCAAGCAGCGGACATACTCGTTCGCATAGGCGCCAAGCGCGACCCGGTCCCGCCTAACACCTTTGTAGAAAGATTTTTCAAGCCATCCGTAATATGGAAGGACGAGAGCAGAGACGCTAGTTCAGACCTGATCACACCCCCACCAGCAGAACTCAATGCAGATGTCGTCAGGGATCTGAGTATGGAAATAACACCTTCGGCTCATGAGATCATGTCCATCATCGCCCCTTGGACCAAACCCTTCCTGGCCTACCTTAATTGGCAAGAGCTCCCCGATGATCAAAATGAGGCCCATCGTATAGTTTGGCTTTCTAAAGCCTATAAAGTTCACAAAGGTGAACTATACAAGAAAAGCACTACTGGTGTTCTCCAAAGGTGCATCTCTGAAGAGGAGGGACGGCAACTTCTAGCCGAAATACATGCTGGTATGGGTGCCATCACGCCGCAGCTCGGGCTCTCATAAGCAAAGCTTTCCGAACATGTTTCTTTTGGTCAACAGCCCGAGCAGATGCTCAAGCCCTAGTCCAACATTGTGTTGGATGCCAGCTTTTCGCCAATCATAGTCATATGCCTCCCACCGCCCTGAGAACCATCCCCATTACTTGGACTTTTGCGGTCTGGCGGCTGGATATGGTCGGACCCCTTAAAGGGGGAAGCCACAAAAAGAATTATTTACTAGTTATGGTGGATAAATTCACTAAATGGATAGAAGCCAAACCAATAAGAACGGCTGAAGCAGGGCCAGTGATAGATTTTATATCCGGTGTAGTACACCATTGCGGTGTCCCACATAGTATTATCACAGATAATGACTCCAACTTTACAGCTGACGAGGTGAAGAACTGGTGCGCCAAGTTAGGCATTAAACTTGATTATGCCTCCATGTACCATCCTCAAACAAATGGTCAAGTCGAACGGGTGTAACATCCCAATTTTCAATTTGGATGTTAACATAGATCATTCATATGCATCCATCATTTGAGCATTTTAAATTGGTGTTTTATTTGGAAATTGATCCAAAGACTGTAAGCAACTCAAGGACCAAAGTAAGAGAGTTGGAAGTTTTCCCAAACAGGACCCACTATTTTATTATTTTATCGTCCAGGTTGGATCAAATAATATTTTGCCAATTTTCATTTTCAATATTTTAAAATAAATGAGAGAAGATAATATGACTTCTTCAAAAATAGAATAAAAATATTGGAAGTTGAATTTTGAGTAAAAAATACTATATTGGATTTTTATTTGCAATTTATTATTTTTAAAATTGCATTAAAAATTACTTTATTTTTAGGCATTTTTATTTCAGAAAGATATTCACTTTGTCCCAAATATTAGGTGGGAACGAGGAAAATTGTGTCTGAAATTTTTAGGATTTTTTTATGTTTTATTTGAATTTTTTTCGTTCGGTGGATTTTATAAAAAAAAGTTACTGGGTCGGCCCAGCGTCGCCGCCGCCTTCCTCCCGTGCGGGAACCGGACTCATCGGAGTCTGGCTACGCCACAGCCTTCGTCGCCCCCTTGCCCAAACCATCCCCCCGACCCAATATAAGCCGAGCCCCCCCCCCGCCCTCGATCTCCACCATCGCCGCCGCTAGCCACCGCCGCCGCCGCGCCCCACACCCCGCACCCCGCCTCCCCCTCGCACCCGCGCCGCCGGCCTCGCCGCCTCGCCGCCGTAGTCACCACCGCCGCCGACCGCCTCGCTGCCGCCCGCCACCCGCATCCCGGCGGACCCGGTCCGCGAGGTATAAAAACTGCCTCGTTTTTTTTGTTTCGTTTTTTTTCAAAACCCTAGATCATTTTTTTAGAAAATCTTGATTTGTTTTTTAGGGTTTATTTAAACAGCGAACGTCCGCTGTTTAGTTTTATAAAACAAACGTTCGCTATTTTTATTTTTCTTTTCTGTTATTTTTAGCCAAGGAGTTGTCCGTAGTTTAAATTTTTACAGATCAGCCCCTGGTTTTCAAACGATCGTTACTTTTTACTCGTTAGTCGAAATTAGGTGAAACCAACGCCAATTTCTTTGTTTTGATCTTATCTTTCCAGTAGCACAATTCAAATCCGTTTTTTGAAAGTTTCAAGTTTTGAATTCAAACAGATTTGTATTTGAACTTCTTTTGATCGTAACTTGAGTTTCGTAACTCCGTTTGAGTTGATTCTTTTTGCAAATTGAAGCTCTTGACCTAAACTTTCTGATAAGGCCAAATTCACTCAATTTTGGAACTGTTAGAAATTGTTTTCTACAGGAAGAGTTATTCATTTGTTTTCGAGATCTTTCGAGTTCCGTTCTTCGATACTGTTGCATGATTGCTTATGTATGCTATTGTTTGAATGCGATAGAATTCTCGGAGTGCGAAGCGTACTACTATGAGTCACTAGGTTTCAACGATCGTTAGCAAGGCAAGTTCATACTTTGATCATACTTTCCAATACCCAGTTTTTAATGCATTAGTTCTATCCTCAAAAATTGCATGAGTAGGACTTGATCACATGTGGTATTGCTTAGTAGTTCATGAGTTAGGAAGCAATGACTTGAGATCGACCCAAGGGAATATATGCTTTGTTTTACTTATTGCTTAGCCATGCTTGTAGACGTGGATTGGTATGTGAGAATTCATGAAAGTTGTGAGTGTAATAACAACTAAGGGAATATTTAAGGTGGTAACTTTAATACACCACTAGGTGGATTGGTTGCAGGGCACCTGGAGAATCCAGTGTTGTCCTAGGAAATCCCAAACGACCCGTGTGATTATCCTATGGAATGCCACCCAGGCTAAAAGGGATCATATATCATTCATGCCTAGAAACTTCCGTGTGCAGCCACATGCCATTATTGGCCCAGGCATAGTTGAGTATGTTGTGTGAGATCTTTCAGTGGTGAACTAGTAGATGTAGGGGAAAGTACGTGCAACTGTTCATCCGGGGTAAAGAGTAAATGCTTCTGAAAGACTATGTCTCGGTCATCTGTTTCTCAAGCACCATGCAGTGCGAGAAATCAAACGGAGGAAATCGAGTCTTGTGGGAAAGGTGCACAAACCTCTGAAGAGTGTACTAACTATTCATGAGTAGCCGTGTCCCCGGTTATGGACATCTTGAGTATCCTGGTATTTGAATTATGGACTTGTAACACCCCATATGTGATACCTTCCTTATATGGCAATAAAGCATTTACCAATTGATCCTTGTCCTTTTCGTTGGGGGTTCTTTTTCAATTATGCCTTCTCATTGTCATTGCATTGTCATATTTTCTTTTCTTTATGCATTCATGCATTGCTTCATCATCAACATTGCATCATGATCATCATGGCATTTTCACTTGTCATTGTGTTGGTTCATTCCTAGTTTGTTAGATGAGGTCATCTTGATCTTGTTGTGAGGGTGGTTGCAAGCATGCCCATTCTAAACCCCTTTCATCTAGCACCACTTCCCTTCCCTTCCTTTCCATTCTTTAAATTTTGCAAGTGACTTAACCCCTTCTTTTTAAATGCTCATCTCCTCCCCACTTCTTTGGTACCTTGACCTAAGTCACCTTGCAAAACCTTGCCTCATTTTAAAATGATTTGGTTAGGTTCAAAAATGACAGAAGTTTGAACCATATTCAAACTTGTTTTATTTTTCTACCTCTAAAAATGCCCAAGTCATTTTGGTAAAATAGGGCATAAATCCAGGAGCTAGGAAATATTTTATTTCTCTCCTAATTCTTTTTATTTTGGCCGGTGCTTTTCGTTTTGTTTCCTGTCTGAAGAAAATAGAAAAAGAAAAGAAGACAACCACAACAACCACCACCAGCCGGGCCGTGAACCCCCCTCGGCCCAGCAGCTTCCACGCGCGCCAGCCCGCCAACGTCGCCGGCTCCGTTTCCTCTTTCTCCCGGGCCTGCTTGTCAGCGACTCACCCCGAACGGCCACCTGCTCCGTCTCCCTCTGTCCTCCTCGCTTCGGAGGCACATTACCCGCACCGTCGTGTCGTGAACTCACGGACGTCGAGGCCGGATCGTCCGCCCCTTTTTAAACCCGAGCCATGCCTAGGGTTCCTCCTCCCCCCTCCTTTCTTCTTCTCCACCGCCATACGAGAGGGGATCTCCCCTGCTATCGATCTCCTTCCGATCTTCCCGAGGGCAAGCGGAAGCACGCCGGCGCGTGCCGTCCCTCCGGTCACCTCCAGCCACCGTCTTCTGCCTCCCCGACTTGTTCGTCGTCGTCCGCGCCTCTGCGTCGCCAAAGGATCGCGCTAGGAGCCTCGCAATGCCTCCCCTCTGCTTCCTCTTCTTCGGTCGACACCAAGCGCCGTGGTTCAGAGCTCGACCCCGATGTCTCCAGCTCAACTCCGGTGACCTATCCGTGCCTAAGGGTAAGGAGGTATACCCACCTCCCTTCCTTCCTCTTCCAGCCCCGTTTCAGCCACTACAGGAGTAGGTTGATCCATGCCACCGTCGTGTTCACGGAGCTCCGGCGTTTTTTCTGAAATCTTCAGAAGAGCGTCGTGCCTGTCTGAATTTTGGTGTCGTCACTCCGCTTCTGTCGTCGCTCCACTCGCGCGCACGTGTTGCCATAGTGCTGCAGACCCGCGCAACCGTGTCGCCGTCTAGCCAGCACCAACCACCTCATCGCCGTGCTTCGGTGCCGTGGCCGCAAGCACGACGGGCCCCTGTTCGCGCGCGTCCTCGAGGTGAGCTCCTCGCGTGCTGTAGTTCCTCCTCCCCCAGCTCCTGCAAGCCCCGCGTCACCGCAGCCCGTGCTCGCCTAGCTCCTCGCCGGCGTCGTCAGAAGCGTCTCTGCTCCTGCAGCAGGGACAGAGCCTCGAGTTAGCTCAAGAGGAGCCAGACCCCTCTCCTATCTTACGCACATGCATAGCCCAGGGGCCTGAGCCTTTCCCTCACTTTGCGCAGACCTAGGTTCGAAACCCCACACAGCCAGTGGTATTTAGGCCCTTTTTGCTTTCTTTGTCCCACTGACATGCCGGTCCCACATAGCGGCCTCCCAGCTCGCGCACACCCACTCCCGCACCCACTCTGACACGTCAGTTCCCCTAGACCCACTAGTCAGTGACTACGGCGAGTCCCGGCTAAGTCAGTTTAGCCCCTTTTCTTTTTCGTTTTTGTTTTAATTCAATTTTCTGCATTTTGTTTTGCATATTCATATCTTTTAAAATATGCATCTGTTAAAAATACTTTAAATATGAAAACTCCCTAGTTTTCAGTGTAGAATATTTACATGCAGTTTGTTGCCATGTTAGAAACATTTAAATTGTTGTTTGAATTATTTTGTGTTTAAAATATGCTCAAACTTGTTAAATTCATAACTAAATAACCATAGCTCTAAAATTGACAAACTTTATATGTATTTGGGGTGAAAAAATGTGTAGATTAAGATGGTGCTGTTACTTTGCATGTTAGTCAACTCTAAAATATGTTTGCATCAGATCTATCCTATGTGTGTTGTTATGAACATGGGAGTTTCTGGAAATTGTTGTTTGTTCTTTCCGGCCCATTTAAAATGCTAGCATGTTGTTGTTGATCCTAGTTGCACCCTTTGCCATGTTTAAGCAACTTATAAACTTGTTGGGTGCTTGTTTAATTCAACTACATAACCACTTGTGACTATGTTAGTTCTTGTTTTCCTTTTGCTTGTGTCCCTCCATGTGTTGTGAACTTGTTTATTGCCATGCCACTTATGCACTCATCTTGCCCCTAGGAGTTGCATCATATCCTACCCATATTCATATGCATCATATCATGCATCATGTGTTTGAGCATTGCATGATGATTGATTGTTTTTCCGGTGTTTGCATTGTTGTGTTGGTTAGAGCCCGGTGATGATTCGGAGTTCGAGGTTCCTTTTGAGAGTGACTTTGAGGAGCAAGGTTACGATCCCTCCGAGGACTCAACATGCAAGATGACCATTCCCGATATCACCTCTATCTTTGCCTATGCTAGTTGTCTCGTTCTTTAGATATGCCTCGATGCCTATTCCTATTTGTCAGCCTCCTATTGTTGCCATGAAACACTCTAACCGCCTTCCTAGCAAATAGTTGATTGTCTAAGTACGCTTTTGCTCAGCCCCTCTTATAGGGTTGTTAGTTGCAGGTGAAGTTTTGAAGATTGCTTGACATCCGTACTTGTTTATTGGGATAACACAATATGAATTTATTATAAACTAATGCACCTATATATTGGTATTGGGTGGAAGGCTCGGCCTTCTGCTTGGTGTTTTGTTCCACTCATGCCACCTTAGGACCCGATAAACCAGTGTTATGTTCCTTGATTTTGCGTTCCTAACATGGTTGGGGTTTATGGCCCCCCCTTGATAATTCGCTCTGCTTAAAGCTTTTCCAGCAAGGCCCAACATTAGTTTTGCATTTGCCTAATAACTAAAACTTGCATAGGGCGTTGCAAACCCGAGTTCTTAATCAACAACCCGGGCCAGTGCTCCTCATGAGTGTTGGTCCAAACTTGAGGTTATGTGGGGCCACCTTTGGGAAACCCGAGGTTTGGTTTTACTCATAGGATCGCCCATCCGGTCGTGGCCTGAGACGAGATACATGCGGCTACTATCAGGGTGTCGGCACGCCGGGAGGTCTTGCTGGATTAGTTTTACTTTTGTCGAAATATCTTGAGCACGAGATTCCGAGAATACTCGGGTCTTCCCACTTTGGAGTTCCGACTCCGCAGATCGTGAGCTTGTGATGGGCTAAGTTGGGACACCCCTGCAGGGTTTGATCTTTCAAAAGCCGTGCCCACGGTTATGTGGCAGATGGGAATTTGTTAATATCCGGTTGTAGATAACTTGACACCATATCCTTAAGAATACACTACCTGTGTGAGTAACCGTGATGGTCTCTTTCCGAAGGGCTTCGGGAAGTGAACACGGTGGAGTTATGTTTGGTCGTGAGTAGCTAGGATCATTTCTTGATTAACTTGGCGACTGTTGGCACTTGTTCTCTTCTCACTCTAGGCTCGTAAGCTAGTGCTTAGTGCTTGCTGCAACCATTTTAATAACCTTTCCACACCTAAGGCTTTGGTAGTTTTGATACCCGAGAACATGATTGCTGAGTCCTCGTGGCTCACAGATTCAACACACACCAGATGCAGGTACCGCTGAGAACAATGCAGGAGATGGATCAGAACTTCACTGTGAGTTCGATGAAGTGCGTGGTCGTTACTATGTTTCATATCCCGACGATTAGTAGTGGTTCTTACTAGGAGGATTCGGGCTTGTGTTTATGGTACCTTTCTCGTTTGGATTTCGTCCGTAGTCGGACCCTGTGTTATTTGGATGATGTATGTTATTGTATTCATTGTGTGACGTGGCGAGTGTAAGCCAATTATCTTTTACAATTTCATCCCTGAATTTTTACATGAGATGTGCAAAGATACCATACTTGAGATCATTCCAGAATGCACTTATGTCTCTAAGTCGTGCCTCGACACGTAGGAGACATAGGTGCATCCTGGGCATTACAAGTTGGTATTCAGAGCCTTCTCCGACCAAGGAGCCCCCTGATTGATCGAACCGCTGACGATTGAGTCTAGGCACACACACAAAATGTTTTGAGTCCTATATATATATAGATATATATCGGAGAGTAGGATTTCTTTTTACTCCTCATCCCCTTCATCGCTCTTGTGAGGCGTTGTTCTATCTCCTCTACTCTCAAAATTTCACAATTTTTTTAGGATCACGCGGGTATTGTTTGGATTGTTCCGATATCTTTGTGACGAGAACATTGTTCTCGATGCCTCCTTTCATTTAGGGGTTGTGGCAGTGTCCCGGGGAGTTGAGCTCCGATGTGTTGTCGTCACAAATGTATCGTAGTGGTTCTAGAATACGAGAGGCGGCCAACATCGAAAACTCTTCAATGCATGTCTAGTGGTGAGATAACCCCGATGTCACCCAATACTAGGGAGATAGTCGGTAGTATTGCCACAACTAGTATAGCGGATGCGTTTCGAAGGTCCGAGGTAAACAGTTTGCGAGGATGACTGGTTATGTGTTGACGGATGGATACAGCTGGATGTAGGTTTAGAGTTGAGTGCGCGGTGCTTCCCATGTATCCCCAACACCAGATTGCATAACCGGAAAGCTTCGGGAATTAATAGGTGGGTTTTCAAGTAGCTCGTAGGTAATCTTCCAACGAGTGCATGGTATGAGGTTGGGGTTCAGCATTTAGTGAAGATGTTTCATGGGCGTTGTTCCAGTTGGGAGTTGCATCTTAAAGGATCCTTGGCTATGCTGATCCGGGGATTGCAAGACCCTTTGTAACACATACCATGGGACATTCATCACGAACATGTGCGACGAAACTTCTATTATGTATTTGTTCCATCTGTACCTTGTTGTTTTATTCGATCATTTTCTTCTCCCAAGTGGCTTCTCGACAAGTTATTGTACCATTAAGCTATGGAATTCATTCGTTCATTTTGTTTGAATGTTCATTGTGAAGACTATATGTTGCAAATATCTAGCCGTTGATTCAGCTTATCTGTTAATTGCTTCAATGGCTGATAGTTGTCATCATCTTCAGGATGGCACCTAAGAAGGTTCCCACCCCAAACCAAGAGGGTGAAGAAGAGCGTCCTCCTGAACGTCCTCCTTCCCCTCCTCCTCCGTCTGAGGCATGGAGAGCGATTATGCAGGCAACCAAGCAGAACACTCAGATGCTCATGCAAATGATGCAGAATTTCCAAGCCAATCAAGCAAATCAAGGCAATCAAGGGAACCAAGGCCAAGGAAATCTGTTCAATCAACCTCACTTTGCGACACTAAACCAATTCTTGGCAAACCAACCGAAGTCTTTCAGTTACTGTGTGGACCCGCTAGATGTTGAAGATTGGATCACAGACATCAAGAAGCACTTTGAATGCAGTAACGTCAAACCTGAGGATTATGTCAAGTTTGCCACTTTCCAACTCAAAGATCAAGCTGCAGATTGGTCGCAAAAGTACAAAGACTCCAGAGGTGGCCGGGAGATCTCGTGGACTGACTTGTGCAGAGGTTTCCATTCTCATCACATTCCAACAAGTGTCATTGAAGGCACGCATGAGCAATTCCGCAACCTGAAGCAAGGCACCATGTCCGTCTATCAATACAATGTCAAGTTCCAGAATCTTGCCCGTTATGCGAAGCAAGACATCCCCGATGCCAAGAGAAAAATCTACCAGTTCCGAGGTGGTCTGAAAGATGAACTCCAACTTGCTCTCACCTTGTTTGAGCCGGATGAATTTGACCAATTCTACAATATGGCTCTCAAGCAAGAGGTAGCTCAGCTCAAGTGTGAAGCTTCCAAAAAGAGGATTAGAGATGTTGTTCACTCCTCCTCTTCCTCTCAAGTGGTTGCCAAGCAGCAGAAGTTCTGGCTACCGCCTCCTCTAGTGCTCCGTCCTCCAAGCAACAACAAGCACTCAGGTGGTCGTGGATTCTCCCACCCACCCAACCAAAGCAACCAGTCCAAGCCTCAGTTCCAAGCTCCAAGACCAAGTGGTCCTTATCATCGGCCTCTTTCAGAAGTTACTTGCAACAGGTGTTCTAAGAAGGGTCACTATGCCAAAAAGTGTCCCAACCCAAGGCGCCTTCCGCCTCCTCCACCTGTCAGCAATGCTATTGTCAAGCACAACCCTAAGTCAGCAAGAGTAAACCTGATGAATGCAGCGTAAGCAGATAATTCTACAGATGTGATAATTGGTAATCTTCCAGTTAACTCAATACCTGCTAAAGTCTTGTTTGATTCGGGTGCATCATGCTCTTTCTTATCTCACCCATTTGCATCGAAGCACAATGTGCAAACCAAAGCCTTGCCAAGGGAGTTATCAATTGTATCTCCGGGTAAATTAATGCATTCTACCATGTTTACTCCAGATATATCTATTCATATGGGTGATTACAGTTTTCTGGTGTCCCCGGTTGTTCTCAGCAACTCAGACATTGATCTTATTCTTGTGATTGATTGGCTCTCCAAGCATGATGCAAATATCGATTGTGCAAACAAGGAGGTCAAGCTAACTCATCCTGACGAAGATGTGATTATCTTCGCACCTCAAGATAACACAATCAGGCTATTTTCTCTCAATGAAAAGGGCGAGATTAATGCCATATCCTAGATTCTGGTGGTTTGTGAATATGAGGATGTATTCCCTGAAGAGCTTCCAGGCATGCCTCCCAACCATCCAGTTGAATTCGTCATTGAACTTGAACCTGGTACCGAGCCAGCCTGTCGGCGTCCGTACAAACTTTCTCCTGATGAGTTGAAGGAGCTGAAGAAACAACTTGATGAGCAAGAACGTATGGGTCTAATCAGACCAAGTACTTCTCCTTGGGGCTGCGGTGTTCTATTTGTCAAGAAGAAGGATGGCACGGAATGCCTTTGCGTTGATTACCGGCCATTAAACAAGAAGACAATAAATAATAAGTACCCGCTCCCCAATATCAATGAATTGTTCGAGTAGCTCAAAGGAGCCAAGGTTTTCTCGAAGCTCGATCTCCGGATAGGTTACCATCAGATTCGTATCCGTGAGGAGGACATTGCTAAGACCGCATTCAGAACGAGTTATGGCTCCTATGAATACACGGTCATGTCTTTCGGCCTTGCTAATGCTCCACCCACTTTCTCTCAGATGATGCACTTCATATTCAACCCCTACACCAATGAATTTGTTCTCGTCTACCTCGATGATATCTTGGTATTCTCCAATAATGAAGAAGACCATGCCAAGCACCTCCGTTTGGTCCTTGACAGGCTCCGTGAGCACCGGTTCTATGCGAAGTTCTCCAAATGTGAATTCTGGCTGGATAAAGTCCTCTATCTTGGCCATATTATCTCTGCCGAGGGCATTTCTGTTAACCTCGAGAAGGTTGAAGCTATTGTCAACTGGTAACCTCCGCAGAATGTCAAACAACTCCGAAGTATCCTTGGTCTCGCAAACTATTGCAGAAGGTTCGTTGAGAACTTCTCCAAGATTGCCAAGCCTCTTTCCAACTTACTGTAGAAGAATGTCAAGTACTCGTGGACTCTTGATTGTGATGTGGCATTCAAGACACTCAAAGAGAAGCTCATTTCTGCTCCAGTTCTTACTCCTCCGGATGAGTCCAAGCTTTACAAAGTCTTTTGTGATGCTTCATTCCAAGGTCTTGGTGGTGTTCTCATGCAAGACAAGAAGATCGTTGCATATACTTCACATCAGCTGAAACCAAATGAGAAAAATTACCCCACACATGATCTTGAGCTAGCAGCAGTTGTTCATGCCTTGATCACGTGGAGACACCTTCGGTTGGGCAGAAAAGTGGACATCTTCACCGATCACAAGAGCTTGAAGTACATCTTCACTCAGCCAAACCTTAACCTTCGCCAAACTCGTTGGGTTGAAATGATTCAAGAGTATGATCCAAGCATTGAGTATACTCCTGGCAGATGCCTTGAGCAGGAAGGCGTATTGCAATAGTCTCCTTCTCAAACCATTCCAACCTAAGCTTTGTGAATCATTAAGGAAGCTCAACCTCCAAGTTGTTCCGCAAGGATTTCTTGCCAACATTCAAGTTGCTCCTACCTTGGAAGATCAAATCCGTGAGGCCCAACTCAGCGATGCTATGGTGCAGAAAGTGAAACATGGTATTGCAAAGGGTACTCACAAGTACAAGTGCTATCGCATTGATGACAGAGACACTTTGTTCTTTGAGGACAGAATTGTTGTTCCCAAAGGTGATCTCAGAAAGCTTATAATGAATGAAGCACATGACTCACTCCTCTCGATACATCCAGGAACCTCCAAGATGTACCATGACCTCAAGAAATCATATTGGTGGACTCACATGAAAAGGGAGGTTGCCCAATTCATGAATGAGTGTGATGTCTGTAGAAGAGTGAAGGCAGAGCATCAACGTCCAGCCGGACTCCTTCAACCTCTACCTATTCCCGAGTGGAAATTTGATCACATTGAGATGGATTTCATCACCGGTTTTCCCAAGTCCAAGAGAGGGAATGAAGCTATCTTTGTGGTGATTGACAAGCTCACTAAAGTGGCTCATTTTCTTCTAGCCAAAGAATCAATCAATGCAGCTCAGCTGGCAGAGCTAGACACCTCCAGAATTGTCTCTTTGCATGGCATTCCTCAAGTGATCACCTCAGACCGTGGAAGCTTGTTCATGTCCAAGTTCTGGGATTCCTTTCAGTCAGCCATGGGAACCAAGATTCGCTTCAGCACTGCGTTTCACCCTCAGACTAGTGGCCAAGTCAAAAGAGTGAATCAAATCCTTGAAGATATGCTCAGAGCTTGCGTCATCTCCTTCGATATGAAATGGGAGGATTGCCTTCCATTTGCCGAATTCTCCTACAACAACATCTTCCAAGCAAGTGCTGGCAAAGCTCCGTTTGAAATTCTCTATGGCAGAAAGTGTCGTACCCCTCTCAACTGGTCCAAGACTGGTGAACGTCAACTCCTTGGAAATGATTTGATCTCAGAAGCCAAAGAATTGTACAAAGTCATACGTGAGAATCTCAAAGCCGCGCAATCGCGTCAAAAGAGCTACTATGATGGCAAGCATCGTGACTTGGCTTTCGACATTGGCGATCATGTCTATCTCCGTGTTTCTCCGATGAAGGGCACTCAGAGGTTCAGTATCAAGGGCAAGCTTGCTACAAGATATGTGGGCCCTTTCAAGATTCTTGGTAAGAGAGGCGACCTAGCCTACCAACTCGAGCTTCTCTCCAACTTTGCAAATGTGCACGATGTGTTTCACGTGTCACAACTCCGCAAGTGCTTCAAGACGCCTGAATGCACTATTCCTTTCGAAGAGATTGATCTTCAACAAGACTTGTCTAATCATGAGCACCCCATTGCTATCCTTGAAGAAACTGAGTGCAAGACCCGCAACAATTCCATCAAATTCTTGAAAGTGAAGTGGTCGCACCATACCGATTGAGAAGCTGCATGGGAACGAGAAGATCGTCTCCGTTCCGAGTATCCCGCCTTCTTTCAGTCCTAAATCTCGGGACGAGATCTTTTTGTAGCGGAGGAGCGTTTGTAACACCCCATATGTGATACCTTCCTTATATGGCAATAAAGCATTTACCAATTGATCCTTGTCCTTTTCGTTGGGGGTTCTTTTTCAATTATGCCTTCTCATTGTCATTGCATTGTCATATTTTATTTTCTTTATGCATTCATGCATTACTTCATCATCAAAATTGCATCATGATCATCATGGCATTTTCACTTGTAATTGTGTTGGTTCATTCCTAGTTTGTTAGATGAGGTCATCTTGATCTTGTTGTGAGGGTGGTTGCAAGCATGCCCATTCTAAACCCCTTTCATCTAGCACCACTTCCCTTCCCTTCTTTTCCATTCTTTAAATTTTACAAGTGACTTAACACCTTCTTTTTAAATGCTCATCTCCTCCCCACTTCTTTGGTACCTTGACCTAAGTCACCTTGCTTAGGTTCAAAAATGACAGAAGTTTGAACCATATTCAAACTTGGTTTATTTTTCCACCTCTAAAAATGCCCAAGTCATTTTTGTAAAATAGGGCATAAATCCAAGAGCTAGGAAATATTTTATTTCTCTCCTAATACTTTTTCTTTCGGCCAATGCTTTTCTTTTTGTTTCCTGTCTGAAGAAAATAGAACAAGAAAAGAAGACAACCACAGCAGCCCCTGCCTAGAAGCAGCCAGCACCAGCCGGGCCGTGAACCCCCCTCGGCCCAGCAGCTTCCACGCGCGCTAGCCCGCCAATGCAGCCAACTCCGTTTCCTCTCTCTCACTGGGCCCGCTTGTTAGCGACTCGCCCCAAACAGCCACCTGCTCCATCTCCCTTCGTCCTCCTCGCTTCAGAGGCACAGCACCCGCCGTCGTGCCGTGAACTCATGGACGTCGAGGCCGGGTCGTCCGCCCCTTTTTAAACCCGAGTCGTGCCTAGGGTTCCTCCTCCCCCCTCCTTTCTTCTTCTCCGCCGCCACACGAGAGGGGATCTCCCCTGCTCTCGATCTCCTTCCGATCTTCTAGAGCGCAAGAGGAAGCACGCCAGCACGTACCGTCCCTCCGGTCACCTCCAGCTGCCGTCTTCTGCTTCCCCGACGTGTTCGTCGTCGTCCGTGCCTCTGTGTCGCCAAAGGATCACGCCAGGAGCCTCGCAACGCCCCGCCTCTGCTTCCTCTTCCTCGGTCGACACCAAGCGCCGTGGTTCAGAGCTCGACCCCGACGTCTCCGGCTCAACTCCGGCGACCTATCCGTGCCTTAGGGTAAGGAGGTAAACCCACCTCCCTTCCTTCCTCTTCCAACCCCATTTCGGCCACTAGAGGTGTAGGTAGATCCATGCCGCCGTCGCATTCTCGGAGCTCCGGCATTTTTTTCTTCTGAAATCTTCAGAAGAGCATCGCGCCTGTCTGAATTTTGGTGTCGTCGCTCCGCTTCTATCATCGCTTCACTCGCGCGCATGCGTTGCCGTAGTGCTACAGACCCACGCAACCGCGTCACCGTCTAGCCAGCGCCAGCCACCTCCTCGCCGTGATTCGCTGCCATGGACCCAAGCACGCCAGGCCCCTGTTCGCGCATCCTCGAGGAGAGCTCCTCGCGCGCTGCAGTTCCTCCTCCCCCAGCTCCTGCAAGCCCCGCGTCACCGCAGCCCGCACGCACCCGCTGTTCGTCTCGCCCCTCGCCAGCGTCGTTGGCAGCGTCTCTGCTCCTGCAGCAGGGACATAGCCTCGAGTTAGCTCAAGAGGAGCCAGACCCCTCTCCTATCAGACGCACACGCATAGCCAAGTGGCCTGAGCCTTTCCCTCGCTTCGCGTAGACCTGGGTTTGAAACCCCGCACGACCAGTTGTATTTAGGCCCTTTTTGCTTTCTTTGTCCCACTGACATGCCGGTCCCACATGGCGGCCTCCCAGCTCGTGCACACCCACTCCCGCACCCACTCTGCCACGTCAGTTCCCCTGGACCCACTAGTCAGTGACTAGGGCGAGTCCAGGCTGAGTCAGTTTAGCCCCTTTTCTTTTCTGTTTTTGTTTAAATTTAGTTTTCTGCATTTTCATTTGCATATTCATATCTTTTAAAATATGCATCTGTTAAAAATACTTTAAATATGAAAACTTCCTAGTTTTCAGTGTAGAATATTTATATGCAGTTTGTTGCCATGTTAAAAACATTTAAATTGTTGTTTGAATTATTTTGTGTTTAAAATATGCTCAAACTTGTTAAATTCATAACTAAATAACCATAGCTCCAAATTTGACAAACTTTATATGTATTTGGGGTGGAAAATTGTGTAGATTAAGATGATGCTGTTACTTTGCATGTTAATCAACTCTAAAATATGTTTGCATCAGATCTGTCCTATATGAGTTGTTATGAACATGGGAGTTTCCTGAAATTGTTGTTTGTTCTTTCCGGTCCATTTAAAATGCTAACATGTTTTTGTTGATCCTAGTTGCACCCTTTGCCATGTTTAAGCAACTTATAAACTTGTTGGGTGCTTGTTTAATTCAACTACATAACCACTTGTGACTATGTTAGTTCTTGATTTCCTTTTGCTTGTGTCCCTACAAGTGTTGTGAACTTGTTTATTGCCATGCCACTTATGCACTCATCTTGCCCCTAGGAGTTGCATCATATCCTACCCATATTCATATGAATCATATCATGCATCATGTGTTTGAGCATTGCATGATGATTGATTGTTGTTCCGGTGTTTGCATTGTTGTGTTGGTTATAGCCCGGTGACGATTCGGAGTTCGAGGTTCCTTTCGAGATTGAGTTTGAGGAGCAAGGTTACGATCCCTCCGTGGACTCAATAGGCAAGATGACCATTCCCCAATATCACCTCTATTTTTGCCTATGCAGTTGTCTCGTTCTTTAGATATGCCTTGATGCCTATTCATGTTTGTCAGCCTCCTATTGTTGCCATGAAACACTCTAACCGCCTTCCTAGCAAACCGTTGATTGGCTAAGTACGCTTTTGCTCAGCCCCTCTTATAGCTTTGTAAGTTGTAGGTGAAGTTTTGAAGATTGCTCCACGTCCATACTTGTTTATTGGAAAACACAATATAAATCTGTTATAAACTAATGCACCTATATATTCAGAGGCGGATTTGGGCCTGGGGCAACTGGGCTGTAGCCCCAGGCTTGGCCCGACTAGTTACATATATGTCTATAGCAGAAATTCCAGAATTTGAGATACAAAGAAGCCCAGCCCCAGACTTTAGCCCTAAGACGTACAAGGCCACAACTATGCCAGCCCATTAGCCCAAATATATGCCCTCCATGGCTGTGCAACTCCAATCCATCGGTAGAAAACAAATCAGGCAGTTGACATGCCGACAATTGTGTCGCTCGTGTCTCGCCCGATCGTTCCTGGAAAAAAATTGTCGCCTAATTGAAAGCGGTGGAACCCTCGCCTCGCTTAGGCGCTGTGCCGCTGCCCTAGTCAACCCGCTCCGCGCCCCGTCCGGTGTCCTGACCATCCGCCTCTCGTTCTTCCCGCTCTTCTCCAACTCTTTTAATCCTGCTAAATTGTAGTGCACACACACCCGGTCAAATAGGTAATTTGTTGTTTGTATCATCTAAATTTATTTTTGCTACTTCCTCTATATCAGTCAAACTCAGTGAGTTGGTGATTTCAAATTATATTACTTAGTCGATTTTTATTTCATTGTCTATAGGAAATCAGAAATACAAGATGAATCGCCATTTGGTATGATATATTGAGCTAGATGTATTTGCAAGCATTGAGAATATTAGTATCATACAATGCTATCAAAAATTAGGAAACACACGTGGCTACTGCCTCGTGCATTTTGTCAAAACGATATATTTTGTTTTCGTGTGTGCAAAGCTTCATATGAATAATTGACTTGGTCTATGTCTTGTGCTTGATTTTTAAATACTTGAATTTATGTTTACAGCTCAAGGTCCTTCTACCATTGCTGGTGAAGAATCGATGGCCTCAGATTGAGAAAGTCTTCGTTAATTTGGTACCAAAACTTGCGATGATGCACTTTATTAAAACAATTCTTTTATTGAATTTTCTCGCGTGGTAATAATGAACTCATACTTCATTTGAAATGTGAATTTGTAGCATACTTCTAACATGCTTTGGTATGTGTGGTGTATGTCATAATTTTTAGTAGCTTAACTTTAGCCCTAGGCTTTGGGAAATCCTGGCTCCGCCTCTGTATATATTGGTATTGGGTGGAAGGCTCGGCCTTCTGCTTGGTGTTCTGTTCCACTCATGCCACCTTAGGACCCGATAAACCGGTGTTATGTTCCTTGATTTTGCGTTCCTAACACGGTTGGGGTTTATGGGCCCCCCTTGATAATTCGCTCTGCTTAAAGCTTTTCCAGCAAGGCCCAACATTGGTTTTACATTTGCCTAATAACTAAAACTTGCATAAGGCGTTGCAAACCCGAGTTCTTAATCAACAACCCGGGCGAGTGCTCCTCATGAGTGTTGGTCCGAACTGGGGGTTATGCGAGGCCACCTTTGGGAAACCCGAGGTTTGGTTTTACTTGTAGGATCGCCTATCCGGTCGTGGCTTGAGACGAGATACGGCGGCTACTATCAGGGTGTCGGCACGCCGGGAGGTCTTGCTGGATTAGTTTTACCTTTGTCGAAATATCTTGAGCACGGGATTCCGAGAATACTCGGGTCTTCCCACTTTGGAGTTGCGACTCCGCAGATCGTGAGCTTGTGATGGCCTAAGTTGGGACATCCCTGCAGGGTTTCATCTCTCGAAAGCCGTGCCCGCGGTTATGTGGCAGATGGGAATTTGCTAATATCTGGTTGTAGATAACTTGACACCATATCTTTAAGAATACACTTCCTGTGTGAGTAACCGTGATGGTCTCTTTCCGAAGGGCTTCGGGAAGTGAACACGGTGGAGTTATGTTTGGTCGTGAGTAGCTAGGGTCACTTCTTGATCAACTTGGCGACCGTTAGCACTTGTTCTCTTGTCGCTCTAAACTCGTAAGGTAGTGCTTAGTGCTTGCTGCAACCATTTTAATAACCTTTCCACACCTAAGGCTTTGGTAGTTTTGATACCCGGGAACGGGATTGCTTAGTCCTTGTGGCTCACAGATTCAACACACACCAGATGCAGGTACCGCTGAGAACAATGCAGGAGATGGATCAGAACTTCACTAGGAGTTCGATGAAGAGCGTGGTCGTTACTATGTTTCGTATCCTGACGATCAGTAGTGGTTCTTACTAGGAGGATCCGAGTTTGTGTTTATGGTATCTTTCTCGTTTGGATTTTTTCCGTAGTCGGACCCTGTGTTATTTGGATGATGTATGCTATTGTATACATTGTGTGACGTGGCAAGTGTAAGCCAACTATCTTTTACAATTTCATCCCTGAATTTTTACATGAGATGTGCAAAGATACCATACTTGAGATCATTCCAGAATGCGCTTATGTCTCTAAGTCGTGCATCGACACGTAGGAGACATAGTTGCATCCTGGGCATTACAGGACTGATCTCAACACTCTATTTAATTAAATTGTTGGGTTATTAATGACTTTGGTAATTTGGGATTGAGATCGAGGAACCATTCTCAATATTGTCTAATACAACTGAGTAGTAAAATAAAATTTATTCCTTTGTTGTAGGAAAAAAACTAGCTTTATGCAAAAATAACCTTACAATCTCCACCAGCCAAATTTGCATATAGTTGTAGACATTTGTTCTTCATTACTTGCTACAGTGTGTTCTTGCCAGCATATTCAATGTGCTGACCTACACGACTGCAATGTATCATGTTGCAGAGTTTACCGACGAAGAATAAGGTGCGATTAGGTCATTGTCATGCACTCAATGTTTGCCGTGGAGTTGGATGGACTCAACTTATCTTCGAAGCTTCCACAAGATTTCGTATTAGTTTATGGCCTCAGCCATCTTATTGTAATAAGACTCATTATGAGGATTTTTGATGTAATAAAGTGTGATTGAACTCTGCTATAAACCCTCGAGGTACTTTGTGTGTCAGCCTACCGATCCAGGGATGACACTGCTCACAGAGACTCTGGTCCATTTGGATCGAGGTCGCTACTGAGATGGTATCAGAGCACACGTTGACTGTAGGAAGCGACCACTAGGATAAGCAACATGATGTTCTTCTCTACTCATTCTACTTCTTCTCCACTCATTCTAATTCTTCTCTATTTCTATTCTATAGATGTCAGACCCCGGGAGCAAGTTCACTCAGCCAGACGATGACACCCCTTTCGGAAGACACTTGTAGGAAGTCACTAGATATCTACACATTGGAATACCAAGTATCACTGGAGAACTCTATGCAACATTGCCGGAAGAGGAGTGCTAGAAGATCAAAGTTAGTGTTCCTAGGAGGACTATTGCACCTGTCACGGGACCACTTGAGCTTGCCTTTGACGCACCTACTTGGAACTTGGGAAAGAGTATGGCAGCCCACATCACATTTGGACGCATATGTGAATTCTACAACAAGGACCTTGAAGACACCATCTACCAGATTTGCGGATGCCGAGATGAGCAATGGGAGATGCTTCGCACCAGGAAGGATGTACCCATTACCCCATTCATTCAGGAGATGGACCAACACATTTGACGCTATGAGAACCAGATGTGCATGCTCATGCAGAAGACCAATAAGGTGATAACACGGAATGTGGAGCTAGAAGAGGAACTCAAGACAGTACGTGATGTATACGAAGAGGAAATCGTCGTACTATTGGAGCAGAATGAAGCACTGAAGAAGAAGGTTGAAACAAACACATTGAAGCGAGAACACGAGATGGGTATTCACATGGAAAACTACATTCTGATAGACGACACCGACACTGATGAAAGTGATTATGAAGACGAAGCTAGAGCATATATCATGGAGTCCTTCGATGATAGTTATTAGATGACCACCTTGTAATCATTAGTATTCTCCCAAGTAGTTAGAAAACATTCGCTAGCTTTGTATTAGGATCTTTTGTGTGACCTTGATTGAATTGAGTGATATGATTTGAAATTGTTTGTCTCATGTGCATATGGGTAGTGATTTCGCCTAGACCTCATTCTATTCTTATCTCATCCCTCTAAACCCCTCCGATTCCTTCGAGACGTGAGCTCGGATTTTAGTTTCCACCTGAGCTCACTCAGTTGATCCAGCAGCAGCAGATTGAGACCCACAAAAGGATCACGTATGTGTCGAGGCACACACCCGGGAAGACGCACGTGAATGCACTCTCGGGAGTTGTTCAGGAAGAAGTACCAGTTGTGAAGGATTACCCCGATGTGTTTCCGGAGAAATTACTAGGTATGCCACCGGATAGAGACATCGAGTTTTTGATTGAGCTATTGCCTAGCCCCGGACCAATATCCAAAAGACCGTACCGGATGCCCGCGAATGATCTAGAAGAGCTCAAGAATCAGATAAAGGAGTTAATGGAGAAAGGTTATATACGACCAAGTTCTTCACCTTGGGGAGCCCCTGTACTTTTAGTCGAGAAGAAGGATGGTTCCCTAAGAATGGTTGTGGATTATCGTGCACTGAATGAAGTAACGATCAAGAACAAGTACCCTCTGCCCATGATAAATGACCTGTTTGATCAGTTGCAAGGAGCCAAGGTATTCTCTAAGATTGATTTACGATCTGGTTATAACCAGTTGAAGATCCGAGAGCAGGACATACCTAAGACAACTTTGACCACAAGGTACGGGCTTTACGAGTACACAGTTATGTCATTTGGTTTGACTAATGCCCCTGCCTATTTCATGAGTATGATGAACAAGGTATTCATGGAGTTCTTGGATAAGTTTGTGGTAGTATTCATCGATGACATATTGATTTACTCCAAGAACGAAGAAGAGCACAAGGAACATTTGCGTTTAGTTCTCGAGAAGCTCAGGGAACATCCGTTATATGCTAAGTTCAACAAATGTGAGTTTTGGATGAAGGAAGTAGGATTTCTCGGACATGTTATATCAGGAGATGGTATAGCAGTGGACCCTTCCAAAGTAGAGGCCGTTACGGAATGGAAGGCACCCACCACAGTTGGAGAGATTCACAATTTTCTTAGACTCGCAAGATACTATCGAAGGTTCATTGAGAATTTCTCCACGATTGCGAAGCCCATGACGGACTTGTTGAAGAAGGAAAGTAAGTACAATTGGACCGAAGAATGTGAGGCAAGTTTTCAGGAGTTGAAGAAGCATTTGGTTACAGCCCCAGTGCTGATACTCCCGAATATTCGTAAGGATTTTCAAGTGTATTGTGACGCTTGACGCCAAGGACTTGGAGGCGTACTCATGCAAGAAGGAATAGTCGTTTCATATGCCTCACGTGAACTTCGACCCCATGAGTTGAATTATGCCACACATGATTTGGAGTTAGTAGCCGTAGTGCACGCACTCAAGACCTGGAGGCAATTTCTTATTGGAAACCATTGCGATGTATACACGGATGATAAGAGTTTGAAATACATCTTCACGCAGAAGGAGTTGAATCTCAGGCAAAGGAGATGGTTGGAGCTCATAAAAGAATATGACATGAGATTACATTATCATCCAGGAAAAGCCAATGTCGTGGAAGATGCGTTAAGTCGCAAGAGTTATGTTAATACTCTCCTAACCGGAGGATTACCCAAGGAGTTGACAGATGACCTGCTAGAATTACAGCTGGAGATAGTCCCCAGAGGCCATGTTGCTACATTGGAATTTCAGTCCACTTTGTTGGGTAAGATTCGAGAGGCCCAGAAGACGGATGAGGGAATAGCAGAATTAAAGGGCAGAATGGCCAAAGGAAAAGCAGAAGGATTTCGTGAGGATGAACATGGAACACTATGGTTTGAAGAACGTTTTTATGTGCCCAATGACCCGGATATCAGGAAGTTGATTCTTCAAGTGGCACATGATTCGCCGTATTCGATACATCCAGGCAACACTAAGATATACCTAGATTTGAAGCAGAATTTCTGGTGGACTGGAATGAAGAAGGACATTGCTGAGTATGTAGCGGTATGTGACATCTGTCAGAGAGTCAAGGCAGAACATCAGAAACCAACAGGGTTATTGCAGCCGTTACCCATACCAGAATGGAAGTGGGATAAACTTGGAATGGACTTTATCACATGACTACTCAGGACACGTTCAGGGTATGATTCCATATGGGTTATAGTTGATCGCTTGACGAAGGTAGCTCATTTCATCCCTGTGAAGACCACTTACACGAACGCTAAGTTGGCCAAGATATACATGACCAGGATTGTATGTCTGCATGGAGTTCCGAGGACCATTGTATCAGATAGAGGAACATAGTTTACTTCAAAGTTTTGGAAGAAGTTGCACGAGACTTTGGGTATGAGGCTAGAGTTCAGTACAACTTTCCATCCACAGACAGATGGACAGACAGAGAGAGTCAATCAGATTCTGGAGGACATGTTGAGAGCTTGTGCGCTAGATTATGGATCTAGTTGGGATGACAAGTTGCCCTACGCAGAGTTTTCTTACAACACCAGTTACCAGACTAGTTTACAAATGGCCCCTTTCGAGGCTTTGTACGGAAGGAGGTGCAGAACACCGTTGATGTGGGATGAAGTTGGAGACCGTCAGTTATTAGGACCTGACTTAATCAGAGATTTAGAAGAGAAGGTCAAGTTGATCCGCGATAGACTGAAGATAGCCCAGTCCAGATAGAAAAGTTAAGCGGATACGAAACGCAAGGAGGTGACCTATGAAGTTGGAGATAGAGCATATCTTCGTGTGTCCCCACTTCAAGGAGTTAAGCGTTTTGGAGTTAAGGGTAAATTGGCACCACGATTCGTGGGACCGTACAAAGTTTTGGAGCACAGAGGAGAAGTAGCTTATCAGCTAGAGTTTCCCGAAACCTTGTCCGGAGTTCATGATGTGTTTCATGTATCTCGGTTGAAGAAATTTCATGCAGAGATAGCCGAGATTCTGATGCGAGACACAGTGCCCCTGGAAGCAATTCAACTAGAGAGTGGTCTGACTTATGAGGAGAAGCCTGTCAAGATTCTCGAGTTTGCCGACAGAGTTACCCGCACCAGGGTCATCAAGTTTTGCAAAGTTCAGTGGAGTCACCATACAGAGGATGAAGCCACCTGGGAACGAGAGGATGATCTACACTAGGACCACCTACACCTATTTTCTAGCCAACCCGAATTTTGAGGGCGAGATTCATCTTAAGGAGGGTAGGTTTGTAACATCCCAATTTTCAATTTGGATGTTAACATATATCATTCATATGCATCCATCATTTGAGCATTTTAAATTGGAGTTTTATTTGAAAATGATCCAAAGACTATAAGCAACTCAAGGACCCAAGTGAGAGAGTTGGAAGTTTTCCCAAAGAGGACCCACTATTTTATTATTTTATCAGCGAGGTTGGATCAAATAATATTTTGCCAATTTTAATTTTCTATATTTTAAAATAAATGAGAGAAGATAATATGACTTCTTCGAAAATAGAATAAAAATATTGGAAGTTGAATTTTGAGTAAAAGTATTTTTATTGGATTTTTATTTGCAATTTATTATTTTAAAAATTGCATTAAAAGTTAGTTTATTTTTAGGCATTTTTATTTCAAAAAATGTTCACTTTGTCCCAAATATTAGGTGGGAACAAGGAACTTTGTTTCTGAAATTTTCAGGATTTTTTTAATGTTTTGTTTGATTTTTTTTCGTTCGGCGGATTTTATAAAAAAACATTTACTGGGTCGGCCCAGCCGAAGACAGACCACGGCCCAGCATCACCGCCGCCTTCCTCCCGTGCGGGAATCGCACTCGCCGGAGTCCAGCTACGCCATGGCCGTCGCCGCCCCCTTGCCCAATCCACCGCCCCCGGCCCTATATAAGCCAAGCCCGCCGACCCTCGACCTCCACCGTCGCCGCCGCTAGCCCGCGTTGCCGTCGCCCTGCGTGCTAGCCGCCGCTGCTGCCGCCCTCGCACGCCGTCGCCGCACAAGCGCCACACCCGGCGCCCCGCCTCCCCCTCGCACCCGCGCCGCCGGAGCCGCCACCGCCGCCGACCGCCTCGCCACCGAGCCGCCGCCCGCTACCCGCAACTCGCCGGACTCGATCCACGATCCGATCCGCGAGGTATAAAAACCTAGATTCATTTTTAGGGTTTATTTAAACAACGAACGGCCACTACTTAGTTTCAGAAAACAAACGTTCGCTATTTAGATTTTTCTTTTTCTGTTATTTTTCGTCACGGACCTATCCGTAGTTTAAATTATTACAGATCAGCCCCTTGTTTTCAAACGATCGTTACTTTTTACTCGTTAGTCGAGATTAGGTGAAACCAATGCCAATTTCTTCGTTTTGATATTTTCTTTCCAGTAGCGCAACTCAAATATGTTTTTGAAAGTTTTAAATTTTGAATCCAAACATATTTGTATTTTAACTTCTTTTCATCGTAACTTGAGTTTCGTAACTCCGTTTGAGTTTATTCTTTTTGCAAATCAAAGCTCTTGACCTAAACTTTCTGATAAGGCCAAATTCACTCAATTTTGGAACCATTAGAAACTGTTTTCTGTTGCAAGAGTTATTTGTTTGTTTTCGAGATCTTTGGAGTTCCGTTCTTCGATTCTGTTGCATGATTGCTTATGTATGCTATTGTTTGAATGCGATAGAATTCCCGGAGTGCGAAGCATTCTACTACGAGTCACTAGGTTTCAATGATCGTCAGCAAGGCAAGTTCATACTTTGATCATACTTTCCAATACCCAGTTTTTAATGCATTAGTTCTATCCTCAAAGGTCGCATGAGTAGGACTTGATCACATGTGGTATTGCTTAGTAGTTCATGTGGTAGGAACCCAATGACTTGAGATCAACCCAAGGGAATATACGCTTTGTTACTTATTGCTTAGCCATGCTTCTAGACGTGGATTGGTATGTGAGAATTCATGAAAGTTGTGAGTGTAATAAAAAGTATGGGAATGTTTAAGGTGGTAACTTTAATACACCACTAGGTCGATTGGTTGCAGGGCACTTGGAGAATCCAGTTTTGTCCTAGGAAATACCGGAGGACCTATGTGATTATCCTATGGAATGCCACCTAGGCTCAAAGGGATCATATATCATTCATGCCTAGAAACTTCCGTGTGCAGCCACATGCCATTATGGGCTCTGGCATAGTTGAGTATGTTGTGTGAGCTCTTTCAATGGTGAACTGGTAGATGTAGGGGAAAGTACGTGTAACTGTTCATCCGGGGTAAAGAGTAAATGCTTCTGAAAGACTATGTCTCGGTCATCCGTTTCTCAAACACCATGCAGTGCGAGAAATCAAACGGAAGAGATTGAGTCTTGTGGGGAAAAGTGCACAAACCTGTGAAGAGTGTACTAACTATTCATGGGTAGCCGTGTCCCCGGTTATGGACATCTTGAGTATCCTGGTATTTGAATTATGGACTGATCTCAACACTCTATTTAATTAAATTGTTGGGTTATTAATGATTTTGGTAATTTGGGATTGAGATGGAGGAACCATTCTCAATATTATTTAATACAATTGAGTAGTAAAATAAAATTTATTTCTTTGTTGTAGGAAAAAACTAGCTTTATGCAAAAATAACCTTACAACCTCCACCAACCAAATATACATATAGTTGTAGACATTTGTTCTTCATTACTTGGTACAGTGTGTTCTTGCCAGCATATTCAATGTGCTCATCTACATAGTTGCAACATCTCATGTTGTAGAGTTTATCGACGAAGAATAAGGTGCAATTAGGTCGTTGTCATGCAATCAATGTTTGCCGCGGAGTTGGATGGACTCAAATTATCTTTGATGCTTCTGCAAGATTTCGTATTAGTTTATGGCCTTCAGCCATCTTATTGTAATAAGACTCATTATGAGGATTTTTGATGTAATAAAGTGTGATTGAACTCTGCTATAAATCCTCGAGGTACTGTGTGTGTCAGCATACCGATCCAAGGATGACACTGAGCACAGAGACTCTGGTCCATTCGGATCGAGGTCGCTACAATGGGCCAATGGCTTAAGAATGAGCGGCATTAAACCTCGGCTGGTGCGCTCCTTACGGGAGTCAGATAAACACTGGATTGAGGAGCTTGACTCCGTACTCTGGGGTCTATGGACCACACGTAACTGGACAACGTGATACACACCCTTTTTCATGGTGTACGACGCAGAGGGTGTTTTGCCCTGCGACATTATTCACGACTCACCTCGAGTGCATATGTATGAAGAGCAAGAGGCCGAGCTTGATCGGCATGATGACCTAGATGGCCTTAAAGAGGAGCGCGAAATCGCGTAGGCTCATTCCGCATTCTATCAGCAATAGGCTAGGCGATACCAGAGCAGAGAAGTGCGGGCCCAAACATACAATGTTGGCGAACTCGTTTTACGCCTCCCGGAGAAGAAAAAGGATAAGCTCAAACCAAGATGGGAGGGTCCCTTCATTATTGACGAAGTTCTCACCGGAGGAGCCTAACGCCTTCGAAATGCATCAAACAATTGCCTTGAGCCAAATCCATGGAACACTGCTAGGCTCTGGCGATTCTACGGATAGTTAGGTAGCACCTTTTATTTCTCTTTCTGTCTAGGTTTCTTCCTTTGTTTTTCTTCCTCTTCATTTTTTGTTTTTCCTTCCCAGAAAATGTTCGGCTATACCGAACTGATAGGGGTGAACATCTTTAAATGTGTATACCTCAAGATACCTGGGGGTTTCTATAACGAAGCTTATTGGTTACAGTACTCAAGTCGTCTATTTCATATAGTCTCTTCGCAATTATATGCACCCCTATGACTTAAGTTTTTGCCAAGCTTGGTTGCCTGGCTCTTGTGTTTATACCCTATGTTCCCGATTGTTTGGCTAGGGTGTAAAGGGAGCACCTCTGCAATTGTTACAACCAGGTAATCTGGACCTGTACCTCAGACGGCTGAAGCCGAAAGCTAGCGTTCTTATGGGAATCATTGGTTGGCGGACAAACGACGAATTGCCTTCTTGCACATAACTTTTCAAAGGATTAGCTTCCTGAAATCCTATTTTTTAGATCAAAGCCTAAGCATACATAAGTATGCATGCTGACCCAGGGAAGGAACCCTTAACGAAACTATTCTCCCTAGAAGATGTTTCTTACGTTAAATAGTAATATAACGTAACTCCTCGAACAAAACTTGTCTGTTCAAGCAAAATGACCAGATTGCCTGGTTTTCGAACATACTAAGTGTTCACCACAAGTATAGTATGCGGAAACACTCCAACCCTTGGGTTTAGGAGGTTGAAGCCGAAGGTCTGCAGCATTTTTTTAACAAGTTCGGTTGGAGATAAGTTTGATTATAAAGTACATTACTACATGGAATCAACCGCCTATTCTTCATCTATGCCATCTATAAGACTGTCTAACCCACAGTCTTCTTGTGAAAACTTTGCAGCTATAATTACTTGGTCGTACACCAAGCTAACGAGAATTTCTTTTCCTTCCGGTCCCCAAGGTCCAACCCGGGTCATATGATTCGGATCAAGCCCAGTAACACTCGTTTTCACCATGGCCCAGGCCTCCCGTGCACGTTCTCGGCATGCCGACGCCTTCCATAGTTCAAAGCGACGCCGAGCTCCTTTGAATAAGTTCGCCAGATCCTCCATAAATTTTAGAGGAGAATTGGATGGCCATAAGGCTTTAGCCATGTTCTTCATGGATTTCCGAACACGATCATGCACTTTGGAGAGCTCTTGTAGCACGTTGCCTGGAAATTCGGACTCTTCTCCTTCGGGCCGCCTAGTTAACAAACCTGTAGGGATAGCATTGTGAAGCTCTAAATCATTGGATATTATGAAGGCTAGTTGAAAGGTCATACTGAATATGCCGCCTTTTAACTTTCTATTTTCCTTCAAGGCATCCGGTAGTTGGGCCCATAGGTCCTTTAGTTCTGTGGCTTGCTTGACATTTTCATCCAGCAGTTTGTTCTTTGCCTTAATGGTCTGTGTTACTACACGCTGACCAGCTGCTTCATGCCCTTCGACGTGTTTTTTGTCCTTCTGAGCAACCCTTAGCTTCTCCTCTAGTTGATCAGTCGATTCCACCACTGAAACTAAAAAAATGTATGTTTAAACATCATTGACGGCGACAATCGTATTTTCCGGACACTATTCATCCTTACCATTAGATCCCTTTTTGGATTTCTTCAAGTCTTCCAGCTCGGTGGTGACAACATTAAGCTTGATCCTGTTTGCTTCAAGCTCCTTGGACAACGCGTCATTCTTTTCCTTGAGAACCCGCGGTCATAACGATCCTTAAATCGGTTGGGCCAACTGCTTCAAGTCTCTGGGGCTACTGGCATATGCTTATTAATTTAGAAAAATTCTTACCTGCATATCCTTTAAAAGTAGATGAGTAGCTCCGGCAAGCCCGTCCCTAGTAGCTCAGATATACGCATCCACAAAGCCGAGGGCATTGAACGCCTCCTCAGTGAATACTGAATCGCGCATGGCCTCTTTTCGCCACCAATGATTCATCACACTCTCTACTCCGAAATTTGTAACTGATACATTATCCGAATCCTCCTGGAGAGGACAATCTGGCGTTATGCCCGTATCGGCTCTTATCCTTGTTGATGAGCGCGGCTCGGATTGGTTGGTGCTCAGCCAGCAGGGTCTTCAGACATAGTTCGGCGTATGCTCCTTCTGGAATAAGATGAAAGGAAAGAATGTGACAATCCAGCCTTACTACCGAGCACATATTGAAAACAACACCTCTTCGATGAAGGAGGGGGCTCAACGGTGCCCCCCGCTTCCTTTCGTTTCGAAGATCCCCTATGCAGGCGTCATCTTCTTAGGTGATGCCCTTGATGCAGTGTAGCGAGACAAGCGCCGCCCCTTTGGAGCATGAGATAGTGCGGTGGGTGAGGCACGGAGGGAAGGCTGTCTTTGAGGGGATGTCTGATACGTCCATTTCGCATCATGCTTATAAGTTGATATTTATTGCATTATGGGCTGTTCATACATGTTTTGTCACAATACTTATGCCTTTCCCTCTTATTTTGCAAGGTTTACATGAAGAAGGGGGAATGCCGGCAGCTAGAATTCTGGGCTGGAAAAGGAGCAAACTCTGGATACCTATTCTGCACAACTCCAAAATCCCCGAAACTCCACAAAACATTTTTTCGGAAAATATAAAAAATACCTGGCAGAAGAAACCCACGAGGGGGGCCACTGGCTAGCCTCGAGGGTCGGGGGAGCGCCCCCCTTCCCTGGGCGCGCCCCGTGCCTCGTGGGCCAGCCGGTGGGCCCCAGGTGACCATCTTCTCCTATAAGAAGCGGTTTGACCTGAAAAAATAATAAGGAGGAGGCTTTCGGGAACAGACGCCGCTGTCTCGAGGCAGAACCGAGGTTGAAACCAATCTAGGGCTCCGGCAGAGCTGTTCTGCCGGGGATACTTCCCTCCGAGAGGGGGAAATTGTCACCGCCGTCATCACCAACAACTCTCCCATCTTGGGGAGAGCTATCTTCATCAACATCTTCACTAGAACCATCTCCTCTCAAACCCTCGTTCATCTCTTGTATCCAATCTTTGTATCAAAACCTTAGATTGGTACCTGTGGGTTGCTAGTAGTGTTGATTACTACTTGTAGTTGATGCTAGTTGGTTTATTTGGAGGAAGATCATATGTTCAGATCCATTATGCATATTAATACCCCTCTGATCATGAATACTACTATGTCCTGTGAGTAGTTGCTTTCGTTCCTGAGGACATGGGAAAAGTCTTGCTATTAGTAGTCATGTGAATTTGGTCTTCGTTCGATATTTTGATGAGATGTATGCTGTCTCTCCTCTAGTGGTGTCATGTGAACGTCGACTACATGACACTTCACCATTATTTGGGCCTAGAGGAAGGCATTAGGGAGTAATAAGTAGATGATGGGTTGCTAGAGTGACAGAAGCTTAAACCCTAGTTTATGCGTTGCTTCGTAACGGGCTTATTTGGACCCATATGTTTCAGGCTATGGTTAGGTTTACCTTAATACTTATTTGGTAGTTGCCGACGCTTCCATTAGAGGTTAATCATAAGCGTGAGGCTTGTCCAAGTAAGGGCAGCACCCAAGCACCGGTCCACCCACGTACCAAATTATCAAAGTACCGAACGCGAATTAGACGATCGTGATGAAAACTAGCTTGACGATAATTCCCATATGTCCTCGGGAGCGCTTTACCTTGTAGAAGAGTTTGTCGAGGCTTGTCCTTTGCTATAAAAAGGATTGGGCCACCTTGCTGCACCTATTTATTTTTACCGTTTGTCACTTGCTACCAATTATCTCATCACAAAACTATCTGTTACCTATTATTTCAGTGCTTGCAGAAAATACCTTACTGAAAATTGCCTATCATTTCCTTCTGCTCCTCGTTGGGTTCGACACTCTTACTTATCAAAAGGACTACGATAGATCCCATACACTTGTGGGCCATCAAGACTCTTTTCTGGCGCCCTTGCCGGGGAGTGAAGCGCCTTTGGTAAGTGGAATTTTGTAAGGAAAAATTTATATAGTGTGCTGAAATTTTTTGTCACTTGTTACTATGGCTCAGAATCCTTTGAGGGGCTTGTTCGGGGTATCTTCACCCCGAGCAGAAGAGCAAAGAGTTGCTCCTCAACCTATTGCACCTATTGAAAATGTTTCCTTTGAGATTCCTTCGTGTATGATAGAGAAACTACTTGAAAATCCCTATACAGGAGACATGACACTTCACCTCGATTTACATCTAATCTATGTGGATGAAGTTTGTGGATTTTTTAAGCTTGCAGGTATGCCCGAGGATGTTATCAAGAAGAAAGTTTTCCCTTTATCTTTGAAGGGAGATGTATTGGCATGGTTTAGGCTATGCGATGATATGGGATCTTGGAACTATAATCGTCTGAAGTTGGAATTTCATCAGAAGTTCTACCCTATGCACCAGGTTCATCGTGATCGTAATTATATTTATAATTTCTGGCCTCGCGAAGGAGAAAGCATCGCTCAAGCTTGGGGGAGGCTTAAGTCAATGTTATATTCATGCCCCAATCATGAGCTCTCAAGAGAAATGATCATTCAAAATTTTTATGCTCGGCTTTCTCATAATAATCGCTCCATGCTCGATACTTCTTGTTCTGGCTCTTATATGATGAAGACTATTGACTTTAAATGGGATTTATTGGAAAGGATTAAACACAACTCCGAAGATTGGGATCTCTATGAAGGTAAGGAGTCAGGTAAGACCCCTAAGTTTGATTGTGTTAATGCTTTTATGGCGACTGGTGTTTTCCGTGAGTTTAGCACTAAATATGGACTTGACTCTGAGATAGTAGCTTTTTTCTGTGAATCTTTTGCTGCTCATGTTGATTTTCCCAAGGAGAAGTGGTTTAAATACCATCCCCCTATTGAATTAAAATTAGTTGAACCTATTAAAGTTGAAGAAAATACTATCACTTATAATGTTGATCCTATTATACCTACCGCTTATATCGAGAAACCACCTTTCCTTGTTAGGATAAAGGATCATGCTCAAGCTTCAACTGTAGTTCGTAAGAGTAACACTAGAACACCTACACCCTCTGAGCAAATTAAAGTTGAACCTAGTGTTGCTATGGTTAAAGACCTCTTGGTAGAAGATTTAGATGGACATGTTATTTATCTCCAAGAAGATTTTGCTAGAATAGCCAAACCCAATGCTAGGAAAAAACATAAACCTGTTGTAGGCCTGCCTGTCATCTCTGTTAAGATAGGAGATCATTGCTATCATGGTTTATGCGACGTAGGTGCTAGTGCGAGTATTATCCCTCTTGATTTGTATAACGAAATCATGCATGATATTGCACCTATTGAGTTAGAAGGGATTGATGTTACTATTAAGCTTGCTAATAGAGATACTATTTCACCAGTTGGGATCGTTAGAGATATTGAAGTCTTGTGTGGGAAGGTTAAATACCCTGCTGATTTTCTTGTTCTTAGTTCCCCACAAGATGCTTTTTCCCCATTATATTTGGCAGACCCTTCTTGAATACCATTAATGCCAAGATAGACTGTGTGAAAGATATTGTCACCGTCGGATTAGGGGATACGTCTCATGATTTTAACTTTGCTAAATTCCGTAGACAACCCCTTGAAAAGCTACCACCCAGTAAGGATGAACTTATTGGTCTTGCTTCTATTGCCGTGCCACCTAATGATCCTTTAGAACAATACTTTCTAGACCACGAAAATGATATGCATATGAATGAGAGAAGGGAGATAGATGAAATATTCCTTACACAGGGACCCGTATTGAAAAATAGCTTGCCTATTGAAATCCTAGGGGATCCTCCTCCACCCAAGGGGGATCCCGTGTTTGAACTTAAACCCTTGCTTAATAATCTTAAGTATGTTTATCTTGATGAAAAGAAGATATATCCTGCTATTATTAGTGCTAACCTTTCAGAGCATGAAGAAGAAAGATTGTTGAAAACTCTGAAAAAGCACCGAGCTGCTATTGGATATACTCTGGATGATCTTAAGGGCATTAGTCCCACTATATGTCAACACAAGATAAAATTGGAAGAAAATGCTAAACCAGTTATTGATCATCAGAGACGGTTAAACCCTAAGATGAATGAAGTGGTAAGGAAGGAAATCCTAAAGCTTCTAGAAGCAGGTATTATCTATCCCATTGCTCATAGCTAGTGGGTAAGTCATGTCCATTGTGTTCCTAAGAATGGAGGTATGACTGTTGTCCCCAATGATAAAGATGAATTGATCCCGCAAAGAATAGTTACATGATATAGGATGGTAACTGATTTTCGTAAGTTAAATAAAGCTACTAAGAAAGATCATTACCCCTTGTCATTTATTGATCAAATGCTAGAAAGATTATCCAAACATACTCATTTCTGCTTTCTAGATGGTTATTCTGGTTTCTCTCAAATACCTGTGTCAAAGGAGGATCAAGAAAAGACCACCTTTACTTGTCCTTTCGGTACCTTTGCTTATACACGTATGCCTTTTGGTTTATGTAACGCACCTGCTACCTTTCAAAGATGCATGCTGTCGGGGGAAACTGTCCACCACGAACACCTATGGGACCGGAGCCCCTTCGTTTGTGCGGTAAGAGGGCGGAGGGAGCAAGAAGAGAAGATCGTAGTGAACACGCGGGCAGTTTACCCAGGTTCGGGCCGCGACGGGCGCGTAAAACCCTACTCCTGCTTGGTTTGTATTGAGTTGGAGAGCCCGGGAGCTTGAAGAACTAGCTACACCGGGCGTATGAGTGATCTAGGTTCCGAACCCCCTCCACGTTGTGCATGGGCCTCCTTTTATAGTGCAAGGGGTCACCGACAGGTGTCAACGTAGGAGAAAGGGTAAAAATGTAAAAGAGGTGGTAGTTGTAACAGTGCGGGAATAGTGGAGCTACAGTGCGTGAACAGTGGTCGCTACCTACTTTGACAGTGGGGGACAAGGGCAATTAATGCCCGTCGCCGTCGACCCCAAAAGCTCCCGCCCTTGCGTCTCCATTTGCCACGGCGATGGCTTTACCACCGTGGAGTGCCACCGTGTCCCCCAGGCTGCACAGCCATCCGCCACGCGTCCCTGGAGAGGCCCCAGGGCGACGCGTGGGCCGATGAGCTGGAGCGCGGGCACACAGTGCAACTCTCCCGGCAAGCACCTTGCCGGGGTCTTGACCTTGCCGGGCCCGGGAGCTTGCCGGGCTCTGAAGCTTGTCGCTCCCCGGGCCCTCGCCGGGACGCATATAGTGCCGAGGCGTGTCTTCTATGATGGAATCTCCTAGTCTTCCTGGCAAGTTCCTCTTGCCAGGGCCTTGCGTGAGTGAGGTAATCTTGAGCCTGGAACGGCCTTCCCGGCAAGCTCCACTTGCCGGGGTCTCGATCTTCTGTCTTGTATACTTTGTTTTTGAATGGTTTTATATGGAGCAGGAAGGTCTCCGGCGAGCACGTGGTAAGCCCTGCCACGGGAAGCTGCTACTGTCCGTGCACAAGTTGGGGTACTGAGGTACCCCTACCTTAGTACACCGACAGGAGCCCCCGGGCCTGGGCCACACACGGTGCCGAGCGCTGTTGGGCCAGGCCCAAAACAGTGCACGGACACACGCGGCCCACGGCGTGCCGAATCCACTTCCGCATCCGCCGCGTCCCCCCGTAACGGCACGCGTCGATTGCGGCGTCGTGGGATGGGACGTGGCCACGTTCTTTTAATGGAAAGAGCGAAACGCCCCCCACTTCCCCATAAAAGCAGAGGAAGCAGGAGCGGTTCCCCTCCTACGCTTTCATTGCATCTTCTTCCATCTCCAGAGATCCCCTTTGCGCTCCGCCTCCACAGCTCCCCCGCCGTCTTTCGCATCTCCGGCGCCGCCGGGCTCTTCGTCCCCCTTCCTCCGCCGCCTCCGCCATGGCCCCGAAGACCGAGAAGGCGAAGGCGGAGAAGGCCAAGAAGGAGAAATCGGAGCAAGCGGCGAGGCTTACCGCGTATCGGAAGCGGAATCTCGTCTTCCCGCCGAGGCTCAGCGCGCGGGAGCTCTGGAACAAGTATTACTTGTTCTGGTCCAAGGGAACCAAGGCGCACCCCCGCACTCGAGCTTATCCGGCCGCCGCCAAGGACAACTACCCCGGCGGGTACTATTTCTTCGCAGCCTTCTTCCACTGCGGTCTTTGCCCTCCTTTTTCTGAATTCTTCTGTGACATAATGCACACCTACGGCCTCCACCTTCTTGACTTCACCCCCAACGCCATCCTCACGATGGCGGTTTTCGCACACATGTGCGAAAACTATATAGGAATACACCCAAACGTAGCGCTGTTTAGGCACTTCTTCACCCCTAGAGCAGAGGCCGGCGCCCCCCTCTCCGGAGGAATATCTTGGGTTTTTCGTCTGAACAAGAAGGAGTCCTACTTGCCGGGGGAGCTCCGCGGCAAGTGGGAGGAGTGGCGCGCGGACTGGTGCTGGATTGTCGAGGACCAGCCACAATCCTTCACCGCGCCGCGCACAACGCCCATCGTGCGCGGCAGGGATTGGAGCGAGCTGGATTCGGACAACAACAAGCTTGACATCGCCCTCATCAGGATTCTGCGTCTTCGGGTAGCTAGGTTGTCTGTCGCAGAAGTGGGCACAGACTTCCTCCGCCGCCGCATCGCCCCTCTCCAAGACAGGAAAAGGCCGGCCTGGGAGTACGGCAACTCGGCGGATATCATGAGGCTGCGCCCCGGGCTCAACTTTAACTTCACGTCGCTGGAGCTGAAGGGGATGGTCCGGGAGCTATTTAAGCACGACCCGGCCCACCCGGAATGGTTCAGGGGTCCCCGGGGAGTGGTGCCCCTCTGCAACAGTACAGCCAGGGATAACCTCCGCGCCATGATGCCCGCGTGCGACTCGCACGGCGTCGACCGCACGTGGATTCCGCCCAAGCCGGACGTCGTCTTGAACCTCTTCGACAACCTGGTGGAGGTGGCGAAGAACAAGAACGAGACCCGGGAGCTGACACGGGACACCACCGACCAGGAGATAGCATACATAGCTTCTCGGGTTGAAGAGGCCGCTGCAGCCGCAGCGGCAGGAGAGTTCGGCTACACGCCCGAGGAGGCAGATGCCGCGGAAGCGTCCTGCCAGGCAGAGGAGGCGGAGATCCGCAGGCTACTGAAGCTGCCTCCCGACGAGCTCGCCGGGGTCCCATCCTTGAGGCACTCCGGGATCATCGGAATCCAGACGGAGGCCGCGGCGAGAGGCAACGCCGCCGGAGGGAACAGGGGCGCCGCAGGGAGCGGAGGCGCCGGGGGGAGCGGAGGCGCCGGAGGGAAAGAGGCCGCAGCGCAGGGCGCTGGGCCCAGCAAGTCAGCCGGGGAGGAGGAGGAGGAGGACGACGCCGAGGCCGCCGAGGACTCCGACGAGTCCCTGGGGCTATACGCCGACGACCTCTCCTCGTCGTCGGAGACCTCCCCGCCCCGGGCGAGCCCTAGGCGCTCTCCACTGAAGCGTCTCCGGAAGACGGCGACGGGGGCGAGGGCGCAGGCGCCCCGGCAACAACCAGCTCGCCGGGCAGCGCGAGCTCCCCGGGGGAGTCAAGCTGCGCCGGGGGCGACCGGCGCACCAGCCACGGCGGAGGCGGCCCGCGCGCAGGCCACGGCGGAGGTGCCCCGCAAGCAGGCCACAACAGAGGCGCCTCGCAAGTCGGCGCCGAGCAGACAGGAGTCTTCACGGGGCGGAGCGGCGGCTTCGCCCGCTCCCCGGGCCCCGGCGACCACAGGGGCTGGGTCTTCGCAGCCCCCAGCCCCAGGGACCGCCAAGCGCCCGAGGGAGTCTTCGCCTCCCGCTCCTCGCGCAGACGCGCCCCAGGTGGAGTTTGACTTCTCCGCCTTGAGCGACGACGACGAGGAGGAACAGGAGTAAGAACTCGAGATCCTTCATCTTCTCAAATTTCGTCTTGATTATTGTTGATGCTAATCTTGTTTCCTGCTTTGATTTCAGGACCTTGGCGGAGCGAGCGGCAAAGAAAGCCAAGGTGCCTGTGGTCGAAGTCGCGGACGACTCGCCCGTCGCGGCGACTGGGGACGCGCCGGAGCCAAGCCTGCCGGACCCGAGCGCTGCTCCGAGGAGCAGCCCCCAGCGCAGCCCCCAGCGTAAGTCTGGATTCTGTACTTTCGCTCGTCGGGCGCGCTTGGAGATTTTGTCTTGCTCTAACGCCTTGATGCTTTTGTCTTGACTTGTGCAGAGGTGGAGCCACAGCCGCAGGAGCGTCCGGAGGTCGCTCCCGAGGAGCCGCAGGCCCCGCCGTCCCCGCCAAGGCCGAACTCCCCGGCAAGGGAGAGCGCTCTGCCAAGGGCGGGTACTCCGCCAAGGGCGAGTACCCCGCCAAGGGCGAGCAGCCCGGCGAGGGCGGCCACTCCGCCAAGGCAGAGCTCCCCGGCGAGGGAGCCCGCCGCCGACGACGTCCGCCAAGGTAAGTTTTGTAGCTTTGTCACCTTGGATTCGTCTCTTTTTGGATATTTGCTTGAACTTCTTTTGCTTTTTCTTCTTCTTCTAGATCCTCCTCCCCCCGAGCAGATGGAGACGGAAGTCATCGTCATCGAGGAGGAGGGCGCGCAGGGCGGCGGCGGCGACGCCCCTGTCGCCGATGACACGGCGGGAGCCGCCGAGCCGGCTGCGCAGGAGACCGCTCCGGCTGCGGACGCAGCGGCCGGGGAGGGGGACGGCGACCGCACTGCCGGCCCGGAGGCGGCAGGAGCATCAAGTGCTGCGCCGGCCGCCGACCCCTCCGCCGGAAAGGAGCAGGCCGGCTACTACCTTGAAGCCCCCAACGGCGTATTTATCCAAGTGCCGTGGGGTTCTTCGTCGCGAGCCCCGGCGGAGGGCGAGGCCTTTGATGGGGAGGTCCTCGCCTCCGCGGGCTTGAAGATCGTCGAGGCGCCCGGCGGAAGCGACGGGCCCGAGGAGGAGAAGCTGCTTCACCAGCTCCTGGCCCTTTACCGGGCCAGGCAGGCGAAGCTTGCTTCTCGGGAGGCCCTAGCCGCCAAGGCCGCCGCTGAGATGGAGAAACGCGCGGCGGAGCTCAGCGCCGCCAACCAGGCTGCCCTTCGCGAGGTGGTGGAGGAGCGCGAGCGGCTCGCCGGGGAATATCAAGAGTGGCTGCTGGAGAAGGCCGAGGCCGAAGAGCAGCAGCGGCTCGCCGGGGTGGAGCTGTCCCGGCGAGAAGGAGAGCTCGCCCAGCGGAAGGTCAACCTCGACTCCCACGAGGAAGACCTTGCCGCTCGGGAGCAGGCCCTTGGCGGGGAGCTGAAGGAGGCGAGAGCTGCCGTGGCTACCGCGGAGACCGCCAAGGAGGAGCTTGCCGCCAAGGTCGCGCAGCTGGAGGAGTCGCTGAAGGCGAGTGTGGAGAGGGTCGCCGCGCTCAACACAGAGCGCGAGAAGGACGCCCACACCAACTCAGAACTCCAGGTGCGTCTTTCTGAGAAGGGCGACGAGTTGAAGGCCGCCAAGGACTCCATCGAGGATCTGGAGCTGAAGGTCTCCACGCTGAAGGACTCGCTTGACGCCGTCCGGGATCGGGAGACCAAGTTGAAGGAGGAGCTCCGCAAGGAGCGAACCTTGGTGGACAGCGCCAACAAAGCGGCCGAGAACTTCCGCCGTACCGTTGAGGTATGGACCGAGGACTTGGTATCTTCCGCGTCCAACATTGACCAAGAGCTGCTGGCGCTGAAGCTGGAGCATCTCATCTACTCCCCGGATCCAAACCTCCCTCACAGCGCCAAGCTCAGCCTCTTTTTCAGGGGAATCGCGCCGGCCCTTTCAGATCTTCGGAAGAAGATTCCCGCGCAGCTGGCCGAGGAGTCGCGCCGGCTCTGCACGGGAACCTTGGAGCGTGTGCTGACGAAGATTGTATACCGCAACCACGGCATAAACCTCACCAACGTTCTTCGCAGCTTGCCGGCCGATGCGAACATGGAGGCGCTGAAGGAGCAGGTCGCCCACATCATCGCCAAAGTGAACAAGATCTCTAGGATCGAGGGCGACCGCGTAGATTAGGCCTCCTTTATCTTTATCTCTTTTTGTTGCTGCATAGGGTGTTATGAACTCATTAATTATTGCGACAAGTTATCCTTTGTAAGATATTTATCTTATTTTGATCAATCAGTGCAATGTTATCTTCCTTGTCTTGGTCCTTTACTTTGTATGCTTTTCACCCTACGCTCCCGGGGAGCTTGCCGGCAAGGGGCCTTTGCCGCGAGCGCTGAATGCCTAACTCTGAGCAGCCTGCTGGCCAAGGTCTCACCGGCAAGCAACCTTGCCGCAGCTAGTCGCAACGCACTTAGCTTGCTGAGCGAACTCGAAAACGAAGTAAGGGCGCGACACTTGTCGCAGCTGACTTAAATCGTTGAGCGTACTCGGAAACAAGACAAGGGTGCGGCTAGCTACGGGTAGGTTCCTCCGCGCACAGGTTTTCCATACAAAGTGTGATCGTTCAAGGAAGACAACTAAAATTTAAAAATTTGAACTGGTCAAATTCTAATAACTTATCTTTCATATGCTGCTTGCTTCTTGGTAAGGCTTCTCTTTCTTGAACAGCACTTGGTTCCTCTTCCATCTCCTTCCCCCCCGGCAAACTTGTGCGCGAGGAACGTTCCTTTTGCTTAAGAGGCAAGGAAAAAGAAGAGGGAAACAAGGATATGGCCTTTCGGCGTGCTAATGCTTACCGGATGTGTATGTTGCACAATATGCCAAATAACACATGCAAATAGCAAAGAAAAGCATGCAAAAGGCAATCAGTGCAAAACACAAAAACTTTACTGATGCACGGGGTCTGCGCCCGGCTTTGTACAAAGGGTTACATGCAACAGCGGCAAAGCTTGTACAAAAGGTGGTTGCCGGAGCGGATCACGGCAACCACGCCTTATGGGTGAAACTTGCGAAGATGCTCTATGTTCCAGGAGTTGCTCACCGGTAAGCCTTCTTCGGTCTCAAGGCGGACAGCGCCGGGCCTTGTGACTTGTCTCACCCGATAAGGGCCTTCCCACTTCGGCGTCAACTTGTTGGAATTCTTGGCGGACTGAACGCGCCGAAGAACAAGGTCGCCTTCCTCGAGACTCCTGGCCTTGACCTTGCGGCTATGGTAGCGACGCAAGGCTTGCTGGTATCGAGCAGCTCGTACAGCAGCCTGGAGACGTCCCTCCTCGAGGAGCAATGCATCATCTTGTCGCAGTTGCTCTTGCTCGAGCTCATCATAAGCGAGCACTCGAGGAGATCCGTATACGAGTTCCGTGGGGAGAACTGCCTCTGCTCCATAGACTAGAGCAAAGGGTGTCTGTCCGGTGGCTCGACTTGGTGTCGTTCTGATTGACCAAAGAGCCGCCGGTAGCTCCTCTATCCAATTTCTTCCGCACCTGCGCAGCCTGTCAAAGGTCCTTGTTTTGAGTCCGCGCAGCACTTCAGCATTGGCCCTCTCCGCTTGACCGTTGCTCCTCGGGTGAGCAACAGAAGCGAAACAGACCTTGGCGCCAAGGTCTTGGACGTACTGTATGAAGGTGCGACTAGTAAATTGTGTACCGTTGTCGGTGATGATCCTGTTGGGGATTCCGAAACGGCAAACAATTGACCTGAAGAACCTGACCGCTGACTGTGCTGTCACCTTTCTCACTGGCTCCACTTCTGGCCACTTTGTGAACTTGTCGATTGCGACGTACAAGTACTCAAAGCCCCCGACGGCTCGGGGGAAGGGGCCGAGGATATCGAGCCCCCAGACCGAGAAGGGCCAGGACAAAGGAATTGTTTGGAGAGCTTGAGCTGGTTGATGAATTTGTTGTGCATGGAACTGGCACGCTTCACACTTGGTTACTAGTGCAGTTGCATCTTGGAGGGCTTCTTGCCAAAAGAACCCTTGCCGGAAAGCTTTCCCGGCAAGCGCCCTTGCGCCAATGTGGTGGCCGCATATGCCTCCGTGTATTTCCGCCAACAGCTTCTGTCCATCTTCCCTGGAGATGCACTTCAGTCTGACCCCATTGAGCCTTCTTCTGTACAGCTCGTTATCCACGAACTGGTACATACTTGACTGCCTGGTTATCTTCTCTATTTCTTCTGGGTCGTCGGGAAGTTCTCCAGTTTGCAGAAAACGGACGATCTGCTGCGCCCATGCCGGCGCTTGGGGCTCAACGGCAAGGACTAAAGGCATGAGGGCCGCTGCGGGGACCTCGGCTTCTACGGCAAGAACCTCTGGCTCTGCCGGAGCTGAAGGTCCCCCGGCAAGCTCGCCGGAGCGAGGCTTGTCGGGAACGCTTGCTTCAACTGCACAGACCCGAGGATCTGCAGGAGCAAACTGTTCCTCAACGTTCTGGTTGTTGATCTTGGGGACCTTGGCGGCGGTTTCAGGAAGATCCGCCGGCAAGTAGTCGCCGGAGACCAACTTTCTCTTCTTGGACTGCCCTATAGATGGTGTAACGGATGGTTGAGTCAGCTTGAGCAAGAAGGTTCCTGGTTCCACAGGTAACTTCATCGAAGCACACTTTGAAAGGCCATCTGCTATTTCATTCTGAGCTCTCGGGACGTGCTCCATCTGCAGACCTTCAAAGTGCTCCTCAAGCTTCCTCACTTCATCTACATAAGCTTCCATCAAAGGGCTCTGATAACTCTTGTTAATTTGCCGGACCACCAACTGAGAATCTCCCCGCACAATCAGCTTCCTGATTCCAAGTTCGGCCGCAATCCTGAGGCCGGCAAGCAAGCCTTCATATTCAGCAGTGTTGTTTGTCGCTTGCTCCCTGGGAAAGTGCATCTGGATAACATATTTGAGGTGTTCTCCGGTGGGCGCGATGAGTACCACGCCAGCACCGGCGCCTTGCAGCGAGAAGGCACCATCAAAATACATTACCCATTCACTTGTCGCTTCTTGTACGGGTGTACTTGTTTCTTGGACTTCTTCATCGGGCGTTGGGGTCCACTCAGCTATGAATTCCGCCAAAGCTCGGCTCTGTATGGTTGAAGTACTTTCAAACTTGAGTCCAAAGCTCGACAGCTCCAGTGCCCAGTCAACGATCCTGCCTGTTGCTTCTGGATTGTGCAATATCCTCTTCAGCGGAAAGCGAGTGACCACTGTTATCTCGTGTGCTTGGAAGTAATGGCGCAGCTTTCTCGAGGCCATGAGGAGGCCGAAAAGCAACTTTTGCACACCAGAGTATCTTGATCTAGCCCCTTGGAGAAGGGAACTTACAAAATACACTGGGCGCTGCACCATCTTCTTCCGCACCTCATCCTGTTCCTGCGCAGAGTTGTCCTTGTCGGAGCCAGGGCTTGTCGGAGCAGCCCCCTGCTTGTCGCTGGACTCGCTTGCCGGTGGTGTAGCCTCCTCGTCGGACTCCCTCTCCGCTACTAACGCAGCACTAACCACCTGGTTGGTTGCCGCTAGGTACAGCAGCAACTTTTCCTGTGGTCTAGGTGCGACAAGTATTGGAGTGGAGGACAGGTACCGTTTCAAATCTTGCAGCGCTGCCTCCGCTTCCGGAGTCCACTTCATGGGACCTGCCTTCTTCAAGATTTTGAAGAAAGGTAGGGCGCGTTCTGCAGACTTCGAAATGAACCTACTGAGGGCAGCCACACAACCTGCAAGCCTTCTGACATCCTTGACGCGCTTCGGGGCCTCGATCTGCTCAATGGCTTTAATCTTGTCGGGGTTAGCTTCAATCCCCCTCTGTGACACAAAGAACCCGAGAAGCTTGCCGGAGGGAACTCCAAAGACGCACTTCTCGGGGTTCAACTTGAGCTGTATCCTGCGCAGGTTCTGAAAAGTTTCTTCCAAATCTTGGATCAGGGTTTCTTTGCTCTTACTCTTTACCATGATGTCATCCATGTAAGCCTCTACATTTCTGTGGATCTGTGGTTCGAAAGCAGTGTGCACTACCCTTGCAAATGTTGATCCTGCATTCTTCAGTCCAAATGGCATGCGTATGAAGCAATAAGTGCCACATGGAGTGATAAATGCAGTCTTCTCTTCATCCTCTTTGGTCATAAAGATCTGGTGGTAGCCTGAATATGCATCAAGAAAACAGAGTAGCTCACATCCGGCAGTGGAGTCAACGATCTGGTCAATGCGCGGCAAAGGGAATGGATCCTTGGGACATGCTTTATTCACATCGGTGAAGTCTATACACAGTCTCCACTTCCCGTTGGCCTTGCGCACGACGACTGGGTTCGCTAACCACGTCGGATGGATCACACCTCTAACTAGGCCTGCTGCCTCTAGCTTCTTGATCTCTTTGTTGATGAACTCTTGGCGCTCCACGGCCTGCTTCCTCACTTTCTGCTTGACGGGCCGCGCATGAGGACAAACAGCAAGCTTGTGCTCAATTACCTTCCTGGGAACACCGGGGATGTCAGATGGCTGCCAGGCAAACACATCGACATTCGCCCGCAGGAAGGCAACGAGCGCGCTTTCCTATTTGCTGTCAAGTGTGGCACTGATGGTGAAGGTACCACCAGTGCCGTCCTCCTTGGCGGACACCTTCTTGGTTGCCGGAGGAGCGGCCATTCCCTTCTTACACTTGCCGGTGGAGCTCGATGGAACGTCCTCGACGGTAGCGCAGCACTCCGAAGAGGTGCGGTTGCCGGAGTGGGCCCCAGAGCACTTGCCGGACTTGGTCTTCGTCTTCTTCCCCCCGGGAGCTTCAGCGGCAAGTGTATCCTTCTCTGCCGCAGCTGCCGCATCCCGGTAGATCTTGTCGGCGCAGACAAGCGCATCTTTCTTGTCGCCATGGACCGTGATGACGCTTATCGGCCCCGGCATCTTGAGTACGTTGTAAGCATAGTGGGAAGCTGCCATGAACTTAGCGAGGGCGGGACGGCCGAGTATTCCGTTGTATGGCAACGGAATATCAGCGACGTCGAAGGTGATGCGCTCAGTTCTGAAGTTGAGCTCCCCGCCAAAGGTCACCGGCAGAGTGATCTTCCCCTTGGGCTTGCTCCTTCCCGGGTTGATTCCTTGGAAAGAACCGGTCTCTTCGAGCTCTCCATCTGGGATTTGGAGTTTCTTGATCACAACAGAGGAGATCAAGTTCAGCCCGGCCCCGCCGTCAACCAACATTTTGGTGACCTTGAGGTTGCGGATGGTGGGTGAGACCAGCATCGGCAAGCACCCGACCGCCGTGGTGCGGTCAGGGTGATCCTCAAGATCGAAAATGATGGGCGTGCTGGACCATTTGAGGAGCCTGCGCGACTCCACGGGCGGCTCTGCTGCGTTCACCTCGCGCACCCACTGCTTGAGCTGGCGGTGGGAGGTGTGCAGAGAGGCGCCACCGTCGACGCACAGGACCTCCGTGGCCTTCTGGAACTCCTGCTCGCTGTTATCCTCGTCCTCCATGTCTTCGTCGTCGTCCTCTTCATCCTTGTCGCGGCCCCGGGGAGGTCGATCACCTTGCCGCTGCTTGGCCTTGCCGCGGCGTCCTCCCCGACCATTGAACGGCCGCTTCTTGCTTGGCTCTCCCCCGCCACCTTGGGCCTTCTCCTTGTCGCGCCTCTCGTACTCAGCTTTCTGCTGCTCGACGAGGTACTCGACGCGTTTGCAGTTGGAGAGGTCGTGGCCCTTGGTGCGGTGGATCTTGCAGTATTACTTGTCGGAGGCGTCCTGCTTGTCGGCCGCCGCCACAGGGGCAGGCTCCTTGCCGGAGCTGCCAGCCTGTGTTTGCTTGGCGGGAGCTTCCTTGCCGGACTTCTCGACGGCAAGCACCTCCTTCTTGTTTTTCCTTCTATTGTTCCACCGCCGGCTCTTCTTTGCCGGGGCGACGTCGTCGCTGTCGCTTCCTCCTGCGCCAGCATCTTCCCCGGGGAGTCTCCTCCCCTCTTCTGCACGTGCGCACTTATCAGCTAGAGCGTAGAGCTCGCTGACATCCCGAATCTTGGTCATCGCCATTTCTTCACGCATGCGGCGGTTACGCACGTTCTGGTGGAACGCGCTGATAACCGCGGCAGGGTGGACGTCGGGGATGTTGTGCTGTACACGGCTGAAGCGTTGGGTGTACTTGCGCAGGGATTCTCCTTCCTTCTGGGCCAGAATGTGGAGATCGCTCTCCTGGCCGTGGGGTTTGTGGCCGCCCGTGAAGGCGCCAACAAATTGGTGGCAAAGGTCTGCCCAAGAAGAAATGGAGCCTTCCGGCAAGTGCATAAGCCACGAACGAACGTTCGGCTTAAGCACGAGCGGGAAGTAGTTTGCCAAAATCTTCTCGTCGCGCCCCCCGGCAGCCTGCACCGCGATGGTGTAGATGCTGAGGAATTCCGAGGGGTGCGTCTTGCCGTCGTACTTCTCCGGTACGTCGGGCTTGAAATTCTTCATGCTGGGCCACTGGACGCGCCGCAGCTCGCGGGTGAACGCAGGGCAGCCTGCCGCGTACGGCAAGTCGCCTGGTTCACCGGGCGCGCGCGCGTCGACAGCGTTCCCAGCCCTCTGGTCTGATTGTCGCCGAGCTTCTCGGCGGCGCTCGATCGTTGTCCGAGCGTCTTCTTGTCGCCGGTCGTCAAGGACCTGGCGCTGGTCCCGACGGGCCCGCGGATCCGACGACGCCGTGGAGCCGTCGTCGGTGTTGTTCCGGCGGTGCGACGTCTTCTGCTTCCGCGGCGGGGAGTGCACGGTCGTCGCACCCCCGGCGGTCTTGTCGCCGTCGGCCTTCGTCTTCTCAGCTTGCCGCGGCCGCGAGGTCGCCGGCTGCTGTGGAGAGTCGTTGTTGGCGAAGGCGATCAGGCTCTGGATGGTAGCCCTCCAGTCTTCGGCCTTGTCTGCCGCTGGAGGGAAGTCGAGGAGCAGTTGTGCCCTTGCGAGCGCTTCTGCTGGAGTGGAGGGGAGCGGGGGCGAGCGGTGCGAGGAGCGGGATATGCTCGGACTTCTAACAGCGTTAGAAGGAGCAGGGTCCCGCCCCGGCGACCGTGCCTTACTGGTGCCCGGACGGCGGTCCGGAGCGTCCCGCGAGCCTCCGGTTTGCCCTTGTCCCAGCAAGCGGATACCACCTCCTGTGGAATGGCGCTGCTGGGTCGTCGTATGCTGAGATGGACGCGGCGCGTCCACGGAGACCGAGGCTCGGTCGTCCGTCCTGTCCTTGGATTTGGTGGCGCCGCGAGTGTCCTCGCCGGCGACCACCCTTCCGACGGCGTCTCCCCCGCCCACCGTTGGCTCTGGTGGCGGCGAATGAGACGCAGACGGGCCTCCGACCTCCGAAGCCTTCTTTTTCGGGGCCATGGTGCTGTTGCTGATGAAGTTGCTGATGAAACTGGAGAGGTTGATGAAGAATGCGCCCGCGTGAACGCCGGATCAGATTCGCACAACCTCGACGCCCCCTACCTGGCGCGCCAAAGATGTCGGGGGAAACTGTCCACCACGAACACCTATGGGACCGGAGCCCCTTCGTTTGTGCGGTAAGAGGGCGGAGGGAGCACGAAGAGCAGATCGTAGTGAACACGCGGGCAGTTTACCCAGGTTCGGGCCGCGACGGGCGCGTAAAACCCTACTCCTGCTTGGTTTGTATTGAGTTGGAGAGCCCGGGAGCTTGAAGAACTAGCTACACCGGGCGTATGAGTGATCTAGGTTCCGAACCCCCTCCACGTTGTGCATGGGCCTCCTTTTATAGTGCAAGGGGTCACCGACAGGTGTCAACGTAGGAGAAAGGGTAAAAATGTAAAAGAGGTGGTAGTTGTAACAGTGCGGGAATAGTGGAGCTACAGTGCGTGAACTGTGGTCGCTACCTACTTTGACAGTGGGGGACAAGGGCATTTAATGCCCGTCGCCGTCGACCCCAAAAGCTCCCGCCCTTGCGTCTCCGTTTGCCACGACGATGGCTTTACCACCGTGGAGTGCCACCGTGTCCCCCAGGCTGCACAGCCATCCGCCACGCGTCCCTGGAGAGGCCCCAGGGCGACGCGTGGGCCGATGAGCTGGAGCGCGGGCACACAGCGCAACTCTCCCGGCAAGCACCTTGCCGGGGTCTTGACCTTGCCGGGCCCGGGAGCTTGCCGGGCTCTGAAGCTTGTCGCTCCCCGGGCCCTCGCCGGGACGCATATAGCGCCGAGGCGTGTCTTCTATGATGGAATCTCCTAGTCTTCCTGGCAAGTTCATCTTGCCAGGGCCTTGCGTGAGTGAGGTAATCTTGAGCCTGGAACGGCCTTCCCGGCAAGCTCCACTTGCCGGGGTCTCGATCTTCTGTCTTGTATACTTTGTTTTTGAATGGTTTTATATGGAGTAGGAAGGTCTCCGGCGAGCACGTGGTAAGCCCTGCCACGGGAAGCTGCTACTGTCCGTGCACAAGTTGGGGTACTGAGGTACCCCTACCTTAGTACACTGACACATGCTAGCTATATTCTCTGATTGTTGAGGTGTTCATGGATGATTTCTCCGTTTACGGAACTTCTTTTGATTTGCTTAAGCAACCTTGATCGAGTTTCGTAGAGATGTGAAGACACTAACCTTGTCTTGAATTGGGAGAAGTGCCACTTTATGGTTAATGAAGGCATTGTCTTGGGACATAAATTTTTTGAAAGAGGTATTGAAGTTGACAAAGCTAAAGTGGATGCTATTGAAAATATGCCATGCCCTAAGGATATCAAAGGTATACGAAGTTTCCTTGGTCATGACGGGTTTTATAAGGGGTTCATCAAGGAATTCTCCAAAATTTCCAGGCCTCTGACTAATCTTTTACAGAAAGATATTCCTTTTGTCTTTGATGATGATTGTCTAGAAGCATTTGAAATACTTAAGAAAGCATTGATCTCTGCACCTATTGTCCAGCCTCCTGACTGGAATTTACCCTTTGAGATTATGTGTGATGCTAGTGATTATGTTGTAGGAGCTGTTTTAGGGCAAAGAGTTGATAAGAAGTTGAATGTTATCCAGTATGCTAGTAAAACTCTAGATAGTGCCCAAAGAAATTATGCTATCACTGAGAAAGAATTCTAGCAGTTGTGTTTGCTTGTGATAAGTTTAGACCCTATATCGTTGATTCTAAAGTAACTATTCACACTGATCATTCTGCTATCTAATACCTTATGGAAAAGAAAGATGCTAAACCTAGACTTATTAGATGGGTTCTCTTGCTGCAAGAATTTGACTTGCATATTATTGATAGAAAGGGAGCTGAGAACCCCGTAGCAGATAACTTGTCTAGGTTAGAGAATATACTTGATGACCCACTAGCTATTGATGATAGCTTCCCTGATGAACAACTAGCTGTCATAAATACTTCTTGTACTACTCCTTGGTATGCTGATTATGCTAATTATATTGTTGCTAAGTTTATACCTCCTAGCTTCACATACCAGCAAAAGAAAAAGTTCTTCTATGATTTGAGACATTACTTTTGGGATGACCCACATCTTTATAAAGAAGGAGTAGATGGTATTATTAGACGTTGTGTGTCTGTGCATGAACAGGAACATATCTTACGCAAGTGCCACTCCGAAGCTTATGGAGCACACCATGCGGGAGACAGAACTGCACACAAGGTATTGCAATCCGGTTTTTATTGGCCTACTCTCTTCAAGGATGCCCGTAAGTTTGTCTTATCATGTGATGAATGTCAAAGAATCGGTAATATTAGTAGACATCAAGAAATGCCTATGAATTATTCACTTGTTATTGAACCATTTGATGTTTGGGGCTTTGATTATATGGGACCTTTTCCTGCCTCTATTGGGTACACACATATCCCAGTTGCTGTTGATTACATTAATAAGTGGGTAGAAGCTATTCCAACTAGTAGTGCTGATCATAACACCTCTATGAAGATGCTTAAAGAAGTTATATTTCCAAGGTTTGGAGTCCCTAGATATCTGATGACTGATGGTGGTTCACACTTTATTCATGGTGCTTTCCGTAAGATGCTTGCTAAGTACGATGTCAACCATAGAATTGCATCACCCTATTACCCACAGACTAGTGTTCAGGTAGAACTAAGTAATAGGGAGTTGAAATTAATCTTGCAGAAGACAGATAATAGGTCTAGAAAGAATTGGTCCAAGAAACTAGATAATGCCTTATGGGCCTATAGAACTGCATACAAAAATCCTATGGGTATGTCTCCATATAAGATGGTTTATGGAAAAGCTTGTCACTTACCTCTTGAGCTAGAACATAAGGCATATTGGGCTATCAAAGAGCTCAATTATGATTTCAAACTTGCCAGTGAAAAGAGGCTATTTGATATTAGTTGTCTCGATGAATGGAGAACCCAGGCTTACGAGAACGCCAAGTTATTTAAAGAAAAGGTTAAAAGATGGCATGACAAAAGAATAGAAAAGCGTGAGTTCAACGCAGGTGATTATGTTTTGCTATTCAACTCTCGTTTAAGATTTTTTGCAGGAAAACTTCTCTCCAAGTGGGAAGGACCTTACGTTATCGAGGAGGTCTACCGTTCCGGTGCCATAAAGATCAACAACTTCGAAGGTACAAATCCTAAAGTGGTGAATGGTCAAAGGATCAAACATTATATCTTAGGTAATCCTATAAATGTTGAAACTAATATTATTGAAACCATAACCCCGGAGGAATACATAAGGGACACTTTCCAGAATGATTCAGCCTCCGAAAAGGAAGAGGTACGTGATACGGTAAGTAAACCGACTCCAAAACATTTCTAAAGGCAATTTTTCTCCGTTTTGGAATATTTAGGCAAATAGAAAAATAAACCGCAGTCCGGAGGAGACACGAGGTGGCCTCGAGGGCGCGCCCCCTGCCTCGAGGGCACCCCGTGTCTCCCTAGACTCCGTTTTCTTGTGGGTTACTCCTTTCGTGCTGGAAAAATTCATTATATATACTCCCGAAGGTTTTGACCTCTGTATCACGCAGAATTCCTCTGTTTTTGTTTCGAGCTATTTTCTGCTAGGGTTAGAGAAGCTAGGCATCATGTCGTCTCCCTCCTCCAACAACTAAGGCAATGATGCTTGGCTAATGAAGATAGATCTGAAGAGGGAAGGACCCGAGGAGATCCACAAGGAGAAGAAGATCAAGATGGAGGTGGAGGATCCGGCTCCGGCAGCGGGAGAAGAAGACACCTCTAAATCCCTTCCTAATCACTTTACCTCAACTTAGCTAGAAGCTTTCAGGATGATTGAGTTAGCTCAGATTCGCAACAAGCATCTCACGAGTGAAAATCTTTTGTTGAAGGATTACATAGCTGCTCTCAAAGGTATTATCCGCAAGCTGGAAGATCTCCTACGCTCGATATATGAGGATCTCCTACGATCGATATCATCACCAACCCCGAAGAAGGAGACATAATCATATGGGTATGGGCACTCCCCTTGGCAACTGCCAAGCTTGGGGGAGTGACCCCGGTATCGTATCACCATCACCCCTATCTTTACTGTTTTACTTAGTTCAATCCTTTTGGTAGTATCTTGATCTATTAGAATAAAGTTAGCATGATCTAGTTGTGAGCTTTTGCTTTGTGAGCTTTATCCTTTGTAATCGAGTCCGTGAGCTATATAATAAAGATTAGTGTTGAGTCAAGGGCTTGATTTCCTCACTTGGGTCATGATAAAAAAGAACGAAAACAAAAAGAGAATCAAAGAGATCATATCGATCTTATGGGAAGCAATGACTTCACATATAAGAGTATGATAAATAAAAGTTGTTGGGAGGTGACAAACATAGTTTTGGTCATCGTTGCAATTAATAGGATGTAATAAAAGAAGAGAGGCTTGACATACAAATATACTATCCTGGACATCTTTTATGATTGTGATCACTCATTAAAGTATGCCATGCTAAAGAGTTGATGTTGGACAAGGAAGACACCATAATGGGTTATGTCTTCTTATATCCGAAATAAAGTATATTGTCATGGATCTTCCAACATGTTGACCTTGCCTTTCCCTCTTATGCTATCCAAAACTCCTCGCACTAAGTAGAGATACTACTTGTGCTTCCATATATCCTTAAACCCAATTTTGCCATGAGAGTCCACCATACCTACCTATGGATTGAGAAAGATCCTTCCAAGTAAGTTGTCATGTTGTAAACCCGCTAATATATGCATGATTTATTAGTGTGGGAGAAATTAGCTTTATACGAGCTTGTGATATGGAAGTAATAAAAGCGACAGACTGCATAATAAAGGTCCTTAATACAAGTGGCAATATAAAGCGAAGTTCTTCTATGCTAAGACTTTGTGCATCCAACCATAAAAACACATGACAACCTATGCTTCCCTCTGCGAAGGGCCTATCTTTTATTCTTGTCTTATAAGTGTCAAGGTGAGATCCACCTTTCCTTTTAAATTTTATCCTTTGGCAAGCACATTGTGTTGGAAGGATCCTGATATATATACCCACTTGGATGTAAGTTTTCATGATCTATTACCGTTGACATTACTCTTGAGGTAAAAGGTTGGGAGGCAACACCATAAGCCCCTATCTTTCACTGTGTCCGATTAAAACTCCATAAACATAAGTATTGCGTTAGTGTGAGCAATTGTGAAAGACTATATGATAGTTCAGTATGTACGCTTGCTGGAAAGCTCTTATATTGACTCTTTCCGATGTTACGATAAATTGTAATTGCTTCAATGACCGAGACCAAAGTTTGCTAGTTTCCAATGAAGTTTATGATGCATACTTGATATTGTGGATGAATTGTTACCTTTGCATAATGATCATATGACTATGTTCACATAAGTTGCTGTTATAAGAATGATCATGATGCCCTCATGCCCGTATTCTGTTCTTATCGACACCTCTATCTCTAAACATGTGGGCATATTTTTCGATATCGGCTTTCGCTTGAGGACAAGCGAGGTCTAAGCTTGGGGGAGTTGATACGTCCATTTTGCATCATGCTTATAAGTTGATATTTATTGCATTATGGGATGTTCATACATGTTTTGTCACAATACTTATGCCTTTTCCCTCTTATTTTGCAAGGTTTACATGAAGAAGGGGGAATGCCGGTAGCTGGAATTTTGGGCTGGAAAAGGAGCAAACTCTGGAAACCTATTCTGCACAACTCCAAAAGCCCCGAAACTCCACAGAACATTTTTTCGGAAAATATAAAAAATACCTGGCGGAAGAAACCCACGAGGGGGGCCACAGGCTGGCCTCGAGGGTGCGGGGCGCGCCCCCCACCCTCGAGGGCCAGCCGGTGGGCCCCAGGTGACCATCTTCTCCTATATAAAGCGATTTGACCTGGAAAAAATGAGGAGGAGGCTTTCGGGACCAGACGCCGCTGTCTCGAGGCGGAACCGAGGCGGAAACCAATCTAGGGCTCCGGCAGAGCTGTTCTGCCGGGGATACTTCCCTCTGGGAGGGCGAAATCGTCACCGCCGTCATCACCAACAACTCTCCCATCTTGGGGAGAGATATCTTCATCAACATCTTCACCAGCACCATCTCCTCTCAAACCCTAGTTCATCTGTTGTATCCAATCTTTGTATCAAAACCTTAGATTGGTACCTGTAGGTTGCTAGTAGTGTTGATTACTCCTAGTAGTTGATGCTAGTTGGTTTATTTGGTGGAAGATCATGTGTTCAGATCCATTATGCATATTTATACCCCTCTGATCATGAACAATACTATGTCTTGTGAGTAGTTGCTTTCGTTCCTGAGGACATGGGAAAAGTCTTGCTATTAGTAGTCATGTGAATTTGGTCTTCGTTCGATATTTTGATGATATGTTTGTTGTCTCTCCTCTAGTGGTGCCATGTGAACGTCGACTACATGACACTTCACCATTATTTGGGCCTAGAGGAAGGATTAGGGAGTAATAAGTAGATGATGGGTTTCTAGAGTGACAGAAGCTTAAACCCTAGTTTATGTGTTGCTTCGTAACGGGCTGATTTGGACCCATATGTTTCAGGCTATGGTTAGGTTTACCTTAATACTTCTTTTGTAGTTGAGGATGCTTGCATTAGAGGTTAATCATAAGCGGGAGGCTTGTCCAAGTAAGGTCAGCACCCAAGCACCGGTCCACCCACATACCAAATTATCAAAGTACCGAACGCGAATTAGACGATCGTGATGAAAACTAGCTTGACGATAATTCCCATATGTCCTCGGGAACGCTTTAGCTTGCATAAGAGTTTGTCCAGGCTTGTCCTTTGCTATAAAAAGTATTGGGCCACCTTGCTGCACCTATTTATTTTTACCGTTTGTCACTTGCTACCAATTATCTTATCACAAAACTATCTGTTACCTATAATTTCAGTGCTTGTAGAAAATACCTTACTGAAAACTGCCTATCATTTCCTTCTGCTCCTCGTTGGGTTTGACACTCTTACTTATCGAAAGGACTACGATAGATCGCCTACACTTGTGGGTCATCAATGTCTCATGGGTACTTACATTGGAGGAGGGAAGAAGGCCATGATAATCGGCTACAATGGCCACTTCTGTACCATCATGGCTCGCCTGATAGAAAACTCCGTCAGTGAGTTCTTTGAATATATCTAGGTTCTCTTAAAATCCAGGATCTTTGTCGCGGACATGGTCCTCTGGCTGCGGGGCATGGAAATAAACCCCCTCGATCACCTTCCTCCATACATATTGAAAAACAACCGAATTTACTTAGGATTAACATATCTCGGTAAAGAGTTTGTATAATGCTAGCAATCGAAGAAACTCACCTGGACGATGGGGTTGTACATGGAAAAACCTTCTCGAAACTTCAAATAGATGAAGTCTTCTTTATCCCCTTTATAAAGATCAGCTAAGATGGCGGCAAAGGCAGGAGGGGTATCCGGACCCTCGCGTAGGCAGCGAGATGCATCGTCCTGCCCATTGTAATGCCACATGGGAAACCCTCTGGACTGAAGTGGCTGAATGCATCGCTTTGTCGTAATGGCCATTAGTTCAATTATCGAGAGTTTGAAGTGGACGAGTACTCTGATCTTGCTAACTAGCCTCTTAATCTCCGCATTGTCTTCTTCCTTAAGGCTTCGGGGACGCCAGTTAAAGTGTTTCTTCAAAGGAGCGATGGGGAATTCAGGAAGACCACACCAAATTGGGTCCGGAAGAACAACATCTTCGATATAAAACCATTCCGGGGGCCACGCTTCGGTCCCCTTCTTGGGAGTGCCGGACAGGTAACATGTCCCTGCTATGCACCACACTTCGGCGCCGGCCACCTTGAATATGTATCCATTTTGGGGGCAAGGGATGAGGCAAAATAATTTCCTCCATAGCTCGAAATGAGCGTCGCAGCCTAAAAATAGCTCGCAAAGAGCAACGAAACCCGTAATATGCATGATAGATCCTGGCGTGAGATTGTGCAGTTGGAACCCATAAAACTCCAGGAAACCTCTGAGGAAAGGATGGATTGGAAATCCTACACCTATCAAGAGGAAGGAAACGAAGCACACACTTTCCTCTTTAGTGGGGTTGGGGAAGTTTTTCTCCAAGGCTTCGCCATCGATCGAAGTTAATCCAGCACAGACGGAGACTAGATCCGCGGGAGAGAGATATCCCTCCGTCTGAAGTCTATTCAGATGGGCATGAGATACCGAGCAGCTTCCCCAATCACCCGCTTGAGGGCCGTGGGGGCGCGAGGAGGAGCCGGGGGCGCTTGCCATATTTGGAGTATTTTTTTGTGGCTGGCTCTAAGGGTTTCTGCGTGGTGTGGAATGGCATCTAAGATCCAATCTCTTTAAATAGACGCCATCCCCGCACGGCCAAGGGTTAATTTGTAAAAAGTACATGCACTGTTCACATGCGTGTGACACGGGAAGCCGAGGCGACGACGGGAAGGAATCAAGAGGGCGTGATATTGAAGCCAGAACCAAACTATCATTATTCCGGAGAAGAACCTGCCTTGCAAGACCGAAGACATGAAGCCGGATATGACCTCGTCATTGAATGCAAGTTCGGGGGCTACTTAGGGAGTCCTGGATTTAGGGGTCCTCGGGTGTACGGACTACTGAAGGTGGGTTGGACCGATGGGCCGTGAAGATAAATGCAAAAGTTCATCCCTCGTGTCCGGATAGGACTCCTATGTGTGTAGAAAGGCAAGATAGATATCTGTATGTAATGATTCCTTCCTCCCCAAGTCATCTTTGTACAAACCTAGGCCCCCTCCGGCGTGTATATAAGCCAGAGGGTTTAGTCCATAGAGGCAGAATCACAGCAATCATAGGCTAGACTGCTAGGGTTTAGCCAATATGATCTGGAGGTAGATCAACTCTTGTAACCCTATATTCATCAAGATCAATCAAGCAGGAAGTAGGGTATTACCTCGGTAGAGAGGGCCTGAACCTGGGTAAAACATCGTGTCCCCAGTCCCTTGTTATCATCGATCCTTAGACACACAACTTGGGCACTCCTACCCGAGATCTGCCGGTTTTGACACCAACACCACTCATGAGGCGGTTAGGGGTGGCCTATATGTTTCCATGCTAGATGTGTTATTCTCAAGATGAGTGTTTATTCATTTGTCATTGCACGAGAGTGCAACGGTAATAGAGATGCCCAGTCCCGAAATGAATAAACAGATTTACTTCATGTTGTCAAATAATAAATTCCTTGGAAAGTGTTGGTATGGAGGGCACCCGTGGATACTGTTAGCCATTGATTGTGAAAGAATGGTGAAAAAGGAATAAACTTTATTTTCTATTTGGGAACCGCCTATGATGTATCTAGCATGGAAAGTATTGGAAACTCTTAGTCATTTTCATTGAAGGGAAAAGTATGCCTCTCAAAAAAAAATCTCTCAATTTAAGCTTTGAGCTCTGGCACCTCTACAAATCCCTACTTCCCTCTGCGAAGGGCCTTTCTATTACTTTATGCAAAAAAAATGAGTCTCCATCTTCTCTTATAAAGCACCAACTAAGGGGCACTATGATCGTACTTGAGCATTGGATGTAGCAAATATACGAGTGTGTTTCATGAATGGATCAATGATTGAGCATGATGGGCTAGGGATAACTCGCTTTAGTATTGATATTTTGAAAGACATGGTTGCTTGTTGATATACTTGAGTATTGAAGTCTTCATGTCAAAACTAGACTATTGCTTTGAACCATATAAAAGTCCAAATGTCCATGCTACATAAGAAAAGAATATGTGATGAACATGTTCCACAACATTGCACATCAAAAATTCTGTTTTATCATTTACCTACTCGAGGATGAGTAGAAATTAAGCTTGGGGATGCTGATACGTCTCCAATGTATCTATTTTTTTATTGTTCCATGTTGTTATATTTTGGATGTTTTACAATCATTTTATAGCAACTTTATATCATTTTTGGGACTAACCTATTGACATAGTGCCCAGTGCGAGTTGATGTATTTTGCTTGTTTTTTACTTCACAGAAGATCGATACCAAACGGATTCCAAACGCAATGAAACTTTTTGAAGAATATTTTTTGGGCCAGAAGACATGGGATGGGCCAAAGAAGTACCTGGGGGGTGCTTTGAGGGGAGTACAATGACATGCCTTGGTGGGTTGTGCCCACCTCGGTGGCCTCCCGCATTGCCTCTTCGCTCTATAAATACCCTAATATTCTAGAAACCCTATGGGAGCAGATGAAAATTTATTCCAGCCACCGCTAGTTCCAAAACCACGAGATCCAATTTAGAGCCCTTTTTTGGCACTCCGTCGAAGGGGAACACGATCACGGAGGGGTTCATCATCATCATTGGTGCCCCTCCGATGATGCATGAGTAGATCAACTCATTTCTACGGGTCTATACGCAATAGCTAGATGGCTTCTTCTCTCTGTGTTTCTCAATACAAACTTCTCTTGGAGATCTATTTGATGTAATGATTATGTGGGGTGTGTTTGTTGAGATCCGATGAATTGTGAGCTTATGATTAGTTTTTCCTTGTTTTAATATCCATACTTGATTATTATAGCCTCGTATTTCTTCTCTGGTGTTTGGGTTTTGTTTGGCCAACTTGATCTATTTATCTTGCAATGAGAAGAGGTGCTTGATACGTCTCCAACGTATCTATAATTTTCTATTATATTATCTGTTTTGGATGTTTAATGGGATTTACTATGCACTTTTATATTATTGTTGGGACTAACCTACTAACCCAAGGTCCAGTTCAAATTGCTGTTTTTTTGCCTATTTCAGTGTTTCGCAGAAAAGGAATATCATACGGAGTCCAAATGGAATGAAACCTTCGCGAGGATCATTTTTTGAACAAACGCAACCCAGAAGACTTGTAGTACACGCCAGGGAAGCCATGGGGCAGGAGGGCGCGCCCAGGGGGTAGGCGCTCCCCCACCCTCGTGGGCCCCTTGTAGCTCCACCAACATACTTCTTCATCCTATATGTACTCATATACCCTGAAAACATCCGAGAGCACCACGAAACCCTATTTACACCACCGCAACCTTCTGTACCCGTGAGATCCCATCTTGGGGCCTTTTCCGGAGCACCACTGGAGGGGGAATCGATCACGGAGGGCTTCTACATCAACACCATAGGCTCTCTGATGAGTTGTGAGTAGTTTACCACAGACCTTCGGGTCCATAGTTATTAGCTAGATGGCTACTTCTCTCTCTTTGGATCTCAATACAAAGTTCTCTTCGACCTTCTTGGAGATCTATTCGATGTAATACTTTTTGTGGTGTGTTTGTCGGGATCCGATGAATTGTGGGTTTATGATCAAGATTATCTATGAACCATATTTGGTTCTTCTCTGAATTCTTTTATGCATGATTAAAATATCTTTGCAAGTCTCTTCGAATTATCAGTTTGGTTTGGCCTACTAGATTGATCTTTCTTGCAATGGGAGAAGTGCTTAGCTTTGGGTTCAATCTTGCGGTGTCCTTTCCCAGTGACAGCAGGGGCAGCAAGGCACGTATTGTATTGTTGCAATCGAGGATAAAAAGATGAGGTTTATATCATATTGCATGAGTTTATCCCTCTACATGATGTCATCTTGCTTAAGGTGTTACTATGTTCTTATGAACTTAATACTCTAGATGCATGCTGGATAGCGGTCAATGTGTGGAGTAATAGTAGTAGATGCAGAATCGCTTCGGTCTACATGTCACGGACGTGACGCCTATATACATGATCATGCCTAGATATTCTCATAACTATGCGCTCTTCTATCAATTGCTCGAAAGTAATTTGTTTACCCACCGTAGAATTTGCTATCTTGAGAGAAGCCACTAGTGAATCCTATGACCTCCGGGTCTATCTTCCATCATATTAATCTTCCATCAACTAGTTATCTTTTATTTTGCTATCTTTACTTTTCAATCTATACAACAAATATACCAAAAATATTTATCTTATTATCTCTATCAGATCTCACTTTTGCAAGTGGTCGTGAAGGGATTGACAACCCCTTTATCACATTGGTTGCAAGGTTCTTATTTGTTTGTGCATGTACGAGGGACTTGAGTGTAGTCTCCTACTAGATTGATACTTTGGTTCTAAAAAACTGAGGGAAATACTTACGCTGCTTTGCTGCATCACCCTTTCCTCTTCAAGGGAAAACCAACGCATGCTCAAGAGGTAGCAAGAAGGATTTCTGGCGCCGTTGCCGGGGAGACTTACACCAAGTCAAGTCAAGATTTGATCTCCCGTCAACTTGCCAATTTATGGCGCCGTTGCTGGGGAGATCTACGCACAAGTCATATACCAAGTACCCATCACAAACTCTTATCCCTCGCATTACATTATTTGCCATTTGCCTCTCGTTTTCTTCTCCCCCACTTCACCCTTGCCGTTTTATTCGCCCTTCTTTTCCGTTTGCCTCTTTTCGCTTGCTTCTTGTTTGCTTGTGTGTTGGATTGCTTGTTACTAAATTGTGTGACTTTTCCAATACCAACAATAATGATTTTCATAGCACTCCGGTTGCTCCTATTACCGATGCTGAATCTTGTGAAATCAATGATGCTCTGTTAAATCTTGTTATGAAAGATCAATTTTCTAGCCTTCCTAGTGAAGATGCCGCTACCCATCTAAACAACTTTGTTGATTTGTGTGATATGCAAAAGAAGAGAGATGTGGATAATGATATTGTTAAATTGAATCTATTTCCGTTTTCACTTAGAGATCATGCTAAAACCTGGTTCTCTTCTTTGCCTAAAAATTGTATTGATTCATGGAATAAGTGCAAAGATGCCTTTATCTCTAAGTATTTTCCTCCCTCTAAGATTATCTCTCTTAGAAACGATATTATGAATTTTAAGCAACTTGATCATGAGCATGTTGCACAAGCTTGGGAGATGATGAAATTAATGATACGTAATTGCCCTACACATGGTTTGAATTTATGAATGATTATACAAAACTTTTATGCTGGATTGAATTTTGCTCCTAGAAATATTTTAGATTTGGCCACGGGAGGCACTTTCATGGAAATCACTTTAGGAGAAGCTACTAAACTCCTAGATAATATTATGGTTAATTACTCTCAATGGCACACCGAAAGATCCACTAGTAAAAAAGTCCATGCAATTGAAGAGATTAATGTTCTGAGTGGAAAGATGGATGAACTTATCAAATTATTTGCTAATAAGAGTGTTTCTTCCAATCCTAATGATTGGCCTTTGTCCACGTTGATTGAGAATAATAATGAATCTATGGATGTGAATTTTGTTGTATAATTTTGGTAACAACGCTTATAGAGGAAACTTTAATTCTAGGCCGTTCCCTAGTAATCTCTCTAATAATTATGGTAATTCCTACAACAATTCTTATGGAAATTTTAATAAGATGTCCTCTGATTTTGAGACTAGTGTTAAAGAATTTATGAATTCGCAAAAGAATTTCAATGCTTTGCTTGAAGAAAAATTGCTTAAGATTGATGAATTAGCTAGGAACGTGGATAAAATTTCTTTTGATGTTGATTCTTTGAAACTTAGATCTATTCCACCTAAACATGATATCAATGAGTCTCTCAAGGCCATGAGAATTTCCAATGATGAGTGCAAAGAAAGAACCTCTAGGATCCGTGCTAAAAGCGATTGATTTATGAAAGCGCGTTCTTCTAGTTTTCATGATAATAAAGATGAAGATCTAAAAGTAATTTATGTGTCTCCTATTAAATCCTTGTTTTCTAATATGAATCTTTATAAATATGGGACTGGAGACGAGTCAACTTTAGTTAAAAGGCGTCCCAACGATTCGGAGTTTTTAAATCTTAATGCAAAAAATTGTTAAAAGTGGGATTGAAGAGGTCAAAACTTTACATAGTAATGAACCCACTATTTTGGATGTCAAGGAATTAAATTATGAAAATTACTCTTTGATATATTGTATTTCCTTGTTGCAATCCGTGCTAAATTCTCCTCATGCTTATAGTCAAAATAGAGCTTTTACCAAACACATCGTTGATGCTTTAATGCAATCCTATGAAGAAAAACTTGAATTAGAAGTTTCTATCCATAGAAAACTTTATGATGAGTGGGAACCTACTATTAAAATTAAGATTAAAGATCATGAATGCTATGCTTTGTGTGATTTAGGTGCAAGTGTTTCCACAATCCCAAAAAATTTATGTGATATGTTAGGTTTCCATGAACTTGATGATTGTTCTTTAAATTTGCATCTTGCGGATTCTACAATTAAGAAACCTATGGTAAGGATTAATGATGTTCTTATTGTTCCAAATAGGAATTATGTGCCCATAGATTTCATCGTTCTTGATATAGATTGCAATCCCGCATGTCCTATTATTCTTGGTAGACCTTTCGTTAGAACGATTGGTGCAATTATTGATATGAAGGAAGGAAATATTAGATTCCAATTTCCGTTAAGGAAAGGCATGGAACACTTTCCTAGAAAGAAAATAAAATTACCTTATGAATCTATAATGAGAGCCACTTATGGATTGCCTACCAAAGATGGCAATACCTAGATCTGTTCTTGTGTCATGCCTAGCTAGGGGCGTTAAACGATAGAGCTTGTTGGGAGGCAACCCAATTTTCTTTTCTTCACTTTTACTTCTGTTTAGTAATTAATAATGCATCTAGCTTCTGTTTAGATGAGGTTTGGTGTTTTAATTAGTGTTTGTGCCAAGTAGAACCTTTGGGAAGACTTGGGTGAAGTCTTTGCGATCTTGCCGTAAAAAAACAGAAACTTTTGCAGTCACGAGATTAGCTACCATTTTTTACTGGAGAGTGATTTTAAGTCGATTCTTTTTGAAGATGATTAATAGACAAATTCCTCACGTCCACAAATTTATTTAAGAAATTTTAGAGTTACATATGTATTCGAAAGTTACAGATTTCTACAGACTGTTCTGTTTTTGATAGATTCTGTTTTTCATGTGTTGTTTGCTTATTTTGATGAATCTATGGCTAGTATCGGGTGGTATGAACCATAGAGAAGTTGTACTACAGTAGGTTTAACACCAATATAAATAAATAATGAGTTCAATACAGTACCTTAAAGTGGTGGTTTGTTTTCTTATACTAATGGAGCTCACGAGATTTTTTGTTAAGTTTTGTGTTGTGAAGTTTTCAAGTTTACGGGTAAGGATTTGATGGACTATGGAAAAAAGAGTGGAAAGAGCCTAAGCTTGGGGATTCCCAAGGCACCCCAAGGTAAAATTCAAGGACAACCAAAAGCCTAAGCTCGGGGATGCCCCGGGAAGGCATCCCCTCTTTCGTTTTCATCTATCGGTAACTTTACTTGGGACTATATTTTTATTCACCACACGATATGTGTTTTTCTTGGAGTGTCATGTATAATTTGATTCTTTGCTTTTTAGTTTACCACAATCATCCTTGCTGTACACACCATTTGAGAGAGACACACATGAATTGAAATTTATTAGAATACTCTATGTGCTTCGCTTATATCTTTTGAGCTAGATAGTTTTGCTCTAGCACGTCACTTAAATCTTTTTAGAGCACGGCGGTGGTTTTATTTTATAGAAATTATTGATCTCTCATGCTTCAGTTATATTATTTTGGAAGTCCTTTAGAACAGCATGGTAATTTGCTTTGGTTATAAAATTAGTCCTAATATGATAGGCATCCAAGAGGGGTATAATAAAAACTTTCATATAAAGTGCATTGAATATTAAGAGAAGTTTGATACTTGATGATTGTTTTCAGATATGGGGATGATGATATTAGAGTCGTGCTAGTAGAGTAGTTGTGAATTTGAGAAATACTTGTGTTGAGGTTTGCAAGTCCCGTAGCATGCACATATGGTAACCGTTGTGTGACAAATTTGAAGCATGAAGTATTTCATTGATTGTCATCCTTTGTGTGGATCGGGATCGCGCGATGGTTAACTCGTACCAACGCTTCCCCTAGGAGCATGCGTGTAGTACTTGCGTTTTGATGACTTGTAGATTTTTGCAATAAGTATGTGAGTTCTTTATGACTAATGTTGAGTCCATGGATTATACGCACTCTCACCCTTCCATCATTGCTAGCCTCTCTTGTACCACGCAACTTTCGCCGGTACCATACACCCACCATATACCTTCCTCAAAACAGCCATCATACCTACCTATCATGTCATTTCCATAGCCATTCCGAGATATATTGCCATGCAACTTTCCATCGTTCCGTTTATTATGACACGCTTCATCATTGTCATATTGCCATGCATGATCATGTAGTTGACATCGTATTTGTGGCAAGGCCATCATGCATAATTTTTCATACATGTCACTCTTGATTCATTGCACATCCCGGTACACTGTCGGAGGCATTCACATAGATTCATATTTTGTTCTAGGTTCGAGTTGTAATCTTTGAGTTGTAAGTAAATAAAAGTGTGATGATCATCATTATTAGAGCATTGTCCCGAAAAAAGAAAAAGAAAAAAAAAGGCCAAAAAAAGAGAAAGGCCAAATAAAAAAATAAAAATAAAAAGGTACAATGCTACTATCTTTTTCCACACTTGTGCTCCAAAGTAGCACCATGATCTTCATTAGAGAGTCTCTTGTTTAGTCACTTTCATATACTAGTGGGAATTTTCATTATAGAACTTGGCTTGTATATTCTAACGATGGGCTTCCTCAAATTCCCTAGGTCTTCTTGAGCAAGCAAGTTGGATGCACACCCACTTAGTTTCTTTTGTTGAGCTTTCATACATTTATAGCTCTAGTGCATCCGTTGCATGGCAATCCCTACTCACTCACATTGATATCTATTGATGGGCATCTCCATAGCCCATCGATACACATAGTTGATGTGAGACCATCTTCCTCTTTTTGTCTTCTCCACAACCAACACTCTATTCCACATATAATGCTATATCCATGGCTCACACTCATGTACTGCGTGAAAGTTGAAAAAGTTTGAAAAAATTCAAGTATGAAACAATTGCTTGGCTGAAACCGGGGTTGTGCATGATTTGAGTGTTTTTGTGTGACGAAGATGGAACATAACCAAACTATATGATTTTGTAGGGATGAACTTTCTTTGGCCATGTTATTTTGAGAAGACATAATTGTTTTGTTAGTATGCTTGAAGTATTATTATTCTTATGTCAATATAAACTTTTGTTTTGAATCCTTCGGATCTGAACATTCATGCCACAATAAAGAAAATTACACTGAGAATTATGTAGGGTAGCATTCCACATAAAAAATTCCATTTTTATCATTTACCTACTCGAGGACGAGCAGGAATTAACCTTGGGGATGCTTGATACGTCTCTAACATATCTATAATTTTTGATTGTTCCATGCTATTATATTATCTGTTTTGGATGTTTAATGGGCTTTACTATGCACTTTTATATTATTTTTGGGACTAACCTACTAACCCAAGGCCTAGTGCAAATTGCTATTTTTTTGCCAATTTCAGTGTTACGTAGAAAAGTAATATCAAACGGAGTCCAAATGGAATGAAACCTTCGTGAGGATCGTTTTTGGAACAAACGCAACCCAGAAGACTTGGAGTACACGCCAAGGAAGCCACGAGGCGGCCACGAGGTAGGAGGGTGCGCCCAGGGGGTAGGCACCCCCGATCCTCGTGGGCCCCTCGTAGCTCCACCGACATACTTCTTCGTCATATATATACTCATATACCGTGCAAACATCAGAGAGCACCACAAAACCCTATTTCCACTGTCGCAACCTTCTATACCCGTGAGATCCCACCTTGGGCCTTTTTCGGAGCTCCACCGGAGGGGGAATCGATCATGGAGGGCTTCTACATCAACACCATAGCCTCTCCGATGAGTTGTGACTAGTTTACCACAGACCTTTGGGTCCATAGTTATTAGCTAGATGGCTTTTTCTCTCTCGTTGGATCTCAATACAAAGTTCTCCTCGATCTTCTTGGAGATCTATTCGTTGTAATACTTTTTGCGGTGTGTTTGTCGAGATCTGATGAATTGTGGGTTTATGATCAAGATTATCTATGAACAATATTTGGTTCTTCTGTGAATTATTTTATGCATGATTAAAATATCTTTGCAAGTCTCTTCGAATTATCAGTTTGGTCTGCCTACTAGATTGATCTTTCTTGCAATGGGAGAAGTGCTTAGCTTTGGGTTCAATCTTGCGGTGTCCTTTCCCAGTGAGAGCAGGGGCAGCAAGGCACATATTGTATTGTTGCCATCGAGGATAAAAATATGGGGTTTATACCATATTTCATGAGTTTATCCCTCTACATCATGTCATCTTGCTTAAGGCGTTACTCTGTTCTTATGAACTTAATACTCTAGATGCATGCTGGATAGCGGTCGATGTGTGGAGTAATAGTAGTAGATGCAGAATCGTTTCGGTCAACTTGTCACGGACGTGATGCCTATATACATGATCATGCCTAGATATTCTCATAACTATGCGCTCTTCTATTAATTCCCGACAGTAATTTGTTTACCCACTGTAGAATTTGCTATGTTGAGAGAAGCCACTAGTGAAACCTATGGCTTCCGGGTCTATCTTCCATCATATTAATCTTCCATCAACTAGTTATCTTTTATTTTGCAATCTTTACTTTTCAATCTATACAACAAAAATACCAAAAATATTTGTCTTATTATCTCTATCCGATCTCATTTTTGCAAGTGTCCGTGAAGGGATTGATAACCCCTTTATCGCGTTGGTTGCAAAGTTCTTATTTGTTTGTGCGGGTATGAGGGACTTGATTGTAATCTCCTACTGGATTGATACCTTGGTTCTCAAAAACTGAGGGAAATACTTACGCTGCTTTGCTGCATCACCCTTTCCTCTTCAAGGGAAAACCAGTGCTTTGTGATGGGTTCGATCTTGTGGTGCCCTTTCCCAGTTATAGAAGGGGCAGCAAGGCATGCATGTATCGTTGCTTTTAAGGATAAAAAATGGGGTCTATTCCTACATGAATAGATCTTGTCGACATCATACCCTCGTTCTTATTGCATTACTCCGTTTCTCCATGAACTTAATACACTAGAACATGTTGGATAGCGGTTGATGTGTGGAGTATTAGTAGTAGATGCAGGCAGGAGTTGGTCTACTAATCTTGGACGTGATGCCTATATACATGATCATTGTCTTGGATATCATCATAATTATTTGCTTTTCTATCAATTGCCCAACAGTAATTTGTTTACCCACCATTTGCTATTTCTCGAGAGAAGCCACTAGTGAAATCTACGGCCCCCGGGTCCTTCCTATCATATACTTTCAGATCCATATTGCCATTCGCCTTTTCCTTTATTTGAAATTTTATTTCCAGATCCATATTATCAGAAACCCAAAAATACCTCGCTGAGTTTTATTTGCCGTTGTTCCCACTACTGCAGAATGCTGCTAACGCGACACTACGATCAGAGACACTTCGATGTAACTGCGTGATGCATTAATCACAAATGGTGATGTACAAAACGTCAAAAAAGATGCAAAACATTTGCGATGAAGGATGCATCAAAAAAGGTTCAGATTTTAGTTATATGTGTGATGCGGGGCATACGGTCTAGTTCAATGAACTATTTGTGATGAGGGAGAACAAAAGAAATGGGCAGCCAGATGAAGGCGTGGGCGATATACGGCATATAGTTCGCATGGATGAACTGTTTGTGATTAGGCAACACAAAAGAAACGGTCAGCCAGATAAAGGTGTGTGCGATATACGACATACAACTCACTCGGATGAACTGTTTTCGATTAGGCAACGCAACAAAAACGGTTCAGCCAAATCAAGGTGTGTGCAATGGAGGGCATACAGTTCATTTCGATAAACTGTTTGTGTTGAGCCAAGAGAACAGAAACGTTTCACATAAACAAGATGTGTGTGATACGCGGCAAACATCCAATTACATAGGTGGCCAGTACACACATGACATTTCAACACACCAAAGTAAACTATTACATGCATAATTAACTAGGATAAATGCTCATCAGATCATCATCTACTTCTTGTGAAGCTTGCCGCCACTGCTATACTTGGATAAACGGAACAATATTATTTACTATGAATAGTGTGCTCTGTTGGGCACACAAAGTATATCGTTCATAGCCTTGGGGGAGCAATGTGCACGATGCGTCGTGCTAGCTCGATGTTCCTTCTATGCTAAGTTTCCATTAATTGATGGTGTTTTATGAACACGCCACAGTTTCCCGCCATTTTCTCACCAGTTTCCCGCTGCCACTAGTGATATTGCGCATAAACCTAGGCGGCGCGCGACGCACGGAGGCAACAAACGCAGCATGTAGCACATCCACCTTTTCCAAGCATGTCAATCCACCAAAGCGCCGCCTCTGCAATCAACCTTCTCGACGAGGAAAATGAGAAGGCACTGTTAGTGTCAAAACCGGAAGATCTCGAGTAGGGGGCCCTGAACTATGCATCTAAGGATTGAAGGTAATAGGAGGCGGGGGACACTTTGTTTACCCAGGTTCGGGCCCTCTTGATAGAGGTAAAACCCTACTTCCTGCTAGATTGACTTTGATGAGTATATGGGTTACAAGAGTTGATCTACCTCGAGATCGTAATGACTAAACCCTAGATGTCTAGCATGTATGATTGTGAATGCCTCTACGGACTAAACCCTCCGGTTTATATAGACACCGGAGGGGGCTAGGGTTGTACAAAGTCGGTTTACGGAGAAAGGAATCTTCATATCTGCATGCTAAGCTTGCCTTCCACGCAAAGGAGAGTCCCATCCGGACACAAGGGAGAGTCTTCCATCTTGTACCTTCACGGCCCATTATTCCGGCCCACGTGACGTAGCTCGGACGCCCATGGACCCCGTACCCCATGACTCCCTCAGTAGCCCCTGAACCAGTCTTCAATGACGATGTGTCCGGCGCGCAGATTGTCTTCGACATTGCAAGGCGGGTTCCTCCTCTGAATACTCCAAAGTAGTACTCCAGGTAAGAGATCTGTATCCGGCTCTGTATATAATAGGTTAACCTCCCGACCATAAGAGCACAAAAAATATATCAAGTGACAACTTTATTCAGCGAAACATCACACTTAGCTCCGTCGTCATCTCGAACCATTTTTCGGGCCTCCCGCCTCGCAACTCCCTTTGACACGTCTTGTCAAAACAGAGATCATGCCCCTTATTACGGGATTCTCATCAATACAATCTTCGGTAAATTAACCGTGCCGCCTGCACGACCCCTTGGGAACAGGCGAGTTTTAAGGCTTGAGAGAGGGGGACGCTTGATATTCGCCATCCATATAAGCGGATGGAATCTAACTCCTCCGCCCGCCGCCTCATTCTTTCTCTGCCTCTCCATCCTTGAGCTCCAGCGCCCAAGTTCCAAGCACTACTTCCCTCTGCAACTCCCCCGACCATGGTCGACTCTCAAGGCAAATGGATGGCCTCCTCCATTACGGAGGAGAACATCAAGGAGTTGCGGGAAGCGCAGTACCTTACCACGGAGATCAAACATAGGCTTCCCGATCTGGGGCAGGTCATCCCTACTCCGGAGCCCGGAGAAAGGGTGGTGTTCATCCCCCACTTCCTCCGCGGACTCGGATTCGCCCTTCACCACTTTGTAAGGGGTCTGATGTTCTAATATGGGCTGGATTTTCACGATCTGGCCCCAAATAAGTTCCTCCATATCTCGGTGTTCATCGTCATTTGCGAGGCCTTTCTCCGCGTCCCTCCACACTTCGGCTTATGGCTCAAGATTTTCAATGTGAAGCCGAAGGTGGTGGACAAGCAACACGCGAACTCTGGCGGTGCCATGGTGAGCAAGCTCACCAAAGTTAATTGGCCAAAGGGGTTTTTGTGGATACTGTCAAGGTATGGCAGCAGGAATGGTTCTATATAACAGAACCCCACGGCTCCAAATGGGTAGACGCTCCAGCCTTCAGATCCGGACCCCTGCTGAGGCTCACATCCTGGACCGACAAGGGTACGGACCGGGGGTCAGCCTCCGAGGTGCTGTTGTTGCAAAAACGCATCAGGAGCATGGTAGCAAAGGACATTACCCTTGCTGACGTAATCCAAGTTATGCTGATCCGCCGCACACTTCCCTGCCAAAGGTGGCCCCTCAAGATGTGGTAGTTCAATCCGGAAGGACCGCGGACCCTGCAGTGGTTCTACAGCACGATGCACAAGGGGATTGGAGGCTACTTTTCAAGAAGCAGAAAAGTGGCTGAAGTCATCAGACGACACTAGCCTCGATTGCAATCATCCGGCCACCGAGGTAAATTCTTAAAACTCCAAACATCAATAGGTTTGTCGCTCCAAATGAGAAATATTGTGTAGTCCATTCCAAAAATAGGTTTAGGTCAAGAAGGCGGAGCAGATGTGATGTCCGGCTCCGCTCCCCGAAGACCCAGCCAATCCTCAATTAATGAGGATGCTGGTTCCGGCGCCATACCTGGTGCCGATTAAGAAGGACAAGCAGAAGAAGAAAGGGGAGGGTACTTCAGACGCAATGTCCGGGGAGGCTGATGGCCCAACCTCCCATGAGGGCCACGACGACGAGGAGGAGGAGGAGGAAGAAGAAGATCCTCCCCACAAAGGCAAGAAGAGGGGGCCTCCGAAGACTTGGAGGCCGAGGCCTCCAAGAGGGACAAGATCATCATCCATGATGACTCGGAATTAGATGCCGAGGTCATCCCGAAGCCTCGCCGCCGGACCAAGCCCCAAGCCGACTCATAAGTAGCCTAGAATCCTTCACTTCGCCCAATCCCTATGACCCATGATGATAACTCTAAGTTCTATCTTTTAGTCTGGCCCGCGATCTTCCCTATATATCCTCATCCTCGGGGGATCTGGCGCCAGAGATGATGGAGAGCGAATCGCCTCCATTAGCTTCCCTGCCCACTAGGGCGGATGATGCTGAGGTAGTATCTCACCGGCCCTCCCCAAACCTTGACAAGGCGCGGGGGAGCGTTTTAACAGCGCCAGAGGGTAATGCCTCGACTATCGGAGGGCTACGGGGTGCAGCCCCCTTGGAGACCGGCGACGGGGCATTGGTCAATCCGGCCCCCAGCCGCATACTACTCTAGAGGTCCGTAAGGCTCCGGAGTCTAACGAGCGACCCCTGCATCAGAAGAGGAAGTGGCGACCTTTGCCGATCCGGAGGCGCAATATAACACGGCGGACGCACTCCAAAGTGCCTCCGTCCTGGAGGAGCACCGTATCCTGATGGGTACTGTGTCTGATAAGATTCAGTCCGCTAAGAGCGGGCTTGACGAAGCCTTCTCCAGCCTACTGGCGGGCTTTGAGATACACAATGTAATGTTTTCTGGTCGAGAAACATGCCTATATATAGATAGTAGCCCCTGAGAATCTATTTGGTTTTTGAAAGAAAAGCGAACAGAGGATTGATAATCAGTTGTTAGGTGGTAACATGCTTTCTGTTTACATTAAACAGCTTCGATGTTAGCAGCAACTGCTCAATCGATGGAGGTTTCCGAACTCCAACGGAAACTGAAACAAGCTGATGAGGACCTATTACTTGTTAACACGCGGCTCGACCAGGCACAAGGTATAAAATACATCTTGTTGTGTGCCTGTTTTATGTCTGTGTCTTGTGGATTTTCAAGAGTTGTTGTGTGCATGTATGTACAGATGGTGCCACTGTGGTGGTGACCCTCAGGGGTGAGCTTGCCCAAGCTAAGGAGCAGGCAAGGGTAAGCCAGGCATCTGTTGATAAAGCAGCTGCGGATTTGATGGACGAACAGGCCGCTCGGCACCGTTTTGAGGAACGGGTGACCGAGCTGGAGCAAAGTCTCGAGGACATTACCGCTAAATGTGGGTCCTTTGGGAAAGAAAATAAGGAGAAAGGCACTGAACTCGCCAAGGCCCTTAAAGATGTTTCGGAGGCGCGGTCCGAGTCCCGCGCAGCGCGTGAAGAAATCCGTCAAGCCGGACCAATAGTGGCTGGTAAGCCCTTTCTTTTAAAGGCTAAATTTGGGGACCCAAAGTATGCCTTACTTAATCGATTGTGGAGTTCTCCAGACGCATATGCGGATCTGCCGAAGAGCGCTGCGGACGCTGCCCAATTCTTCCAGGCCCAGGAGGGGTACGCGACGGAGAAGCTCTTCTGGTCGAAGTTTGCGGGGCCGAAGCGAACTGAATTGCTGAATGACCAGATGGCACAATGGGCAGAGCTGCATAAGATGTTCGGTGCGGCCATGAAGGATGTCATAGTCCGGCTGTGGCCGACCGAGGATATTCCGGCCAGCTATTTTGGCCTTGTGCGATGCCTCGTCGATGCGCTTCCCCGAATCGACAACATGAAGAGGTGGTCTTGCATAGAAGGGCCGCGAATGGCCATTGCCCGTGTCAAGATGCACTGGGCGAAGATGAAGGCCGAAAAGGTGGAAGTTGAAGGTCCGCCTGAAAGCAAGGACCACCGCACACCAGCGCGCTATTTTGAGGATGTACTAGTAATACGTCTCCAACGTATCTATAATTTTTTACTGTTCCTTGCTATTATATATTCTGTTTTGGATGTTTAATGGGCTTTATTATACACTTTTATATTATTTTTGGGACTAACCTACTAACCCAAGGCCTAGTGCAAATTGCTGTTTTTTTTCCTATTTCAGTGTTTCGCAGAAAAGGGATATCAAAGGAGTCCAAACGGAATGAAACCTTTGGGAGAGTTATTTTTGGAACAATATCAACACAGGAGACTTGGAGTACACGCCAAGAAGTGAAGGAGGTGGCCACGAGGGCAGGGACGCGCCCAAGGGGGTAGGCGCGCCCCCACCCTCATGGGCCACATGTTGCTCCCTTGACGTCCCTCTTCAGCCTATTTATACCTATGTACCCTGAAAACATCGAGGCAATAGATGAAACCCTAATTCCACCGCGGCAACCTTCTGTTCCCGTGAGATCCCATCTTGGGGCCTGTTTCGGAGCTCCACCGGAGGGTGATCGATCATGGAGGGCTTCTACATCAACACCATAGCTCCTCCGATGAGTTGTGAGTAGCTTACCACAGACCTTCGGGTCCATAGTTATTAGCTAGATGGCTTCTTCTCTCTTTTTGGATCTCAATACAAAGTTCTCCTCGATCTTCGAGGAGATCTATTCGATGTAATCTTTTTGCGGTGTGTTTGTCAAGATCCGATGAATTGTGGGTTTATGATCAAGATTATCTATGAACAATATTTGATTCTTTTCTGAAATATTTTATGTATGATTATAATATACTTGCAAGGCTCTTCGAATTATCGGTTTGGTTTGGCCTACTAGATCTATAGTTCTTGCAATGGGAGAAGTGCTTGGCTTTGGGTTCAATCTTGCGGTGTCCTTTCCCAGTGACAGTAGGGGCAGTAAGGCATGTATTGTATTGTTGCCATCGAGGATAAAAAGATGGGGTTTAAATCACATTGCATGAGTTTATCCCTCTACATCATGTCATCTTGCTTAAGGCGTTACTCTGTTCTTATGAACTTAATAGTCTAGATGCATGCTGGATAGCGGTCGATGTGTGGAGTAATAGTTGTAGATGCAGAATCGATTCGGTCTACTTGTCACAGACGTGATGCCCATATACAATGATCATGCCTAGATATTCTCATAACTATGCGCTTTTCTATCAATTGCTCGACAGTAATTTGTTCACCCACCGTAGAATTCTGCTATCATGAGAGAAGCCACTAGTGAAACCTATGGCCCCCGGGACTATCTTCATCATATTAATCTTCCATCAACTATTTACTTTGCATTATTTACTTTCTGTTTCTATACCAAAAATATCAAAAATATTATCTATCAGATCTCATTTTCGTAAGTGACCGAGAAGGGATTGACTACCCCTTTTATCGCATTGGCTGCAAAGTTCTTATTTGTTTGTGCAGGTGCGAGTGACTCGCGCGTGGTCTCCTACTGGATTGATACCTTGGATCTCAAAAACTGAGGGAAATACTTACGCTACTATGCTGTATCACCCTTTCCTCTTCGAGGGAATACAACGCAAGCTCGAGAAGTAGCAAGAAGAATTTCTGGCGCCGTTGCCGGGGAGATCTACGCAAAAGTCATATACCAAGTACCTATCACAAACCCTTATCCTTTGCATTACATTATTTGCCTCTCGTTTTCCTCTCCCCCACTTCACCCTTGCCGTTTTATTTGCCCTTCTTTTTCCGCTCGCCCCTTCTTGCAGTTTATTGCTATCATGTATGAGATGGGAAAGGATGTCGTTAACAAGGGTAGTAACATTGAGGGCAAATTTTCTTATGTTGATCCTCTTGATGAAACTACCACTTTACATACTAAAAAGTTCCGGGTTGGAAGTGGTAATATTATTGGACAAGGAGTTCTCCAAGACTTCTTTACTTGTGCCGGTGCTTTACCCACTATGGGTGGGTCTATTCTTCATAGAACTAGTAGTCTTGCGGATGCCATATCTATGCTTGTAGTTGAAATTGAAAGGAAATTTATCCATATGCATCCTTACATTAAGAGAATTATTTTTTGGAATTTTCCAATATTGAGAATTCTTTTGTCAAGTACGCAGCTACTATCTTTTGGCCCACGAGTTCAGATTCATAATGAAAGAGGACAAATAAATCTTTACGCATTATAGGATGGACGTTGGTCGTCCTCCCATAGAAGCTATCTTATTTTATCGATAGGACATAATGCGTTTGCAATCTTTAGATCATGTTGCTTTCAATGAGAACCTTAGGAAAAAGGTTCCTACCGATATCTTGGTTGATAGAATCTCTAAATTGAATGATGATTTTGCTATCCAAAACAATGGGTTAGGTTTTTCTCTCGAGCGAAGGCTCATGACACATTTTGCCAAAAGAATGCTTATAATGATGAACTAGTTGTGCAATATGAAGGGCCAAAGGAGGAACATATATACCTCCTGAGCTTGATATGGGGGACTTTTATCCTATTAAATTTAGCCCTTTTGATTACTTTTGCTTGCCACAAAGAAAATTTGCTGCTGAACGTAGGGAATATGAGATGAGTTTTCGAGATCTACCTTATCATTATGGCAATACCTAGATCTATTCTTGTATCGTGCCTAGCTAGGGGCGTTAAACGATAGCGCTTCTTGGGAGGCAACCCAATTTTGTTTTCTTTGTTTTTGCTTCTGTTTAGGAATAAATATAGCATCTAGCTTCTGTTTAGATGTGGTTTTGTGTTTTAATTAGTGTTTGTGCCAAGTAGAACCTTTGGGAAGACTTGTGTGAAGTTTATGCGATCATGCTGTAAAAAGCAGAAACTTTAGCGCTCACAAGATAAGCTATCATTTTTACTGGAGAGTGATTGTTAGTTGATTCTTTTTACAGATGATTAATTGAAAAATTCCTCACGCCCACTAATTTATTTCAATTTTTTTAGAGTTACATAAGTATTCGAAAGTTACAGATTGCTACAGACTGTTCTGTTTTTGACAGATTCTGTTCTTCGTGTGTTGTTTGCTTATTTTGATGAATATATGAGTAGTATAGGGGGGTATGAATCATAGAGAAGTTGGAATACAGTAGTTTTAACACCAATATAAACAAAGAATGAGTTCATTACAGTACCTTTGGGTGGTGGTTTGTTTTCTTATACTAACGAAGCTCATGAGATTTTTGGCTAAGTTTTGTGTTGTGAAGTTTTCAAGTTTTGAGTATGGATTTGATGGACTATGGAACAAAGAGTGGCAAGAGCCTAATCTTGGGGATGCCTAAGTAACCCCAAGGTAAAATTCAAGGATAATCAAAAGCCTAAGCTAGGGGATGCCCCGGGAAGGCATCCCCTATTTCGTCTTCGTCTATCGGTAACTTTAGTTGAGACTATATTTTTATTCACAACTTGATTTGCGTTTTGCTTGTAGCGTCACGTATGATTCGAGTCTTTGCTTTTTAGTTTACCACTATCATCCTTGCTGGACACACCTTTTGAGAGAGATACACATGATTTGGAAATTATTAAAATACTCTATGTGCTTAACTTATATCTTTTGAGGTAGATAGTTTTGCTCTAGTGCTTCACTTATATCTTTTAGAGCACGGTGGTGGTTTTAGTTTGTAGAAATTATTGCGTTGCCTGCGAAGTTCTTATTTGTTTGTGCAGGTGTGAGGGACTTGCATGTAGGCTCCTACTAGATTGATACCTTGGTTCTCAAAAATTGAGGGAAATACTTACGCTACTGTGTTGCATCACCCTTTCCTCTTCGAGGGAATACAACGCAAGCTCGAGAAGTAGCAACTAGCGGGTGCCCGCCTTATAGAAGGCCAATGCTCCAAGAATGTAGTGTTCGGATGAATGAGTCTGAACTGTTTCGGGAGTTTGTATTATGAACTAAATCTTTTGTAATATATTATTTTACTTATGAAGAATATTATCCTCCTGTGCGTCCGTTTTTATACCTGAGAGTTCCCAGTTGTCGGCTTCAATCCCCATGTAGACACTACCGGGGTGTTCGGAGTTGCACATGAATACACTTAACCCAACGTCTTGGTCCATGAAGGAGGTATCAGTGCGGCGAACCAGGAAATCAGACTATTCGGTTTAATTGCTCTCACTTAGCCATAGGAGTTTTATCAATGGGACTATGGAGTAGCCCCTAGTATGTACGCGTCTCCCAATGTGGGTGCGTTACATATGTGACCGGGAAACAGTCCTTCGTGTAACACGAGAAATAACCGCATTAGTTCTCCATTTACTACATTAGTCAATCAGACGAAATGTAAGGTAGCAAACACAGGAGCCGGGCAACCCAACTATATACCAAAGACATGATTTAGAGCCAGTGCATATACTGCCGAGCTCGGGACGCCGAATTGTGCTATTTAAGCTGTTTCAGGATTTTTATTTGGCAACACATATGTTACCTTATGGAGCCCTTGGCAATTTATGCCGAGGTGTGTTCGTGAGACAACTAAAGAGACGACATTTGAGTAAAGATGATGCCGAATAAAAATTTGGCTCACTCTGATCTGATTGACACGTCAAAGCGTAGCCTTACATAGGGTACCACAATCACCAAGGTCATTTTACATGCTGGGAGTCTAGGGTTGAGAAAAAAAAGCTCTATACAGGTTCCTTGAGGGGAGTTTGCGATTTACGAAATCCCTTGCACCTTCCTGCCGCACGTCTGCGCCACTTTTGCCTCAGTAAAAAAAATTCCTTGAAGGGGATGGTCTTCGGCTATCTATACGGAGCCGGGCTCGGAGAGAGGCCTTTGTGAGTCCGTAAGATAGGTAGATTTTAATTGCACATGTGGTAAAAAGCAAAAAGATGATTAGATAGGAGGGGAGGGCCATATAGGGTCGAACCGTGCTATAGGCCTATGAGGGAGTCCTGGATCGGGGGGGGGGGGGTCCTCACATGGCCGGACAAACTCCTGGTGGGCCGGACTGGTGGGCCGTGAAGACTGTTATAGAAGATTGTCTCTCATATCCTGATAGGACTCCTGGATTCTTGTAATGGCAAGTTTTAGGCTCGGGTGTAGATTTTCCATCCTCTACCAGACAACATGTACAAACCCTAGGCCCCTCCGGTGTGTATATAAACCGGAGGGTTTTAGTCCATATAGGCTAGAATCATAATCATACAATCCTCATAGGCTAGACTTAGGGTTTAGCCGTTAGGATCTCGAGGTAGATCAACTCTTGTACCCATATTCATCCATATTAATATAGCAGGAAGTAGGGTATTGCCTCGATCGAGAGGCGCTACAAGAGATGAGGCCTACTGTGAAGAGCCAAAAAATGTCATCGAATAGCTAATAACGTCACAAATTACTCCTGAGTGACGTTTAATGGGCGTCACACACATCGTCACAGAATCCCCGTCACAGATTACTCCTAGTGACGGCGTGCGCAAAACACTGAAAATGAGACCTTCAGTGACATTTTGTAGAACGTCAACAATTTGCTATTCCTGTGACGGTTGATTAATGTCACATGTTAGGATCAAGTATGGCATAATCTACCATATTCAGTGACGAAGCAATGTCGCTGACTTGATGCCATGTCAGCACCAACCAGACTATCCCACTGCTACAAAATGTATATGACAGCCTAATCATATTATAAATCCAATCACCATATTATAAAATCAACCATCTCAGCTAATCATCCTCTAAATAACTGTAGAGAACAACACTGATTCACAAGTTTGACTATGGCGACAACCATCATTCAGCAACTATCTTCCATCATAGAAGGACGACCTTCATGCACCATCCCTTGATTAAGAGAAAACCAATCAGGTTCTCCACTTCTTATTGCATCTTTTCCGAGGCTTTACTCTTGTCTTGCCGACTGTTCTTCATAACTTTAAATATTCTTGATTCTTCCTCTCCATCTCTTCAAGTGTTCTATCTTGGTGCCTATAAACTGACAAAACAGGCAGCATTGCATGCTCATTAGATCAAAACATACTAGATAATATGGTACAAGAGTAACACTAAGAAGCTTACAGTCTATTAAATTATGAATCTGAAGTGAGAAGTACCTTGTTAAATGTATAGGCAAACATGCAGATGGGCCAGTCAAACAATATATGCAATAATAAGTTGTAGTGGTTAAAGAACATGCTAAGGAACAACAAGATTTCATCTATCAATATTGAAAAACAGCAAGCTTCGTCAACAAGACAACAAGTCAGTACCCCAATTATGTTTTCATTTTCACTTTCACGAGTGCACTGTGCACACAAAAGCAGAATATAAGAAACAACAAAAACATAAGGAAAAAACATAGAAGTACATGGCATTTGCATTTCTTGCCTCTATACCCTTTTGTTCAATTCTTTCTTCTATATCTCAAATCCACGAAGCTGACCTCCTAGACCTCCCGGATTTGGGTATTTGGCATGGTAAAACCTTCAAGTGCCTGTGTCAAACAAGTGAGAGAGAAACAAGGCACTGAATCAACATTAGTTTATGCAAGTCGTCGCTAGTTCAAATATGAAGGTACTGAACAGAGAAAGCATCAACTAGATTAATTAGTACGAGTAAAAGAGCGGAGGGTCAGAAATTGTGAATCAGTCTGCAGGTAATTAGTCAAATATTTAAAATACTTGCAGTGCACAATGACATACACATGACATGAAGAAGATGGAATTAAAGTCACTGAATCGACAGTAAAGTAACTATTATTTAAGATGTAGGTTCGCACGATATATTAACATTGTGTTGGACATATCAAGAGCAACCTCCTCTTCATCTCGCAAATATATATTTGATCATCAAATAGGAATTTTAGCTTGTACGAATTGATTGCTTGGAGTTCTTGTAGAATAATATACTATTAAACCCCTATGGTGTTTTTACCATGATGATAGATAAAGGCTCAACAAATAACAAACTATATGGATAACGAAAAGATTAAATTTGAGTTTATTTGTTTATGTGTCAAAGGTAAACATTCATTGGAAGGAAAGGTAAAATCCATGTATAGTTTGTAGAACCTATATGAGAAGGCCACTCTCTATATCTCCACAAATGTTCACGAATTTGTATGATTTGATGCCTACCAAATATTTTTTTAAGAGTAACCTTCACTATAACGCTCAACGTGAGAGGTAAGCTATCTCAAAACATATCAACAAAAAAACAAAGACTAACCTTGACTTTTACGAAAAGACCTTCTACACTTAATCTCAATTAGATATTTTATGGTCTTGTGCATTAGGATACACTTACAATAATCTGTCCAACTGAATGCGGTAATTATGATCATGTTAGATTGGAAAAATACAAATAGGTCTATGAGTAATCTGAATACTGAGTAGTAAAAACAGTCAGCCAAAATCCAATTTCAGGTTATAACAGGAGAATAACAAAAAAAGCAAAGGTCTCCTAAAAAACTTCTTTAGCATGAGTTCTTCACGACCAATACCATATGCTTCGTATAGTACAGTTACTAAATGTTTGGAAGAGTGAAGGAATAACATCTACATTCATAACAGTGTTATTTGTACATGGTGTCGTGTCACATATAATTGACAGGGGCTAGGAGAGTAGCTGAAAATAAACTTCAGTGCAGAATTGTGCTCCTAATACATTGTAAAGGGATTAAACAAAGGCAATGTAAGTGGTTTCCCCCCTCGCAATGAATCACGTCTTTGATCTAGCTTACCTACATCTTCCAGTTTAAATCTGAGTATATGCCTCGCAACCTGCAAAGAGGACCTCCACCGTTAACATGAGAAAAGAGTAAAACGACACCCAGAAATTAAGGTGGACTAGTCAGTTTTGGCCACAACAGACTGAATTTTCAGAAAATATACCTAGTGCAAAAAAGGGAAGGTTATACAGAGCTGAAAGGAAAGAATCTGCGACCACCACCGTCCTTAGCCAGAGCCTTGTGCTCCACCTCCATGACGACGGCGAGCTGCCAGAACACCAAGTCGAGTGCATACGACCACATGCCGCCGTCATTAGGATCATCAGTCATAGCATTCGATCCCAATGCCATTGGCAACCAGAAGAAGCTCGCGTGGTCATGGGAGCCGAACTTGTAGGAAATTTTGTGGCGGTGCCGGCGCTACGGTCGGGTCGACGCGGGAGCCTCTGACCACGGCCGGCGAGGATGAGGCGACATATTAATGTCAAATGTACAGGCTGGCGGCTTCGATGTCGGCCGACCAGGCGTGGAGGCTGGTCCTTGCGGGGAGTGAACACGGTGGTCGGGGCTTGAGGGAGCGCGTGCGAGTAGCCGTTCGGGAGAAGGCGCGGGGCGCTAGCGCTCGTACTCCGGCTCCTCATATACCATATAGATGAGTCTTTTATACCTCTTTATTATTTTTAATATACTTCATTAGTAATTATTAGATACCCCAAAATGATTTTCATGAAAAAATTCATGCGGGTCTATATATTTTAAATGTTTACGTATATATACTAATGTGTTTGTACGTGAAAAAGATATATTACAAAAAGTACGTTGCAGATGATATTTTTTCAACAAAACTCGTATTGGGTATCTTAGAATATTTAATGAAGTATATTGAAAATGATAAAGAGGTATAATTAATGCGTATATGAGGTATATTGAGGATGACAGTACATACTCCCAGGAGTACAAAAGAGGAGTCCTATATATATATATGCAATTTCTTATAATTAGCATAATTTAACAGAATTAGCAAATTATTTTCAAAAAATAGAATATACAGAAAAACATTAGGACGGCTTTAGGCGCCTTGCAAATAAACCCCCTCACCAATCCCACGATTAACATCGAGTGCACAAATTCTCTGCCCAAACATCAACTGGACGATTTGAGAACGTGATCATTAGGGTGATTTGAAAACGTTTACATTGCTACAAGAAAAATAGTGCAACCCGGTACATGAACACTAATATATATTCTAGTTCATGTTGAGTTTTTTCACATATAGTCAAGAGTAACATTGGTTAGATCAGATCGTATGGTGCATACATGGCATCTGTATATTTCTATTCTAAGATGGTTTACTAGTAAAACATTATTGTTTTTTAATATTTCCAAACACTATACAACTTATAGAACATATCGATTCATGCAGGCCTCTTAAAAAAACTTGCTACTGTATGTCGTATAGGTGTTTGACCATTATAAAGATATGTTAAGCACATTTTCGTATGAACACGTGAGCTCTAGCCTAATGGCAACAACGTTAGGACAGACCATGGAGGTTGCAGGTACAAACTCCTCATCACTTATTTTACTTTCAGTATATTTGATTGAACAAAAAAACTACATCACTTAATAACACGTAAAGAAACTATGATGTCTCCTACTATCAACATTAACATGTGGGCCCCTGGCTATGGTAGGTACTACTGCTAGTCGTTACATGGAGAAAAAGAGCATCACACATTCGTAATAATATGTGACACTAGTAGGTTCATCACGGGAATTACCAAAACGTCATAGAAATTGGCATCCAGGTGGCGCTCAGTGCCCTAGTTGATTTAGTGACATTAATCGTCACCGATCTACGGTAATCAGTGACACGACCTCCAAGACATCACCCATTAGGTATTTCTGTGATGTTGTTGACCAACGTCACGAGGATTATCGTCACAGTATCCCACTTTTCTTGTAGTGAGGGCCTGAACTTGGGTAAACATCGTGTCCCCAGCCTCCTATTACCATCAATCTTCAGACGCATAGTTCGGGACCTGTCGGGGATATACCCCGCGGTATGACCCGGACGGAAATATGACCCGGCCGGACTTGGCGACTCACCAGAGACTCTGCTGGAGTTTGGCGACTCACTAGCGATCCGCCGGGACATGGCGGTTTACATGCAACTGGCTTGGATATTGTAACTCACTCATGACCCGGTGGGCGGGTCAGACGGACGACAAGGCCCAAGGCCCAGCAGGCCGTCTTATACTCTGGTGGGCCGGCTTAAGATGGAAGGCGAGAGGAATAATTATTGTACAAGGAAGCAAGACCCGGACTTGTATCCCGTTTGTAATAGAAGATAAGTTAGTCCTAATCCTACAAGGACTCCATATGTAACCTGCCCCTTCAACATATATAAGGAGGGGCAGGGCACCCCAAGAGGGACAAGTTCCACAAGTTAGAAGCTTCAGCTTCTTTAGGGCTAGACACGACTAAAGAAGAGTCGGCCTATGCGGCGACTCCATGAGGGTCATAATGAGATCTAGCCTCAAACAACATATAGGGATATTACCGGATGATGTTTCCCGGGCCCCGAAGCTGTCTGAATCCTTGTCTTGAGTTGCGTCTCTTGATTCCGATCAACCCCTCTCAAGCTACCACATAGATGTGTTGGCCTCGCGACTAAGTCCTCACACTAAGGATATCTGCGGTGACAATTGCATGACAGTTGGCGCCCACCGTGGGGCTCACGCACGGTGGTGTTGAGTTCTTGAAGGGATCTCTCATATGGGATCGAGAAGCTCGCGATCGATCAGATGAAGAAAAAATTGTTTTGTGATCAGAATCATGATTAATTTTGGAGTTTACAACACGAAGTTTGCGATCAAAGGTTAGCGTTCCTTCGTCTACACCGCCAGACGTGACAAGGTGACCCGATGAAACCGCTTCTACGCTAAATCCGAGGTCAACAAGGAGTTGATATACTGCATGTATGGTATAAATCATTCCAAAGTTATGGCTGGATCCGCCGAGTTCCGTAGAATTGCTGTTGCTGGGTTACAGGCTAAAATCCCGTGGAGATCAACTACCAAGTACAACTAGTACTTTGCAAAGCCAATCAGTGAGCAGTACAAGCTGGATCGGAAAAAATACTCAAAGAAAGGAAAGTCCCGGGCAAACGATTCATCAATTTTTTTACAAAAAATCAAAGCAACCATGACCCGGATTGGATGGGGTCGAGGGCGTGGACTCGTTCCACCGCCGCTGCGGCCATCGCTGCACCTCGAGCCTGCTTCCGAGCCATACTCTGCCGACGCTGTGGCCACGGCTGCACCACAGACAGGACTCCGCTGGTCTACCTCTACCACAAACTGCCTCCGCCGGTCTCGCTCCCACAAACTGCCTCCGCTGGTCTCGCTCCCCGAGGCTATGCTAGCTCGCAACCACTGTTGGGTCTGTATGTGCCAGCCACCGCCGGGTCTGCTCCGCTCTGACGCTCGTCCGTGGACTCCGACCCGTCGCCGGCTTACCGCGCCTCCATACCCGTCTCGCGTTGAGCCGCCGGTCTCCGCCGAGTCACCATCCGCCGCTGTGGCCCGCGGTCTTGCAGTAAGCCGCCGTCGCCGTGATCCCATTCTGAGCCGCCTCGCCGGTTTGCCGCACCTGACTTGGGTACGGAGACGGCTTTGGATGAACAAGCCTAATTACGTGGAGACCAAGTGCGCGCTAATGGGCGCACCCACATACGTGAATATCAGGTGCTATCTATCCTATTTGTTTTTAAGTACATATTAATTCATTCGAGCAAAACTACCTTGCCATGTTGTATTATATATGCAGGAGAATTATTCATTACAAAGCGATATTATACCGAGGAGATGGAGGCACGCCAACATCATTTAGCACAGGTGGTTGTCGTTACTCAACGGACTTTTGCACCGGCTTACGATGATGTGGCCGTCTCTCGTGACCGCACCAGCTTATAATGCCGTGGCCGTCTCTCGCGGCCACGCCGGCTTACAACAAGGAGGACAACTAATCCGTCGGCGCCAGCTTACAATGCCACGGCCAACCCATCTGTTGTTCGAGCAAATCAGGTGATATCCATCTAAAGTTTGTTTCATTATCACATATTATTTTTATCAAAGAACAGTTTATCTTTGCCTTGGTTTGCAGTACTTGTTTATGCAGGACAATTATTCACTACAAAGACGCGCTGTGGTGATCCGCCCGCCCTCGAGTTGACTTGTGTCCGTTTTAAGCTCTTCAAGTCACCGCCTCTGCCATCTTAAATTCGTTGCCGCTGTAGTTTCTGAGCCGCCACCATGGTGATGCCTCTGTTTCGCTACTATGTTGAGACGTCGGGGCCGCGTTGAGCCGCCTCTGCCATGTCAAGCCGCCCTTATTGACTCGCACACTGCTACAAAGCCGCCGTTCTGCAGACCAGTTTACATCAACATGATCTGGGTAACTCGCCCGTCCGCCCGGCTTACAGCGCCTGCAATTGACTCGCCCGTCCGCCTGGCTTACAACGCATGCGGTTGACTCGCCTTTCCACCCGGCTTATAGCACCGGTGATTTGCTCGTCCGCCTGTGCCGGCTTACAGTGCCGCGGCTGGCTCATCGGTCTATACCGCCTCTGATGCTACAATCATATTTGCCGTCCGTCTCTCACGGCCTGGTCTACATCAACACACCGAGCCGCACCTATCTGCATGAGTTGTTTATTGAGTATAAAGCCAGTCACTGCTTGGGTAGCCCAGTTTTCTTCCAACAACTCTAGGAGTAAATTATCATGTATTATCAGCCGCCGTCTGTGTTGGATGACTCAATGGGTAGGCGCACAAGTCGCCGCCACTACAGTGTGGTTAACTTCAAACAGCCAGTTGGAAGGAACCATTGGCCAAGTTGCTGACACGGCTCATACGGATCATTTACAGTCGACGCAGTCACCTCAACCTTCTGTGGATTTGTGGGGACCCCGACTTAAGAGTCGAGATCACCGAATGCACGTGTACAGTGATCCCAGAGATCAATGCTCACTGAACACACAGATGCTGAATAACAAGAGTCTTACATCCATACATACCGTCTTACACAAATTATGGCCATTATGGCCAAGTCTTACATAGATAAAGCCTCAAGGGCTAAATAGCAAATAACTCGAATAGCGGAAGTCTTCGATGATAAGTAGAACCCATGCCATCTGCCTTAACCCTACAGGCATTCTGACTGGGATAGCTTCCTAGTTCGCATGTTCGTCTCCATAGAACTCTTCTTCATATTCCTATTCCTCCATGCCTGGCCAATTAAATAACCAGTGGCAAGCCAATGAGTACTTTGAATGTACTCGCACGCAACCCATGATTTGGTTCAAAGTAACAATGCAATTGAACAACAATGAGCAATCTAGCAACGAGCTAGAATAAATATTCTACCATCAAGTATATGCATCAATAATTGCACATAACCTCGAGGACAGGTTACCGATATCAACATGAATAGAATTCAACTCGATGAGTCAAGTCACCACCTTGACTCATCACACACACATACTTTCACCGATGAAGTAAAACTCTTGGACATAGTTTAAGTAGCACCACCCAACTGTCCATGACCGTGGACACGGCTATTCGAATAGTTTTACACTCTGTAGAGGTTGCGCACTTTACCCACAAGATCCGGGAAGCTTTCATGTCAACCACGATCCCGCAGTACCTCAAGTACTCGGGGGAAGCACCCGGTCATTATCTTTCCTTAGACGACACTAACATAGAGTCCACTCGTTGGTACACGGCCCTCGAGTACAAACAATAGATCATGGGACTTGCCCTAATTTCAATGTCACGCGTACCCGAAGGGACCAACGGTGTGTCCGGTGCCCTGTAAAAACAGTCATGGTCGCATATCCAAGCACGACCCCGTCCCGGGAAAGACCTCAAGTCTTCCCGTCACTAGTAATGCGGGCACCATGCTAGTATCGGTCTAAGTAATTAATAACGCCCCGTCCCATAAGGGGTAGAGTGGTTGCACATGTTTGGTTGGGACGGTAGTCACACATAAATCTAATCCATCATTTCACCTATGCACAAGATCTTTACCGGCACATCACTTCTTCCTCAAGTGATGACCTAACTCAATATCACCCTCGGGCATTAGGGGCACCCGATGGGGTTTATGAAAAGATTTCAACCACGAAGGTTTCATGACACACATGCATCACTAAGCATCACTACTAACCATTTGCATGACATCTAGCACATAGCAAGATCATGAGTAAAGCATGCATCATGTGGTGGTTTTAAACTAGGTCACCACCATAACTCTTATCATCATGCATCCGGAAACAAACGGGTTCCGAAGAACACAAGTGTATCATGGTCAAAGGGCTGCTTGCCTGGATTGTCTTGGTCTTCAAAGTCTTCAAATCCTTCTCCACCTTCTTCCTTAGCAACCTCGTCAAATACGGTATCTAATCATCGCAAAATAACAACGGGAAAATAAGACCACAATAAAAACAGAAAAATCAAAGTGCTCAGAAAAATGTCAACTTATTTTTGTTAAATACTAGAGATAAAACTAAGATGGCAAAAATTCTTAGTTTGAGTTTTGGAATTGCAGAATGGAGTCTAGGAATATTTGAACAGAAGTTTTATTGTTCAAATATGAATTTAAATTAGAACAGAACAGAAAAGGTTCATGGATATGTGTGAAAGTGACACCATTAAATAGTTTGGAATTTTACAAGATTTTAGGAGTTGGAATTAATTCATTTGGACAAATATTTATTTCTGTGAAATTATTTGAAATAGTCACAGAAAAAGAAAAAGAGAAAAGGTCCTGTGCCACTGGGCCAGAACGGCCACAGTGCACGGCCCAGGGCGAATAGCCCACCGCTTGGGTGCCAGCGCGCGCGTCAGGGTTTTCAAACCTGACGGGCGGGGCCCGGCGGTCAGTGGCTGCGAGGGGAGAGAGAGCGGTGATGATGACAAGCGGGGCCCGCCTGTCATCTTCAACCTCACGGCCAAAGCGACGGCGAGCTCACCGGCGGCGATTCCGGGCACGGCGGGGCAAACGGAGGGCAGGAACGGGCTCAGCGAGGAGTCGCCGTTCCAGTGGTGGTGGTGCGGCTCGTCGGAGAGGCCTGGTTTGCCGGCGGCGAGGACACGCGGCGGAGGAACGTCGGGAAGATCCTGGCTGGCTCGCTCCGGGCTGCAATAGGAGTGGAAGAAGGAGGGGAATGAGTCAGTGGGGTACGGCGGCTCCAGATCGAGCAAGAATCGGGGCGGAGAGGGGCTGTACCGCGAGATCTCCGGTCGCCCGACGCGGCGGAGCTCCTGTCATTCCCGAGCACAGAGGCTTCCTGGGGGCGAGTGGGTGGTGCTGGTGTGCTACTGGGAGTGTGGGGAGGAGATGGGTGCCATTGGAGAGGCTCGGGGCGAGCTTATATAGCCGAGCCCCGGTCCATCATGGGCTCGTGCGCCGGCGAGGTTACGGGCGAGGCCAGTGGCCGTGCAGGCGCTCGTGTTCGAGTCGAGAAGGTTCATGGGTGAGGTCTACGCCTAGTAGAGGGGAGAGGAGGAGCGGGGGATGCTCCAGAGGGCGCGCGCGTGTGAGGCCGACGAGTGGAGCTTGCGGGCGGCCGGCGCGCGTGCGAGGGCGGCCACTGGAGGGAGGAGGAGGAGGGGGACAGCGCCGGGGGAGGTCGCAGACGTCGAGGCGCATCGGTAGGCACGAGGGGGGAGCACGAGGTGGTCGGAGGCGAGCGATTGGGCGAAGCTACAGTGCGGGTGCGCACTGTAGCGCGCTCTGGAGCGTGCTTATGGCATGCCACGGCATGCCATTGGCTCTCTGGGCGTGTCCGCCGTGTCTGGGGGGTCCATGACGAAGTAAACAACTCATGTGAGGCCTTGGATGCTCTGGATGATCAATGAGGGAGGAGTGAAGCTGGTAAATGAGTAGAAATGGGCTGTCCAGCAAGGTGAATTGGGGTTTTCACCCCTCAATCGTGGAGCTGTGGACATGGGGGAGTTACTGGAGGTAGAATGTAACTAGATGAAGCTGTGGTAGAAAGTTGAGGCAAAAGTAAATAGTAAAAGAGGCTAAGATGATGGTTTTGGTAAAATGGCAGAAGGTGTTTGATCAAGTTTTGGTCAAGCAAATGATTTCCACTAGCCATGACACTTAACAGGATTGAATGACATATGGAAATAGGGTGTTTCACCAAATTTGGGCTCATTTGAAGAAACTAGCCAATGTAACTTTGGTGAACCCTAGAAATCAACAAGAATGACTTCATCTTGTTTAAGTCAAGCTAATCATCTCCCCTTGATGCACCACTTCGTGTAGTTTCATCATTTGGGGTTATGATCATGCCCACAAAGTTTGAAGCTCCAGATAAAAAGTTGGTAATGTAAACTTGTTCAAATTTGAATTTGAACAGAAAGGGTTTGGGGGTATTCTGATCAAGTTACCCTACTCCCAATCTTGTGCCATTTGGTCTAGATGCCTTATTAGGCCATTCTAGCATGTGCACCAAGTTTGAGAGCATTTGGACAAGTTTGGTAATGTAAAGTTGCTCAAACTTCAAATATGGACAGAATGGTTTTGAAGGGTTTTGAGGATGTTATCTTGCTTCCCAAGGCATGGGGCTTGGCAAGATCATCAAATATGTCATATATGACATGATAGAATTTCCCTGGAATTTTTGGAGAATATTTCCTTTGTAAATATTTCAAAAGCTTGAAATATCCAGAAAGGGTTTTAGAGGGATTAGCCCATTATTTTGAACATGACCAAGTGTTGAAACTCTTATATATGGACAATATATGTCCTATGAGTCTCCCTGAATTTTGGCAAATATTTTTGAAATACTTAAATAAATTTTCCCTATTAAAGACCATTTATGGCCTTAAGAAAAAGCTTTTAAATAAAATAGGAAAATAACTTTTAAAATTATACTTTTGTGGTTTCTGGGAGTCCTACGACTACTAGGTCTCAAATACACTTTTTGAAATAATTTTCTCACCCTAAATCAAGCACTTGTAGTGCAAACCTCAATTCAGGGGTTTTTGGAATACTAAATTTTTAAAATACATTTTGGCCAAATTATTTTTATAAGAAAATACTATACTGCTATAAACACTTGGTATGATCATTGGGCAGAAGTTTTAGGTATGGAGATGAATTCTACAAGAGGTAATAGTTGACTTTAATGAGCACAAGAAAAACACAGGAAGAAAAACTCAATTCCAAATAAAAGCCAAATGATGCCAAAAAAAATTGCTGGTCCAAATTTTCATGTTTCATTGATGCAAAAGTCATGTTACAAAATGGAGGGTGTGACAGGATTCATATCGCGCTATCAACAACAACGACGGGCACCTTATGCTATGGTCAAATATGGAGAGTCTCAAGCCAACTCCTCGAGTAGTCTCAAGACTCGGGGGCTATAATGATATGACTCAGCAAAGTCTTGCCAGTTTGAGCAAATTCCTTAAACCCAGGTCATTGGAGAGAAAGATAACCCGGCCTCGGAGATTGCTGCTATATGGATGAAAGTTTAAAGGTCGTCTGAAAAATTTCCGGTTCAAAATAAAGATTCTGGCTCAATATCCGGTTTACAACTCCGGCTCAAGAAGAATATCCATCTCTCACAAGTATGTCACTTGGGGCTTCCTGTTCAAACATAGCCATATTCGACCAAAGAGAACACATCATTACTACCCATTTGACCGAGTTATGTTCAAACATAGGTGTATTCGACCAAAGAGGACATAACCTGTGGTCCATCCAACCTGTACCCCGCTGCTTCAACTCCATCAGGTCATCCTGATTGACCCGGCGAACTCTTGGCGATCAGTCTTATATGGCGTATTCGACCAAGACCTGAGCTTGCTAAGGTTCAAACGCCTGGCTGTCATGTGAGAGCACGGTTTACAAATAGTCAGGATAGATCCAGGCTCCTAAGCCGCCTTCCTTGAAACTTGCTTAAACCTCTGCATGTTTGCTTGATGCAACTCTGACCCCGCGTACCTCGATAAGTCATATCTGAACTTATCCAGGTTCAAATGTCGATTGGGTATCTGTGAGAGCCGGCTACAGAAAGCAAGGATACTCCAGTGGCTCCGGCTAGTTTCATTGAAGTTTTCTATTATTGTACGCATACATCATCATGCATTGCATCATACATCATCATACATTGCATCATACGCATACATCATCATACATTGCATCATCATCATAACATGTGTCATATATACATAGATATACTTGTTTATATTGCAGGAACCGGTTTTCAAACTAGATTATATTATTCAAATCTTTAATAGCCCAACATGGCTGGTGTTTATTATGGTTATCAATAACCAGTATTATGATTGAGGTTTTTTAAGTTGCTTTCGCGCAATGGATATTATCTTATCAGTGGATATGATTTATTCTACAAAGGAAGGAATAGTCCCGAGTCACTGCAGGCTTACGACTCGGCACTTGGGGGCTACATTGTTCAAATTGAATTTCATTAAATATGCAAGTCCCATGTCGCTGCTAGCATGCACCATGGCACCTGGGGGCTAATGCAAAGTCATTTTTTGCTCACCTTATTGAAGACCCGACTAATCACATTGTAATGTGCCGGCCCTTGGGGGCTACCAATTGCTCCTATCAACAATTCAAGGTACACAAGTCTTAATCCATTATATTGAAGGGTCCACTGCTCAGTTGGTAAAGCACAAAGATCTTAACCTTGTAGACGTGGGTTCAAGCCCCATGATGGGGGTTACATTATATGATGTTGTTTTTAATGAAGTCCCAGCTCAATATTATCTTACTGAGCTGACCCTTGGGGGCTACACGTTGCTGTTCAAATCTACATGATCATATCTACAAAGTCCCTGCTCATTGTTGCATAATGACCTGGCCCTTGGGGGCTACACTGGTTGAAGTTGTTATTAGCATAAGGCAGTTACAAGTCCCAGGTTGCTACAAGCATGACTGTCGGATTCAGGGCTCCGCAAAACCCGTTAAGTTCGAACATAGGGGCGTGAACGAAGATCTCTCCCACTCAGGTCTACCTAGCGCCTCGCTCTCGTCTCGGTGGAAGTATTCAAGCAAACAACGAACAAACACACAAGAGTTTATCCAGGTTCGGGCCACCGCGAGGTGTAATACCCTACTTCCTGCTTTGGTGGATTGGCTCCGGGTGAGCTAGAGTAAGAACTGGTATAAGTGTTCCTGAGCTCAGGAGGCGAGCTCAGGACGGTTGGGAGGCTAGTGTTCTTGCTCCTTGTGCGGTGGTCGAGTGTGTGTGTCCCTCCCCTTCTCAATGGGAATCCTAGCTACTTATATAGGCGGCCACGGTCCTCTTCCCCCGAAATGTTTAGGCGGGAAGGGATTCCACAATGGCCATATTTGAGCGGGAACACAAGGATGTTCCTACCCTGACAAAATCAGTCTCCGCCTGCAAAAGGATCAGGCAGTGACATGGTGGTGGGCTCGACGGTGACATCCTCCTTATCGTCCTTGTGGTCTTTAGTCTCGTTGCACCAAAGAGGAAACCTTTGCCCCGCTCCTTGGGAACCAATGGCTGCGCTGTCTCCTTTGCACCGAAATGGCAACTGTGCCGCTGGCAAGTGCTGGCACTCGCTGGCGCGGTGCATCACTACTGACCTCACTGCCTCCTCCTGAGGCAGGCTTGGCCTTGGATACTCCGCCCCTCCGGAACGCCTTGCCGAGGCCGCTCCCGAGGGGGTATTGCGTCGTTCTCCTCGCGAGGCTTGGCCCCTCGCGAGGGTCTTGAGCAGCTGGTCAATCAGCTGGGCCATACCAGGGCGCTTGTAGAAGCGCGTCACGGTCCGCAGACTGGCAAGTCTGGGTACCCTGGTTCCCAGTACGCCGACAGTAGCCCCCGGGCCCAAGGCGTGCGCGGAGTCGGCTTGGGGCGAAGCCTTTAGGTGAGGACGAAGCGCCGCAGGCCCTAAAAGGTTGCGGGCCAGGCTGGCGCACGATTTGTTTGGATAGGACGTGGCGGCTCCACTTCCCATGCAACCTTGGCGATCGTGCGACTTGACAACTCCTTGGCACGGGTGACGAGGGAGTAATGGCTGCGACACCATTGGCTGGCAGTTGGGCTCCTCCGCCCTATAAATGGGGCTATGGGGGAAAGCCCCCAAACCATTTTCAAGCCAACACCGTCTTCTCCTTGCTTGTCCTTCGCTCCTCCTCCCCATTGCCAGATCTTCATGGCGCCGCCGAGGATGCCATCCGCCGTGGAGAAGGGGAAGACCCCGAAGAATCCAGTCCCGCTGCCGCCGAAGAGGGGTCGCGGTCATCCCCGCAAGCATGCCGCCGCGCCCGCAACGTCTTCTCGAGGAGGCGGGCACGGCCCTTTAGATTCTGTTGCGGCCGCCGGTGTGCAGCATCGGGCGTCCTCCCATGGCGAAGGTGGTCGCGGCCGTGGAGGAAGAGGGGGCGCGCAAAGGTGCCTGCTGGTTGCGCGCCCTCCGCACCCACAGTTCCATTCCTTCGATGTCTCGTCAGAGTTCATGGTGTGGGCAGAGAAGCCCGGTGGCTCGTGGCTCAGGCTTCCCCGCTCATTTGGCGAAGTGCTCCCAGCCGGAGGCCTTGGGGGCATATGGCTGCAGGCCGACGGTTGTTGCAGCGGCGCATCCTGGGTGGAGGTCGACGTGGCTCCCTCGGGCGATGTGTTCTTGTAGCGCGGCTGGAAGTCGTTTTCCCGCGCGCGCCGGCTGCAGGGGAGATGTGCGCTCCACTTCAGGTACGGTGGCGTCTCCACGCTGTTCGTCAGGGTCTTCTCAGAGGAAGGGAGGCGCCTTGGGTGTTGTCCCGAGGCTGACGACGAGGAGGGCGAAGATGTCCAGAGGAGCAGTTCCTCCTCCGAAGACGGCCTCAGTCCTAGGTGTCGTGAGGCCCCCCTCTGTGGCAGCAGCAGCTCCTCCAGCAGTGGCGGCCGCGACGAACCACCACGCCGCCGAGCTCGGTACGGCATGGGGAGGGGATTGCCGCGCCGCTGCGGCTCGGTGAAGCCTGAGGAGCCGGAGGATTCCGACTGAGCGGGAGCGGCTTCTGCTTCTTCTCCCTTCTTTCCTTTCACGTTTTTCTTTTTTTTCTGCATCAAAGTTTCAAGTTGCCTTGAGGAGGCGTGTAATGGGTTGTGATGTATGTAAGAAGCGGGAACTCGTCGTCGTGCTTTTGTTGCTTTGAATGAAGTCACTTAGCTTTTATACGTCCTGCCATCCTGAGGCGGAGTCCTCCCGACTCTGGCGTCACGAGCCTCTTCGTGAGGAGGTGGCCGGATCCGACTCGTACAGCCCCCGAGCGGGGGTCGGTCGCTGAAATCTGCTGAGAGTGCCGAGCGCGGGTTGAAGCACCAAAGCCTGAGCGACTCGGTAGGTAGATTGCGCGGACTGAGTAGCCCGGCGCCAGAGCTTGAGCAGGCTTGAGAAGGTGAGGTCACGGGGCCACGATGGATGAGGTCCGGTGACCGACCGTGCCCCAGCCCCCACGCGCGAGTCGCGTGAAGGAGAGCGAGTGGCATAGCTGAACTTAAAGCCGGTGAGAAAGATCCAAACACAAAACTCTCACCGAAACGCAAGAAGCGCGAGAAACACGAGAACTTCATAGCATGGGGTAGAGGAAGGGCTGATAGCCAAGGAAGTAGAAAAGGCTGACAACCAAACACCAAGCAAAAAGGGAAAAAGGTCACGTCCGACCCCTACACTACGTCTTCTTCCCAGCGCGGAGCTAAGGACTGCCACTGGGGCGTGGGTGGGAGCCCCGTCTGAGGGCCCGTAGGCAATGCACAGGAGACTCCGAGGCATGTACAGCCCCAACTCATTATTACGTGAGAGTGTCACGGGCGAAGACCTTCACGGGCATGGAGCCTTGATTATGGATAGAACCTCCTGAGGTGCTCGATGTTCCTGGAATTCTGGATAGGTAGCCCATCATGCGTCTCCAGGCGCACAGCACCAGGCCTAGAGACACGGGCGATTCTGAACGGGCCCTCCCACATGGGCGAGAGCTTGTGCAGCCCTTCATGGGAGAGGACCCGCCTCAGGACCAAGTCACCAACTTCAAGTGTTCTCGCGCGGACGCTGCGGCAGTGGTACCGCCGCAGCGCCTGCTGGTAACGCGCCGCCCTGAGGGCAGCCCGGCGGCGGCCCTCCTCGCCGAGCATGAGGTCCATCCGCCAGGGGGCATCCTGGCATTCCTCATCGAAGGCGAAGACCCGTGGGAAGCGATGCTTGACCTCGTGAGGGAAGACCGCCTTCGCCCCATAGACGAGAAAGAAAGGAGTCTCCCCCATAGGTTTGGTGGCAATGGTTCAGATTGACCACAGCACGGACTGGAGTTCGTCAATCCAGCCCCTGCCGCAAGCCTCTAGTTTCTTCTTGAAGCTACGTGTCTTGAGGCCACGCAAGACTTCCACGTTGGCACGCTCAGCCTGGCCGTTGCTCCTGGGGTGGACCATCGAAGCATAGCAGATCTGTGTTCCAAGGTTAGCGCAATATGACTTGAAGAGATTGCTTGTGAACTGCGAACCGTTATCCGTGATGATGCGGTTGGGGACCCCGAATCGCCTCATGAGGCCTTGGATGAACTTGACAGCTGACCCGGCAGGGATTGTGCAAACAGGCTCCACTTCCACCCACTTGGTGAATTTGTCGATGGTGACGTACAGGAAGCGGTAGCCCCCTGCGGCCCAAGGGAAAGGACCTAGGATGTCCAATCCCTAGACTGTGAAGGGCCAGGAGAGGGGTATCGTTTGGAGGCCTTGCGCCGGTTGGTGGATTTTCTTGGCGTGAAACTAGCATGCCTCGCAGGCTCGCACGAGCTCCGTGGCGTCGTTGAGCACCGTGGGCCAATAGAAGCCGCTGCGGAAGGCCTTGCCCATGAGGGTGCGTGACGATGAGTGGTGACCACAGTCCTCACCGTGGATATCAGCTAGCAGCTCGCGCCCCTGCTTCCTCGAGATGCACCTTAGTGAGACGTCGTTGGGGCGCCTCCTGTAGAGTTCGCCGTCTTGGATGCAATAGGCAGAGGCCTGTCGGACCACGCGTTCTGCTTCTTCTTCCTTGTCTGGTAGGGCGTCGTGTTGCAGGTACATCTTGAGTTCTTGGGTCCAGCACCCCTCTTCAGGCTCCGCAACGAGCAACAGGCGAGCTCTGAACGGTGGTCCGCAGGGCGGGGCGCCGTCTGGAGGCGCTGTTGGTAGCCCCTGCCGGGGGGAGGCCGGCTCGGGTACCGATGGTGTTTCTGATGGCTTGAGTAGTCGCTCCTCGAAGACGCCTGGCCTTTGGGGCTCCCGCGTGGAGGCTCGCTTGGCGATGTCGTCCGCTTCTTTGTTGGTGCCTCACGGCACGTGCTGCATTTCCAGCCCTTGGAATCGCTTCTCCATCCTGCGCACTTCCTCTAGGTATGCGCCCATGTGCTCATCCTTGGGCTTGTACTTCTTATTGGAGAAAACAATGAGGAGCTGCGAATCGCCCCTGATGGTGAGACGCTTGACCCCTAACGCAACGGCGGCCTTGGGCCCGGCGATCAGGCCCTCGTACTCGGCAATGTTGTTGGAGACCTTCTCGCCCTGCTGGAAGCAGAGCTGCACAGCGTAGCACAACTTATCCTGAGTAGGGGATACCAGCACGACGCCAGCCCCCGCGCCGAGGTGTGAGAAGGCGCCGTCAAAGTACACCACCCATCCGTCTGGGGCTTCATCACCGGGGGCCAGCGAACGGTCTTTGCTGGCCCCCCGCTCGGGCGCCTCAGTCCATTCCGCCACGAAGTCTGCCAGAGCTGCTCCTTTGATCAGACGCGTGGTGCTGAATTCCAGCTGGAACGCTTGAAGCTCGATGTTCCACTCGGCGACCCTCCCGACGACATTCGGGCCCCGCAGCACCTTCTCGAGAGGGTACGATGAGACGACCTAGATGGGGTGACCTTGGAAGTAGTGGCGCAACTTCCTGGAGGTGACGAGGAGCGCCAGAAGCAGCTTCTGGGGAATTGGGTAGCGCGAACGCGCATCGCGCAGTACTGTGCTGATGAAGTACACCGGGTGCTCCACGAGGGTTGGCGCAGCAAGGTCTGCGGGCGCCTCTAGAGCCTCAGGAGCCTCTTGCTGAGCGGTGGGGCCGTCGGTGCCCATGGTCGAGTCTGCCTCTGAGGCCGTGTCAGGGGGCGGCGCAGGCCCTGAGGGTACTGAGCCGCCTGGTGGTCTTGGGATCCGAAGCTTTTCCTCGCGCTCCACGACCAGCGCTGCGCTAGCGGAATGAGGCGTTGCGGCGAGGTAGAGCGACATGGGCTCCAGGGGTCGTGGTGCTACCATGACCGGCGAGCTGGTGAGGTACTTCTTGAGGTCTTGGAAGGCGGCGTCAGCTTCTGGAGTCCACTCAAAAGGCCCCTTCTTCCTGAATGAGGGTCGTGGCCTCTTTGGTCTTTACCACTATGTCGTCGACGTAGGCCTGTGCATTCCTCCCGAGCCGAGGGCCAAGAGTGATCTGCATCAAGCGCTGGAAGGTAGCGCCCGCGTTCCTCAGCCCGAAGGGCATGCAGGTGTAGCAGTAGACCCCGCATGGGGTCAGGAATGCCGTCTTCTCCACGTCTTCCACCGCCATCTTAATTTGGTGGTAGCCCGAGAATGCGTCAAGGAAGCAGAGCAGGTCGCACTCAGCCGTCGAATCCACGATTTGGTCGATGCGCGGAAGAGGGAAGGGGTCATGAGGGTAGAACTTGTTGAGGCTCGTGAAGTCGACGCACATGCGTTCTTCGCCTCCTTTCTTCGGGACAATAAAGGGGTTGGCCAGCAACTCCGGGTGCCGTACCTCCCGTACGACACCAGCCTCCTCCAGCTTCCGGACCTCCTGGATGATGAAGGCCTACTTCTCTGGGGCTTGTCTACGTGCCTTCTGCTTGATGGGACACGCATTGGGGCACACCGTGAGGTGATGCTCAATGACATGCCTTGGCACCACGACCAAATCCGCGGCCTTCCAGGCGAACACGTCCTTGTTGGCCCTGAGGAAGCCAAACAACACCGCCTCTTGTTCTGGATCCATGCCCGTGCCGATGATGAAGGTGGCTCCTGAGCCTTCTTCGTTGGCAGGCACTTGCTTCGTCTTGGTGGGGTCCTGAGAAAAGAGCTGCTTCTTCTTGGTAGGCGCGGCCTCCGGAGGCTCGGGAGCCCCCTTCGTCGTTGGGTGAGCTGCGGCAGCGGCGGCCCTTTACGCGCGCCCGAGGACCTGAAGGGCGGCCTTAGGGTCCCCTTCGACGGTAATGACGCCGCTGCTCCCGCGCATCTTGACGGCGTTGTAGCCCAGGTGAGTTGCCGCCATGAACTTTGCCAGGGCAGGGAAGCCGAGGACGGCGTTGTACGGTAGGCGGATGTGCGCGACGTCAAAATCGATGAGCTCAGTCCGGTAGTTAGCCGGTGTACCGAAGGTGACCGGGAGGCGGGTCTGGCCGAGCGGGACAGCCGAGCCCGCGGTCCCCGAGAAGGGCTTGGTGGGAAGGAGCTACCTGTAGGACAGGGGCAGGTGACTGAAGGCTTCAGGAGAGAGGATGTTGAGGCCGGCGCCACCATCGATGAGGGTTCTTGTCACAGCCATGCCACATATGGTAGGCGTGCATACCGTGGGGAGAGCACCAGTGCCGGCCGCCTCGGGGGAGAGGTCGTCGGGGCCAAAGGTGATGGCGAGCCCCGGCCCGTCCTGCGCCCGCAAGGCCTCTCGCGGCTGGGCGGCAGCTCCAACTTGCCAAAGTTGCGACTTGGCGTGCCGAGCAGACGCCGGTGCTTGGGACCCACCAAGGATGCAGGCGACTCCGCGGCAAGGCCGCCTCTCTCAGCAGATGCCCCACGGCTCGCAGCTGCGGGCCGTTCGCGTGGTATGGGTCTCGGCGGGCGGCCGGTACTGGGCCGGTGATAACCCTCAACCGTAAGGGATCGAGATAGTCTTCGCGGGTAAGAATAACCCAATTTATTGATTCGACACACGGGGAGCCAAAGAGTATTTATAAGCTTTGACAGTTGAGTTGTCAATTCAACCGCACCTGAAATATTACTTACTTGCAATAAAAGATAAATGGTAACAGCGATATGATAGCGATGATGGTGATAGTAAAAGTAAACAGCAAAAGTAAATAGCAAGAGTAAATAGCAAAAGTAGCGACTAGTAACCAGCAGGATTTAAAACACTGTAGGCTAGGGAGACGGATGGTTCGGCGCTGCATGGATGAGATATATCATGATTCTAACTTGGGACACGGCACACTGAAAAGTAATGATCATCTAGGCAAATATCAAACATTAGGCATGTATCCCGTAGGTAGTTGTGCGTGCTTGCAATAAGAACTTGCACAACATCTTTTGTCCTACCATCCCGCTACGAACAGGGCCAAAAGGAACTTATGGAGATTAAGGTGCTCCTGTCAAAGAGCACCGGAACAAAGAAATGAACTCAATGGATACATGTAATCCTCAAACTACGGACCATCCCCTTTGGTGTCCCAAGCTGTCACTTTTGGGATCGCCGGTTCTGAACCGTAACAGGTGCAAACAACTTATAGATAGGATCAAGAACACAAATATATTCATGCAAACACATATGGTTCAGATCTGAAATCATGGCACTCGGGCCCTAAGTGTCAAGCATTAAGAATAACAAGTTGAAGCAAAGATGATAAACACCATAGTAGATGATAGGCAACATGCCCCCAACGATCTGACAAACTATTACATGATCTAACTCATCCAATCCCTACCATCCCCTTCGCCTACAGCAGGGGAATTACTCACACATGGAGGGAGAAGTCATGGAGGGATGATGGAGTGGTGATGATGATGACGATGGCGACGATATCCCCTCTCCGGAGGCCAATTCAGCCTCCAGATTAGCCCTCCCGAGGAAGAACAGAGGGTGGCGGCGGCCCCGCGACGGAAAACTGCGGAAAGAACTTCTGATCTAGGGTTTCCATGTCGCGAGTAAAAATACGAGGCAAAGTAGGGCACCAGGGGGTGTGGGGCCCACCCAGGCGACCCCCCGGTGCGGCCAGGGGCTGGGCCGCGCCACCAGGGCGCCTGGGCACCCCCTGGCCCCCCTCTGGCCCCCCTTCTGGCTCCTGGTTCCTTCGGGTGCGTGGATTTTCTGTGATTTTTCGTGGATTTTTCTGAGATACCTAAAAATCCGTTTTCCTGCACACAATAAAACCATACAGGCAGCTCTGCTGAAAACAGCGTCAGTCCGGGTTAGTTTAGTTCAAATCATGCAAGAATGAGGTCAAAACAATATCAAAAGTGTTTGGAAAAGTAGATACGTTTGAGACGTATCAGCCGGCCGCCGCCCCACCAAGAGCGTGACTGGCGAGGCCACGGGAAGCGGGAGTGGTGGTGCAGGCCGTCCTCCTATGGCCTTGTCGGTAGAAGCATCGGGGAGGAAGGAGGAGGGGCGCGCATTGGTGGCACGGTCCGCTGATGCTGCCGGGTCGGCGAGGGAGGAGCCAGCCCCCGCACGGCTGTGGCAAGCCGCAGCCATCGTAGGGACGCCGCACCGGAGAGGGGAAGTGAGGTCGTCGGAGAGGCGAGATTTCGACACGCCCCCTACCTGGCGCGCCAAATGTCGGATTCAGGGCTCCGCAAAACCCGTTAAGTTCGAACACAGGGGCGTGAACGAAGATCTCTCCCACTCACGTCAACCTAGCGGCTTGCTCTCGTCTCGGTGGAAGGATTCAAGCAAACAACGAACAAACACACAAGAGTGTATCCAGGTTCGGGTCACCGCGAGGTGTAATACCCTACTTCCTTCTTTGGTGGATTGGCTCCGGGTGAGCTAGAGTAAGAACTGGTACAAGGGTTCCTGAGCTCAGGAGGCGAGCTCAGGAGGGTCGGGAGGCTAGTGTTCTTGCTCCTTGTGCGGTGGTCGAGTGTGTGTGTCCCTCCCCTTCTCAATGGGAATCCTAGCTACTTATATAGGCGGCCACGGTCCTCTTCCCCCGAAATGTTTAGGCGGGAAGGGATTCCACAACGGCCATATTTGAGCGGGAACACAAGGACATTCCTATCCTGAAAAAAGCAGTCTTTGCCTGCAAAAGGATCAAGCATTGACACGGTGGTGGGCTCGATGGTGACATCCTCCTTATCGTCCTTGCGGTCTTCAGTCTCGTTGCACCAAAGAGGAAACCTTTGCCCCGCTCCTTGGGAACCAACGGCTGCGCTGTCTCCTTTGCACCGAAATGGCAACTATGCCGCTGGCAGGCGCTGGCACTCGCTGGTGCGGTGCGTCACTACTGACCTCACTACCTCCTCCTGAGGCAGGCTTGGCCTTGGATTCTCCGCCCCTCCGGAACGCCTTGCCGAGGCCGCTCCCGAGGGGGTCTTGGCGTCGTTCTCCTCGTGAGGCTTGGCCCCTCACAAGGGACTTGAGCAGCTGGTCGATCAGCTGGACCGCACCAGGCCGCTTGTAGGAGCGCGTCGCGGCCCGCAGACAAGCAAGTCTGGGTATCCTGGTTCCCAGTACGCCGACAGTAGCCCCCGGCACTTGGGGGCTACATATGTGGAATATTCAGTTTTGACTAGTGACAGAGATGAACAACCTGGATTTCTTCGAAGTGTTAGTATTCATATTGAAGGAAGTCTTAAGTCATCGCTTTGCTCTGCTAAAGACTTGGGGGCTACAGGTAAGATGAATATAATGGAGGAACATCTTCAATATTCCCAATTTTGAGCAAACCAGGAGGATCAGTTGTGTGACCCGACAGTGGTAATAATCATGACGTGGTGTGTAAAATAGTTATAACCCGGAATCATCAGTTTTTATGACCCGGCAATTTTGGTAAGCATAAACCGGCAGGTTCTACATCTTCAAACCGGCTGAATATCAGATTAGTATTTCAAAGACCAATATTATTTGCTAAACATTGGAAGTCGACTCAGGTGGATTTTTTTCCGTACAATATTTCTCTGTGAGAAACCAACGTCAACAAAATTGATTATGAAGCTGGTCTATTGACCCAGATTTTTCAGAAGAAGTGCACAGGTTGTTTGCATTGGTAATGTTTGAACATATCTGCTAAGGAGATTTGCTATGAGATCATGGATACATATTAAGGAGGAAATGACAAGGATTTAAAGCTGTTCAGGCAGCGGCTTACAAGATTTTTTTAACCTGGAGCACAACCTGTCAAATTTGTTCTCGTGTTTATGTTGCAGGAAGGATCAAGTTTAACATGGATAAATCCAAATTAAACTGGGGGCTAATGTCGGGGATATACCCTGCGGTATGACCCGAACGGAAATATGACCCGGACGGACTTGGCGACTCACCAGAGACTCTGCTGGAGTTTGGCGACTCACTAGCGATCCGCCCGGACATGGCGGTTTACAGGCAACCCGCTTGCATATTGTAACTCACTGGTGACCTGGTGGGCGGGTCAGACGGACGACAAGGCTCAAGTAGGGATGGCACCCACAGGGTTTGGGTATGGGTGGAGCCACCCCATACCCTTACCCGTCTCATTTAAGCTTACCCATCACCCGTACCCATACCCGCTGGTGGGTACAAAATTTTCCCATACCCATCACCCGATAGGGTAATTGGGTACCCGCGGGTTGAAATATCCATGTTTGCATAACATCAATTTAAGTGACACATAATCTTAAACAACAAGATACAATCACAATTTATAATCATCAACACATAATAACATCAATACATACTTATAAACAACAAGACATCATAAACACACCACATTTTATAAACATCAATACTTTGTAGGAAACAACAACACATCAAAACATGACAACATAGTCATAAACATTAGTACATAGTCATACATTTTCAAGTTCACAAACACATGACAAAGGGTAGATGTAGCTTTTCCATACTTCTTAGAATTATAAGGGTACATGGGTATGCGGGTATGGGTTATATGATCTCATACCCGTACCCGCTCTACCCGGTGGGTTTGTGATTTCCCTATTTACATACCCATGGGTAATTTTTTGTCCCATACCCTTACCCTAATAGGGTTTTTACCCGCAGGGTTCATGGGTAATGGGTACCCATTGCCATCCCTAGGCTCAAGGCCTTGCAGGTCAGACGGACTTGTATCCCATTTGTAATAGAAGATAAGTTAGTCCTAATCCTACTAGGACTCCATATGTATCCCGCCCCTTCAACATATATAAGTAGGGGCAGGGCTCCCCAAGAGGGACAAGTTCCACAAGGTAGAAGCTTCATATTCTCTAGGGCTAGACACAACTAGGAGAGATGGCCTATGCGGCGACTCCATGAGGGTCATAATGAGATCTAGCCTCAAACAGCATGTAGGGCTATTACCGGATGATGTTTCCTGGGGCCCGAAGCTGTCTAAATCCTTGTCTTGCGTTGCGTCTCTTGATTCTGCTCAACCCCTCTCAAGCTACCACATAGATGTGTTGGCCTCGCGACTAAGTCCTCACACTAAGGACATCTACCGTGACAATTCCACGACAGGACCCCCTACCCGAGATCCGACGGTTTTGACACCGACATTGGTGCTTTCATTGAGAGTTCCACTATGTCATCGACGGAAGGATTGATGGATCACGTCATCAACTACAATGGCGACGTCGAGGGGACCTCCCCCCAGGCCATCTTTTCGTGTTCGGCGGCTTCGCGCTTCGCGTCAACACTGAAGGCCACCTTGAGCAGATCGAGAGCTATGCCTCTGGCCATCATGTCAGGTTCGGAAGCTGGAGCTACTTCGCCGATATCCGCGGAGACTTGATCTTCACCGGATTTGAGCCAACGACAGCCTCTCTCTGTCTCCACGATGATCGTGACCTAGCTCTGTCACCGGATCAGGAAATAGTACCTGCAAGGTTTCTGGCCCTAGATCCAGAACAGATCGCGTCCCCCGGGGATGGGAAGCTCAACTCCACCATGAGGAAAATGGACCCTACGGCTTTGGAGCCGCACACGGACCCGACCACGAGCAAGGTCTGTCTCACCGGAACCCCGGACCTAACTCCGGTCTCTGATTCTGAATTGTGCATAACCGCACCCTGTCAGGCGCCTATCGCCGAATTCTGTGCTGCAGATATTTTCCAGCACTCACCACTTGGCGACATGTTAAGGTCGTTAAGATCTCTCTCCTTGGATGAGAGCACACAGCCGCACTATATCCGGTTTGAACTGGAGGCTGACGAACGGCCGTGCTATACCCAGGGGGTGAAGGATTTCATTCCCCACCCACCACCCACTTGGTAGCCACGGTTGAAGATCTTACCGACCTACTCGACTATGCTTCAGAAGTCTTTGATGGGATGGATCTCGAGGTTGAAGCAGATGCAGATCAAAGTCGGCCCATAACAGGGCGGTGGAAAGCTACGTCTTCATATGACGTGTATATGGTGAATACACCCAAAGAGACGGAAGGCAACGGCGAAAACAATCCCTTAGAGGATAAGCCAGCCGAAGAACCTCCCAAGTGTCAGCGTCCAAAATGCCGAACAAAATCCCTTAAAGGAAAGGACATCAACATCGTGACTAATGATGGTGATATTCCGGAACAAGCCGAAGACCCCGCATGTCCAGAGATAGAGCAGGAGGAGCGAGAGGACGGAGAACAGAGTCTGAAGCCGCAGTCCGATGACAGCGATGCCGAAGACGGTGACTACGAACCGATCTTTGAAGAAGAGGTTAGTGTGGATGACGACGAGTACACCGTCCCAGAAGAACCCTCTGAACAAAGAAAAAAGCAGCAAAGATAGCTTCGAGCTGCACAGGACACGCTCAACGATAGATGGAATGAGGTGCTAGACACCGAACAGAAACATAGCTTTAACGGCCAAACCAAAGGCTATCCCAAGCGCAAGCTGTTGCCTGAATTCGACGATGAGGCCGTCGCGCCTGTCCTACTGAAAAATAACACCGTCGACAAGCCGGACCGACCACCTCACAGACGGGATAGATTAGCTAGCAATGTATACAAACCCGCACCACCACCCCATAAAGGAAAGGAGGGTGCGGCACAAGTCCGAAAACATGATCTTCGTGATGACCTAAACAAAAAAGCTAGCAAGACCAGGTCTATATTCGGACCTAGGGACCAAGCTCCCACACGGGACGGTGGCTATCAAGCCAATCGAGCCAGTGACATACCCGTTAGGGGTCAATACCGAACACCACAACCATCGGATATACGCCATGATATAGCAAGATACAGAGGAGCCTCATACCCTCTATGCTTCACCGATGAGGTGTTGGGTCATGAATCCCCCAGAAGGGTTTAAACCCGTGAACATCGAAGCGTATGATGGAACGACGGATCCTGCCGTCTGGATAGAAGACTTTAGTCTTCACATCCAGATGGCTCAACGAGATGATCTCCATGCCATCAAATATTTACCCCTCAAGCTAAAAGGACCGGCTCGGCACTGGCTAAACAGCCTCCTAGAGAACTCCATTGGGAGCTAGGAAGAACTTGAGGACACTTTTCGGGCCAACTTTCAAGGGACCTAATGTCCGGCCCCCGGACGCTGACGATTTAAGTCACATCATCCAACAACCCGGGGAGTCAGCCAGCAAGCTTTGGAATCGGTGTCTCACTAAGAAGAACCAGATCATCGACTGTCCGGACACAGAAGCCTTAGCGGCATTCAAGCACAGTATCCGAGACGAATGGCTAGCCAGACACCTTGGACAGGAAAAGCCGAGGACAATGGCATCCCTAACCACACTCATGACTCGCTTTTGCGTGGGTGAGGATAGCTGGTTAGCTCGTAGCATCACTAGCGACCCTAGAACATCTGAAGTCAGGGAGGATAATGGAAAGACACGGCGCAATAAAAACAAGCGTCGGAACAATCCTGGAAGCCTAGATGATACATCGGTAAACGCCGGATTCAGTAGCCCCAGACCCGGGTAACGGAAGAAGCCATTCAAAGGCAAGAAAGATGGTCCATCAAATTTGGACAGAATATTAAACAAGCCCTGCCAAATCCATGGCACCCCAGAAAAACCTGCCAATCACACCAACCGTAACTGTTGGGTTTTCAAGCAGGCCGGCAAGCTAAATGCCGAACACAAGGGGAAAGAGCCTTCGAGCGAAGACGAGGACGAACCTCACCAGCCGAACATAGGGGAACAGAAGAAATTTCCACCGAAGGTCAAAACAGTGAACATGATATATGCCGCTCATATCCCAAAAAGGGCGTGCAAGTGCGCACTCCGACACGTCTAGGTCGTTGAGTCCGTCGCCCCAAAATTCAACCCATGGTCAGCCTGGCCGATCACTTTCGATCACAGGGATCATCCGACTAGTATTCGGCACGGGGGTTCGGCTGCCTTAGTGCTCGACCCAATAATATATGTATACCATCTAACCCGAGTCCTCATGGACGGCAGCAGCAGTATCAATCCGATATATCAGGACACTGTCCGCAAAGATGGGGATCGACCCATCAAGAATCAAGCCAAGCAGCACGACCTTTAAAGGAGTGATACCGGGCATTGAGGCTTGCTGCACGGGCTCTTTAACCTTGGAGGTTGTATTCGGTTCTCCCGACAACTTTCAAAGTGAAGAATTACTCTTCAACATAGCTCCGTTCTGAAGTGGCTATCACACTCTACTCGGAAGGACGGCCTTCGCCCGCTTTAATGCAGTCCAGCATTATGCCTATTTACAGCTCAAGATGCCTGGACCACGTGGCGTTATCACAGTCAATGGAAATATGGAGCGCTCTCTCCGTACGGAGGAAGATACTGTGGCCTTAGCAGCCGAAGTACAATGCGGCCTATTCAAGCCAAATAATGTATCAATAGCGGACACAGCCAAACGTGTCTGGCACACACCTCAGCGCGACAGCTCAGATGAACCTGAGCAAGATTGACAGCTATGCCCCCATCGACCGCCCCATAAGGTGATAGCATATGTGCCTCGAGTACATAATTATGCCCAAAAAATTCCATGGGCGGTGATCGAGGAACCTACATACAATACGTAGTTCGGCTAGACCCTATATTCGGACTTTAAACTTATCTTCTTTTGGTTCATTAAACGAACCAGACTTACTTTGGCCACACCGGATTGACTTCTTCGTTTCCAGGTTTATTTCTTTTTTCTACAGATGGCCATCATACTCGCACCTTCAAGGATACATTACAGAGGAGAAAACGGCGCAGACATGCAGTAGGGACCCGCACTAAGGTTTCTTTTTAGATTAAGACCGTGTGTAAACCTTTTCTCTCTTTCTTATATACCTTCTTGGCATGTAAAATGTCCAAAAAAGGTCCTCGACATCATCTATAAAAGTTTGCGGCTCGCCGTACTATAGAGGGATATTGATAGAACAAATTTATCCATATATATCATGAGTTTTATTCACTCACCATGGAACGTTCTCTTCCCGCATCAGATTGCCATATGTGCCTTGTCAATAAGGGTTTATTACTGGGGGCTGCATTCAGCCCTGGTATATGTTGAAAATACTGAACACCTATAGGGTGTGTTCGGCATCTTGGATGTTTGCATGATATGCATCAGTTCTGAATCATGTCTTGTGTCAATAGTTGGGTTGCCCGGCTCCTGTGCTTACCCCTACGTTCCTGATTGTTTGGCTAGGGTGTAAAGGGAGAACTACTGCGATTGTATTTTTGGCTAGTCCGGTCAAGTATCTCAGTAGAGAAAGCCGATAACTGATTGTCATGATAAGAGAGAACCTGGTCTGCAATCCGAAGACTTAGTTTTACTCTACGATCAACAGAGATCTACCCCATGTTCTACGAAGGGTTGGTTCTTTTCCCAGCCAGGTGCAATTGGATACTTTATCTGCACCAGGGGCTAGTACTTAGCCCCATTTTTCAAACTCCTACGACTAAGTGAAAGCAATAACGCCGCATAGTCTAATTGGTTGGTTCGCTCCGCATACACTGCTACTTCTCGAGCTTGCGTTGTATTCCCTCGAAGGGGAAAGGGAGATGCAGCATAGTAGCGTAAGTATTTCCCTCAGTTTTTGAGAACCAAGGTATCAATCCAGTAGGAGACCACGCGCGAGTCCCTCGCACCTACACAAACAAATAAGAACTTCGCAGCCAATGCGATAAGGCTTTGTCAATCCCTTTACGGTCACTTACGAAAGTGAGATCTGATAGAGATGATAGTTTATATTTTCGGTATTTTTAGTTTATAAGAACAGCAAATAAAAGCAATAAAAGTAAAGTAGATGTAGATTGATATATTGAGAATAGACCCGGGGGCCATAGTGTTCTCTAGTGGCTTCTCTCATGATAGCGATATTCTACGGCGGGTAAACAAATTACTGTCGAGCAATGGATAGAAAAGCGAATAATTATGAGACTATCTAGGCATGATCATTATATATAGGCATCACGTCCGAGACAAGTAGACCGACTCCTGCCTGCATCTACTACTATTACTCCACACATCGACCGCTATCCAGCATGCATCTAGTGTATTGAGTTCATAAGAACATAGTAACGCCTTAAGCAAGATGACATGATGTAGAGGGATAAACTCAAGCAATATGATATAAACCCCATCTTTTTATCCTCGATGGCAACAATACAATACGTGCCTTGCTGCCCCTACTGTCACTGGGAAAGGACACTGCAAGATTGAACCCAAACCCAAGCACTTTTCCATTGCAAGAACTATAGATCTAGTAGGCCAAACCAAACCAATAATTCGAAGAGACTTGCAAGGATATTATGAGCACACATAAAAAGTTCAGAGAAGAACCAAATATCTTCCATAGATAACCTTGATCATAAACTCACAATTCATCGGATCTCGACAAACACACCGCAAAAAGAGATTACATCGAATAGATCTCCTCGAAGACCGAGGAGAACTTTGTATTGAGATACAGAGAGAGAGAAGAAGCCATCTAGATACTAGCTATGGACCCGAAGGTCTGTGGTAAACTACTCACAACTCATGGTGAGGGCGATGATGATGATGATGATGATGAACTTCGTGATGGATCACCCTCCGGTGGACCTCCGGAACAGGCTCCAAGATGGGATCTTCACGGGAACAGAAGGTACTGTGGTGGAATTAGGGATTTCTCTCTGTTCACGGAGTTTCTAGGGTACGTAGACTTATATAGGAAGAAGGAGGGCACCGGGGGACGCTCGAGGGGGCCACGAGGCAGGGGGCGCGCCCTGGGAAGGGGGGCGCGCCCCCCACCCCCGTGGGCCACCTCTTGATCCCCTGACGTGGTTCTCAAGCTCCGCGTGCGTGATTTTCTCCAAAAATATCTCTCGCGAAGGTTTCATTCCGTTTGGACTCCATTTGATATTCTTTTTCTGCAAAACCCTGAAACAGGCAAAAAAACAGCAATCTGGACTGGGCCTTTGGGTTAGTAGGTTAGTCCCAAAAATTATATTAAAGTGAATGATAAAGCCCATTAAACATCCAAGACTTCATAAATAATAGCATGGAACAATCAAAAATTATAGATACGTTGGAGACATATCAAGCATCCCCAAGCTTAATTCCTGCTCGTCCTCGAGTAGGTAAATGATAAAGAAAGAATATTTTGATGTGGAATGCTAACAAATATAGTTTTTCAATGTAATTCTCTTAATTGTGGCATGAATGTTCAGATCTGAAAGATTCAAGATAAAAGTCTATATTGACATAAGAAATAACAATACTTCAAGCATACTAACAAAGCAATCATGTCTTCTCAAAATACTATGGCTAAAGAAAGTTATCCCTACAAAATCATATAGTGTTGGCTATGCTCCCTCGTTATCACACAAAAATATTCATATCATGCACAACCCCGATTTCAGCCAAGCACTTGTTTTCATACTTTATCTTTTCAAACCTTTCAATTTTCACGCAATACATGAGCGTGAGCCATGGACATAGCACTATGGGTGGAATAGAGGTGGTTGTGGGGAAGAAAAAATGGAAGGAGATAGTCTCACATCGACTAGGCGTATCAACGGGCTATGGAGATGCCCATCAATAGATATCAATGTGAGTGAGTAGGGATTGACATGCAACAGATGCACTAGAGCTAAATATGAATGAAAGCTCAACAAAAGAAACTAGTGGGTGTGCATCCAACTTGCTTGCTCACGAAGACCTAGGGCATTTGAGGAAGCCCATCGTTGGAATATACAAGCCAAGTTCTATAATGAAAATTCCCACTAGTATATGAAAGTGACTAAACATGAGACTCTCTACAATGAAGAACATAGTGATACTTTGAAGCACAAGTGTGGAAAAAAGATAGTAGCAATTGTCCCTTTTTCTCTTTTTTGGGCCTTTTTTTCTTTGGCCTTTCCTTTTTTTTGTGGAGGGGCTTTATAAATTTAGCCTTTCCTCCCATGGGACAATGCTCTAATAATGATGATCATCACACTTTCATTACAACTCGATATTACAACTCGATACTACAACAACAAAGTATGACTCTATATGAATGCCTCCGGCGGTGTACCGGTATGTGCAATGAAACAAGAGTGACATGTATAAATATTATGCATGGTGGCTTTGCCACAAATATGATGTCAACTACATGATCATGCAATGGCAATATGACAATATGATGCGTGTCATATGAACGGAACGGTGGGAAGTTGCATGGCAATATATCTCTCCGGTATAGAGGAAGTAAAATAACCGAGTTATTATATATATCCACTCTTGGCTACATGGATGAGATAGTAAGACATAGAAAAACAAAAATGGTGGTAGCTAGTGGGTTCAAGTCTTCAAGGGCCTAGCTAGCTATACGCGTCCTCCAAGGTAAAAAGTACTCCTACTAGTACGTAAGTAGAGCACTAGTACAACAATGAAAGAGAAGGCGAGAGGGTTAAAAAATGGAATACCTGGGTAGAAGGTGACGGTCCGATCGTGGTAGATTGTGTGACCATGTTGCACATCAGTGGTACCATGGGTAACGACTGCTAAGATAGTTGATCCCAATATGCCATAGTCAGCTACAAGGTTCCAGGTTAGACTGAATCGCGGATGCAAATGCACATCCAGGATCGGCGATCTTATTTTGATCGCGGGATGACTGGTCCCTGCAAAATAATGGAGTACCATTAGGGATGCAAATGATGGTTTGTGCATTCCGTTTGTAATCTCCTGTACCATAGGATGCCAACCAGATGAAACAAGTCCCCTGGCTTGTCACCACGAAGATGCGGCCTAGATGGCGCACGGAGGCTTCGAACGTGTAGGGGTACAAATCTGCCGCCGCCAACATGCGCCAGCCTTTGCCGTTAGTGCCTCTTGCATTGATGGCAATCCTTATGTCAAACACCGCGATAAGATATTACTCGTCGTAGCCACGTCGCTTTGTCGGTGGGTTTGCAATTGCTATCTTATTCAATCTCATGTAGGAATCATCATACGTATTCAAGCCCAGCCAGTTCGGAGGGCCGATCCCAATGGTGGAGAAGGGGTCTACCGGAACGGCCGCACTGCTGTGGATGTTGTGCAAAATGATGGTGGTACCCGGCCGGAGGTATGCAAGCCAATCTTCGTTGGCACCGACCCAGACCTATATATAAGACGGTGGGCAGCGGAGAAATTACGGGATGGAAATGGAATAACTAAGTACTACATGATCAAACTACATTACTGACCTGCTCATCGGACAAAATCCGACTACCTCTCAACGTCGGCAACTCTAGCGGAGTCAACATGCAACCATGGCCAGGGAGCGGTGGACTATTCGAAGGATTGTCCCATAGAAGAACCTTCTCCTCGAGGACGCATGGAAGACCAACAAGCATGGCCTTTTCCCAAGCCATTTTAAGCATCGTCTTGAAAAAGTTGGTGCAGTAAGCACCGAGTCTTGCAACGTTGAGGACATCAGAGCGGCGTGCGATTTCTCCCAGAGGATCGTCATCCAGGGTCTCCCAGCCCCGACGAGGAGGAGAACCTCCTGGCAAATCCATGGGAGCTGCGACGAACTGCCTTCTCTTCGGGGGGAGGGGAACTGGCGAGGAGGAGATAAGAGCGTAGTAACCGCAGGGCCTCGTCCCTTCCAACTATAGCGAAGGTGTGAGGCTATTATTTACTACTAGTACTAGCATTATGGGACGTTACATTATACTGGAAATAATAGCACTAGTAAGAAATTTTTGGCACTAGCTAGTAGTTCTTGTCGTGGATTAAGAAATTTTTGGTATGTTTTTGCTATTTTTTGTACAAGCCAACTAGTGTCAAAAAACGTCTTACATTATGTGACGGAGTACGTACTCGTATTGTAGCAGTACTAGTACTGCTTTCTCAACTAGTAGTGCGAGGGTACTACTGCTGATATGTACTGTAAAGTATTGTGCACCAGTTTTGAACTCTTGAATCTCAGGTCCAAGGAGCTACAGTTGGAAGTGGAGGGTACTACTGTTCTCTAGAACCATCACTGTACTATCAATGCAGCGAAACTACACCTGCATAGTGGCCTAGTGGGTACTCTCGGTGCTCTATTCAGCCGCTCGTCTCACGTAGCTGGCCTACTCAGGCCCTCCACTATGTAGGCCAAAACCGGTGCCAAATTAACTTTTTGAACATTCGGCACCGATGTCCTACATTGCCCAGCCAATGCCATATAAACATTTCAGGGCATCGATGCTTCTACTTGCTCCGACGCCATATTTCATTGAGGCAATAAACAAAGCAGCCACTGTACTTTTGCATGAGAAGCAGCCACTGATTTGAGCTAATATATTACTAGTTTATAGCTAGGTGGGCCAGAGGTGGATGGATGCCAAATCCTTCACGTTGTGGTGCCGGTGCTAAATATTTTTCATTTGGCATCAAAGTGTATGTGGCAAACTTTTTAGATTTCTGGCACCGAACACATAGTGGAGGGCCTCAACCTCTCCTCTCACGCACACACTAGCAGCCTGTTTATCAGCGACGGTTACTGCGGGGGCGGAACATTTGAGTTATTTGATACAACGAGACTAGGCTTTTCGCTTCCATTTGTGGAGGTGTAATGGATCTCGGCGAACTTTGTTAGTAGTTCCTTCTTTATGAATGAGATGAAGCAAAGCTTTTGCCTCCGTTTCAAAAAAAACACGTCAAGGGGAATTTCTTTTATAGTAGAGCCGATAATGGAGTGAAGTCCATGCACGCAACGCCACAAGCTACAGAGTAGTAGTAGAGCACTTTATGTACAGAGCCATATTGCATAGTTCCCAATGCCCCGCCAGGCTTTTTCGGCTCCTCGGGCTTAATTGGGGGGCGCTAGTTTAAATATGCTACTAGCTGATGAGGAAGCTGCAAGCGAGCTGCGGCCAGGGCGAGCACGCGAGCCACGAGATGCCGGGAAGGAAAACCTGCTCACGTGGCTAGGCTATCCAGTGCACCCAGATTGTGGTGCCGCATGTCCATTTGACTTCAAAACTCAAACTACCCGTGTAAAATATTGGCTCGCAACGAAGTTACTATTTAAAAAAAGGGCCGCCGTGCGTTCGGCCGGGATCAAACCCACAAAACGAGGTATACACTCCCGCGACCACTAGTAGTACTCGTTGGAGTACAACGCAACCTAGAATCGCCTTTTGTCGCTGGTAGTAAATTGTTCCTTACAAGAAACCCCTAATAATGCTAGAAACCACTAATAATGCCAAGAAACCACTACCACTTGCATACGTGGCAGACTTAAGATAAGACTACCTTATGAACCATTGTACATGCTCTTACCAACCAGCCCTACCAAGAAATGACTACTCTACAAAGTGTCGTTATAGGCACGTTTCAACCCATGGCCCTGTTTGGATACATTTGTTGTCAATCTAACCCTGCCATCCAAACACCACTTTGGTTAGAGTTAGTTCAGGGTTAGAATCTAACCTCTGACTTAGAGTATCCTAGCATGGCCCACGTCGCCCATTAAGTCAACGCCTTCTATTCGACCGGGCGTTATGACTTGTGGGACCTACATGTCAGTCTGCACAAAAATCCCCTAGAGACCTCCTACCTTCGGCCCGTCCACCTAGTCATCCTCGGCCGTGGGACGCAGCTACCGCCACCGGCAGAAGGCGAGGTCAAAACCACCGGTGGTGCGGAGCCCATCTTGCCGCAGCCCGGATGCCAGCTCCATGCGACGCTCACGGCCGCTAGCTAGCCAAGATAGCTCCGTCTAGCTGCTTGTCTGCAAGGTTTGCTAGCTAGATTGGCATGGCGGCGCGGCGGCTTGCTCGCGCGCGCTGCGCTAAGGCCAGCCATCTGGCTCGAGCGAAGGCCAGCGCGGCGGCTTGCTCGCTCGTGAGTCACGCTCGGGCCAGCCTGGCAACCCGTGCGGAGGCCAGCGCGGCGTCTGGCCCGTCCAGCGGAGTGGCGGCCAACTCGCTCATCGCTGGCACCACCGATGAACACGCATCACTATTGTTTGAAGTAATGTTCAGGAAAAATAATGATTTGAGGGGGAATAACAGGATAGAAGGTCAGATGTGGGTCCCTTTTGTCAATGGTCAAACAAAATGTGTTGGTTTAAGCTGCCTCGTCAGCACGGACGTGTGGGCCAACCCTGTCATAAATGGGTTTAAACTAACCTAATCGGTAGTTAGTAGTTTTTGTCGTGGATTAAGAAATTTTGGGTATGTTTTTGCTATTTTTTTGTACAACAGATTCTTCCTAGGGCTGGTTGAAAGTGGTAGTTTTTTGTTAGATACTCTATATATTGTAAGTAGGAGTGAAAGTAAAGATTTGGAACCCAATAAGCAAGGCTAGTTACATAGTGCATATGTGTACAAGATTGAAAGTAAAAATCAACCATGACTGACTAATATCTTGATGGAAAACTCGAAACTATGGAATACTAGGGGAAAAATTGCATGGTTGGAAATACTAGGAATGTTCATGTGCGTTGCAACGAATTATAATTAGAATAATACTTATTCACAAACTTGATACAAAACACTCTAATTTTGATATACATATATCACTCGAGATATATTATGTTTCAATTAGAATATATTCCTTGGGCTATTTTGGTGAGGTCAGGGAGGGATGTGGTTGGTTTTAAGATACTACTTATGGGTTTTCTACAAATTGGTAGACAAGTGGGATGTTTGTGAGAAAAGGCAACAACTTACCTCACAGTCGTAAGATGTAGATCTAATGGTCACAAACGACGGATGGCATACACACCATCATCACCAACTTAGTCTTCTGTAGGAGTACTAGCAAGATCCATGCATTGCACGGAACATCAAGATGCATTTTTTTATTAAAACACTCGTTGTGATTGACCCATGCGGGAGTAATCCCATGTGTAAAAACTAATGGGATCTCGAGAACTAAGAGATAAGGTGTAGAGGAGTGGGGCGTGGTGGTCATTGGTGGTCGGACTGAGCGGAGGCATGGGGATTGACAACGCCGGCAGCGGCCACCAGGCCAGTTTGTTCCAGAGACTTCCGTTCTTAATTGCTCAACAATGAGGTTGTGTAATGCCCAGATGGGACTATATCTCCTACGTGTCGAGGCACGACTTAGAGACATAACCCCATGCTGGAATGATCGCAAGTTTGGTATCTTTGCACAACTCATGTAAAAGATGGGGATGGAAAACATAAAATAGTTGGCTTACACTCGCCACGTCGTACAAATACAATACATATCCAAAACATCATTCAATAAAACATCACAGCCCATCTAAGAGTAAAATCCAAATGGCAAGATACCAAACATAATTTAAATCCACAGGTCGGATCGAATCCTAGTAGAAGTTCCACTACTGATCATCAGGATAACGAACATAGTATCGACTACGCTCCTCGTCGTACTCCCAGTCTAGCTCGGTGCCATCACCTGGATAGCTCACCATCGGACCTGCATCTAGTGTGGTGAAGTAACTGTGAGCCACAGAGGACTCAGCAATCCTGTTCCCGAGTAACAAGACTATCTAAGCCTTGGGTGTGGAACAAAGCTGAAGAAAGAATAAGAATAAGTGGTTGCAGCAGCACTAGCCTAGCTTACGTGAAAGAGTGCGAGAAGAGAAGTGCCTCGGTCGAGAGATGATCACGAAGTGATCCTAGCTACAACACGTCAAACATAACCCCACCGTGTTCATCTCCCGAATCCCTTTCGGAAAATGACAGTCACGGTACACACGCTGGTAGTGTATTGGAACATTGTGTCAAGTTATCTACAACCGGATATTAACAAGCTCCCATCTGCCACATAACCGCGGGCACGGCTTTCGAAAGTTCATAACCCTGCAGGGGTGTTCCAACTTGGCCCATGACAAGCCCACGATCCGCGGAGTCGCAACTCCATAGGTGGGAAGACCCGAGTATTCTCGGAATCCCGTGCTCAAGATACTCCGAACTAAGGTAAGGCTAATCCAGCAAATCTTCCCGGCATGTCGACACCCTGATGGTAGCCACGCGTATCTAGTCTCAGGACACGACTGGATGGGCGAAGCTACGGGTTTATATCAATCCACGAGTTCCCTCGTGGTGACCCCGCAGGCTCCTCGTTTCGGACCAACACTCATGTGGAGCACTGGCCCGGGGTTGTTGATTAAGAACTCGGGTTTGCAAGACCCTATGCAAGTTTTATTAGTTATTAGGCGAATAGTACCAATGTTGGGACTTGCTGGAAAAGACTTAGCACTTAGCGGTTTATCGAGGGGGCCCCATAAACCCCAACCGTGTGAGGAACGCAAAATCAAGGAACATAACACCGGTTTATACGGTTCCTAGCGGCATGAGTGGAACAAATCACTAAGCAAAAGGCTTAGCCTTCCACCCATTGCCAATATATAGATGATTTCATTTATGCATTTATATAGTGTGATAAAACCCAACAAACTTCAACATGAAGCAAGCATCTTCAACTTCACCTGCAACTAGCAATGCTATAAGAGGGGCTGAGCGAAGCGTACTTAGCCATTCAACGGTTTGCATAGGTAGGGTGGTTAAACAGGTTCATGGTTACAAGTAGGAGGCTGAAAGGAAAACATGGGCATCGAGGCAAAACTATAGAGCGGTACTCTAGCAATAGGCAAAGATAGTAATGTTATCGGGGTTCGGTCATCTTGCCTGAAGAGTTGTCGTACGGATCGAAAGAGGGGTCCTCGTGCTCAACCTCGGTAGTAACCTCGTGCTCGTACTCGTACTCGGTCTCAGCTTCCGGCTCTAAACAATACAATCACACAAGGCACGAATCAACAAGATGCAATGCGCACACCAAAATGATGGATGCATGGTTGATGCACTATGAGAGCACACGGAGCACGAAAAAATAGCACTCAAGAAAAATACTTCAAAACATGATAACAATAGGATATTTTGAATCTACACGGAAAATCAATCAAGTTTCATATAAGACTTGCTGCAATCGGAGCTACGGGTTAAAAGTTACACACAAAACAATAAACATGCGAAAGCTGAAAATTACAGCCACATAGCAACTTCGGAGCACTAGATAAATAAGCTACAGCACTCAAACATCATGGCAAAGAGCATGAACATAAACTAGACATATCCTACAGCAAATAAGTCCATTGGTGCACCCCCAAAGGAGCCACGGATCAATAGCAACAAGCTTGGACATATTGAACTTGACAACAAAATCCTGACAGCAGAATTTTATTGCAACTTTGGAGCAAAAGTTAAATATGCTACAGCCACTCAAATAAGCATGTGAGAGCATGAATGGATAGCCAACAATATGTACAGCAAGGAACCATCAAGAGTCACTTCAAAACTATCATGGATTGTCCTAGAACAGCAAGCAAACATGGCATCTGAGAATTACAGATTCCAGACTTAGTGAAATTTCACTAAGTGTTAAAACAGCAGTTTCATCATGGCATCTTTGAGAGCAAGTTTAAGTCACCTCAAAACTAAACATGGCAAGTGGTGAGCACCACATCAAAGTACACATGATGGTGATTCCGAAACATACAAGCATGCATCATGGAGATAATCACAACAATAGCAATGAGCTCAACAAGATGGTATCTCATAACAAGTAAAATAACTAAACAACCACATAGCACTTTGCAACGAGGTTAACCATGGCAAGATTAAATCTATCATGTAACCTAACACAAACAACATGTAGAGCATGGCAAGACGAACACGTGGACATGTCATTTGCATCATTCGGACAAACGAGCTAAAAGTTATCACTATGCAAAGAGGGCATAAAAACATCACTAACAGCAGTTTATAACGGGATGCACTCTTGCAACAGAAAAATAAGCATCTAGATGATCTCAAACATGCATGGCACAATGGAATGAAACGTAGTGCTAATCACCACGAACGTCTGGACATGTCATTCACTCAAATCGGAGCTATGCACAAAAAGATATCCTCATTTGAAATATAGCATCAGCACACAAACAAACTGGGGACTTAGGGATTTGGGGGCAACCTTCTTAGATCTGGTCAAAGGGCTGGAGAAGAGTCAAACGGGCCCCGGCGTCTGGCGGATCGGGCGCGGCCCACGAAGAGGCGGTGTGGATCGGGCCAGGGGTCGCGGCTGCGGAGGACTGGGCGCGGCCCACCTGGCGGCGCGCGTCTGCGAGGGCGAGGAGAGGCCCGACTGGGCCTGGCGGGAGGAGCTGCGCTGGAGGCCCGCGGTGGCGCGCGGCCCAGCTAGTGATGCGGAGCGGCGCGCCCGCTCGGCGGATGGAGGCGGCTGGCCCGCGGGGCAATGCGGTGAAGGGGCCGGCCCGGGAGGGGAGCCTGGCGGCGCGGACCTGGGCCGCTGGAGGGAGGCGTCCGGCTGTGGCGGCTGAGGAAGCAGTGACGGGCGCAGGCCGCGGTCGATCCAGGGAGGCGTCCGGCTCGACGCGGATCTGGCGATGCGGGAGCCCAGGGGAGATCGGGGGCGATGTGGCGGCTGGAAGGCGAGGCCCAGCAGGATGGATCGATCGGATCGATCGAGCGGCGCTGGAGGGAAGCACGGGCGTTGACCTGGATCGATCCGATCCAGGCGCGCGGTGGCTGCGGCTCGAACGATCTGGCGGCGGTGGTTCGACCTCGAGCCGGTGGGATCCGGCCGGACGGTGGGTGGCGGCCCGGCCGGCGGTGGGGCGGCGCGCCGGAGGCGGAGAGGGTGGTGAGGAGAGGCGGGATGGAGGATTCTGGCGAGGTGGAGGTACTCTGGCAAAACTCTGGCGTGATTCCGGCGAACTCTCCGGCGAGGTGGTGGTGGCTGGAGGAAGGAGAAGGTGGGGGTTAGGGTTTCCTTGATTTGGGGCAAAACTTGGGGGAAGTGCACAAATATATAGGCACAAGGAGCTAGGGTTGTCCAAATGGAGTGCGGTTTTCGGCCACACGATTAGAATTGGATGGCCTAGATGATAGAAGTGGCTAGGAGTGGTCTGGTGGGCTGTTGGAGGGTTGTCTTGGGCCTCAAAGTGGAGGCACTTTGAGCCCACGAGAATAACTGTTGGGGAAGCAAACAGACTCCAATCTCGACGAGATTTGACAGGCGGGATTCACACACCAAAACAACAACACACGACAAGTCTCGCGCCAAACCGGTAACGATACACGGTCAAACACCAGAGTAGGCCTACGTGACGCCACGGACACGTGAGGGAGCTCCGGAACGCAAAACGGACAACGGGAGGAACGCGTGGGACCGGGTGCAAACGACAACACAAATGCAATGCGATGCACATGACTACATGATATGAATGAATGCCACACACGCACACAACAAAACAATGAAAACCCGAAAGACAAAGAACCCGGAATGGAATAAATGAAGCCAGAGATATATTATACGCCCAAAATGGAAAGTATTACATCCGGGGCATTACAAACTCTCCTCTACTACAAAAAGATCTCGTCCCGAGATCTAGGAGTGGAAAAAGGAAGGGTACTCAGAACGAAGATGATCTTCTCGTTCCCACGTAGCTTCTCGGTCGGTGTGATGTGACCAATTGACTTTCAAGAATTTGATGGACTTGTTGCGGGTCTTGCGCTCGGTTTCTTCGAGAATAGCAACGGGATGCTCTCGGTAAGACAGGTCTTGTTGAAGATCAATCTCTTCAAACGGAATCATGTGTTCAGGTGCCTTGAAGCATTTGCGGAGTTGAGACACATGGAACACATCATGAACATTGGCGAAGTTGGCAGGGAGCTCAAGTTGATAGGCTAGGTCGCCTCTTTTGTCAATGATCTTGAAAGGCTCGACGTATCTAGGAGCAAGCTTTCCTTTGATACCGAATCTTTGGGTGCCTTTCATAGGAGAAACACGGAGATAGACATGATCACCAATGTTGAAAGCCAAATCACGATGCTTGCCGTCATAGTAGCTCTTCTGACGCGACTGAGCGGCCATGAGATTCTCACGTATGACTTTGCACATTTCTTCGGCTTCTGAGATCAAGTCATCGCCAAGAAGTTGACGTTCTCCTGTTTCGGACCAGTTGAGAGGTGTACGACACTTTCTGCCATAGAGGATTTCAAACGGAGCTTTGCCGACACTTGCTTGAAAGCTGTTGTTGTAAGAGAACTCGGCAAATGAAAGGCAATCTTCCCATTTCATGCCAAAAGATATGACACAGGCTCTGAGCATGTCTTCTAGAATCTGATTCACTCGCTCGACTTGACCACTAGTCTGAGGGTGAAAAGCAGTTCTGAACCTGATCTTAGTGCCCATGGCAGACTGAAAGGAGTCCCAGAACTTGGATGTGAACAAACTTCCACGGTCTGAGGATATAACTTGAGGAATGCCATGTAAGGACACAATTCTGGAAGTGTACAACTTTGCAAGTTGAGCTGCATTGATGGATTCTTTGACTGGAAGGAAGTGAGCGACTTTGGTAAGCTTGTCAATCACCACGAAGATAGAATCATTCCCTCTCTTGGAATTAGGAAAACCAGTGACGAAATCCATTTCAATGTGGTCGAATTTCCACTCGGGAATATGAAGAGGTTGGAGAAGACCGGATGGACGTTGATGTTCTGCTTTCACTCTTCTGCAAACATCACATTCATTCACGAATTGGGCAATCTCCCTTTTCATGCGTGTCCACCAGTAAGATTGCTTGAGGTCTTGGTACATCTTGGAGCTGTATCCATCCTTCAACACATAACCAGTCTTTCTCGGAAACTGTCTACCTCGGACCTTCGAAAAGCATCCACTATACCAAGCTATGGCAATACTCCCGAACTACCTCCCCAGTACTGGGTGATGTCGGGGTTATCTTGCCACTAACCGTATAGGAGAGATTTTCGATGTTGGCAGTCTTAAGTATTTAGTACTACCGTGATATGCTTGTGACGACAATACCCCGAAGCTCAACTCCCCGGGACACTGCCACAACCCCTAATGTCAGGAGGCATCGAGAACAATATTCTCGTCACAAGAACATCGAAACAATCCAAGAATACTCGCGAGATTCCTAAAAAAAAATTTGGTGCAATTTTTGAAAGTAGAAGAGGCAAGAGTAGACGTCAGGAGTCCTCACCAGAGAGAAAGGGGATGAGAAGCAAAGAAATCCTACTCTCCGATATAAATATAGGACTCAAATATTTTCAGTGTGTGCCTAGACTCGACCGTCAACGATTCGATCAATCAGTGGGGGCTCCTAGGTCGGAGAAGGCTCTGAATACCAACTTGTAATGCCCAGATGGGACTATATCTCCTACGTGTCGAGGCACGACTTAGAGACATAACCCCATGCTGGAATGATCGCAAGTTTGGTATCTTTGCACAACTCATGTAAAAGATGGGGATGGAAAACATAAAATAGTTGGCTTACACTCACCGCGTCATACAAATACAATACATATCCAAAACATCATTCAATAAAACATCACAGCCCATCTAAGGGTAAAATCCAAATGGCAAGATACCAAACATAATTTAAATCCACAGGTCGGATCGAATCCTAGTAGAAGTTCCACTACTGATCATCAGGATAACGAACATAGTATCGACTACGCTCCTCGTCGTACTCCCAGTCTAGCTCGGTGCCATCACCTGGATAGCTCACCATCGGACCTGCATCTGGTGTGGTGAAGTAACTGTGAGCCACAAAGGACTCAGCAATCCCGTTCCCGGGTAACAAGACTATCTAAGCCTTGGGTGTGGAACAAGGCTGAAGAAAGAATAAGAATAAGTGGTTGCAGCAGCACTAGCCTAGCTTACGTGAAAGAGTGCGAGAAGAGAAGTGCCTCGGTCGAGAGATGATCACGAAGTGATCCTAGCTACAACACGTCAAACATAACCCCACCGTGTTCATCTCCCGAATCCCTTTCGGAAAATGACAGTCACGGTACACACGCTGGTAGTGTATTGGAACATTGTGTCAAGTTATCTACAACCGGATATTAACAAGCTCCCATCTGCCACATAACTGCGGGCACGGCTTTCGAAAGTTCATAACCCTGCAGGGGTGTTCCAACTTGGCCCATGACAAGCCCACGATCCGCGGAGTCGCAACTCCATAGGTGGGAAGACCCGAGTATTCTCGGAATCCCGTGCTCAAGATACTCCGAACTAAGGTAAGGCTAATCCAGCAAATCTTCCCGGCATGTCGACACCCTGATGGTAGCAACGCGTATCTAGTCTCAGGACACGACTGGATGGGCGAAGCTACGGGTTTATATCAATCCACGAGTTCCCTCGTGGTGACCCCGCAGGCTCCTCGTTTCGGACCAACACTCATGTGGAGCACTGGCCCGGGGTTGTTGATTAAGAACTTGGGTTTGCAAGACCCTATGCAAGTTTTATTAGTTATTAGGCGAATAGTACCAATGTTGGGACTTGCTGGAAAAGACTTAGCACTTAGCGGTTTATCGAGGGGGCCCCATAAACCCAACCGTGTGAGGAACGCAAAATCAAGGAACATAACACCGGTTTATACGGTTCCTAGCGGCATGAGTGGAACAAATCACTAAGCAAAAGGCTTAGCCTTCCACCCATTGCCAATATATAGATGATTTCATTTATGCATTTATATAGTGTGATAAAACCCAACAAACTTCAACATGAAGCAAGCATCTTCAACTTCACCTGCAACTAGCAATGCTATAAGAGGGGCTGAGCGAAGCGTACTTAGCCATTCAACGGTTTGCATAGGTAGGGTGGTTAAACAGGTTCATGGTTACAAGTAGGAGGCTGAAAGGAAAACATGGGCATCGAGGCAAAACTATAGAGCGGTACTCTATCAATAGGCAAAGATAGTAATGTTATCGGGGTTCGGTCATCTTGCCTGAAGAGTTGTCGTACGGATCGAAAGAGGGGTCCTCGTGCTCAACCTCGGTAGTAACCTCGTGCTCGTACTCGTACTCGGTCTCAGCTTCCGGCTCTAAACAATACAATCACACAAGGCACGAATCAACAAGATGCAATGCGCACACCAAAATGATGGATGCATGGTTGATGCACTATGAGAGCACACGGAGCACGAAAAAATAGCACTCAAGAAAAATACTTCAAAACATGATAACAATAGGATATTTTGAATCTACACGGAAAATCAATCAAGTTTCATATAAGACTTGCTGCAATCGGAGCTACGGGTTAAAAGTTACACACAAAACAATAAACATGCGAAAGCTGAAAATTACAGCCACATAGCAACTTCGGAGCACTAGATAAATAAGCTACAGCACTCAAACATCATGGCAAAGAGCATGAACATAAACTAGACATATCCTACAGCAAATAAGTCCATTGGTGCACCCCCAAAGGAGCCACGGATCAATAGCAACAAGCTTGGACATATTGAACTTGACAACAAAATCCTGACAGCAGAATTTTATTGCAACTTTGGAGCAAAAGTTAAATATGCTACAGCCACTCAAATAAGCATGTGAGAGCATGAATGGATAGCCAACAATATGTACAGCAAGGAACCATCAAGAGTCACTCCAAAACTATCATGGATTGTCCTAGAACAGCAAGCAAACATGGCATCTGAGAATTACAGATTCCAGACTTAGTGAAATTTCACTAAGTGTTAAAACAGCAGTTTCATCATGGCATCTTTGAGAGCAAGTTTAAGTCACCTCAAAACTAAACATGGCAAGTGGTGAGCACCACATCAAAGTACACATGATGGTGATTCCGAAACATACAAGCATGCATCATGGAGATAATCACAACAATAGCAATGAGCTCAACAAGATGGCATCTCATAACAAGTAAAACAACTAAACAGCCACATAGCACTTTGCAACGAGGTTAACCATGGCAAGATTAAATCTATCCTGCAACCTAACACAAACAACATGTAGAGCATGGCAAGACGAACACGTGGACATGTCATTTGCATCATTCGGACAAACGAGCTAAAAGTTATCACTATGCAAAGAGGGCATAAAAACATCACTAACAACAGTTTATAACGGGATGCACTCTTGCAACAGAAAAATAAGCATCTAGATGATCTCAAACATGCATGGCACAATGGAATGAAACGTACTGCTAATCACCACGAACGTCTGGACATGTCATTCACTCAAATCGGAGCTATGCACAAAAAGATATCCTCATTTGAAATATAGCATCAGCACACAAACAAACTGGGGACTTAGGGATTTGGGGGCAACCTTCTTAGATCTGGTCAAAGGACTGGAGAAGAGTCAAACGGGCCCCGGCGGTTGGCGGATCGGGCGCGGCCCGCGGAGAGGCAGTGTGGATCGGGCCGGCTGTCGCGGCTGCGGAGGACTGGGCGCGGCCCACCTGGCGGCGCGCGTCTGCGAGGGCGAGGAGAGGCCCGACTGGGCCTGGCGGGAGGAGCGGCGCTGGAGGACCGCGGTGGCGCGCGGCCCAGCTGGCGATGCGGAGCGGCGCGCCCGCTCGGCGGATGGAGGCGGCTGGCCCGCGGGGCGATGCGGTGAAGGGGCCGGCTCGGGAGGGGAGCCTGGTGGCGCAGACCTGGGCCGCTGGAGGGAGGCGTCCGGCTGTGGCGGCTGAGGAAGCAGCGACGGGCGCAGGCCGCGGTCGATCCAGGGAGGCGTCCGGCCCGGCGCGGATCTGGCGATGCGGGAGCCCAGGGGAGATCGGGGGCGATGTGGCGGCTGGAAGGCGAGGCCCAGTGGGATGGATCGATCGGATCGATCGAGCGGCGCTGGAGGGAAGCGCAGGCGTTGACCTGGATCGATCCTATCCAGGCACGCGGTGGCTGCGGCTCGAACGATCTGGCGGCGGTGGTTCGACCTCGAGCCGGTGGGATCCGGCCGGACGGTGGGTGGCGGCCCGGCCGGCGGTGGGGCGGCGCACCGGAGGCGGAGAGGGTGGTGAGGAGAGGCGGGATGGAGGATTCCGGCGAGGTGGAGGTACTCCGGCGAAACTCCGGCGAGATTTCGGCGAACTCTCCGGCGAGGTGGTGGTGGCTGGAGGAAGGAGAAGGTGGGGGCTAGGGTTTTCTTGATTTGGGGCAAAAATTGGGGGAAGTGGACAAATATATAGGCACAAGGAGCTAGGGTTGTCCAAATGGAGTGCGGTTTTCGGCCACACGATTAGAATTGGATGGCCTAGATGATAGAAGTGGCTAGGAGTGGTCTGGTGGGCTGTTGGAGGGGTGTCTTGGGCCTCAAAGTGGAGGCACTTTGAGCCCACGAGAATAATTGTTGGGGAAGCAAACGGACTCCAATCTCGACGAGATTTGACAGGCGGGATTCACACACCAAAACAACAACACACGACAAGTCTCGCGCCAAACCGGTAACTATACACGGCCAAACACCAGAGTAGGCCTACGAGACGCCACGGACACGTGAGGGAGCTCCGGAACGCGAAACGGACAACGGGAGGAACGCGTGGGACCGGGTGCAAACGACAACACAAATGCAATGCAATGCACATGACTACATGATATGAATGAATGCCACACACGCACACAACAAAACAATGAAAACCCGAAAGACAAAGAACCCGGAATGGAATAAATGAAGCCAGAGATATATTATACGTCCAAAATGGAAAGTATTACATCCGGGGCATTACAAACTCTCCTCTACTACAAAAAGATCTCGTCCCGAGATCTAGGACTGGAAAAAGGAAGGGTACTCAGAACGAAGATGATCTTCTCGTTCCCACGTAGCTTCTCGGTCGGTGTGATGTGACCACTTGACTTTCAAGAATTTGATGGACTTGTTGCGGGTCTTGCGCTCGGTTTCTTCGAGAATAGCAACGGATGCTCTCGGTAAGACAGGTCTTGTTGAAGATCAATCTCTTCAAACAGAATCATGCGTTCAGGTGCCTTGAAGCATTTGCGGAGTTGAGACACATGGAACACATCATGAACATTGGCGAAGTTGGGAGGGAGCTCCGGTACGCGAAACGGACAACGGGAGGAACGCATGGGACCGGGTGCAAACGACAACACAAATGCAATGCGATGCACATGACTACATGATATGAATGAATGCCACACACGCACACAACAAAACGACGAAAACCCGAAAGACAAAGAACCCGGAATGGAATAAATGAAGGCAGAGATATATTATATGCCCAAAAGGGAAAGTATTACATCCGGGGCATTACAAGTTGTTGGAGACAAGGATGAACGAGGGAAGACCTTGTCTACAAATGTGGAGAGGGATGCGGGTATCTTTTAGTTTAATTTCCATCAGTCAGATATAGATCGGACGGTCTATATTGCAAGATGGCACGCGTACCATCATCACCAACTCGGTTTTTTTATAAGAGAAGAAATATAAGTATGGAGATACAAACGTATTGTCGATACTTGTTTCCGTAAACTAGCATCTACATTCTATTGAATGCCTGAGCATGTGAGGCCTTAGCACAATGACTTCTTGATTGTGTAAAACAAATGTTTTCCCGTCGTCGATAAGCAGGGGCTGACGGCGGCGCGCTTTTTGGCTTGCTCTAGTCCTAGTAGTCATACTAGGTGGTCTAAGCACGTGTAGATTCATTCTTTTTCACATCTTGTGTTCGCCGTACTGCCACGACTGTTGATGAATAGACGGTAAGTTATTCACGGGGAAACCCTTGTTGAGCGTGTTTGCGAGAGAGAGAGAGAGAGAGAGAGAGAGAGAGAGAGAGAGAGAGAGAGTGCGTGTGTGATATGTCTAGAGACTGAGGCAATGATAACATATTCTTTGTGTCTATGTGTGTGGAGGATAGAGAGAGACATGTACATGGGGCTTTGTGTTGTGTAACGTGGAGACACATATACATAATTAGAGAGTGAGTGTGCGAGATACACATGCGGACATGGGGAGAGATGAGGATCCATATTAATGGGTTTTTGTGCGTGTCTGTGTGTGCTTGTGCGCGCGTTTGTGTGTGAGAGGGAGTGTGTGTATGTGGAGTAGAGAGACCACTAATGATGTAAACCTAGTATAAGGGAAGGTGGAATGGTGTGACATGTGTAGTAGCGGGATAGCATGGTTGCGGGCGGGGGGAGCAGGCTATTTGGAAGAGACATCGATTGCGTGTGGGAGAGGGGTGTGAGAGCGAGAGTGAGAGAGCTAGCGGCAGAGAGAGAGAGAGAGAGAGAGAGAGTGCATGTCGGCCCCCCCTCGACATGGAGACGCAGGACGGCCGGCAAGTGATGTACTCCCCCCCGACATCCGTGTTCCCGCCTTGCCACCGGGGAACCATCGACGGCCACGCTCCTGTTTCCACTGACAACATCGCCATCCCTGGTTAGTTCGATTCCCGCGGCACCACGACGCGGGGTTCGCCGCGGGGTCGTGCCAGTGGCGGCGGCGTTGATGCCTGCCGCGAGCTGCGTCCGCATAGGCGCGATGATGAAGGTGACGACTACGACGACCGGTCGGGCGGCCCTCGCGACAGGCGGGCTGGGCGCGGCCATGGCGAGGCCGTTGCGCGTCCCCGCTCACGCTCCCCGCGTCGGCGTGATGGTCGTGCGGCTGGCCGAAGGGACAACGGTGGACGGCGCCACGAGGCTGTGGCCTCCACGGAGGTGGGCTGTTTTAGGAAGATGGGCGTGGTGGCGCTGGCCGAGGCCAAAGTCCGGCGGGTCTTAGGCGGCAAAGAGGCCGACGCGCGTCTGGCACTGCGCGAGGTTGTGCTGCGGGAGGCGGCCAAGCTGCGGCGCCTGATCGCTCTACCGGCTGCGGCGGCCTCTGCTTCGGCCGGTATCGATCTGGCACGGCCGTCGCTGCACCTGGGGTCTGGCACGCCTGCGTCCGTGGCCGTGGGGAAGGAAGCCTGGTTCGATGGGGCTTGCAGTGCCCTGGGTGCGCTCAACATCGAGGACACCCCCCCCCCCCGGTTTTGGCAACCTGCCTCCTCTGGCCGGCTTGGCGTCTCCGGGCCGCTGCGTCTCTCCCGTGCGCTCCCTGACGGGTGCGGCCGACTCGTCACCCGGTTGCGACCCACCTGGACGCACTCCGGTGGCCTCACCCCTGCCACCTGCGGCACTCCTGGGTCCCTACCTCACTACGTCGGCGGCCTCTACTGCCTTCTCTGTCTGTGCGGACATGGTGGGCGCCTCGGCTACGTCGCCGGTGCTGGCCTCCTCTTTGGCCTCCCCTGCTCCGACGGGCCACCTTGGCGAAGTTGCGTCGTGGCCGGAAGGCAATTCCACGTCTGCCGCCGACGCAATGCCGGTGAGAGCTACCACGCCTGCTGACGGCGACCTCGGCCGGTTCCTCGAATCCATCGCCGCCCCCACTGAGGTGCCCCTGCTGCCGGCCCCGGCGCCTAAGCCGGCCAAGACTGGAGGAGCCAGAGGCGTAAACCTCTCCTCGCCTCGTAGGAGCGGGAGGATCGCTCAAAAGAAGACGCGGCAATGCCTCCAGGGTAGTTCGGCGGTCCAGGAGCTGATTGCCCGTGCCTGCAACCTGCTCGGCCCGGAGTCGGAGATGGATGCTGGGGTTCAGTCAGCATATGCGGCGCTGTTTAACACGCCTCTTGCTGCTCCGGTTATCCAAGCGATCGAGGCATTGGCGAAACAAGTCAAGGCGGCTAATACCAAGCCAGGAAAGAGGACAGCTGCCGCCATCGAGGCCCCCGGTGTTACCAATGAGTAGTTCTGCCATGTGCGTCGTTCCTCGCAGCTCTGTCTTCGCTGCTTCCTTTAGTGTTCTTATGCCCCTGTGGTTGCAACTCCGAGCCATCGCGTCTGCGTCCTGGCACCCCTGCATGTTACCCGTCTACGAGCCCTGCGTGAACTACGTTTCTCCATATGTCTCAACCTAATGTCAAGCTTCTGTGTTGGAATGTGCGTGGCCTTAATACCCCTGCCCGTCGCAACGCCGTGCGGGACCTTATCCGCGACTACAACGCCACCATTGTGTGTCTCCAAGAGACTAAGCTCGAACAAGTCGACGATACTCTGATCGCAAGCATGCTCGGTCCCTCTTTCACTGCTAACTTCCATGTCCTCCCGGCTGTTGGAACAAGGGGGGGCATGATCATGGCTGTCTCCGATGCTTACTTCCGACTTTCAGACTTCCAGACCTCAAATGGATCCATTTCGGCCACCATCACCATGTTGGCCGATGGCCTCGACTGGACCCTGTCATGTGTTTACGGCCCCCAGGGGGAGCAAGACAAGCTGCTCTTCATCAACGAGCTCAGGGGGCTGAAGTATGTGGTCAAGCCCCGTTGGCTCATTCTCGGCGACTTCAACCTGATTACCAAAGCGGCTGACAAAAACAACCTGAACATCAACAACCGCCTCATTGGCAGTTTTCGGTCCGCGCTAAACCACCTACAGCTAAAAGAGATGCGGCTTTCAGGCCGTAAATTCACATGGTCCAATGCTCAAGAGAACCCGGTGCTAACAAAGATCGATCATTTCTTTCACTCCGATGATTGGGATGAGCTCTTTCCCAATGCTCATCTCCAGGCCATCACGTCGGCCTGCTCGGATCATGCACCGCTTTTCCTCCTTGGGGAGACGGAGGTGCGGAGGCGCCCGTCCTTCAAGTTTGAAGAGTTTTGGCTTCGTCTACCTGGTTTTAAGGAGACGGTGGCCGCGGCCTGGAATAAACCAGTGCAGTCAACTAATGCAATCCGCAAGATTCACATCAAATTGACACGGACTGCAAAGGCTCTCAAGAAATGGCAAAGAGATACGGTCGGAGTCCTCAATACTCAGATTGGCATTGCAAAGGAGGTTATCTGGAGGCTTGACCTGGCTGAGGAGGGAAGGTACCTTTCCGTTGCGGAGCTGGAGCTCAGGCGCAGGCTTAAGCTTTCTTACCTCGGCCTCCTATCCTTCCGTAAGGTTAAGCTGCGCTAGCGCACACGACTCACGGGTATCAGGCTGGGCGATGTCAACTCAAAGTTTTTCCATGTCAAGGTCAATGGGCGCCGGCGGAAAACTACATCCAGACGCTGCACTCGGACCACGGTGTTGCCATCACGGCAGAAGATAAGGAGCAGATGCTACTTTCCCACTTCCAAGACCATTTGGGCACCCCCACGCCACGGCGCTCAAGTTTAATCTGGGACAACCTCGAGATAACCTCGCATGATCTCTCGGAGCTCGATGCATCCTTCGAGGAGGACGAGATAAAAGACGCGGTTTTCTCGCTGCCATCTGTCAAAGCGCCTGGCCCAGACGGGTTTATTGGGGCGTTTTTTAAAACATGCTGGGTGATGATCCGGCATGACGTCGTTCAGGTAATCCTCCAGCTTGCTAATCTCCGTGGAGACGGTGCCTCCCTCATCAACTCAGCGAACATCATTTTGCTTCCAAAGAAAGCTGACGCTCGGGTGGTCGGAGACTACAGACCAATCAGTCTCATTCACAGCCTTTCCAAGATCTTCTCCAAGCTCCTCGCCAACAGACTGGCCCCAACTCTGCCAACGCTGGTCTCCAAATGCCAAAGCGCCTTCGTGCAGAAACGCTCCATCCACGACAACTTCTTGCATGTCCAAAATCTCATTAAGGACCTGCATCGGCGGAACATCCCGAGACTCTTCCTCAAGCTAGACATTTCAAAAGCCTTCGACTCCGTCAATTGGGCCTTCCTGCTGGAGGTCATGCAACGCCTCGGCTTTGGACAGCGGTGGCGAGATTGGATATGTCTCTCCCTGTCTTCCTGTTCTTCAAGAGTGCTGCTTAACGGAAACCCCGGAAGGATGTTCAGACATGCAAAGGGCCTCCGTCAGGGCGATCCGGTATCCCCGATGCTTTTCATCCTAGCCATTGACCCTCTCCAGCAGATCCTACAGCTCGCCTCCCGACGAGGCATCCTTAAGCCCATTTGTGCAAGAACGGCCAGATGTAGGATCTCCCTATACGCTGACGATGCGGGCATTTTTGCGAACCCAGACAAGGATGAGCTTCACGCGATTTCTGCAATCCTGAAGACCTTTGGGGAGGCAAGCGGACTGATCACAAATTTGAGCAAGACCGAGGTCTTCCCGATCAGATGCGCCGGCATTGACCTCCAGGATGTGCTGTCGGTCTTCCCTGCCAAGATCGCCACCTTCCCGGGACGCTACTTGGGGCTCCCCCTGCATTACCGCCGCCTTAAAGGGGTTGATCTACAACCCTTCATCGATAGGTTCGCTGGCAGACTACCAGGATGGAAAGGAAAGCTTCTTAACAAGCCTGGCAGGGTGGCACTCGCTCAGTCAGTCCTCACGGCCATGGCCACCTTTCATATCACAGCTCTCAACTTGTCGAAGGGGACGATTAGAAAGATCAATAAAATCATCCGGTCCTTCATCTGGGAAAAAGAGGACCAATCGCAGACCTCGGGAGGCCACTCCCTTGTTAACTGGAAGACTGTCTGTCGTCCAAGGAATTTGGGCGGTCTTGGGATCATGGACCTGGAGAGATTTGGCCGTGCCCTGCGCCTCCGGTGGCCGTGGCTTCAATGGACTGACCCAGAAAGGCCATGGGTGGGATCGGAGCTGCCATGCGACCAATCAGATATGAGCCTTTTTCGCGCATGTACCTCAATTACGCTGGGCAATGGGCAGAAGGCGCTGTTCTGGCAGGACAACTGGATCGGTGAAGGCCCGCTCAGGTTTCTTGCTCCGGAGCTCTACAAAATTGCCTCAAGAAAGAACAGATCAGTACACAACGAGCTCATGAATGAGAACTGGATCAGGGCGGTGGCCAGACTGCAGACCATTCAACAACTGGGAGAATTCGTGTCTCTCTCCAATCGCATTAGTCAAATCACCATCCTCCCTGACCAAGAGGACACCATTCACTGGAATTTAACCACCTCGGGGACATACTCGGCCGCCTCTGCCTACGGCGCGCAGTTCCTTGGCTCCTACTCACGTTTCGACACGTCCAAAGTCTGGTCCGCAAACGCTGAGCCCAAGTGCAAGTTCTTTGCTTGGCTAGTCCTACATGGAAGAATCCTCACTGCGGATATGCTGGCTGTGAGGGGATGGCCTCACGAGCCCAGATGCCTGCTTTGTCTTCAGCAGCCTGAAACGGCAACTCACCTCTGCAAAGACTGTCCCTTCACGGTCGCGGTCTGGAACCAGGTGAACACTTGGACTAACGAAGGAGTTCCCATCTCGGGCTTTCTCCCGGAGCCAGGAAACGTGGCAGACTGGTGGGACAAGACCCTCAATTCCCAGACCAATCAGGTGCGCAAGAGGCGTAGTGGAAGAATCATCTACACGATATGGTCCATATGGAAGGAGCGAAATAGGCGGGTTTTCACTGGTCAAAGGCTGACGCATCGTGAGGTGGCGGCTCTAGCCCTAGACGCAATCAATCAGCGAGACCTGGCGTTTGCGGGCAGCCTGCCAACCGAAGGCATTGGTTAACCTAGTTTCTAGTTTGTTCTTCTCGTGGTTTCTGCGACGTTCCCTAAAAACACTCGCCCCTCTGTAAATTGCGTTTTGTCGCCTTCCCTTCTTTAAGAAAAAGGCAGTGCTCCTGCCGGTTCCTCGAAAAAAAAGAGAGAAAGAGAGAGAAAGAGGTGGCGAGAGAGGGGGCGTTTGTGTCCATAAATGGCGTATAGATAGGGAGACAATGTTGATGTTATTTGAAATTGGCCTATGTACGAAGACGCAAGGGAAGCGAGTCATCGTGTGTGTGATAGGGACTTCATGAGAGATCTAGAATAGATGGTGTAGAGAACAATGTGCGAGATCGAGAACGATGATACATTAGGGAGCTATGGAAAGAGTCACGACATATATGTATACAGGGAGGAGCTGGGGCGGGTCCGCATGTGGGAGAGATAGAAAGAGGAGAGTGGTGCACAAGGAGACAAAGTGTGCTTGTTTTGAAGTGGGGGTTGTGTGTGAGGTGAGTGTGCGAGAACAACATAACTAGGGAGATAGACGTTTGGGGACGATGTTTTGTGTGTATGGGAAAGATACACTCTACATAGTGCGTGTGCTTGGGAAAGAGAGATGCCGGGTGACCTAGCTAAAGAGTGGGGGAAGAGATGTGTGCATGCCCATGAGACAAAGTGATAGAGACCTATATTGGGGTCCAGACTTTAGAAGAGAGAGGGGTGTTAATGTGCTCGTGTGTTGGTGTTTGGGGGAGAT
>LR738713.1:514128723-514307416 GCA_902687465.1 Secale cereale
ACGACAAGCCGTCGAATCTAGTCCTCTACCGCAGCGGTGGACCTCACACCCCGACGGATCTACCTTCCGCTCCTTGGAACCCCCAATTGCCAACTCATGCTCCACCGGATCTGCTTAACCGGCGCCCTCGTCCACCACAGTGTAGGCCCTTTACTGACTCCCTCGTTCGTCCCTTCGCTGGCCCTCCATACAAGCCCTCGTCCACCGCAACAGATCCGCCTCACCGAAAGCACTGTACAACGCGCCCGCCGAAGCCTTCGTCCACTGCACCGGACCCGCTCCACGGACGCCATATTCAACTCCACCGGCCCTGCTTTACCGACGCCGCAGCCTCATCAGGTTATTTTGATCTGTACTCCTTCAGTTTTTCTCTTTATCATGCAACTGTTCACTTATCACAGGTGAGCTTTCTTGTATGTCGACAGGCGCCGCAACCGTAGCACCAGAGCCGTTTCAGCGACGGTGATAGCCAGACCAAACTCAACCGCAACACAAGCTCCATCGATGATCCTTAGCTATCAAGTATGCCAACGATACCCGTACGCCACCGAGAATCACGTACTATTATCCAACGGCCGGCACCTACGTTCACTTTCTTAGCATAAGCACCGCACCTTTGAATTTCTTCAGGGCATCATTCAGTTTTTCATGAGACGCGTTATTCTGCTTGCACCTGTAGGTCCATACTTCTGGTAGTGAACAAGTCACATGTGCTAAATTACATACCAGTGCACATATAGTTAATATGCTTTAGTTTTGCCCAAAGTATTACTGTACTTCCTAGATATCACTGCCTACTATTTTACTTCTTGCATGCTATATTTATGATAATTGTGTTGTTCTGATGCCACATGTTGGTTCCATCAGACTGCTTCATGTTCTCTATGCTTACTTACACATCAGGAAACTAGCATGTGGTTCCGCTGGTTTTTGTTCATTTTACCCTACATTTTCTGATGCTAGCTATTACATCACTGCTACGAGCCTCTGTTCATTACTTTTTTGTGTGTTCTTGATCTTCCCAAGTTGCATGACTAATTTGATGCTTCTATTAATTATGGAGCTGCCAACCCCACCAAGCAAAATATTTGTTCTTTTGGGGCTGGCACCTCGAACAAGCATAAAAATAGAGGGAAGCAGATATATTGTCGTGTATGCACACACCCTTCTTTCATTAGTTTAGATGAACCATTGATGATCAATTCAAACCAGTGCATGCGATTAAGATTAATTTTACCTAAATAGCGGGTGCAGAATAAACTACAACAAGTAGATTTGCAACCACGGGATGCTGACGATATCTTCAAAGAACATTGCAACAGCAGCGAGGCTTCACAACAACATATGGTAAGCCAGTGTGTTTTAGTACATGTGAAATATAATGCATGTGGGCTGCTTTCTTGGCTTGTGCCCTCAACTTATAATCCTACAGAATAATAAATAGTTCGGTTGTCTGCTTTGTTGTATTTCTTGATTCGAATGCTTGTTTGTTACTTGTTACGCTATACCTGAGTTGGCCAATATGTCAGTAGTGCCTACTGTACTATCGTAAATAAATGCATGCCTAGTTCATTCGAGTCCTTAACTTTTCCTCTAAACTTCATCACAAGACTGTCTTCGTAGTTTATATGAGGCCACACTGTTAAGTGCTTTCTCAGATTATTTCAACTTCTTAGATGCCTTGGCAACTTAAATATAGCGGTGGTACACTCCCTTACAAGTTTTCATCTTACCATTTTAATTTCTTTTCGGCTGATGCTGCTTTGAACCATTTAAATATAGCTTGCCATGCTCGGCAATAATTCGTATGTTGTTTACCATGTAAGCTTACTGCCTGGATCATGAGATAACTATCTCTTACTTATGTTCAGCGGAAACCTTTCAGGATGCCGTTCACACTAGGACACAATGTACAACCCCAGAATCTATTTGTGGAAGTAGTGCGCCATCCATGTTACCAGATGGTAGAAGTTCAGAGGCAACACCGCCGGAGAGCAGTCTGAGCATAGATATTATAGTTCTTGAGGCTCTACTAGAGGCAGAAAGAGATGGTGTGGCTGCCATGAATGAGGTAATTTTGATCTTGAAGCTGGAAATTACGCAATTAGTTGCACACATTATGCAAGCAACCCAAGAATTGGAGGAAGTAAGAATGTTGCATTTGAAGACGGAGGAGGTCCTGCTGCTTCTGCTATCTGAAGCCCAGGGTAATTCCAGTTCTTCTTTAGATAGAGTTGAAATTGTCATTAGATTATTGTACTTGCATGTTGTGTCATGTCTGTGAATGGATTATGTTGTAAGACCCCCTATGTTGTCCATGTGTTGTAATGATCTGAATTTTTTAGGTGAGGTAATCCTCAGTACTTGTATGACTGACATAAGGTGAACTGTTTTTCGTTTGAGCATATTGTATTGGATGAAATAATTGTTTGACTCAAAGTGTATCCAACCTACTGAATTCGAAGATCACGACATTTCTAAATCATAATCATATATAAAGGTGGAATAAATCTTTGTTGTGGTTTTGAAGAAATAAATAACAAAACGTAGAATTATATGTGGATATTCGTAATCGGATAAAAACTGGATTTGGATTTAGTTGCCAGGGCCCAGGGCAAACGTGGATGCTAATTCTCCCAAGTTTTGAACGAAGCGGCTAAACACCCACTATCATTTGTGGGATGTCATCTCACTGCCACGGTCAGCACTATACTCATCATGCTTACGGTTTCCCCATTTTATGATGACCATGATCAGCCCACGTGGTTCGTGTCGTAATAGCACTGCTCCACCCATCGAGCTAAACAAGCTTAGTTGTACAAATTCAAATCTGATATTATGCTGATGTTAGTAAAACTGGGAGATGTATAATTGGTCAGCTAAATGTTCCTACTTTAGTTTCGAAATGCATGTGAGCCACATATGGAGAGACCGGAAGGAATAGTATTACTCTGTGCGCTCTGGTTCATTATGGGTGGCCAACCGAAATTGTATAGAAAGACTTGTAATATCTTCAATCTGCTTGCTCTTCTGCTCATCTTTAAGTTGATCCTCTTCTCTTGCGGTCGACTGGCCAGGTCGAGTTATTCTCCCTTAGTATATTTTGAATCTGTCAGGTCAGGTCGACTTGTTCTTCTTTACTATATGTTGAAGCTGTCATCTGCGAAGTATCATCACTTCTGGAGCTCTCATATTTTGAGTAGTAGGCCACATTATATTAATGCACACACCAAATTACAGCATGCATGGCACCTCTTAGAAGAATTGCTGAGATAGCACAAAGGGGTTTACAGGGAGGAAGTATTGGATTAGAATCACTTATGCATTACAAAGATAATCTCACTTGTTTTTTATGTTTTCATGCATGTCAGGTATTGAACATTATCAAAATGAATATGAGAATGGGCGCACGAGAGGAATATTGCGGGACAATCCACTGGCTAACAAACTTGGCATGGTGGAGGATGGCCTATCTTATTCACCCATCAAGGTGCATGCTCTAACTTGGCAAGGTTGTATTGGTCGCACATATTTTGCATCTGACCTCTTGCATTACTTCTACTTTGTTACACCATCTGCTTAGTTTAAGCATTATATATGAGTATATGCCATACCTATCCATTTTCTGTACCTATTCCATGTGTCGTCATATTATGTTTTTCCAGTCAAATGTTGTTCTTTCGTAATAGATGTCCAAAAGGAAGAGGGTGATTGCAGATCCTCAAGGAGTACAAACTAGGTATTTGGAAAAGGTAGTGATACCTGTTAAATCAGATAGATCAGCAGCCACAGAAAACATAGGCCCAACTGTAACAGAATTTACCCCTACTCGAGTGGCCAAACCCCTATTAGAACTGCTGACAGCCCAGCGTTAGGTATTGTCTATGATATCAATTCAAATTTTGAACTCCTAAATTTCTGCATGTGCCTTACCTTCTCTCTTGTATGAAAACTAATTTCAGATGAATCTCCTTGCTGAAAGGATCATTGGATCTCACGACAATACTGGGCTCTACATTGCTCTTGTCAGTACCTCTTGCCCTTTGTCAGCATACTTACACTCATTGCTGTTTGATTATGTAGCATCACTGTAAATGTTCGCTTCTTTATCCTCCCTTTTCTTGAAATTATAAGATATATATTTACTCTTAGATAAATGTAGAATTAACATAATGGTTATGAAGTTTTGGATTGCTCGTGTAAGTACCTGTTGTCATGTACTCCCTCTGTATCGAATTAATTGTTGATCAATTGGATGTATTTAGAACTTAATAGTGCTAGATACATCCATTTGAACGACAACTAATAACGGACGGTGGTGGTATTACTGTACATGCATCATGAGATAGTTGATTGTCTAGCATTACTCTGCATCTTATCTGCCCTGTCCTCCACTTTCTCCAAATTATCATATCTACATTTACTCTTACCAAAATGTTGAATAAAGCCAATGCCACTGCACATGTTGATGTCTGCATTCCTCTTGTCAGTACCTTTTGCCTTGTAACGTTGTACTTAATTAATTGCTATTTGATTATGTCTCATTAGTCTGCACCTGAGCTTCATTATTCTCTATTTCTTCCCATATTATTTGATCTATATTTACTCTTTGCAAAATGTAGAATAATGGCAACGCTTATAAAGAATTTTCTTTGGGGAATTATTTGAATTGTATTTCCATCAACATGGAGAAGGGCTTTGTCCAGCCCGTGTTAACATGTAATGTAAGTTCATCCTTCTCAAGCCTTCAAACTTTGTTCTAGTATAGATTTGGATAGGCATCATTTCCTCCACTGCTGTTTACATCTGATTGGATGTTTGCAACAACTACCAATTTTAAATTGTCGTTGTAAAAACATGTTCCTTATGTAGAACAGATCCATTTATTTGCTTATATAATTGTGAAACATGTTACATGTCTCCTTGTTTCTCTTTCAGAGTCGTGTCTCTTATGTCAGGTAGAACTTTAGGAAAGATAGTGAGCCAAACCATCTTGAGGACAGCGAGATGACCCCAAGGTCCTGTCTTGATGAAGACAGTGAGTTGAAGCTACTCACCAGTAGGTGTGAGACAACCTCTGTGCAGTCACTGCCTCAGTCAGTTCGACTTCTTCAGTCTCAACTTAAAGCGGAAAGGCTTGCTTTAGCTCAGCTCTGACTTGAAGTCAAAGATGTAATGAAGATGTAGGGGGACTGCCTTGCGCAATATGGTGCCATACCGCTAGGGATGAAGCATCAATCGTTGACACAACTGAGGTCTCATCAGCTTGTTCGGCTGCTTGCGGGGCCCGAGCTTGCCAGGTCTAGTGCCTTCTGAAGTGCTCTCAGTTTTGTATATTTTTTTGTCGGCGCGTTTATGTGCACTCGTGGAGACCTTTGATGCCCAATGTATGAAATTTGCGTTCATGTTGCGCTTTATTATCACCGGTAGCGAACTTTGATTCCCAGTGGATGTAATATGCCGTAATTTCTTTGTTGTATAGTCTAGGTTTATTCTTTGGTCGGTATGCTGTAATTTAGGCTGGAAGGTTCAGTGGATCTCAGTGTTGTTGGTCTTCAGGTCGGCCCGTTACTCATATGGGCCAAAACGTGGGCCTATAATCATCTTGGGCCATTAGCAGGTGTTAACATATAGTAGCTTCCCGCCGTTAACAGGCCATGGGCTACATATTTACTTCAGTGACATTGGGCTTCCTACAGGCCGTAGAAACAATGGGCCTTCTACGGTCCGTAGAAACAATGGGCCTTCGACGGGTCGTAGAGATAATGGGCCTTCTACGGGCGTATCATCAATGGGCCTTAAATGGGCCGAATGATCGATTGGCCCAACATGGGCCAAAAACAGATCGCTTTATGGTCGTAAACGGGCTAGAGTTGGAGTCGTCCGTTCAAGGGCCGACCATAATGGGCTGTCGTTAACAGGCCATATTTGATGATGCTATGAAAACGGCGCAACGTATTAACGGGCCACAAACGGGCCGACTGTAACCACAGGCTGAATTTGGCCCACAAGCAAAAAATGGCAATAACGGGCCGTAAGTAACCAATTGCTGGAAATGAGCCTAAGAATAAATGGGCCGTGAGAAGGCCGAAAGATGACATGGGCTGCAAACGGCCCAATGGATTAATGGGCAGCTAATAGGTATAAAGTGATACATTGTTCATTACGGGCTAGTTTCACCACGGGTCATTAATGGGCCAAGAATAAATGGGCCTTGAGAAGGCCAAAAGATAATATGGGCTGCAAACGGCCCAATGGATTAATGGGCCGTTAATGGGTATAAAGTGATACACTGTTCATTACGGGCCAGTTTCACCATGGGCCGTTAATGGGCCAAGAGTTACAAAAGGGCCTCATATGGGCCAAAAGACGTCTTGGGCCATACATGGGCCGGAACTTAAAATGGGCTAGAATCATATTGGGCGGCCCAGATGAGCTACTAGGTCTAATTCGGATAGGTCGTAATGGGACCTAGGTTAGCGGGCTGTAAATGGGCTATATGCGAACAGGCCGTTAACAGGCTTTCCGTGGGCCGGCCAGCCACCTTTTGACCAAGTCAAACGGGCCGGCCTTTTCACAAGAATGGGCCTCTGTTGGGCCATGCCACATGTCGACGTATCATAGGTGCTTTGTGTCCAATGAGAGGATGACATCTGTCCCAACGGTGAGCCGACATGTGTTTCCTCCAACCAATGATGATTTTACACGTGGAAAATCTGTCGTGGAATTAGCACGGCAGATGTCCGGTTTAGAGGACTTAGGTGTGGAGCCATCACACGGGTTAGCTTGAAGAGGTTAAAAGCACACAAAGGACACAGAGGGTTTATACTAGTTTGGCCCCTTCGATGAAGGTAAAAGCCTACGTCTAGTTTGGTTTGGTATTGCTTGGGCGTCGATGAACAGGGAGCAGATTGCTTGCCTGTCTCTTGACGGATCGTTTCCTGTCCCTGAACCGTCGCCGGGTCGTTCCTTTATATAAGAGGTAACGCCCGGTCCGGTTTACAGAGTCCCGAGGCCGGATCATAATCGTGTCCGCCTCGGTCTCTACTCTTTCTTCCTTGTACCTCAAGTTACATGATAGGACGGTTTATAAACCGTAAACTTTACACATGGGCCCTAAGCCTTCATGGGCCATAACCTCTACTGAGCTTATAACAACAAAGCTACATTACCGTAATCTGGATCTCCCTAACCGGTTTATACCTGCTAGTAATATCCCTGACATTAGGCCCCAGAGTGATTTGAACTTGTTCATGTCAGTCTTCTAAGTCTTGCATAAACTTCTTCTTTGTATCTTCTCTTCTTTATAAACCGGCTATAACGTCATCTCCGGAAATCATTTTATTCAGTTCGTGACATCACCTCCGCATTTATTGCTGACAGCTGTTTGTTACCTTTGTTTAAAGTTTATCCCGAAAATCGAGGCGACAATGGGATCTTTATCGAATCTGACCTCCTCAAATCCCGCGCTTGCCGTTTCGTCTCTCCAGTCTTTATAAATACCGCTGAGCTTTTATTCTTTTCCTTCCTTCCGCTCTTCTTCTTCCTTCGTCACCCGAAGCTCCGCCGCTGCCTTCGAGCTCGTCGCCGTCGTCAGCCAGGCCGCTGCATCACCCTGAAACGCATCTAGAGCAACTTCGCCGCCGGCTCCTTCCGTCTCAGTTATTCCTCTCTTCTTGCTGTAGATCTTTAATCTAGGGCTCCTCCATTGCTTCCGCCATGCGACCTCGAATCTCTGCTGTTCATCTTGTAGTTTATGTCTGCAGTAGATTCCAACCCAAGATTTGTTTCAAACGCGCTCCTGCTCCGTAGTTTAAACTTAGATTCGGACCTTTAAATTCGCCCCTTAGATTCATTTGACCTGTAAAAATCCTTCGCAGTTCTTCCTGTGTCAAACTTGCGTATATTTCACTTTTTTCTTATCGCTCCGATCTATTTTTACGTTAGCCTTCTGTAGAAACATGTTTCTTCGTCTTGATAGATCTGCAAGTTACTCGCTGGCTTAACCAATTATATGTTCCTCTTGCAAAACATCAACCATTAGCCCGACGGTTTAGCCTCCTCTTTTTTGTTATCATAAACCGGTAGCAGCTCGTCTCCCATCTGCTTTCGGGTTGTCAGTGCCATTAGTTCCCTTTCTAAACCGTCAATGTAATTTGATAACACAATCCGGTTTATGCTTCAGCACTTGAATAATCCGGATTTTGCACTTTACTTTTTCAGCGTTTTCCTTTTGCTCATATGGCTGCCAAGTAGTTCGTTTCTTGCAACTGGGTTCCTTCCCGCATTACGGAAGAAGATTTAACCAATGCTGCTTCCATTGGTATTCTGGGCCCCCAAGCAGTTCTGAAATGGCGGGCCCCAGGGGATGAGTGTCCTCCTACCCCCAAAGAAGGAGAAGTTATCGTTTTCTTTGATCATCTGGCCCGGGGTTTTAGCCCTCCCGGTTCAAAAAATTTCCGGGATGTGCTGGCCGCTTTTCAACTCCATCCTCAGGATATAGGTCCGAATTCCATATCAAACGTCTGCAATTTCCATGTCTTCTCCGAGGTGTACCTTCAAGAAGAGCCGTCAGTGGACTTGTTCCGGGATTTTTTCCACTTAAACCGGCGGACAGAGTTTACTGCCGGACCACATCAAGAGCTGGGCGGTGTCAGTATTCAGAAGAGAAGAGACGTGGTCTTTCCTCATGCTGCTCTCCATACACACCCCAAGGACTGGAACCAATCTTGATTTTATTGCAAGGATACGTCGCCTGAAGGAGAAAACCCACTGCCGGGTTACCGCGAACATCGTCTTCCGGAAGATCATCCCTTGCCACAACGTCTTAGTTCCTCAGAGCGTGCCCGGTTTGCCCCTCAGCTTGCCAAGCTCAAGGCCTTTATGGCCAACGGTTTGACTGGAGTCAATTTCGTTCGTTGTTGGCTTGCCTGGAGTATCCTTCCTCTCGAAGAATGCAGCCAAACCGGATTGGCTCCATACTATGAGAAGAACAAACTGCCAGCCGTAAGTTAATCTCTTTGGTTGATTTCTAATCCGTTCATAGCAATTACCTTTGTATTTATTTTTCCTCTTTTGCATAGGCCAACGATCTGTTTTGGAAAATAAAATCTCAGGACAAGTCAGCTAAACAGCCACGCTGGAATACATGCGCTGTCAAGAAGAAGAAGGCGGCCGCTGGCTCCGGTTCACATCTTGATGAGGATGATCCGGATTCTGAGGTATGAGTTGATCCTGACATGTTTTGATCTCTTTTATCCAGATTTATGTTTAACAGTGTCTTCTCACAGGATTTGGCTGAAAGAAGTAAAGCGGCAGAAGTTGAGGTAATCTCTCTTCATATTCTGAACCGCCGGTGCCCAAAATTCGTAAGGCATCCCGGAAGTACCCTTTTTTCTCATCCTTACGCTCAACTGGACCGCAAATTTCTTTTGAAGAAGCAGCAACATGAACCCCGCCGGACTACACGCCATAGTGGCCATGTAGTAGAGTCTTCAGAAATATCTGTCACTCCGGCTCGGAGGCGCCGCTCTGTGGTTTTACCTTTTCCAACTCTTCTCCATCCAAAGGCCGGACTTATACGCAAACCGCTTAAACCGTCTGATCCTAACTATCAGGAGACACCTTTGTCATCCTCTGGTGAATCGACTGCCACACAGGTCCCTATACTGAAGACTATGCCTGGGTAAATCCCTTTCTTCATCCGGTTTATATTTGTATTTGTTCCTTTATAATTTTGATTGCTTCTTCAATTCCTTTCAGCAAGTCCAAGCCTAGCAAAAAGGCAAAGGCCACCAAAGCAGCTGCCGAGACTGCTACTGCTGATCCGGCGGCTAATCCGGATGAGGTCATTCCTCCAGAGAGCGATCCTGCAAATAAGCTTGATGATCCTGCTCCCATGGACCGTGACGATATTGCTGCTCCTGAAGATACAAATGTAGAGAATGTTTTTGAACCGGCAAGTCATGTCCGGGTTAGCCCTCCCCGGACTAACCCGACTCCTGCTAGTCCAGCTCCTATTGCCGCTCCTTCGCAGCCACCCACTGCTTCTTCCCCGGATATTCAGATAAACGGGACAGGCTTTACCGCTCCTACCGAGCCAATCGTCTTAGCCAAGCACATTGCTAAAGCGGAGAAGTTTCAACAAGAGAAGGGCAAGTGGAGCACGGACTTGTCCAATTATGCCGAACTGAGTGCCTAGGAACTTTATTCCGAGTATTTGAACCGGCTTCATACCAGCCGCGACTATGAATTGGGCTTGGTTAATATGATGAAGGACAAATACGAGGTACCTTAATTGTCTTTGCTTTGCCTTCTTTATACTTCTGTCTTTATGCCATAATAGCCCCCAAGTGCCGGTTTAGCTTCGTTGTAGGTGAACCAGTACTTCCAAATGTCTGAAAATGAACTTACATTAGCCCCCAAGTGCCAGGGGCATACCTTGTTTTATGTGTCTGGGACTTGTCTGAATCTCTCTTTTGATACTTCAACTGTCCATTAGCCCCCAAGTGTCAAGTAGATAACTTGGTTATGTGCTTGAGACTTGTCTTAATTGTCGTCTTTTGATGCTTCAACTGCCCATTAGCCCCCAAGTGTCAAGTAGATAACTTGCTTATGTGCTTGAGACTTGTCTTAATTGTCATCTTCTCCACTTGATTTTCTCGTAGGCTGACTTGACACGGAGGGCTGCAGAAGTGACTGAACTCCGGAATAGACTTGCTGTCACTGAAACTGCTTCTGTCAAGGCCAAAGATGAACTGGCGCTGAGCTTAAGCAATGCTGAAAAATTTAAAAAGGATTTTGAAGCAGAGCGGACAGCCTGGGAGGTGCAGAGGAATGCTCTTGAGAACAGAGCAAAGGACGCTGAAGAAGCCCTTAACCCGGTGACGCAAGAGCTGACCGGTTTAAGGCAGCAAATAGAGCTTATGACCTTTGCCATCTTTGGTAAGTACTTATATGCTATCATCTTTGCAATCTTTATTCTGCTCCGGTTTAACTTTAATAATCATATACAGGGCGACGCGTCACCCATCTTGGGGATGACCTCCGGAAGAAACTCAAGGCCTCTTATACTCTGGTTGAGCAGCTCTTTTCCGGCGCTCAAAGGATTATAAGCGCGATGTCTCATTATAAAGCGCCCCCCACCACTATCCAAGGTACTTTGGAGAAGCTTTCTATACTGCCTGTACGCTTGGAAGAAGTGAAGAAATTTGCTGCACGGGCCGATTCTCTTGTAGCGATGACCGGAGCCAAGGCATGGGTTCCGGACTTTGATCCGGAAGAAGCTATGAACGGGTACCCCAGCACCAAGGAGGATGGATCGGCCTTCTCTGGCAAAGACCTTCATGCTCTGACTAAAGAAATGCGTCCTCTTGCCAGCAAGCTTGCTGATGAATCAGACTTGACCAGGTATCATCCGGCATATGACTTAAAGAATGAGCAGGTGGATCCGCCGGTTTATGACACCGAGAATCTAATCCCACCAGTGCGCGCCCATACTTTCGCCCCAGATGTTGATCCGTCCGATCTCATTACTGAAGAGATGTATTTCCGTGCATTATCCAAGATCGACTGCCGCGTTCCTGATTTTCAGCCGCTTCAAGAGGACGAAGAAGTTCCGGAACAAGTCGATCCTCAGCCTTCGCAGCAGGAAGAAGCATAAGTCACTTCATTGTATTTTTATCTGCTGTAATCCAATGCCGAAAAACTTTAATCCGTCCAGGCCTTGAAGTGCCTTGTAATAGAATAGCTCGAAACATTGCTTATCTTAACCCGGTTGTCCTTATTTTGATTTGGCGTCTGCCAATTTTAATCCCTTGTCTGCCTATGACTGATCCTTTATACTACCTGCATCTGCATAAATAACACTGAAAAAATGTCCTGGCGGTTTACCGCCGGACCGATTAAAGTGCTCTCATATGCATATATATATTGAACGAGTATCTGCTTTATACCAAAACAATTTCATACCTTTGATTAAGTATGCTTGATATCCTTAATCCGGTGAACATTGTAGATTCTGAGGAAGCTCTTGGCTCTGTTGGTATTTGCCCAATGATTATTCCGGGTTATAATAACTTACCGGTTTAAATAATGCTGGTGCTCTATGACCAGACTTTTGCAAATACGTGGTCAACTTTGAAGTTGCCCAGCTCCGGATCAAAAAACCATGGAAAACATTGAAATCACAAAACCCAAAACACAGTTTGCAAATAAGACCATGTAGTCGAGGCTTTTTACAAGCTGCCAGGCTCCATATGTGCCAATCAATGGGTGCAACCCAAAGGGCTATGATTCTTTTCTTTTGCCATCAAAGGATGTACTCCAAGGGGCAAGAACTGTTTCTTTTGCCATCAAAGGATGTACACCAAGGGACAAGAACGGTTTTTTCTTTTGCCATCAAAGGAAGTGGTCAACCAAGGGGCAAGAATTTTTGCATTTGCCATCAAAGGAAGCACCCCTAGGGACAAGAACGGTTTTTTCTTTTGCCATCAAAGGAAGTGGTCAACCAAGGGGCAAGAATTTTTGCATTTCCCATCAAAGGAAGCACCCCTAGGGACAATAACAGTTTTTTTCTTTTGCCATCAAAGGAAGTGGTCAACCAAGGGGCAAGAATTTTTGCATTTGCCATCAAAGGAAGCACCCCTAGGGACAAGAACCATTTTTTCTTTTGCCATCAAAGGAAGTGGTCAACCCAGGGGCAAGAATTTTTGCATTTGCCATCAAAGGAAGCACCCCTAGGGACAAGAATAGTTTTTTCTTTTGCCATCAAAGGAAGTGGTCAACCAAGGGGCAAGAATTTTTGCATTTTCCATCAAAGGAAGAACCCCTAGGGACAAGAACAGTTTTTTGCCAATCGATGGATGTAATCCAAAGGGCGCTGATGTGAAGACAATCATGTAAACCGGTCCAGGAGAGATTTTAGCGAGGATTCACATGTGATCCGTAGCCCCCTAGTTTGGTCCCTCCTGCATAATAAAATAGACTGTTCGAAATATCTGTAATAACTTTCACAAGACATATATTTAGAAGAAAAAAGGTTGATCCCCCGGTTTACCAAGGGTGCCGGTTTATTTATTAATCATAATATATATAGGATACATAAGGCGGAGCTCATGGCTCAGGTGTAGTAAGGCTGTAGGAGGGCAATGTTCCACAACCTCTTCGTCTCTTCTTCTGATGTCCGAGAGTCTTTGTGCTCTCGAACGTCCACCAGGTAGTATGAACCGTTGTGTAGGTTCTTGCTGACCACAAAGGGTCCTTCCCAAGGTGGGGATAGCTTGTGCATATCAGTCTGGTCCTGGATGAGCCGGAGTACTAAGTCCCCCTCCTGGAACGTCCTGGTTTTACCCCGGCGGCTATGATATCTGCGCAGGTCCTGCTGATAAATTGCAGATCTTGCTGTTGCTATGTCCCGCTCTTCATCCAGCCGGTCCAAACTGTCCTGTCTTGCTTGCTCATTGGCTGCTTCAACATAAGCCGCCACCCATGGTGAATCATGGCGTATGTCACTTGGAAGAACCGCTTCAGCACCGTACACCATGAAGAAAGGTGTGTAACCTGTGGACCTATTCGGTGTAGTATTGATGCTCCAGAGGACAGAGGGCAATTCCTCAACCCAGCACCCTGGCGTTCTTTGCAAGGGAGTCATAAGCCGGGGCTTGATACCTCGCAAAATCTCTTGATTGGCCCTTTCAGCTTGACCATTGGATTGAGGGTGAGCTACAGAAGACACATCAAGGCGAATATGCTCCCTTTGACAAAACTCTTCCATCTCTCCTTTAGATAAATTGGTGCCATTGTCAGTGATGGTGCTATGTGGAAAGCCAAACCGGAAAATTACCTTCTTGATGAATTTAACCGCTGTTGCCGCATCACACTTGCTCATAGGCTCTGCCTCAATCCACTTTGTAAACTTATCCACAACGACCAGCAGGTGAGTTTTTTGATCTTGGGATCGTTTAAAAGGCCCAACCATATCAAGCCCCCAAGTCGCAAACGACCAAGTAATTGGAATCATCCGCAGCTCCTACGCCGGAACAAGAGCACGCCGTGAAAATTTCTGACAAGCATTGCACTTCCGGACTAGATCCTCCACATCAGCATGGGCTGTCAACCAATAGAACCCATGAAGGAAAGCTTTAGCTACCAAGGATTTTGAACCGGCGTGATGACCACAATCCCCTTCATGAATCTCTCGAAGGATGTCACAGCCTTCCTCGGATGATATACACTGCTGAAACGCTCCAGAAACGCTGCGATGGTGATGTTCCCCGTTTATAATTGTCATGGATTTGGACCGCCGGATTATCTGCCTTGCTTCAATTTCATCATCTGGCAACTCTCCTCGGCTTAGGTATGCCAAGTAAGGGAGCGTCCAATCCGGAATAACGTGAAGTGCCGCAACCAGCTGCGCTTCCGGATCAGGAACCGCCAAATCTTCCTCCGATGGTACCTGAACTGATGGACTGTGTAGCTCGTCCAAAAAGGTATTCGGTGATACCGGTTTACGCTGAGAACCCAGCCGGCTTAGAGCATCGGCCGCTTCATTTTTTCGCCGGTCTATGTGATCCAACTGATATCCTTTGAAATATCCTGCGACTGCTTCAACTTCTCGTCTGTAAGCTGCCATGAGAGGGTCTTTAGAATCCCACTTGTCGGATACTTGCCGTGCCACTAAATCTGAATCACCAAAACACTTGACCCGGCTCAAGTTCATCTCCTTAGCCATCCGCAGGCCATGAAGCAACGCCTCATATTCTGCTGCATTATTAGTACAAGGAAACATTAGACGGAGGACATAGCAAAATTTGTCACCTCTCAGGGAAGTTAACACAACTCCAGCCCCCGAGCCTTCTAATTGTCTTGAACTGTCAAAGTGAATAGTCCAGTATGTATGATCCGGCTTTTCCTCTGGTGCTTGCAACTCCGTCCAATCGTTGATAAAATCTACCAATTCTTGGGATTTGATAGCGGTATGTGGCACATACTTCAATCCGTGTGGGCTAAGCTCAATGGCCCACTTTGCTACTCTGCCAGTGGCTTCTCTGTTCTGGATTATATCCCCCAACGGAGCTGAACTGACAACAGTTATTGGGTGGCCTTGAAAGTAATGCTTCAGTTTCCGGATTGCCATAAACACACCATATACTAGCTTCTGCCAATGTGGGTACCTTTGTTTTAACTCAATTAGAACCTCACTGGCATAATAAACCGGGTGCTGAACCGGATATTCCTTGCCTGCTTCTTAGCGCCCGACCACAATTGCCACGCTAACTGCCCGGGCAGTGGCGGCCACGTATAACAGCAGCGGCTCCTCATCAACAGGGGCAGCTAGGACCGGTGGTTCTGCCAGCTGCCGCTTTAAGTCCTCAAACGCGGCGTTTGCTTCATCACTCCATATGAACCGGTCTGTCTTCTTCAGCATCTGATAAAGCGGAATTGCCTTCTCTCCTAGACGACTGATGAATCGACTTAACGCTGTAATCAGGCCGGCGATACGCTGGACATCATTGATGCAAGCTGGTTTAGTCAGGGATGTGATCGCCTTGATCTTCTCCGGATTGGCTTCTATTCCTCTGTTTGACACCAAAAATCCAAGGAGCTTGCCAGCTGAAACACCAAAAACACACTTCTCTGGATTAAGCATCATCTTATAAATCCGGAGGTTATCAAAAGTTTCCTTGAGGTCCTCTATCAGCGTCTCCTCCTTCCTTGACTTTACCACAATGTCGTCCACATAGGCATGTACATTTTTCCCTATCTGCCCCTTAAGACAGTTCTGTACGCAACGCTGGTAAGTTTCTTGGGCACTCTTGAGTCCAAAAGGCATAGATACGTAACAAAAGGCACCAAAAGGAGTTATGAAGGCTGTCTTCTCTTGGTCCTTAACTGCCATCTTGATCTGGTGATACCCTGAATATGCATCCAGAAAACTTAGCCGCTCACATCCCGCCGTAGCATCAATGATCTGATCAATACGGGGGAGAGCAAAAGGATCTGTCGGACAAGCTTTGTTTAGGTCTGTGTAATCCACACACATCCTCCACATTCCATTTTTCTTTAACACCAGAACCAGATTAGCCAACCACTCCGGGTGGAACACCTCAACTATGAACCCTGCGGCCAAAAGCCTGCCACTTCTTCACCTATAGCGTTGCGCCTTTATTCATTGAAGCGGCGCAGATACTGCTTGACCGGTTTGAACTTCGGATCAATATTAAGACTGTGCTCAGCGAGTTCCCTCGGTATACCTGGCATGTCAGAAGGTTTCCATGCAAAGATATCCCGGTTCTCACGGATGAACTCGATGAGCGCGCTTTCCTATTTGGGGTCAAGGTTAGCGCTGATAGTGAACTGCTTGGACGAGTCGCCCGGTACAAAGTCGACTTGCTTGGTTTCCTCTGCCGATTTAAACTTCAACGCCGGATCATGCTCTGTAGTTGGCTTCTTCAACGGGGACGTATCTGCCGGATCAACGTTGTCTTTATAGAACTTCAACTCCTCCGTAGCACATACTGCCTCTGCATAAGCAGCGTCTCCTTCCTCGAACTCTAATGCGATCTTGCGACTTCCATGAACCGTGATGGTTCCTTTGTGACCCGGCATCTTGAGCTGTAGATAAACATAGCACGGTCTAGCCATAAACTTGGCGTAAACCGGCCGTCCAAATAGCGCATGATATGGGCTCCGGATCTTTACCACTTCAAAGGTTATCGTCTCTGTCCTGGAATCCTGTTCATCTCCAAAAGTAACGTCTAGATCAATTTTCCCAACTGGGTAAGCTGATTTACCTGGCACCACTCCATGAAACACCGTATTTGACTGCCTCAGCTTCTTGTCCATTAACCCCTTGCGACGGAAAGTCTCGTAATATAAGATGTTGATGCTGCTGCCTCCGTCCATGAGTACCTTAGTGAATTTGTAGCCACCCACCTGTGGTGCCACTACTAAGGCCAACTGGCCCGGATTATCAACCCGCGGCGGGTGATCCTCTCTGCTCCACACAATAGGTTGTTCCGACCAGCGCAGGAATAGTGGTGTTGCCGGTTCAACCGTGTGTACCGCCCGCTTTAGGATTTTTTGATCTCGTTTGCACAAACTCGTAGTGAACACATGATACTGTCCACTACTCAGCTCCTTCGGATTACTCTGATAACCGGATTGCTGCTGCTGCTGACGCTGCTGATTGTTTTGGTTATTGTGATTACCCTGGCCCTGTTGTTGGTTGCCTTGGTTATTGTAACCGCCCTGACCATACTGATGGTTGCCTTGGTTATTGTAACCGCCCTGACCATGCTGATGATTGCCTTGGTTGTAGCCATTGTTGCCGCCATGATATCCTGATCCGGAGCCGTTACCCTGGTGACCCGGACCATGAAATCCGGAACCTGAACCGCCGCCTGGTGGTCCGTTGTTGAATTTGGCCCAGTTTATGGCCTCCATCATGACCCGACATTGCCCCCATGTGTGTTTAGCTGGGCGTTCCTCTGTGCTATGCTTCGGGCAAGGCTCGTTCAACTGTTGATCCAGATTAATGAATCATCCGCCGCTCCGTGGAGGCGGCCTACCCTTGTTGCGTTGAAAGTTTCCTTGAACGTTGGTATTGGCCACAAAATCAGAGCCACCCTCTGCCTTTCGCTTACCGTTGAAGCTTGTTCCGACCGGACTAGCCTGCGCCGGTTTACCAGGCTTATTTGCTTTTCCGGACTTATCCCCATCTGCTTATGGGTATTTAGTATTGTCAAAGTCCCCATACTTCACCAGAGCGCTCATGAGTGTCCCCATGTCATTACAATCCCGCTTGAGCCGTCCCAGCTTCAGCTTCAGAGACTCGAACCGGCAATTGTTTTCTAGTGTTACTATTGCCGTACTGGGACTGATACCGTTCGAAGAGTATAAGATTTCTGACACTCGCCGCACTCATGCGCTCGTAGGCTCCTGCTCTCCTTGAACACATGCCGCTAGGTCTACTACTGACATTGGCTGTTTGCACGTGTCCTTGGAATTTTTGATAAACTGGCGGCGCAACTCACCCCATGATCCGACGGAGTTAGGCGGTAAGCCCTTTAACCATGTACGGGTTGTACCCTCAAGCATCATGGTAAAATACTTTGCGCATGCCGCTTCATCCACGTTCAGCATCTCCATAGCCATCTCATAGCTCTCAATCCAAGCCTCTGGAGCCAGATCTGCTATATAGTTAGGCACCTTACGTGGACCTTTGAAGTCCTTGGGTAACCTTATGCTTCGTAAAGCGGGAATGAGACACAGCACTCCAAAAGAACTCGCCGTGACTCCCGTCTCTGCTGTGGTTGGGTGAACCAGCGTTGTTTGGCGGATATCCTCGCGTGCAGTAGGTCTAGCCCGGTTCACCGCCTCCTCGGCGTGCGCCTGTGCTCCTGTCGGATTATCTTGCCTGTGACGGTGACGCCTCCGTTCACTACTGGACACCTCCGGTTCATCCCAATGCCTAGTGTAACTCCTGCTGTGGTGGGGTGTTGAATGAAGTATCTCCCTGCTGTAGGAGTACGCTTGCTGCTGTGTCAATGCCGTGTCCAGCAAATCCTTGACCCTGCGTGCTTCCATCGCCACGGGAGATGTTCCCTCAATGGGTAAAGCGGCCAGGCGTGAAGCGGCGGTGACAATGTTATCCAGGGGGTTTGAGTAATGGCCAGGAGGAGTGGAGACGTGCGGAGTGGGCACAACCCGGCGATCTTGCTCCGCGGTTGGTTGTTGAACCGGTGCGCCTGTTGCTCGGGCTCCCCTCCGGTTTACTTCTAGATTATTGCTGGCTCCCGCTCCTAGCGTGCCAAAGAGATTCATCGCCTCATAGACCGGCGGTAGACGAGTCTGATACCTTCCGTTCCTTACTCCCTGCACAGAAACCTGATCCATCCTGAGCCAGAAAGCTTGAGAATCCAACTCTGCTTGCCTTGTTACCATCATGACTTTCTCTGCGTCCAGATCCCGTTTGGCTTGCTCGATCCGGCCCTTTAGCTGAAGGATCTCTGCATCGTGTTGCGCCTTGTTAGCAGGAGCCACCTCTGCTGTTCCTCGGGCTGTTAACTCCTCAACTAAGGCGGATAGAGCGTCAGATGGTGAGGGGGCTTGGTTGCTCGCCCCTGCACCATCTACCTCTGCTGTGAACGCCCCGGTCACCGTGGGCTGCGGCGCAGATTGTGATTCGGCCATGAAGACAACCACTCGGTTTGGTGGATCAAAGGGGTCCGGAATACTGTCACCATCGGGTATACCCCCGGATCGACCGTCCCGCAACAGATACAAAGATTCGGTCTCTCCGGATGAAGATTCATCATCGGAGTATACAACTGTCTCGCCACCAGAATCCGATCCGTCCTCGGCTTGGGCTCCATGTATTGCTCCCACAAAGACACGTTTCACTGTGGGCTGAATCCGGGCTGATCTCGCACGCTGAGCTGGCTCGACGATGCTGGGGAAGATGTCCGGCTCAGGTCCCGGTTCACCAATCTTGCCGATGAAGACGTGGATGCCGCCGAAGGGGACCCATTACTCGTATTCGATGGAATCGGCCTCCGGGCCCCAGCCTGCGTCGTCGATGTAGATCCGGCCGCGGCGACTCTTGGTCATCCGGCCGACCGCGTAACCCTTGAGTCCTTCAAAGCTGCCCTTCAAGAACTCGAAACCATCGGGCGATAGCCCCACGGTGGGCCCCACATTGGTCGGGGTTGTTAACGGGTTATCGGATCCAAAACCGGATCCGATAGCTTAACGGCATTCCGTTACGGTGGATGCCACGTGTCGGTCACCCTTGACGAAAGCAGTTCTGTGACGCACGATTTATCGTCATGGAAGTGGACACTTCCGTGATGATAATTTTGGTAATGTCATGGAACACTTCTACGACAGCACAGGTATGACTATCTTGATTCTGTCATAAAATCGTCATGGATGTACATGCATGACAGAAAACATGACCTACAGTGACAAACACGTATCATCACGGAAGTGTATTTTTTTGTAGTTTTATCGTTATGTTCTCACCCTTATTGATGACTTTAGTAGATATGGTATTTCTACTTAATGAAACACAAGTCTGAGACCTTTGAAAAGTTCAAGGAATTTCAGAATGAGGTAGAGAATCAACATGACAGGAAAATAAAGTTCTTATGATCAGATCGTGGAGGAGAATATTTGAGTCACGAGTTTGGTACACACCTAAGGAAATGTGGAATTGTTTCACAACTAACGCCGCCTGGAACACCTCAGCGTAATGGTGTGTCTGAATGTCGTAATCATACTCTATTGGATATGGTGCGATCTATGATGTCTCTTACCAATCTACCGCTATCATTTTGGGGTTATGCTTTAGAGACTGCTGCATACACTTTAAATAGGGCACCATCTAAATCCGTTGAGACGACACCGTATGAATTATAGTTTGGGAAGAAACATAAGTTGTCATTTCTAAAAGTTTGGGGATGCTATGCTTATGTGAAGAAAATTCAACATGAAAAGCTCGAACCCAAAACAGAAAAATGTGTCTTCATAGGATACCCTAAGGAAACTATTGGGTATACCTTCTAACTCAGATCCGAAGGCAAGATCTTTGTTGCCAAGAATGGATCCTTTCTGGAGAAAGAGTTTCTCTCGAAAGAAGTAAGTGGGAGGAAAGTAGAACTTGATGAGGTGATTGTAACCCCTCTTGAACCGGAAAGTAGCGCAGCACAAGAAGATGTTTCTGTGGTGCCTGCACCGACTAGAGAGGAAGTTAATGATAATGATCATGAAACTTCAGATCAAGTTGCTACTGAACTTCATAGGTCCATAAGGACACGTTCCACACCAGAGTGGTGCGGACACCCTGTCCTGGAAATCATGTTGTTAGACAACGGTGAACCTTCGAACGATGAAGAAGCGATGGCGGGCCCAGATTCCAACAGATGGCTTGAAGCCATGAAATCCCAGATAGGATCTATGTATGATAACAAAGTGTGGACTTTGGTGGACTTGCCCGATGATCGGCAAGCCATAGAGAATAAGTGGATGTCACATCCCTAGATCAACCCCTGTGGTCTTTGCCTGATCATCATGTCATCATGTTTAAGTTTTTGCTAAACTTGAATTGGGGATTGTTCAAACCCTAGCACCAAAAGAACCCAACTAGGTTCAACCTAAAAATATTTTCATTGCACCCAAAGTGCCTCAAGAAAAGTTCATGATTTTTGGTTAAGGTAGAAACCCCTGCCAAAAATGATGAATATATTTCTAGGACATTTTTGGATTTTTGAATTAATCCATATTGTATTTGAATTGGGGCATTTAAATTCTTTAAATAGTTTAAATGCTCTAATAATTGTGAAACTAGTTGAGGGCTGTTAGAAATATTTCAATAGGTGCCCACAATTTATTTCATGATTTATCAAAATGGTTTGGTCTTCGAACTAAATCAAAAACATACAAAAGAAATAGAAAACAGAAACAATTTTTAAAAGAGAGAGAGAGTCACTTACCTGGGCCACTCACCTGCTGCGTGTCTAGCCCAGCGCGGCCCAGGAGCTGGCCCAGCCCACGGCAGCCACCACTGCTGCCAGTCATCTTGCTCCTCTCGCCATGAGGACGGGAGGCGCGTGCCCGGCGCCAGCGGCCACACGCCATGGCCACCTCCACCTTGCCTGCCTGTCTCCTCGCCGCCCCGAAGCGCCTAGAGGACGCCACACAACCCCCCGGTCTCTCTCTCACTCACTCCGTGCTTTTCGCCCTTCCCTGTCTCTCTTCCCCGCCACTGTCGAGCGCGCTCGTCGCCGCCGCCCACTGCCGTCGCGGCCACCATCACTGCCTCGCCTCACCATCGCGTTCCAGAGCTCCGCCACCGTCTCCTACGTCTCCCCGACGACTCACGTGCCGCTAGACGCCCCGAATGCTCTCCTCGTCGTCTTCTTCAACCATGGCCAACCGAGATCGTTGGCGACTGCACGTCCTCACCAGCCCCTCCCCGAGCTCGCTGATGCCACCGCTGCACCCGCCGTGAGCTCCTTTTATCTTCCCCTCACTCCTTGCCCTCAATTTAGCCCCCTAGCTAGTTGCCCGCCGGACCCGAGAGCTCATCGCCGCCGGCCATGTCACCGCCGCACCTAGAGCTCATGCACGTCACCTACAAGCACACCGGTGTGCTCAGCGCTTCTCCACGAGCCCGTAGCGCAACTCTGCTCGCCTCCCCATGCCCCTTAGTGGTCACTCACATCACCACCGAACTCCGGCCGCCGCAAAAAGTGTCGCCGCCGTCGATTTAGTCCACTCCGGCGTGAACTGATGGCCCCTTTGGATGCGCATGAGCACGTGCTCCCTATAGAACCACTCCGCGCATCGAATGGGCGTCAGAACAGCCGTTCCGATGAGCTTCCGCCGCGGTTTTGGTCGCCGCCGGCCAAACTCCGGCGACTGCTGACGTGGCACTGTCATTAGTGCTAACCCCTGCCACTAAACACCCCTAATAGCCACTGACAGTGGGCCCAGTCCCTGGTCAAACCCCAGTCAGCATAGGGTTTGACCGGATTTAGTCCATGTGTCACTGACGTGTGGACCCCACACGTCAGGTTTGACCCTGGCCGGTCAGTTGACCTGCTGACCTCAGCCTGACGCAGTGCTGATGCAGTAAAGCCTTTCTGGAATTAAAATAAATCAAAAGGGTTTAGATATTCAAGAAAATGCTTTAAACTTCTAAAAATCATATAAAATCAACCGTAGCTCAGATGAAAATAATTTATATATGAAAAATGATCAGAAAAATATGAGGAATCTGTTTATGGCATTTTCATGCATGTTTGAACATGTTAAACCTGCTGATGAGGTCAAATCAATAAAATGATAATTAAATAACCACATGTGGAGTTTGAATTTGAACCTTGGGTTCAAACCAACTTCATTTAATTGTGTTGCTAGTTGCATTAGGCCAATTTACATCATATTGCCATGTCATGATCATCCATCATATTTTCGCATTGCATTGATTGTGTTCTTTCCTTGTTTGCCGGTTTTGTCCCCTCTCGGTAGACGACGTTACGTCGATGAGTTCGATGACACCGATGAAGAACTATTACTATCTTCAGAAGTGCCAGGCAAGCAAAACCCCCCATTGAGCATCCCGATACAATCCCACTCTCTCGCTCCTGCTCTCTTTTACTGCATTAGGACAACAACGTGTTGAAGTGCTTTTTGCTGCGGTAGCTGAACCCCTTTCCTCTACATGACCTGTCCTTGCCACAGTAAATAGTTGAAACCCACTAGCATGAGTAGGAGTTGTTTGAGCCATGTTGTGCCTACTCATTCATGCTTTTTGGTTATGCCTGCTATCACTTAGAGTTGTGTCAGGTCTGATTCATCAGGGATGAATTGGAATGGTGATGAACATGTCCTACTGTGTGTGAGCTAAGTGTGTGAACACGATTTGGTAAAGGTAGCGGTGAGAGGCCATGTAGGAGTACATGGTGGGTTGTCTCATTGGGGCCGTCCTTAAGAACTGAGTTCTGTGTAAGTTGTCCAATGACTAGCTACTACCACACATTGGGTTTCGGTAACTCGACCCCTCTCGACTTATTAATCAACTAGATCTCTGTCCAGGAGTTGCAACTAGTTTCTAGTGTTTGTAGGTAGTGCTAGTAGTCTACCAAGTAGTACCCGGTACAGGTGGGCTTGGGACAGACTAGGTGCAGTGGCCCGGTGTACCAAGTGGCACCCGGTTGGTGGGCTTGGGAACCCTGCACACATCATTTGGGGCCGTGAGCGACACCCCGACCGGATCTCCTTACGGATGTGACCCGAATAGGCGATAAACCTGGACTAGAGTCTTGTGTGGTTAGTCAGGTCGTGGCCGACACCCTCGCCAGGCTTCCGCTTGAAGGTTGCCGAGATACACGACGTGTACATGGCGGTAAGTGGCGAGAGCGTGCGTGAAGAAGTACACCCCTGCAGGGTTAATATGATCTATTCGAATAGCCGGGTCCGCGGTTATGGACTTCTTGGATGCTTACGTGGTACATAGACAAGTGAAAGTGGATACTCTAAAATGCTCAAGACAAGTGTGAGTGCTATGGATGGCCTTCTCGTAGGGAGACGAGAGCAGATCCATAGTGGTGTATTGTTTGGTGAATATGTGGACTCCTGTGCGCCACCTCAAAGGAGTTACTTGCAGTTGTAGTTCAGGATAGCCACCGAGTCAAAGCTGGCTTGCTGCAGTCAAACTCCACCACCCCTTTGTTGATACTAATGCATATGTAGTTAGTTCTGATGTAAGTCTTGCTGAGTACCTTTGTACTCACGTTTGCTTAATTTATGTTTTTGCAGAGAGACTTCAGTCTCGCTAGTGGTTCCGCGTGGACTTCGACGTTTAGCTTGTTACCTCAGCTACGATCTTGTGCCTTGGGAGGGTCTTGTAGATAGTCAGGCTTCTCAGCCTTTTTCTTTTGTAGTTGTCTGTACTCAGACATGTTATGCTTCCGTTGCCTGTATGCTCTGTATGATGGGCCATGTGACCCCTGTTTGTAATAAATGCTATGATGGCTCTTCTGGACCTTTATCTATATGAGTTGTTGAGTTATGTTGTGATGCCATGTTGTACATCACATACTTGCATGTTATGCGTATGTGTAATGTGTATTGCTATGTGTGGGATCCGACACCTAGTTGTTTACCCTTGGTAGCCTATCTTACAGGGAAATGTCTCCTAGTGCTTCCACTGAGCCTTGGTAGCTTGCTACTGCTCCGGAACACTTAGGCTGGCCGGCATGTGTCCTTCTTCGTTCCTGTGTCTGTCCCTTAGGGAAATGTCACGCGTTGTTCCCTTAAGTCCTTGTAGCTTGCTACGACTTGGGTTCATACGTTGATGACCGACACGTTCGTTGCTGGGTCATGTATGCTTGTCTCAGTAATTTAGTGCCACTTTTGGTTTATAACTGGTCATGTCGGCCCGGGTTCTCTATCATATGGATGCTAGCGACACTATCATATATGTGTGCCAAAATGCGCAAACGGTCCCGGGCCAGGTAAGGTGGCACCCATGGGGATACCGTGCGTGAGGCCGCAAAGTGATATGAGGTGTTACAGGCTAGACCTGTGTGACTTAGGATCGGGGTCCCGACAGTGGATCTTTAAGAAGAAGACTGACGTGGATGGAAATGTGACCATCTATGAGGTTTGGCTTGTCGCTAAGGGTTATCGACAAGTTCAAGGAATTGACTACGATGAGACTTTCTCTCCCGTAGCGATGCTGAAGTCCGTCTGAATCATGTTAGCAATTTCCGCATTCTATGATTATGAGATTGGCAAATGGAGGTAAAAACGGCATTCCTTAACTGTTTCCTTAAGGAAGAATTGTATATGATGCAGCCGAAAGTTTTTGTCGATCCTAAGAATGCTGACAAGGTATGCAAGCTCCAGCACTCCATCTATGGGCCGGTGCAAGCATCTCGGAGTTGGAACATTCATTTTGATGAAGTGATCAAAGCGTTTGGGTTCATACAGACTTATGCAGAAGCCTGTATTTACAAGAAAGTGAGTGGGAGCTCTGTAGCATTTCTCATATTATATGTGGATGACATATTATTGATGGGAAATGATATAGAACTTTTGGAAAGCATAAAGACCTACTTGAAAAAGTGTTTTTCAATGAAGGACCTTGGAGAAGTTACTTACATATTAGGCATCAAGATCTATAGAGATAGATCGAGGCGCCTCATTGGTCTTTCACAAAGCACATACCTTGACAAGATATTGAAGAAGTTCAATATGGATCAGTCCAATAAGGGGTTCTTGCCTGTATTCTAAGGTGTGAGATTGAGCACAACTCAATGCCCAACCTTGGCAAAAGATGGAGAAAAGATGAGTGTCATCCCCTATGCCTCCGCCATAGGTTCTATTATGTATGCCATGTTGTGTACCAGACCTGATGTGAACCTTGCCATAAGGTTCGTGGGGAGGTACCAAAGTGATCCCGGAATGGAACATTGGACATTGGTTAAGAACATCATGAAGTACCTGAAGAGGACTAAGGATATGTTTCTCGTTTATGGAGGTGACGAAGAGCTAGTCGTAAAGGGTTACGTCGATGCTAGCTTCGACACAGATCTAGATGACTCCAAGTCACAAACCAGATACATGTATATTTTGAATGGCGGGGCAGTCAGCTGCTGCAGTTGCAAGCAAAGCGTCGTGGTGGCGTCTACATGTGAAGCGGAGTACATAGCTGTTCAGAAGCAACACGGGAAGGAGTCTGGATGAAGGAGTTCATCACCAACCTAGGAGTTATTCCAAACGCATCGGGCCCGATGACTCTCTTCTGTGACAACACTGGAGCTATTGCCATTGCCAAGGAGCCTAGGTTTCACAAGAAGACCAAGCACATCAAGTGTCATTTCAACTCCCTTCATGGTTATATTCAAGATGGAGACATAGATATTTGTAAAGTACATACGGATCTGAATGTCGCAGATTCGTTGACTAAACCTCTTCCACGAGCAAAACATGAACATCACCAGAACTCTATGGGTGTTCGATTCATCACAATGTAACTAGATTATTGACTCTAGTGCATGTGGGAGACTGTTGGAAATATGCCCTAGAGGCAATAATAAAATGCTTATTATTATATTTCCTTGTTCATGATAATTGTCTATTGTTCATGTTATAATTGTATTATCTGGAAATCGTAATACATGTGTGAATACGTAGACCACAACATGTCCCTAGCGAGCCTCTAGTTGGCTAGCTTGTTGATCAATAGATGGTCACGGTTTCATGGCCATGGACATTGGATGTCATTGATAACGGGATCACATCATTAGGAGAATGATGTGACGGACAAGACCCAATCCTAAGCATAGCACAAGATCGTGTAGTTTGTCTGCTAAAGCTTTTCTAATGTCAAGTATCATTTCCTTAGACCATGATATTGTGCAACTCCCGGATACCGAAGGAATGCTTTCGGTGTGCCAAACGTCACAATGTAACTCGGTGGCTATAAAGTTGCACTACGGGTATCCCCAAAAGTGTCTGTTGGGTTGGCACGAATCGAGACTAGGATTTGTCACTCCGTGTAACGGAGAGGTATCTCTGGGCCCACTCAGTAAGACATCATCATAATGAGCTCAATGTGACTAAGGAGTTAGCCATAGGATGACGTGTTACGGAATGAGTAAAGAGACTTGACGGTAATGATATTGAACAAGGTATAGGGATACCGATGATCGAATCTCGGGCAAGTATCATACTTGTAGACAAAGGGCATTGTATACGGGATTGATTGAATCCTTGATATCATGGTTCATTCGATGACATCATCGTGGAACATGTGGGAGACAACATGGGTATCCAGATCCCGATGTTGGTTATTGACTGGAGAGATGTCTCGGTCACGTCTACATGCCTACCGAACCCGTAGGGTCTACACACTTAAGGATCGATGACGCTAGGGTTATAGGGGAAATATGTACGTGGTTACTGAATGTTGTTCGGAGTCCCGGATGAGATCCCAGACATCACGAGGAGTTCCTAAATGGTCTAGAGGTGAAGAATTATATATGGGAAGTCATGTTTCAGTCGCGGAATAATTTGGGGGTTATCGGTATTGTACCGGGACAACCAGAAGGTGCCCGGGGGTCCATCGGGTGGGGCCACCTGCCCCGATGGGCCAGGTGGGCTGAGCAAGGGAGGGAACTGATTACCCACAAGTGTAGGGGATCAGTTGTAGCCTCTTTCGATAAGTAAGAGTGTCGAACCCAACGAGGAGCTAAAGGTAGAACAAATATTCCCTCAAGTTATATCGACCATCGATACAACTCTACGCACGCTTGACGTTTACTTTACCTAGAACAAGTATGATACTAGAAGTACTTTGTGGTTTTTGTGGGATAGGTTTACAAGAATAGAAAGAGCACACAAATAAAACTAGGGGTTGTTAAGATAAAGACACAACTAAATCAGTTTTAGTAGAGAGCTTTTTGTCACGAGAAAGTTATATGTCCCTAGGCAATCGATAACTAGATCGGTAATCACTATTGCAATTTTATTTAAGGGAGAGGCATAAGCTAACATACTTTCTCTTCTTGGATCATATGCACTTATGATTGGAACTCTAGCAAACATCCGCAACTACTAAAGATCATTAAGGAAAAACCCAACCATAGCATTAAAGTATCAAGTCCTCTTTATTCCCATACGCAAACAACCTACTTACTCGGGTTTGTGCTTCTGTCACTCACGCCACCCACCATAAGAAAATCATGAACATATTGCAAACCCTATAACGGGGATCCCTCACACTTGTGCGACATGGAGAGCACCATAGGACAACACCAATAATAAAACATGCAACTCAAACCAATCACGAGCATCAATTAACCCATAGGACAAAACGGATCTACTCAAACATCATAAGACAACCATACATCATTGGGAAATAATATATAGCATTGAGCACCATGTTGAAGTAGAGATTACAGCGGGTAGCAGAGGGGTTACACTGCTGCATAGAGGGGGGAGAGTTGGTGATGACGGCGGTGAAGTTGTTGGTGTAGATTGTGGTGACGATGATGGCCCCGACGGCACTCCGGTGCCACCGGAAGCGAGGGGGAGAGAGCCCCTCTCCTTCTTCTTCTTCCTTGACCTTCTCCCTAGATGGGAGAAGGGTTTCCCCTCTGGTCCATGGTCTCCATGGCGTGGCAGGGGCGAGAGCCCCTCCGAGATTGGATCTGTCTCTCTGTCTCTCTTTGTTTCTTCGGTTTTAGATTCTGGCCTTCCACCGTTTCTTAAATCCCCGGAGATTCGTAACTCCGATTGGGCTGAATTTTGGACGTCATTTTTATACGGATATTAGCTTTCTTGGGGCGAGATAAGGGCATCAACCGCCTTACGGAATGGCCACTAGGGCCGAGGGCGTGCCTGCCACCCATGGGCGCGCCCCTCACCCTCGTGGGCCACTCGGGCATCGTCTCACGTTGGTTCCGCTTCCCAAAATTCACATATATTCCAAAAAAAATCCGTCCATTTTTATCCCATTTGGACTCCGTTTGATATGGATATTCTGCGAAATAAAAAACATGCAACAAACAGGAACTGGCACTGGGCACTGGATTAATATGTTAGTCCCAAAAATAGTATAAAAAGTTGCCAAAAGTATTTGAAAGTTGTAGCATTTTGGCATGGAACAATAAAAAATTATAGATACGACGGAGACGTATCAGCATCCCCAAGCTTAATTCCTGCTCGTCCTCGAGTAGGTAAATGATAAAAAAGATAATTTTTTATTTGGAATGCTACCTAGCATAATCTTGATCATGTAATCTAATCATGGCATGAATATTAAGAGACAAGTGATTCAAAGCAATAGTCTATCATTTTACATAAAAGAATTTAATACTCGGGCATCCCAACAAACAATCAAGTCTTTGAAAATATCAATGCTCAAGAACGTTGTCCCTAAAAAATCATATACTCTTTTATGCTCCCTTTTCTTAACACAAGGTACCCCTCATGCCCATCCCGGTGTCAGCCAAGCAATTGTTTTCATACTTCACTTTTTTGAACTTTTTCAACTCTTCACGCAATACATGAGCGTGAGCCATGGACATAGCACTATGGGTGGAATAGAAGGTGGTAGTAGACAAAAGTAGGGAGAAAGTCTCACATCAACTAGGGAAATCAATGGACTATGGAGATGTCCATCAATCGATATCAATGTGAGTGAGTAGGGATTGCCATGTAACGGATGCGCTAGAGCTATAAGTGTATGAAAGCACAAAAGAAAACTAGTGGGTGTGCATCAACTTGCTTGCTCATGAAGACCTAGGGCATTTGAGGAAGCCCATCATTGGAATATACAAGCCAAGTTCTATAACGAAAAATTCCCACTAGTATATGAAAGTGACAACATAGGAGACTCTCTATCATGAACAACATGGTGCTATGATGAAGCACAAGTGTGGAAAAAGATAGTAGCATTGTCCCCTTTTTTTCTTTTTTTCTTTTTTTCTTTTTTTGGGCCTTCCTTTTTTTGGCCTTTTTGTTTTTTTATTTGGCCTTTCTTTTTTTTCGGGACAATGCTCTAATAATGATGATCATCACACTTTTCTTTACTTACAACTCGATATTACAACTCGATACTAGAACAAAGTATGGCTCTATATGAATGCTTCCGGCGGTGTACCGGGATGTGCAATTATCTAGCGTAGCAATGACATCAAAAAACGGACAAGCCATGGAAACATCATGCTAGCTATCTTACGATCATGCAAGGCAATATGACAATGATAGTGCGTGTCATAATAAACGGAACGATGGAGTTACATGACAATATATCTCGGAATGTCTATGGAAATGCCATAATAGGTAGGTATGGTGGCTGTTTTGAGGAAGGATATAAGGTGGTTTGATGCACTGGCGAAAATTGTGCGGTACTAGAGTGGCTAGCAAGGTGGAAGGGTGAGAGTGCGTATAATCCATGGACTCAACATTAGTCATAAAGAACTCACATACTTATTGCAAAAAATCAATTAGGCCTTGAAGCAAAATACTACGACGCATGCTCCTAGGGGGGAGGTTGGTAGGAGTTAACCATCGTGTGCCCCCGACCTTCACGCAATGATAAACAATCAAAATACACTGCGCGCCAATTTGGTTACATAGTTTGGAGACCATACGTGCATGCTTCGGGAATCACAAACCTTAACACCAATATTATTACTAAACCACAATCATTCACTAGTACCTCCCACATATTAGCATCTCTATATCGCAAAACTATTGCAAGGAATCAAACATATCATATTCAGCGATCTAAAAGTTTATGTAGGATTTTATGACTAACCATGTGAATGACCAATTCCTGTCAACTCTCTAAATAGATATAAGTGAAGCAAGAGATTATTAATTCTTTGTACAAAAGATATGCACATGCTATGACAATTATAAGTGAAGCAGAAGAGCATTCTACAAATGGTGATTTTCTATGCGAGGAGAAACATGCAATCCAAACTTCAAATGATATAAGTGAAGCACATGAAGCATTCTATAAAGCCATACTCAAAAGATATAAGTGAAGTGCAAAGAGCATTCTATAAATCAACCAAGGACTATCTCATAACAGCATCGTGCATTTATTAAAAGGAAAATAAAAAAATCACACGATGCTCCAAGAGTTTACGCATAACATGTGAACGAAACGAATCCGAAAACATACCGATACTTGTTGAAGAAAGATGGGATGCCTTCCGGGGCATCCCCAAGCTTAAACGCTTGAGTCTCCTTGAATATTTACTTGGGGTGCCATGGGCATCCCCAAGCTTGAGCTCTTGCCTCTCCTCCTTCTTCTCACATCGAGACCTCCTCGATCTTCGAACACTTCATCCACACAAAACTTAACCGAACTTTTAGTGGCGGGGTTAGTGCATATGATCAACGAAATCCCATCATGTACTGCTCTAAAATTATTGTATAATTATAAACAATCATTACCTACTGTATGTTATCACAATTCTATGGCCCCAAATCAAGGAGGCTTGAACAAGAATTCAAACATATGCAAATAATGAAGCTATAACAGCAATCTGTGAAAACAGGACAGTCTGTAGTAATCTGAACATTAACCATACTTCTGTAACCCTAAAAATTATGGAAACAGTAGGAAAAACAATTTTTATAGCAAGACTTTGCAAAAAGTTTCAGATCCTTTCGACGTTCCAGCAAAAAAATTAAAATTGCGCACTACAGCCAAAGTTTCTGTTTTTGCACCGCACGAACCAACAAGCAGTTGAATCATCCTAAAGGAAACTCTTGGCACATTATTTTTATAATACAATAGAATTGTACAAGGGGATAATTATTTTTGTTGAAAAGTTTCTGTGATTCAAGATTTACAAAGTTTCCATGGGGATGAACAAAGTTCAAGGAGCTCCCCCATTTCAATGGTGCTCGTCCTTCTTACTTTCACTTTTCTTTTTCAAATTTTTTTAGTTCCCCTCTTTATTTTATTGCTTTTAAACTTTATAAAATCACACAACAGAAATAAATGACTCTCTAAAACTTCCGGGTTGTCTCCCTGGCAGCACTTTCTTTAAAGCCATTAAGCTAGGCATATAGTGCTCGAGTAATGGAACCACCCGGATCCCAAGGTATATCAAAGACAATTTTAATTAGCAATGATTTGGCATTTAGTAGTGAGCACAAAGTGATATGTGTCAAGCAAAAACGAAGTCTAACTCTCTTCCTATGCATAGGCATGTCATACAAGAACAATTCATGCACATCAAGTAAAGGCCAATGCATAGTATAAGTAGTTTCTTGCAATTTTATCATGTTGGAAACATAGAGAGGTGGAGATGTAGTTCCTCTCTCATAATAATTGCAAATATGAGCATCAAGCACATACATATTATATCTATTAAAATCATCATGTGTAGCGTAAAAAGGCAACCCATCAATATAATCCTTAATAAGCGCAAACTTCCCCGATATAGTGTAGTCGTGAGAATTCAAAAAGGTAATAGGTCTATCATGTGTGGGTGCAATAGCAACTATCTCATGTTTATCATAAGGAACTATAGCAAGTTCATCTCCATAAGCATAATTCATATTGGCATCTTGGCCACAAGCATAGCAAGCATCATCAAAAAGGGATATTTCAAAAGAATCAACGGGATCATAACAATCATCATAGCATTCATCCTTCGGTAAGCACGAAGGGAAATTAAACAATGTATGAGTTGAAGAGTTAATCTCATTAGAAGGTGGGCACGGGTAGCTAATCCACTCTTCCTCCTTCTGTTCTTCACTCTTCTCGTCAGCTTTTTCATCTAATGAGCTCACAATGCCACCAGTTTCTTCTTCCATAGTTTCTTGCAAAATATTAGTCTCTTCTTGGACAGCGGAGACTTTTTCAATAAAAGCATCAATATTGGAGTTATATTCATAATTCAAATAGCAATATTTCAATATAGCAAGATTTTCAGGCCTATAAAGATCATCATCAAAAGCATCATACTTTTTAAACAAAGATTCAATTTTATAAGCACCATTAAAACGAATGAATTCTTCTATTTGTTCCACATCGTAATAATCATATATACCATTAGCATAAGAAGCTAAGGTTTCATTATCATTAAATTTGCATTTAAAGGGAAGGTGTGGAGCCTTCATCCTAGAGCAACAAGTATAATCATATCCCAAGCATAGTTGCCGAGCATACCAACGCAACATATAAATTTGATCCCATAATAGTTTTCCTTTTGTGTCAAGCGATGATCCCTAAAGTATTCACGTCGATCCAATGTTACTCCCAATATATAGTTGAATGGGGTTTTCTCGGGATTATCAAAGCAGTACATAATATCTTTCACATAATGAGCATCGAGGGTTTTAGGAGGTTCCCCATCTCCATGAGTAGCAAGTACACCTTTTTTTGGTATTTAGTGTTCCATATCCATAACTAAAGATAGAAAACAACTTAGAACAGCAAATAAAATCTACTTAGTGATAAAGCAAACAAGCACACACGAGAATATTCACCCCACGCTATTGCTCCACAGCAATGGCGCCAGAAAAAGGTCTTGATAACCCGCAAGTGTAGGGGATCAGTTGTAGCCTCTTTCGATAAGTAAGAGTGTCGAACCCAATGAGGAGCTAAAGGTAGAACAAATATTCCCTCAAGTTATATCGACCACCGATACAACTCTACGCACGCTTGACGTTTACTTTACCTAGAACAAGTATGAAACTAGAAGTACTTTGTGGTTTTTGTGGGATAGGTTTGCAAGAATATAAAGAGCACGCAAATATAACTAGGGGCTGTTAAGATAAAGACACAACTAAATTAGTTTTAGTAGAGAGCTTTTTGTCACGAGAAAGTTATTTGCCCCTAGGCAATCGATAACTAGATCGGTAATCACTATTGCAATTTTATTTGAGGGAGAGGCATAAACTAACAAACTTTCTCTTCTTGGATCATATGCACTTATGATTGGAACTCTAGCAAGCATCCGCAACTACTAAAGATCATTAAGGAAAAACCCAACCATAGCATTAAAGTATCAAGTCCTCTTTATTCCCATACGCAAACAACCTACTTACTCGGGTCTATGCTTCTGTCACTCACGCCACCCACCATAAGCAAATCGTGAACATATTGCAAACCCTACAGCGGGGATCCCTCACACTTGCACGACATGGAGAGCACTATAGGACAGCACCAATAATAAAACATGCAACTCAAACCAATCACGATCATCAATTAACCCATAGGACAAAATGGATGTACTCAAACATCATAGGACAACCATATATCATTGGGAAATAATATATAGCGTTGATCACCATGTTGAAGTAGAGATTACAGCGGGTAGAAGAGGGGTTACACTTCTGCATAGAGGGGGGGAAGATTTGGTGATGACGGCGGTGAAGTTGTTGGTGTAGATTGCGGTGATGATGATGGCCCCGGCGGCACTCCGGTGCCACCGGAAGCGAGGGGGAGAGAGAGCCCCCCTCCTTCTTCTTATTCCTTGACCTTCTCCCTAGATGGGAGAATGGTTTCCCCTCTGGTCCATGATCTCCATGGCGTGGGAGGGGCGAGAGCCCCTCCAAGATTGGATCTGCCTCTCTGTCTCTGCGTTTTTAGATTCTAGCCTTCCACCGTTTATTAAATTCCCGGAGATCCGTAACTCCGATTGGGATGAATTTTGGACGCGATTTTTATCCGGATATTAGCTTTCTTGTGGCGAAATAAGGGCATCATCTGCCTTACGGAGTGGCCACGAGGGCCCAGGGGGCGCCCCTCACCCTCGTGAGCCACTCGGGCATCGTCTCACGTTGGTTCCGCTTCCCAAAATTCACATATATACCAAAAAAATCTTCGTCCGTTTTTATCCCGTTTGGACTCCGTTTGATATGGATATTCTGCGAAACAAAAAACATGCAACAAAGAGGAACTGGCACTGGGCACTGGAAAATATGGTAGTCCCAAAAATAGTATAAAAAGTTGCCAAAAGTATATGAAAGTTGAAGAATATTGGCATGGAACAATAAAAAATTATAGATACGACAGTGATGTATCAGGAACCAACCCCTGGTGGGCTGGTGCACCCCCAAGGGGCCCTAGGCGCCTAGGGTTAGAAACCCTAGGGGGTGGGGGCGCCTCCCACCAAATTTGGGGACAAGTTCCCCCCTTGGCCGCCGTCCCCCCTTAAATGGGATCTAAGGGGGCCGTCCCCCTTCCCCCTTCACCCTATAAATAGAGGGTGGGTGGGAGGGTAGCCGCACCACATCCCTGGCGCAGCACTCTGATGACCCTCAACCATAAGGGATCTATTGCAGCGTTTTCGATAAGTAAGAGTGTCGAACCCAACGAGGAGCAGAAGGTATTGATAAGCGATTCTGAGCAAGAAATTACTGCAAGCACTGAAAGATAACTTTTAGGGGTTTTCTCGGTATAAGCAACAGGAAGGTAAAAGCAAGTAATGAAAAAGGTACTGAGAGTAACAAGTGGCCCGATCCTTTCTTAGCAAAGGAGAGGCCTAGCAACTGAACTTATAAAGACTAAAGCGTTCCTGAGGACACACGGGAGAGGTAGTCATGTGCTTTCACCATATTCCGTATCGATACTATGTTATGTGTTGATAACTGTTGAGTGGGTGGATCAATGCTAGTGCACTCTCTAGACTAAGATGAATGCACTCTTATGATTAAACACCTTGCAAGCATCCGCAAATACAAGATAGAATTTAAGGCAAAAGCCTAACCATAGCAATACGATCGAGGATCCATTATTCCCTTATGCAAAAGCGTGCGAACTGGGGTTCAGGTTTCTGTCACTCCAGCAACCCACCATAAGAATTCTTTATACACAATGTATTCTCCTAGGTCCTTAATAAGGCGAAGTGTTGGGTGTTCGACTCACACAACACCACTAGTAGAATGACAACACAACTTAAATATCAAACAACACATATTACTTTAACAGCATATGACTACTAACAACAAGACTTTCCCCATGTCCTCAAGAACTAAGGTAACTACTCACGAGACATAAAGGAGATCATGATCAGTGGGGATAAATATGTGATAAACAATCTGGACATAATAGTATTTCTCCAATAAAACTCAATAGCATTCACCACAAAGTAGTAATCAACACCGATGGAGTAGAGAGGATAGGTAGTACGAGTTACAACACGAGTTGCGATGGTAAGATGAGATTTGGATGAAGATGGAGATGGTGCTGGTGTTGGGGATGATGTTGATGATGATCTCGATGATGCCCGTGACGATGGTGATGACGATGGCGACGGTCTCCCCTTCCGGGAGGTGATCTCCCCGGCGGAATCTGCCCGCCGGAGATGCCCTTTTCTTCTCTGTAGGTTTCCGCCTCGAAGCGGCAGCGGAACTCCGTAAAAAGTCCCGTCCCTAGGGTTTTTGGATCACGGAGAACATATATGCAAAAGGGGGTGACCAGAGGTGGGCCAGGGGCTCCAGGCGCCCCCCCCCCGGCGCGGCCAGGGGGGGCGCGCCCCCAGGCCGCCTGGGCACCCTGTGGCCCCCCTCTGACTCCCCTTTGGCGTGTCTTCGTGATTCGTCTGAAAAATACCTCCCGTCAATTTTCAGGTAATTTGGAGGTATTCTTCTTCAGCAACTCAGCATCCACTTTTTCCTGCTGAATCCTGCGTCTGCTGTTCCGCCATCGGAAAGTTGCAAACTGTGTAAAATAGACCAAAACAACATAAGAACATCATCATAATGTGAAATATATCAATGAATAAGGATAAATTATGATACAAAATAGTGATACATTTTGGACGTATCAACACCCCCAAGCTTAGACCTCGCTTGTCCCCAAGCGAATATGAACTCGGAAAACCTGTCCACAAGTTTAGAGAGTGAAGTGTCGATAAATAGAATACGGACAAGAAGCATCATAGTTTCTTTACCAACTCAAATATCCTCAACAACAATCTTCAACTCATAAGGCCCTTATGAAAGAGTGATAACACTTATATTCGAAAGTAGGGCTAAGGAAACTCATTATATCATGGCAAACATGTCCTTTGGTCAAAGAACAACAATAGATTTAACTTTTGCTCTTATATTTGATGAGATCAATTAAAGCTTTTTGAAAATAACATGTTAATAGGCAAGAAGTGAAAGTGTTAACACAAAGGAAGATATTTGCCTTAGCTGGGCATGACAAACAACTTACTTATCGAATGATAATGTCAATAAGGATATGATATGACAAATCTTAATGCAGCTTTATATGAATGAATCCTTATCAACATCAAACGTCTGCTCTCTTTGAGAAATAGAAGGAAGTAGAAATAACTGACTCAACTTAAAATTAAAAGATAGGCCCTGCTCTAGGGTAGTAGGGAAAACTCATGTGCTATCCTTAAATCAAACAGAATGAAAACAAGTTTTGAGAGGTGCATGATTTGTCAACGAATGCTAATAGATAACTCAATTGCTTCTTGAACCAGACAAGTTTCGAGGAACGGCTCCCGCACGAGGACGATAACATCCTCTTATTCTCCTTTGTTTATCACTGCCAAAGTTTTCTGATTTCTCATGAACAAAGCGTGAAGGAGGGTTTGTTTGTTATATTAATTTTAAGCCGGGCGCACTCAATGCCAGTTCCTTTTCGTATTATGGGTTTGCACATTATAGATGCAATCCCGGGGTGAAGCTTGTCCAACTCAAAAAGATCATAAATTAGCTACTACTTCCTCATGTGCTAAAGTAGAGGCACAAAATAAAAGATTTTGAACTTTTAAGGATAACACATAAATTATATACTTTTAGGAGGTGGTAGTGGAACACCACAAGTAGGTAGGTATGGTGGACTCGTATGGAAGGTATTGGCTTAAGGGTATGGATGCACAAGCAGAATACCGCTTAGTATAGAGTTAGGCTAGCAAAGGTTTTGAGAGAGCAGACAATTGATGATGACTAAGATGCAAAGCAATATAAAGCATGAACATTGCAATAAGCATAACACATCAAGTTGTCTTCCTTGTCAGCATAACACTTCAAGCATAATAACATAAAGGTTTTGGCTATGTTGATACTTTAAGAAAACCATGCTTGTTGTTATGACCAAAGCTATGTTTGCCAAGATTAAATAAAGTTTTCACAGCCATACCCGACATAAGGTCAATACTCCCCATAAGAATCATCATATAAGGCCGATTGCGTGAAGAGAATACCGAGTGCAGCAAAAGGAACCGATAAACTTCTCATTAATATTCCATCATAAACGACTCCACACTCACGGATACAATTCTTCACCGAAGGAGCGATAGACCTCAATGCACACACCTATCTCATATAATAACCTCCCTAGACATGATACGACTCTACTTGACTCTAAAAGACAAAAGGTAAAGATAAAGATACCGAGCACTCCCCCAAGCTTGGAACAAGCCAAGGGAATGCCATTACCCCAGGAGATTTCACTCATCATCCTTGTTGGCGTTGATCAAGTAGTCCTTGGCGAAACGCTTCCATGGAAGGGGTTCTCCAGTCTCATATGAGAAGCTCGTCTCCTGGATCCTGCATTCAGCACCCAAACCCATGCGCAGAAACCTTAGTTCATACTCACAGTTCTGGTTATGTAGATCATTAATTTGCCCTTGTAGCTCTATAATTCTTTCTTCAGATGCGGTGATTCTTTCACACATCTCCTTCATCTCCTTCAGGAAGTAGTTCTTCAGCTCGTTGGTGATGTCAAAGTTAGCTTCGACACCACGCTCGATCATCTTCTTGTACTCGAAGACTTCTTGCTCCACTTCTTCCATCCTTGCCTGGATGCTCCCCTCCTTGATAGGTCCCTTCAGATCTTCTTGATGAAGGACGCCGTCCTTCATCTGAACAACCTAAGGGTGCTTCTTCACCTCAGCGAGGTAAGGGTTGATGACGTTGACGACGAACTTGTCCTTGGGGGAACTTGGAGAAGCCATGGCACCTAAATTTAGCTAAAAGATTTCCTGGCAGAAACAGATCGAAGAGAAAACACGCGAAATCGCAAGATACGTTGCCGGAACAATCCGGGCAAATATATAGGAAAAATTTATGCACAGAAAGGAAGGTAACGGACCAAAGCGGGGTCGGAGATGGGCTCCCGGGTGTCCAGGCGGCCTCCCGGCGTGGCCCAGGGGGGGCGCCAGGGGGCACCTGGACTCCCTGGAGGTCGTCTCCGGCTCCACCTAGGTTCGGAATTTTACTAATTTTTTAGAAACTCGTAATACGGAATTTTTATGATGGTTTGCGGTGTCTCCTTACCGTACTTCATACCTTTTATTTATTCTGCTTCTGCTGGCGTCTGAAACAGGGCTGCAACATGTTCTTCGTGGGTTGTCATGTATATTATATTTACATCAACATCAACAGGGTCTCCTGCTATGTAATGTTTAAGTCTTTGCCCATTCACAACTTGAGGTTTGGTGCCTTCAAAATTATTAATCTTAATTGCACCAGACCGATAAACTTCTTCAATATGAAATGGTCCTTCCCACCTGGAAAGTAGTTTACCTGGAGAAAACCTGAAACGGGATCTAAACAACAAAACTTTATCACCAAAATTAAATTCACGTTTCAGAATCTTCCTATCATGCCATCTTTTTACCTTTTCCTTGAACATTTTAGCGCTCTCGTAAGCTTCACTTCTCCATTCATCTAGAGAATTCAAGTTCATGAGACGCTTCTCACCAGCTAGTTTTGGGTCAGCGTTAAGCTCTCCAACAGCCCAGAAAGCTTTGTGCTCTAACTCTAATGGCAGATGGCAAGCCTTGCCATACACCATCTTATAGGGAGACATGCCCATGGGGTTTTTGTAAGCAGTTCTATATGCCCACAAAGCATCTCCTAACTTGTTTGACCAATCCTTCCTATTTCTGTTTACTGTTTTCTGCAAGATCAACTTAATCTCTCTATTGGTGAGCTCAACTTGCCCACTAGTTTGAGGATGATACGGTGAAGCAATTCTATGATTAACATCGTATTTAGCCAAAGCTTTTCTAAAAGCTCCGTGCGTGAAGTGTGATCCTCCATCGGTCATAAGGTACCTTGGTACACCAAACCTAGAAAAAATTACATCTTTAAGCATTTTCAAAGATGTCTTGTGATCAGCACTTTCAGTGGGGATTGCTTCAACCCACTTGGTCACATAATCAACAGCTACTAAAATGTGAGTGTACTTGTGCGAAGAAGGAAAAGGACCCATAAAATCAAAACCCCAACAATCGAAAGGTTCAATCACTAGTGAGTAATTCATAGGCATCTCATTCCTTCTACTAATGTTACCAACTCTCTGACATTTATCACAGGCTAAAACATAATTTCTAGCATCTTGAAAGAGAGTAGGCCAATAAAAACCTGATTGAAGAACCTTATGTGCGGTCCTTTCACCGACATGATGTCCTCCATAGGGACTATCATGACACCGTCTGAGAATGTCCTTCTGCTCATGTTCCGGAATGCATCTTCTCACGATCCCGTCGGGACCTTCTTTGAAAAGATGTGGGTCATCCCAAAAGTAGTGCCTCAAATCATGAAAGAACTTCTTCCTTTGCTGAAATGTTAGACCTGGAGGCAAATACTTTGCAACAATAAAATTAGCATAATCTGCATACCAAGGATCGGAAAGAGATTGTACTTTTACAACGGCAAGTTGCTCGTCTGAAAAACTATCGTTAACTGGGATGGGGTCGTGCGGTATATCTTCCATCCTTGAAAGATTGTCCGCCACCGGATTGTCTTCCCCTTTCCTATCAACAATCTGCAAATCAAATTCTTGAAGAAGGAGTACCCATCTGATAAGCCTTGGCTTGGCATCCTTCTTTGTCATAAGATACTTAATGGCAGCATGATCAGTATGAATAATAACTTTGGAATCAACAATATACTGCCTAAACTTATCACAAGCAAAAACTACAGCTAAGAATTCCTTCTCAGTAGTAGCATAATTTCTTTGAGCACTATCAAGGGTTTTACTAGCATAATGTATAACATTCAATTTCTTATCAACTCTTTGTCCTAAAACAGCTCCAACAGCAAAATCACTTGCATCACACATGATCTCAAAAGGTAAATTCCAGTCAGGTGGTTGTACTATAGGAGCAGTTATTAAAGCTTTCTTAAGGATTTCAAAAGCTTCCTTACAGTTTTCATCAAATACAAAAGGAACATCCTTCTGGAGAAGATTAGTGAGGGGTCTCGAGGTTTTAGAAAAGTCTTTAATAAATCTTCTATAAAAACCTGCATGACCGAGGAAACTGCGAATACCTTTGATGTCCCTTGGATAGGGCATCCTCTCAATAGCTTCGATCTTGGCTTTGTCCACTTCAATTCCCCTTTCGGAAATCTTGTGACCGAGAACAATTCCTTCATTAACCATAAAGTGGAACTTTTCCCAGTTGAGTACCAAATTTGTCTCCTCGCATCTCTGCAAAACTTTATTAAGGTTGTGAAGACAATGGTCAAAATAAGTTCCATAAACGGAGAAATCGTCCATGAAGACTTCCATAATATCCCCGCAGAAACCATGAAAGATAGCAGACATACACCTTTGAAAAGTAGCAGGGGCATTACATAAACCAAAAGGCATACGCCTGTAAGGATAAGTACCAAATGGATAAGTAAAAGTGGTCGTCTCTTGATCGGCAGTGTTAACATGAATTTGAGAGAAGCCAGAATAACCATCGAGATAACAAAAGTGGGTAATCTTGGATAACCTTTCAAGCATTTGGTCGATGAACGGCAACGGGTAGTGATCCTTCCTGGTTGCCTTGTTCAACTTCCTGTAATCAATACACATTCTATATCCAATAATAATTCTCTGAGGTATTAATTCATTTTTATCATTAGGAACCACAGTTGTACCTCCTTTCTTAGGAACACAATGTACCGGACTTACCCACTTACTATCAGCTATAGGGTAGATAATACCTGCGGCTAGAAGCTTGAGAATCTCGGTTCTCACGACATCCATCATCTTCGGGTTCAACCGTCGTTGATGATCAACAACTGGTTTAGCATCAGGCTCAAGGTTGATAGTATGTTGACAGATAGATGGACTAATCCCCTTAAGGTCATCAAGGGTGTAGCCAATTGCGCCTCGGTGTTTATGAAGTACTTCCAATAATCGCTCTTCTTCATATCCTGAAAGGTTAGAATTGATAATAACAGGATATACTTTCTTTTCATCTAAATAAGCATACTTGAGCGTATCGGGAAGAGGTTTAAGATCGAACACCGGGTCTTCTTTCGGTTTTGATAAGATTCCCAAAGGTTCAACCGGAAAGTTGTGCTTCAGGATAGCAGGCTGCCTCAAGAATATTTCATCTAGTTCATTTCTTTCCTGCATATGCAAATCATTCTCGTGGTCCTCCATGTATTGCTGCAAAGGATCATTAGGGGGAATAGCAATAGAAGCAATACTTTCAATAATTTTATCATCGCTAGGTAAATCAGTACCACGAGGCTGCTTAGAGAACTTAGAAAAATTAAATTCATATGGCTCACCATCGAATTCAACAGAAACTTTACCTTTCTTGCAATCTATTATAGCTCCACAAGTTCTAAGAAAAGGTCTACCAAAAATAATTGGACAAAAATTGTCTCTCTCTGAACCAAGTACTAAAAAGTCGGTAGGGTATTTTACCTTTCCACATAGGACTTCAACGTCCCTCACAATTCCAATAGGAGAGATAGTTGTTCTGTTTGCAAGATGAATAGTAACATCAACTTCTTCAAGTTCACAAGGGGAAATCTCACCGATGATCTCTTCATAAAGTGAGTAAGGAATAGCACTTGCACTCGATCCCAAATCGCATAGCCCATAATAATTGTGATCTCCTATTTTAACAGATACCACTGGAGTACCTGAAATTGGGCCTTTATTCTTGGTTGTGACAAGGTTAGTGGAAACAGCACAAAAATTTATATTGGAATCCAAAACATTATCAGTAGCAAGGTCTTTAATCAATGCAACTTGAGGATCGAGCCTGATCTGGTCCTCAGGCTCATCAACTCTTCTTTCACTTTTATTTATTATGCCTGTCACAAGAGAATGCTCCCTTATCCTCGTGGGAAAAAGATGCTTTTCATATATAACTGCAGGCAAAATAGGGTCAGCAACATAAATATCAATAGGTGGTTCTTTAAAAGGTTCATGGTGCTGGTCTCTCTTCTTTTTAAAAGAATCAACGTGAGAGGCAAAGTTCTTACACAAATCAATCACTAGATGGGAATCAAGACCAATCTTAGAGCAAAAAGTATTGAAGTAATCTGTTTCTACATAGCTCTCAATATAATCATGTTCATAATTTATAGCGGGTTCAATACCTTTATCAATTTCCCAATCTTCGGTGTTCCTCTAGATTCTTTCAAGGAGACCCCACCTTTCTTCAACACTCTTCTTCTGAAACACCCCACTAGAGGAGGCATCCAGCATCTCCTTATCCTGACGAGAAAGCCTGGCATAAAAATTTGTAAGTATAATTTCCTTGGGAAGCTTATGAATAGGGCATTTGAGCATTAGGGACTTCAATCTCCCCCAAGCTTGAGCAATGCTTTCTCCGTCACGAGACCTAAAGTTATAGATATAATTCCTGTCTCGATGAATTTCATGAAGAGGATAAAACTTAGTATAAAAGAGAGACATAAGCTCCTGCCAGTCCAGCAAGTGTGAGTTATCGAGAAGCCCATACCAATCTGAAGCTTTATCTATAATTGATACGACAAACAATTTCCTCATGACAAACTCCCTCGATACACCTGCAAGCTTAAATAATGAACATAGTTGTGACAGATATAGCAAGTGTTCACCGGGATGTCTGTCTCCTGCGTAACGATTAGCCAAAACATAATCGATAATACCATCTGGTATTTTATAAGGCACAATTTCAGTAGGGGGAGGATCAACCACCACGGGTGTGGGGCGTCTTCCCGCAAGCAATGATCCAATAATAGGGTTGTCCATAAGGACAAGGAGCAGCAAATAGCAAAAATAAAAACAGAATTATAAAAACTTTCTTACCAGTTTCACTTTACCAATAGCGCTACGCTCCCCGGCAACGGCGCCAGAAAACGGTACTTGATGACCCTCAACCGTAAGGGATCTATTGCAGCGTTTTCGATAAGTAAGAGTGTCGACCCAACGAGGAGCAGAAGGTATTGATAAGCGATTCTGAGCAAGAAATTACTGCAAGCACTGAAAGATAACTTTTAGGGGTTTTCTCGGTATAAGCAACAGGAAGGTAAAAGCAAGTAATGAAAAAGGTACTGAGAGTAACAAGTGGCCGATCCTTTCTTAGCAAAGGAGAGGCCTAGCAACTAAACTTATAAAGGCTAAAGCGTTCCTGAGGACACACGGAAGAGGTAGTCATGTGCTTTCACCATATTCCATATCGATACTAAGTGTTGAGTGGGTGGATCAATGCTAGTGCACTCTCTAGACTAAGATGAATGCACTCTTATGATTAAACACCTTGCAAGCATCCGCAAATACAAGATAGAATTTAAGGCAAAAGCCTAACCATAGCAATATGATCGAGGATCCATTATTCCCTTATGCAAAAGCGTGCGAACTGGGGTTCAGGTTTCTGTCACTCCGGCAACCCACCATAAGCATTCTTTATACACAATGTATTCTCCTAGGTCCTTAATAAGGCGAAGTGTTGGGTGTTCGACTCACACAACACCACTAGTAGAATGACAACACAACTTAAATATCAAACAACACATATTACTTCAACATCATATGACTACTAACAACAAGACTTTCCCCATGTCCTCAAGAACTAAGGTAACTACTCACGAGACATAAAGGAGATCATGATTAGTGGGGATAAATATGTGATAAACAATCTGGACATAATAGTATTTCTCCAATAAAACTCAATAGCATTCACCACAAAGTAGTAATCAACACCGATGGAGTAGAGAGGATAGGTAGTACGAGTTACAACACGAGTTGCGATGGTAAGATGAGATTTGGATGAAGATGGAGATGGTGCTGGTGTTGGGGATGATGTTGATGATGATCTCGATGATGCCCGTGACGATGTTGATGACGATGGCGACGATCTCCCCTTCCGGGAGGTGATCTCCCCGGCGGAATCTGCCCGCCGGAGATGCCCTTTTCTTCTCTGTAGGTTTCCGCCTCAAAGCGGGGGCGGAACTCCGTAAAAAGTCCCGTCCCTAGGGTTTTTGGATCACGGAGAACATATATGCAAAAGGGGGCGACCAGAGGTGGGCCAGGGGCTCCAGGCGCTCCCCCCCCCCCGGCGCGGCCAGGGGGCGCGCCCCCAGGCCGCCTGGGCACCCTGTGGCCCCCCTCTGACTCCCCTTTTGCGTGTCTTCGTGATTCGTCTGAAAAATACCTCCCGTCAATTTTCATGTAATTTGGAGGTGTTCTTCTTCAGCAACTCAGCATCCACTTTTTCCTGCAGAATCCTGCGTCTGCTGTTCCGGCATCAGAAAGTTGCAAACTGCGTAAAATAGACCAAAACAACATAAGAACATCATCATAATGTGAAATATATCAATGAATAAGGATAAATTATGATACAAAATAGTGATGCATTTTGGACGTATCACACTCCCCCTCTCCAACACCTCCTCCTCCTCTGTAGTGCTTGGCAAAGCCCTACCGGAGAACCAAGTTGCTCCACCACCACCATGTCGCCGTGCTGCTGCTGGACTTGTCTTCCCCAACCTCTCCCTCCTCCTTGCTGGATCAAGGCACGGGAGACGTCACCGGGCCGCACGTGTGTTGAACGTGGAGGCGCCGTTGTTCGGCGCTTAGATCAGAATCGATCGCGATCTGAATCGCTGCGTGTACGACTCCACCATCCACGTTCTTGCAACGCTTCTGCTTAGCGATCTTCAAGGGTATGAAGATTCACTCCCCCTCTCGCTGTTGGTTTCTCCATAGATTGATCTTGGTGATGCGTAGGAATTTTTTGTTTTCTGCAACGATCCCCAACACCGCATACCCAAGGATACGGCCATGCGGAGACCGTGCAGTAGTGCCTCGTATTCGGCCTCGTTGTTTGAGTCCGTTTACATGATATGCAACACGTAGAGGACTGTATCTCCTGTTGAAGATATCAAGATGACGCCGGCCCCCAATCTGGATAGCATTTTGGAACCATCGAAATACATTGTTGAGTGGGAGTACGATCCCTACTCTTTAGGGAGTTCGGCATCAGTCCATTCTGCGACAAAGTCAGCCAACACCTGGGACTGAATAGTTCGGCGTGGGTTGTATGTTATTTCGAATGGTAAGAGCTCGATGGCCCATTTGGCTATACGTCCAGTGGCGTCTTTATTGTTTATGATATCATTGAGTGGTACTTCGGATGCCACTGTGATCGAACACTCTTGAAAGTAGTGTCGAAGCTTCTGAGATGCCATGAATACCCCATAGGCAATTTTCTGGTAATGGGGGTATCGTGACTTGCACGGTGTGAGAACCTATGATACATAGTATACGGGTTTTTGAACTGGGAATTTATGTCCCTCTTCATCTCGTGCGACGACAGGCACCACACTCCCTACCTGATGAGTGGCGGAGATATAAAGCAGCATTTGCTCGCCAACGTCTGGAGCGGCTAAGTTTGGATTACCTGCTAATAAGGTTTTTATTTCCTCCAGTCCGGCCGTGGCCGCATCCGTCCATTCAAAGTTGTATGTGCGCCTCAGCAATCTGTAAAGCGGCGGTGCTTTCTCTCCTAATCTAGAGATAAAGCGGCTCAAGGCCGCTACGCAACCGGCTAGCTTTTGCGCTTGTTTGAGATTGGTTGGCGTAGGTAGCCGTGACAGGGCCCGGATTTTAGCTGGGTTCGCTTTGATTCCTCTATGGGATACGATGAACCCTAATAGCTTTCTGGCCGGAATGCTGAAGACACATTTTTCTGGATTGAGTCGTATGTCATATGTTCGTAAGTTATCGAACGTAAGGCGGAGATCATCCACCAAAGTTTCAATGTGTTTAGTCTTGATGACTACATCATCAACATATGCCTCCACTGTCTTGCCAATTTGTTTTTCTAAGCATGTTTGAATCATGCATTGGTATGTGGCACCAACGTTTTTGAGTCCAAATGGCATAGTGTTAAAGCGAAAGGGACCGTACAGAGTGATGAATGTCGTAGCGTCCTGATCGGATTCCTTCATTTTTCTTTGATGATATCCAGAGTAGGTGTCGAGGAAACACAACGAGTCATGTCTTGCGGTTGCATTGATAATTTGATCAATGCAGGACAGAGGAAATGGATCCGTAGGGCAAGCCTTGTTTAGGTCCGTGAAGTCGACACAAAGGCGCCAGGATTTGTACTTCTTTGCCACCATGACCAGGTTGGTGAGCCAGTCCGGGTGTTTGATTTCCCTTATGAATCCAGCTTCCAATAGCTTGGCTAGCTCTTCCCCCATATCCTGTCTTTTGGGTTCAAAAAATCATCGTAGTGACTGCTTGACTGGTTTGAACCCTTTGATAATGTCGAGGCTGTGCTCAGCCAGCCTGCGTGGAATTCCTGACATATATGAAGGATGCCAAGCAAATATGTCCCAATTTTTGTGACCAAAGGTGCGCAAAGCGCTGTCTACCGTTGGATCCAGCTATGCCCCGATGGATGTTGTTTTATTAGGGTCCGTTGGGTGCAGTTGGAATTTCACAATTTCATCTGCTAGCTTAAAAGAGGTAGATTTTGATCATTTTCAAGGACTACGTCGTCCCTATCCACCGTAGACCGTAAGGTGGTTAATTCTTCCGCCACGAGGGCTTCAGATAATGCCTCTAGGGCTAAGGATGTGGTTTTGTTCTCGGCACGGAGTGCTCTGTCCGGATCACTTGCAACTGTGATTATTCCATTGGGCCCTGGCATTTTAAGCTTCATGTATCTGTAATGGGGTATAGCCTGAAAGCATGAGAAAGCGTCCCGCCCTAAAAGGGTGTAGTATCCGTTGTTGAAGGGGACAATGTGGAAGAGCAGTTCCTCCGACCTGTAGTTCTCGGGTGTACCGAATACTACATCAAACTTAATGCTTCCCGAACACCGGGCTTCCCGCTGGGGATGATTCCTCGAAAGGTTGTATTACTTTGTTCAATGCGGGATTTGTCCTCCTGCATTTTTGCAAGCGTGTCTCATATATGAGGTTGAGTCCGTTGCCTCTGTTCATGAGTACTTTCGGAAGCCATCTACTATGGGGTTTAGTACGAGAGCGGCTGTGGCTCGGACCGGCTGGACTCGTGGTTCGTCTTTAGCAGAAAAGGTGATTGCCGTGTCGTTCCATGGGCTTGCAATGTTGATTCGATTGACCTATGTAAGTTCGCAATTCACTATCTTGCGTCAGTTGTTTGAGGAGAACGTCTCGAAGACGGTGAAGACATCGAGGCCTTTCTACCCCGGTGTTGCGGTGGTGAGTATTGATTCACCGCTCTTTGCTACCTACCGGAGTACCCAACATGCTCTAAGGCAGTGGGTAGGGGTACTATCCGGGGTGGCATGTATTTGCCAAGGTTTATCCAACAGTTCGTCTAAAACGGACCTGTTCCTTGTGAAAGGTCTGTTTTTCTTGCCGTTGTGTGTGTTATCGAACGCCCTACCAGGGTATGTTCGTTTAGCCTTATTGGCGTATGGTCTGAAGATGGACTATTCCAGAGATGTATTGTGGGCTCTCCAAGTGTTTTCTATAGCACAGTACTTCCGTACCAAGTGCGACAGTTATGCAAAGCTTCGTATTCGACGGCGGTTGAGGGTGTTCAAGACTCCCTCCTCCATACAATTTGCGATGAAATATGAGAACCATATCATCGTCGCAGCAGTCCTTAATCTTGTTTTTAAAAAGTAGGAATCTAGCCCAGAAGTGATGAACTGTTTCCTGGGGCTGCTGCCATATATACATGAGATCATATATGTCTGGTAGTCCAGACTTACTTGGATAGTGCGTACTGTGGTGGGTGGGTGTGGATAAATTTAAGTCCCGGCCCAACGTAGTGTCCGGGGTTTGCACAACCTCCGGTGTGGACAATCCGGGCCCGGCAGTTTCTGAATATTCTGCGGGCCCAATGTCTGTCCCAGAGCTCGAAGAGCACAGAGCGCCACCTGTCAGAGGTGTCTTTGGCTCAATGGGTTTGGAGATCCGAATAGCACCATTCTCTGTTTTGAGAGGTGATGTGTTTTCGGCTTGGTCCTCGATTGCCGACACCAGGTGAGTGGTCGGGGTGGAATTGATTTCCTGGACGGATTTAGATCTGATCTAATCATCTAACGATGAAAGCCCCAAGGCGGAGATGCGATCTAGCAGCTCGTTTAAAGACAAGGAATCCACTGGAGTCGCGTCATCAGGGAGGTGGGAGCCAATGTAGGAGTGGTGCTCGATGGCCGCGAGGAGCGCGGTCGGCCTGGAGGCCACACAGGCGCATACAGTGAACCAGCCGAGCTGGAGGATCTCGCTCATGGCTAGGTTGTTTCTGAGGGTGATCTCGTCGTTGATGATGAGACGAGCCATCGATCGCATTTCGCAAGCACACAACGGAGCTCTCAATGAAAGCACCGTTGTCGGCGTCAAAACCGATAGATCTCGGGTAGGGGGCCCAAGCTGTACATCTAAGGATCGATGGTAACATGTGGGGAACCCGACTTAGAAGTCGAGATCACCGAATGCACGTGTACAGTGATCCTAGAGATCAATGCTCACTGAACACACAGAAGCTGAATAACAAGAGTCTTACATCCATACATACCGTCTTACACAAATTAAGGCCATTATGGCCAAGTCTTACATAGATAAAGCCTCACGGGCTGGATAGCAAATAACTCAAATAGCGGAAGTCTTCGATGATAAGCAGAACCCATGCCATCTGCCTTAACCCTACAGGCATTCTGACTGGGATAGCTTCCTAGTTCGCATGTTCGTCTCCATAAAACTCTTCTTCATATTCCTGTTCCTCCATGCCTGGCCAATTAAATGACCAGTGGCAAGCCAATGAGTACTTTGAATGTACTCGCAAGCAACCCAAGATTTGGTTCAAGTAACAATGCAATTGAACAATAATGAGCAATCTAGCAATGAGCTAGAATAACTATTCTACCATCAAGTATATGCATCAATGACTTCACGTAACCTCGAGAACAGGTTACCGATATCAACATGAATAGGATTCAACTCAACGAATCAAGTCACCACCTTGACCCATCATACACGCACACAAGGTTTCGCAAACATTGGACGTAGCCCAAGAGCGGTTACCCAACTGTCCTTGACCGTGGACACGACTATTCGAATAGTTTTACACTCTGCAGAGGTTGCGCACTTTACCCACAAGATCCGGGAAGCTTTCGTGTCACCCACGATCCCGCAGTACCTCAAGTACTCGGGGGAAGCACCCGGTCATTTTCTTTCCTTAGACGATACTAACATAGAGTCCACTCGTTGGTACACGGCCCTCGAGTACAAACAATAGATCATGGGACTTGCCCTAATTTCAATGTTACGCGTACCCGAAGGGACCAACGGTGTGTCCGGTGCCCTGTGAAAACAGTCATGGTCTTCTATCCAAGCACGACCCCGTCCCGGGAAAAGACCTCAAGTCTTCCCGTCACTAGTAATGCGGGCACCATGCTAGTATCGGCCTAAGTAATCACTAAAGCCCCGTCCCATAAGGGGTAGAGAGGTTGCACATGTATGGTTGGAATAACGGTCGCAACTTAAACCAATCCGTTTGAAAAACATCACACACACACTTGTCTCGGTACACCACTTCATCATCAAGTGGTTACCCATCTCACCATCTCCCTCGGGCATGAATGGCACACGATGGGGTTTTCGAAAAGAATGCAACCACGAAGGTTATCATGGCACACATGCATCTCTAAGCATTACTACTAGTCATTTGCAATGCATCTAGCACATAGCAAGATTATGAGTAAAGCATGCATCGTGTGGTGGTTTCAAACTAGGTCACCACCATCACTCTATCATCATGTATTCGGAAACAAACGGGTTCCGAAGAACACAAGTGTACCATGGTCAAAAGGCTGCTTGCCTGGATTGGCTCGGTCTTCAAAGTCTTCAAATCCTTCTCCACCTTCTTCCTCAGCAACCTCGTCAAATACGGTATCTAATCGTCGCAAAATAACAACGGGAAAATAAGACCACAATAAAAACAGAAAAATCAAAGTGCTCAGAAAAATGTCAACTTATTTTTGTTAAATACTAGAGGGAAAACTAAGATGGCAAAAATTCTTAGTTTGAGTTTTGGAGTGGCAGAATGGAATCTAAGGATTTTTGACCAGGAGTTATAATGTTCAAATTTGAATTTAATTTTGAACAGAACAGAAAAGGTTCATGGATATGTGTGAAAGTGACACCATTAAATACGTTGGAATTTTACAAGATTTTAGGAGTTGGAATTAATTCATTTGGACAATTTTTTATTTCTGTGAAATTATTTGAAATAATCACAGAAAAGAATAAAAGGAAAAGGCCCTGTGCCACTGGGCCAGAACGGCCACAGTGCACGGCCCAGGGCGAATAGCCCAACCGCACGGGAGCCAGAGCGCGTGTGCCAGGTATTTTAAACCAGACGGGCGGGCCCGGCGGTCAGTGGCTGCGAGGGGAGAGAGAGAGCGGTGAGGATGACAGGCGGGGCCCGCCTGTCATCTTCAACCTCACGGCCAAGGCGACGGCGAGCTCACCGGCGGCGATTCCGGTCACGGCGGGGCAAACGGAGGGCAGGAACGGGCTCAACGAGGAGTCGCCATTCCAGTGGTGGTGGTGCAGCCCGCCGGAGAGGCCTGGTTCGCCGGCGGCGAGGACACGCGGCGGAGGAGCATCGGGAAGATCCTGGCTGGCTCGCTCCGCGATGCAATAGGAGTGGGAGAAGGAGGGGAACGAGTCAGTGGGGCACGGTGGTTCTAGATCGAGCAAGAATCGGGGCGGAGAGGGCTGTACTGCGAGATCTCCGATCGCCCGACGCGGCGGAGCTCCGGTCGATCCCGAGCACAGAGGCTTCCTGGGGGCGAGTGGGTGGTGCTGGTGTGCTACTGGGAGTGTGGGGAGGAGATGGGTGCCGTTGGAGAGGCTCGGGGCGAACTTATATAGCCGAGCCCCGGTCCCCCGTGGACTCGTGCGCCGGCGAGGTCACGGGCGAGGCCAGAGGCCGTGCAGGCGCTTGCATTCGAGTCGGGAAGGTTCATGGGTGAGGTCTACGCCTAGTAGAGGGGAGAGGAGGAGCGGGGAAGGCTCCAGAGGGCGTGCGCGTGTGAGGCCGACGAGTGGAGGTTGCGGGCGGCCAGTGCGCGTGCGAGGGCGGCCACTGGAGGGAGAAGGAGGAGGGGGACAGCGCCGGGGGAGGTCGCAGACGTCGAGGCGCATCGGTAGGCGCAAGGGGGGAGTACGAGGTGGTCGGAGGCGAGCGATTGGGCGAAGCTACAGTGCGGGTGCGCACTGTAGCCCGCCCTGGAGCGTGCTTATCGCATGCCATGGCATGCCATTGGCTCTCTGGGCGTGTCCACCGTGTCTGGGGGGTCCAGCACGAAGTAATCAACCCAGTTGTGGCTTTGGATGCTCTGGAGGTACAGTGAGAGAGGAGTGAAGCTGGTAAATGGGTAGAAATGGGTTGTCCAGCAAGGTGAATTTGGGGTTTTCACCCCTCAATCATGGAGCTGTGGACATGGGGGAGTTACTGGAGGTAGAAGGTAACTAGATGAAGCTATGGTAGAAAGTTGAGGCAAAAGTAAATAGTAAAAGAGGCCAAGATGATGGTTTTGGTAAAATGGCAGAAGGTGTTTGATCAAGTTTTGGACAAGCAAATGATCTCCACTAGCCATGGAACTTAACAGGATTAAATGCCATATGGAAATAGGGTGTTTCACCAAATTTGGGCTCATTTGAAGAAACTAGCCAATGTAACTTTGGTGAACCCTAGAAAACAACAGAAATGGCTTCATCTTGTTTAAGTCAAGCTAATCATCTCCCCTTGATGCACCACTTGGTGTAGTTTCATCATTTGGGATATTGATCATGCTCACAAAATTTGAAGCTCCAGATAAAAAGTTGGTAATGTAAAGTTGTTCAAATTTGGATTTGAACAGAAAGGGTTTTGGGGTATTCTGATCAAGTTCCCCTACTCCAAATCTTGTGCCATTTGGTCTAGGTGCCTTATTAGGCCATTCTAGCATGTGCACCAAGTTTGAGAGCATTTGGACAAGTTTGCCAATGTAAAGTTGCTCAAACTTCAAATATGGACAGAATGGTTTTGAAGGGTTTTGAGGATGTTATCTTGCTTCCCAGGGCATGGGGCTGGGCAAGATCATCAAATATGTCATATATGACATGATAGAATTTCCCTGGAATTTTTGGAGAATATTTCCTATGTAAATATTTCAAAAGCTTGAAATATCTAGAAAGGGTTTTAGAGGGATTAGCCCATTATTTTGAACATGACCAAGTGTTGAAACTCTTATATATGGACAATATATGTCCTATGAGTCTCCCTGTTTTTTGGCAAATATTTTTGAAATACTTAAATAATTTTTCCCTATTAAAGACCATTTCTGGCCTTAAGAAAAAGCTTTTAAATAAAATAGGAAAATAACTTTTAAAATTATACTTTTGTGGTTTCTGGGAGTCCTATGACTACTAGGTCTCAAATATACTTTTTGAAATAATTTTCTCACCCTAAATCAAGCACTTGCAGTGCAAATCTCAATTCAGGGGTTTTTGGAATACTAAATTTTAAAAATACATTTTGGCCAAATTAATTTTATAAGAAAATACTATACTGCTATAAACACTTGGTATGATCATTGGGCAGAAGTTTTGGGTATGGAGATGAATTCTACAAGAGGTAATAGTTGACTTTAATGAGCACATGAAAAACATAGGAAGATAAACTCAATTCCAAATAAAAGCCAAATGATGCCAAAAAAAATTGTTGGTCCAAATATTCATGCTTCATTGATGCAAATAACATGTTACAAAATGCAGGGTGTGACAGACCTACCCCCCTTACAAGAATCTCGTCCCCGAGATTCCTAAACTAGGTCTTAAAAGAGATCGGGATACTCAGTTCTAAGATAGTCTTCATGTTCCCAGGTTGCTTCTGCTTCCGTGTGGTTGCTCCACTGGACCTTGAAGTACTTGATGGTGCAGCTTCGCGTCCGTCGTTCTGCTTCGTCCAGAATGCGAATGGGCTTCTCGTGGTAGGTCAAATCAGGCTGGAGATCAATGGCTTGGTGATCAACATCCTTGTAGAGATTAGGCTTGTCCGGAACTTGGAGACATTTACGGAGTTGTGACAAATGGAATACGTTGTGCACATCGGATAGCTCAGGTGGTAGTTCCAACTGGTAAGCCACTTCTCCTCGTCGGTCGATGATCTTGAAAGGGCCAATAAATCTTGGCGCAAGTTTCCCCTTAACGTGGAAATGCTTGGTTTCCTTTAGAGGGGTTACTCGCAGGTACACATGATCTCTGACACGGAAACCCATGTCTCGGCGTCGAGTGTCAGCATAACTCTTCTGCCTTGACTTGGCTGCCTTCAAACGTTCTTTGACTAGTTGGACTTGCTCTTCTGCTTCGCGGAGAATATCCGGTCCAAAGACTAGCCCTTCTCCAGTCTCTGACCAGTTGAGGGGTGTGCGACATCTGCGTCCGTACAACACCTCAAATGGTGCCATCTGAAGGCTCGACTGGTAACTGTTGTTATAGGAGAACTCGACAAAAGGGAGACAATCTTCCCACTTGGCTCCATACGCCAAGACACAGGCTCGGAGCATGTCTTCGAGAATTTGATTTACTCGTTTTGTCTGACCTTCGGTCTGTGGGTGGAAAGCTATGCTGAAAGACAACTTGGTTCCCCACGCTTCTTGGAATCTTTTCCAGAACCTTGAAGTAAACTGGGTGCCTCGATCTGACACAATTTCTTGTGGAACACCATGGAGGCTCACGATTCGGTTGATATAGAGAGTTGCCAACTGGTTGCCTGAATAGGTAGTCTTGACAGGAATGAAATGGGCCACCTTGGTCAAATGGTCGACTATGACCCAAATGGAGTCATGTCCTCTATTTGACCTCGGTAATCCAGTGATGAAGTCCATTCCGACTTTATCCCACTTCCACTCAGGAACCTTGAGTGGTTGGAGCAATCTAGCGGGTCGCTGATATTCAGCCTTGACCCTTTGGCACACATCACACTTTGCAACATAGGTTGCAATCTCTCTTTTCATCCTGTGCCACCAGAATCTTTCCTTCAAGTCTTGATACATCTTGGTTCCTCCAGGGTGGATGGAATACGGAGTGTCGTGGGCTTCTTGCAGGATCAGGCTCTTCAGCTCCATTTTGTTTGGTACGCAGATGCGGCCCTTGTACCAAACAATCCCGTGCTCGTCTTCGGAGAATCCTGGGGCCTTGCCTAGCTTCATCTTCTTCTTGATGCCTTCAATACTTGCGTGCCCACCTTGTGCCTTCTTGACTTTGTCCATCAGGGTTGGTTTGACTTCCAAATGATCCAGAAATCCAGGGGTGACCAATTCCAAACTGAATTGTTCGAGTTCCTTAAACAGGGTTGGCTGCCTCTTTTGAATTATGGCATTCAAGGAGCAAGCCTTCCTGCTTAAGGCATCGGCCACCACGTTAGCCTTCCCGGGGTGATATTGAACACTGAGGTCATAGTCTTTGATGAGTTCCAACCATCTTCGCTGCCTCGTGTTCAATTCCTTTTGGGTGAAAATGTACTTCAGACTTTTGTGGTCTCTGTATATCTCACACTGTTTCCCTAGGAGGTAATGCCGCCATGTCTTCAAGGCATGAACCACTGCTGCTAACTCAAGATCGTGAGTAGCGTAGTTCTCTTTATGAGGTCGTAGCTGCCTGGAGAGGTAGGCTATGACTTGGCCTTCTTGCATCAGAACGCTTCCCAATCCGGTTCAAGAGGCATCACAATATATCACGAACTCCTTGTGAATATCAGGTGTTGCCAGAACTGGGGCGGTGGACAACCTCTTCTTGAGCTCTTGGAAGCTCTCTTCGCATTTTGGCGTCCACTCGAACTTCTTGTTTTTCTTGAGGAGCTTAGTCATCGGCCGGTTGCTATAGAATCCTTCCACGAATTTGCGGTAATAGCCCGCAAGTCCGAGGAAGCTTCTGACTTCCTAGACGGTCGTTGGAGATTGCCATTGGGTCACAGCTTCGATCTTCGCGGGGTCTACTAACAATCCTTCTTCGGTCAAGACATGACCTAAGAATCCAACTTTATGTAGCCAGAACTCACACTTGCTGAATTTGGCATATAGTTGGTGCTCCCGAAGCTTGTCTAGGACCATCCTCAAATGTTGCTCGTGCTCTTCCTCCGTCTTCGAGAAGACAAGAATGTCATCGATGAAGACAACAACAAACTTGTCCAAATATTCCATGAAGACTTTATTCATGAGATACATGAAATAAGCTGGGGCATTGGTTAACCCAAAAGACATGACCGTGCACTCGTACAGGCCATATCTGGTTACGAATGCCGTCTTCGGAATATCTTGGGGTTTGATCTTCAGTTGGTAGTACCCAGATCTGAGGTCGATCTTGGAGAACACCTTGGCTCCACTGAGCTGATGAAACAAATCTTCAATCTTGGGAAGTGGATATTTGTTCTTGATTGTAACTTCATTGAGGGAGCGATAGTCAATGCATAAGCGGATGGTACCGTCCCTCTTTGCCACAAACAGAACGGGTGATCCCCAAGGGGAGGCACTTGGGCGGATAAATCCCTTCCTCAGCTGCTCTTCCAACTGCTTCTTCAACTCGGCTAATTCTTCCGTCCCCATTCTATAAGGCTTCTTATAGATGGGTCCTGCCCCGGGCACGAGCTCGATGATGAACTCAATGTCACGGTCAGGGGGCATTCCCGGTAGTTCATCCGGAAAAACATCAGGATACTCGCATACCACCGGTACTTGCTCTAGCCCAACTTCACACAGACAGTTGACTTGAATGGCTTGAGCGGAAGAGGAGTTGGGAGCAAACTTAACTTCGACTCCTTGGTCATTGGTCATAGTGACAGTCCGATTGGCATAGTCTAACAAGCCTTGGTGCTTGCTGAGCCAATCCATCCCTGGGATCACATCCAAGCCTTGCGATCTTAGGATGATAAGGTCTGCTAGGAAGTCTACACCGTTAATGGTAATACTGACTCCTTTACAACCTATCTTGGCTCTCATCTCTGCTCCGGGGGTTTGTACCACCATGGGGTTATTCAGGGGTGTAGGGGTCATGCCACTTTTTAATGCAAATCTTTGAGTGACAAATGAATGCGTTGCTCCAGAATCAAACAAGACAGTTGCAGGTGCTGAGTTGACAAGGAACGTACCCAGAACGACGTCCGGGTCTTCCTGGGCTTCTTCAGCAGTGACGTGATTCACACGCCCCTTCCCATGGTTAGGCGGGTTGCAAGGAGCTGGGTTCCTTGGTCGCATCCCGCGGCCTTGTCCTGGGTTCTGCGCATTGGGGCGCGGGGCATCAGGCTTCTTGTTGGGGCACACCCTTCAGATGTGTCCTGACTGACCACATCCAAAGCAAGTGACTTGGTTTGGATTATTGATCTTGTTGCCACCACTATTATTGGGGTTGAATGCTGGCCTTGGGTTGGCATACTGCTGAGGCTGACAGTTGGTGCGAGGTGCAGGAGCTCTTGGTTGCTGATAGGTTGGCTTGACCGGGGCTGACTGCCACGAGCGAGGCTTCTGGTTGCTGGAACTACCCTTGCTGACCATCTTGCTCTTGCGAGTGTCTTCCAGAGCACGCCACTTGTCTTCAAGCATGAGTGCTTTGTTCACCAGGTCAGGGAAGGTTGGGCAGTCGCACACGACAAGCGAGTACTGCAGAGTCTGATTGAGGCCTTCCATGAAGCGCTCCCTTTTTGCAGCATCAGTGCTGACATCTTCAGGGGCATACCTTGACAGAACACTAAACTTCTGCATGTACTCCTTGACAGTGCCACTTCCTTGCTTCAGGGCTCAAAACTCATGTTTTTTGATGGCCATGATTCCAGAAGGAATATGGGCCTTGCGGAATTCTGCCTTGAAGTTGTCCCAAGTGATGTCTTGCCCAGCATGCATGACCTTGAACCCATCCCACCAAGCTCTAGCAGTCCCCCCGAGGCAGTGGGCTGCATAAGCCACCTTCTCGCGGTCTTCGGTGCATCCGACTAGTTCCAGCAAGTCCTCAATGGTGCGGACCCAGTCGTCTGCATCCAGGGGTTCAGCAGTCTCGATGAAAGTTGGCGGTGCATGCTTCTTGAACTCTGCCAACGTGGAACGTCCATTGCCATTCCCCGCCGGCTGGTGGTTGTTGGTGACAGCTTGAGCAATCAACTGAAGGGCTGCAGTGTTGGCTTGGCGTTCCTCTCAGAAAGCTTGGAGAAGCTGAGCCATGTCCATGTTCGGAGGAGGTGGTGGTGGTGGAGCTTGGTCGTTGGTTTGGTCGTGGCTTGCCTCTGACTGAGCGGATGCTCCGGCTTCAGGCTGCTGGGAAGAGGTACCAGTACGAGTTACAACAGGCATCCTGTTGGAGCGTAAAAGGTCTCATGACTCGGAAGAGGGAAAGCAATATAGATGGGTGCCTAGTAAGGGGGTGGGTGTGACACTAATCAAATCATGCAAGGGCCTAAAGGCCAAAACACATTCATTAAAATCCAAACGGGTGATGCAGCCGTTTACATATTCCCGAAGGAAGAATACGACATACACCCAAACACAACAAAAGCAAACACTAGATGGTTTCATATGAACCATACAAGGACTCGACTGCGCATAGGGGTTACACGACCTATCCTACCGTAGAGGTCACGAACTGGCATATCCGAGTAGCGAATAATGCCTAAGCGGCGGAATGCTCGGTCGCGTATTCCGGCTCTTCTGGGTCTTCCTCCTTGTCTTCATCTGTCTGGGCCCCCTTGTCACTCGAGGGTGTGGGGGAGTGGAGGAGTTGGATACGACGGTGCTTTGTCAGTGGTTGATAACCCTCAACCGTAAGGGATCGAGATAGTCTTCGCGGGTAAGAATAACCCAATTTATTGATTCGACACACGGGGAGCCAAAGAGTATTTATAAGCTTTAACAGTTGAGTTGTCAATTCAACCGCACCTGAAATATACTTACTTGCAACAAAAGATAAGTGGTAACAGTGATATGATAGAGATGATAGTAATAGTAAAAGTAAACGGCAAAAGTAAATAGCAAAAGTAGCGACTAGTAACAAGCAGGCTTTAAAATACTGTAGGCTAGGGAGATGGATGGTTGGGCGCTGCATGGATGATATAGATTCTAACTTGGGGCACACGGAAAAGTAATGATCATCTAGGCAAATATCAAACATTAGGCATGTATCCCGTAGGTAGTTGTACGTGCTTGCAATAAGAACTTGCACAACATCTTTTGTCCTACCATCCCGCTACGAACGGGGCCAAAAGGAACTAATGGATATTAAGGTGCTCCTGTCAAAGAGCACCGGAACAAAGCAATGAACTCAATGGATACATGTAATCCTCAAACTACGGATCATCCCCTTTGGTGTCCCAAGCTGTCACTTTCGGGATCGCCGGTTCCGAACCGTAACAGGTGCATACAACTCATAGATAGGATCACGAACACAAATATATTCATACAAACACATATGGTTCAGATCTGAAATCATGGCACTCGGGCCCTAAGTGTCAAGCATTAAGAATAACAAGTTGTAGCAAAGATGATAAACACCATACTAGATGATAGGCAACATGCCCCCAACAATCTGACGAACTATTACATGATCTAACTCATCCAATCCCTATCATCCCCTTCGCCTACAGCAGGGGAATTACGCACACATGGAGGGAGAAGTCATGGAGGGATGATGGAGTGGTGATGATGATGACGATGGCGGCGATCTCCCCTCTCCGGAGGCCAAATCAGCCTCCAGATTAGCCCTCCCGAGGAAGAACAGAGGGTGGCGGCGGCTCCGCGACGAAAAACTGCGAAAGAACTTCTGATCTGGGGTTTCTGCGTCGGGAGGAAAAATACGGGCTAAAGTAGGGCACCAGGGGTGTGGGCCCCACCCAGGCGCCCCCCCGGCGCGGCCCAGGGGGGGCGCCCACAGAGCGCCTGGGCACCCCCTGGCCCCCCTCTGGCCCCACTTCTGGCATTTGGTTCCTTCGGGTGCGTGGATTTTCTCTACTTTTTCGTGGATTTTTCTGAGATACTTAAAAATCTGTTTTCCTGCACACAAATAAACCATACAGGCAGCTCTGCTGAAAACAGCGTCAGTCCGGGTTAGTTTAGTCCAAATCATGCTAGAATGAGGTCAAAACAATATCAAAAGTGTTTGGAAAAGTAGATACGTTTGAGACGTATCAACTCCCCCAAGCTTAGCATATTGCTTGTCCTCAAGCAATTCAATTTAACGAACTGAACGCGACAAAAAAAACTTTGACAAACTCTTTTGCTTCATTAGATGTATATAAGCATGTACTACGAAAAGAGTTTAGCAAGTATTGAAACAGTACTTATGAGGACAATGCAAGGAGCAATCCTTCTTTCAAGTGACCAGTCACAAATACTTAAAAGTAAATAATATATTACCGAAAATCAAGACAAGATCACATTGCACATAGCTTGAGCATATTAAGGTGGTATCTCGCTAGCCTCCATGAGTGAAGCAAAACATAAATGCAGAGACTCCTCCAGAGTTTTAAAGGAGACTAGAACTAGGAATTTCAGAATAAATCATATCACAAGTATACAGAAGACAATGTAATACTTTGGGACAATGCACATTGCACTCAGAATGACAATTATGCTCTCCTAGTCAGTGCTTTGAAGAAAGAAGGTGAGACTCTCGAACCGTGGCTTTTATTGGCAAAGTTGAAAACCCGTGATCGGAAACAAAAACTAAACATGTACCAGAGCTCTTGGTTTTAAAAACAAAAGTAAATATGTTTTTGAGAGGTGCATATTTCGTCAACGAATGCTAGTAGATAACTCAATCACTTTTTAAGCTAGAAAAGTCTCAAGGAACGGCTCCCGCATGAGGACGATCACATCCTCTTAATCTCCTTTGTTTATCACTGCCAAAGTTTTCTGATTTCTCATGAACAAAGCGTGAAGGAGGGTTTGTTTGTTATATTATCTTTTCGAGCCGGGCGCACTCAATGCCAGTTCCTTTTCATATTAGGGGTTTGCACATTATACATGCAATCCAGGGGTGAAACTTGTCCAACTTAAAGAGATCATGAATTAACTACTACTTCCTCATGAGCTAAAACATAAGCACAAAAAGGGAAATGCCTTTGAATCATTTCGAGATAGTACATGAAAGTCTTCATTAGGAATGGCAGTTAAATACCATGTATAGGAAGGTATGGTGGACTCATATGGCATAACAGGTTTTAAAGGGTTTGGATGCACAAGCAGTCAGTCCGCTTAGTACAGGTGGATGTTTAGCAAAAGACTGGGAAGCGACCAACTAGAGAGCAATAACGGTCATAATCATGCAGAGCGACAAAGCAACATTGAACCGGGCATGAAAGTGATATAACTATTCTAAAACTCAAAGATCATCAAGGCAAAGTAGACTTTTAGTCTTAAACATGTGTAAGCATGTGCCAAGTCAATCCAAAAATTCTCTAAAGGGAAATACCACCTTAGTATACCAGACTATGAACAGTGCAATGCATGTAGATCATTTCAATAACACATTATATACTCTAGTTATTCGGGACTAGCCACAAGGAAAGCATGAACCACTGGAAGAGCATTGTAAACATAGCACTATGTCGCTACAAGCTGGTCTCTAGATCATAAGTACAGGCATATGTACAAAAGTAGAAACAGTAAGAGTTCATACCGGTCTTCCTTGTTGCTTCCTTTTAGTCGATCTTCGTCATTACTGCTTGTCACTTGCACGATCGAACGTATGAAATATAATCAAATGCCATCACGGACTCGAGCTGATCTCTGAAAACAAAGCAAACTAAAGAGAGAAAGGAAATCTTTTTGGATTTTTCAAAAGTTGAATAAAAGCAAAAGAAAGAGAAAATCTTTTTGTTGTTTTTGCAAAGAGAGAAATAAAGAAGAACGGGCAAAAACTTCGAAAAGATCAAAGCGAATAAAACGGATAATACAATGAAAAAGTGAGAAGGGCACGTACTCCCCCAAGCTTAGGCTTTTGGCCTAAGTTGGTAGCAGCTACTGCCCCCAGGAGCCTCCTGCTCCAGGGGTATGGTGGTGAGACCAAGGGTCGTAGAAGGATGCTGGCTCGTACACCGAACTCCTCGGAGTCTCCCACGAGGAAGGTTCCGAACGCCAAACAGAGGAAGACCCTTCACCAAACTCGGTGGCGGTCTCTTCCTGAAAATGTGGTGTCTCACCGTGCCTCTCCTCGTCGGGCACAACCCCCTCCATGGGGTTATGAAACTGATGCTGGACCATGAACTCATCGAACTGGACAACATCAAAGGACCATCCGTTCCTACGAGAAAAATCAAACAAAAGAGGTGCAGGTAGACGAATCTCGCGTTCCGCGGTAGTTCCGAAACGCAAGATATAAACAAGGTTATCAAGCTCAGAACCCATGGTAACAAACTTATGCCTTTTCATAGCAGCAAGATCAAAGCTTAAATAAGTAAAAGGAGTATCATCAGGGTGTGGGGTGCCTCCAAGATGCTCTAAGATAAGTGTGGCATAAATGCCACCATATAAGTCCTCCTTGTTACCGTTCATAGCAAGGCGTCGAGCAATTAAGGTACCAATATTATAATCAGACCTCCCTGAGAGGGCTGCTGCCAGGATAGCAATATCCGGAGCAGAAATGCTGCTCGTGTTGTCAAGAGCTAACACCCCTCTAGCAATATAATATGCAAAATACCTGAGGTGAGGAAACAAGATGCTGGAGATCTTCGACCGATGAATATCCCTCGTACCCATGCTGCAGAGAGAGTTGATGACGGTTTTCAGCTCGGAGGGCTGCGTGGCCATCCTTGCCGTCCTCCCAACGTTCGGCACACCTATTACTTCACAAAAATTTCCCAGAGTCATGGTGATAAGATCATTATAAATTTTAAACTCAATAGCACCTGAATCAGGATTATATCTAAAACTGTTAATGAAACCGGAGGTGAGTTTCTGATACTGAGTAACACGGCTCGTGACGAGTCGTGTCAAACCTGCATTAGCACAAAGATTATAAAACTCATCCTTGATTCCCGCAGCTTCCATGAATTCATCACATGGAAATGTCATCGCACGTGCTGGACTTGTGTCTTCCAACAACTCCAGGGGCACATGATCCTCATTATAGCTCACCCTAGCAGTCGATGGTGAAGCTGCGGCTCTAGTGACTCGATCAGACTGTGCGGGCCTTCTCTTCTCAAGCCACCCTTTTGCCCTTCCTAACAAACTCATTTCTGAAATTTTTTACAATTTACAAAAACGAGGATTAAAACAAAGGGAGCTAAGGCAAACTACTCAACTCACTTTCCCAAGGCATAAACTTGCATCAAAACTTGGAAAACAACTTTCTACACATGCATGCAAGCTCATCTCTACAGCACCAAGAACTACTAAATACTCACAAATGAAGCCACCAATCAGAAATCTAATTGGAGGGGTGGAGGAGTCACATACCAGGGAGTATTTGCTCAAAATTTTAGCTCAAATGATGGGCTGTAGAGGGAGATCGAAGAATCGCCTCCAAGAACAGCAAGAACAGCAAGAAAAAGACCAGAACTCGGGTTTCTGGAAAAAGAGAGAGAGAGGGGAAGAAGAAGTACCTGGAGGGCGGTCCCGTGGGCCCCAGGCGCCCTGTGGGCGCGGCCAGGGGCTGGGCCGCGCCAGCTGGCCGCCTGGGCCACTAGTGGCCCCCCCCTGGCTGGCCCCAGGACTTTCCGGGTCTCTCCCGTTGTGGAAATTTTTAATATAATTTTTCTGGAATTTTTCTGAAAACTTCACTGTTGAAATTTTTTCGAAGTTCAAAAAGTTGCGAAACTCTCTGAAAACTTGAACCAGTTAGTAGTATTGTGAAGCTTCAAAAACCTAGATACTTGGTACAGCAAGTAGGGCAACACTAAAAACAAATGAAAACATAGCAAGCTCAACTTTTTATCCATATAAAACACGTTCACTAGTAAGGTTGATCAAGTCTTACCAACAAACAAGCGATATATAGAGCAAAAAGTCTCACCTCTACGAAGTAATCACTGAACTGTCACCTTGATGGACATTGTCCCTACCATGATAGTTTTATATTTGTGAGACACATGTAGTGGACAGTCCCATTCTCGAATTTTCACGGTCTCGATATTCTCTATAGAGTTGAGGGCATGCCTCCTGTCGGTCTTCTTCGGAAAATATACCGTGTGTTCTTTATCATTCACATGAAAGGTAACCTTCCCTTTGTTGCAATCAATAATAGCACCTGCGGGGTTAAGTAAAGGTCTACCAAGAATAATGGACATGCTCCCATCCTCGGGCATGTCAAGCACAACAAAATCAATAAGAATTAAACAATTAGCAACTTCAACTGGAACATCCTCACAAATACCTATCGGAACAGCAGTTGACTTGTCAGCCATCTCAAGGGAGATATTTGTAGGAATTAGTTTCTCTAAACAAAGCCTCTCGTAAAGAGAGAGAGGCATAACACTCACTCCTGCTCCAAGATCACATAAAGCAGTTTTGACATAATTATTCTTTATGGAGCAAGGAATGGTGGGTATACCTGGATCACCGAGCTTCTCAGGAATCTTTACGCTGAAAGAATAGTTAGCAAGCATAGTAGATATTGCATCATTAGGAACTTTTCTTTTGTTAGTGACAATATCTTTCATATATTTTGAATAAGGAAGTAACTTAATAGCATCAGTCAAAGGGATTCGAAGAAAAAGAGGTTTAATCCATTCACAAAACTTATTGTAATGCTCTTCTTCTTTAGATTTGATGGACTTACCTGGAAAGGGCATGGGTTTCTGTACCCATGGTTCTTTATCCTTCCCATGTTTTCTTGCGATGAAGTCTTCTTTAGTGTACCTCTTACGTTTGTCAGGTGCTTCTTCTTCTCGAACTTCAGGCGGATCAATCTTCTCATTATCATTACCTTCAGGTTCAGCACCGTCTTCAGTCTCAGCATCGGAGATAGATACACTGTTGGGATCAATGGCTGGCTCTTCATCTGCAATAGGGTCGTTAGAATTGTCAGCCTCTTTATGTTTCTTCTTCTTATTTGGAGAGACAACAATTTCTTCTTCCTGCATTTGAGAATCTTGCTCGATTCTCTTCGGATGTCCTTCTGGATAAAGAGGATCTTGAGTACTAGTTCCTCCTCGGGTCTTAATCCCAAAAGCCTGCAGTTTATCTTGTTTGGCATTGTTAGCAAGTAAATCTCTTTGCACATTAGAAATTTGATCGAGCTGAGTTTGAACCATATGAAAATGCTTCACAAGACATTGAACATCATTAACTATTCTATCTAAAACACCAAGCAACTTTTTGATAGCAAGGGAATTATCATGCAACTGACTTTCTATCCTCTCATTAAAATGATTCTGTTCCATAATAAATTATCAAACTCATCTAAACATTGATCAGGAGGCTTACCATGAGGGATGTCACTTGCGTTGAAATCTAAAAGAGAGTGTACCTCTACCATAGGAGGGTGAGTGGTAGGCTCACACAGCTTCTCAATAGGGGGTAGATTCTTCACGTCTTCAGCTTTAATACCTTTCTCTTTAATAGACTTCTTTGCTTCTCGCATATCCTCGGGGATTAGAACAAACATGCCCCTCTTCTTTGTTGGTGGAGGTGGTTCAGGGACGGACCAATCTTCATGGTTTTTGGCAATCCTGCCCATTAAATCTTCCGCATCGTTCGGTGTTCTTTTCCTGAAAACACAACCAGCACAACTGTCCAGATAGGACCTAGATTCATCAGTTAGACCAGCATAGAATATATCAATTAATTCATTCTTAGGAATTTCATGTCCTGGTCTAGCCCGAATCAAACCGCAGTACCTCCCCCAAGCTTTAGGGAGGGACTCATCCTGCAACTGTTTAAAGTTGTAAATTCTTTGTAAAACAGCATGTTGCATATGAGCAGGAAAGTACTTATCAACAAAAGAGTGAGCTAAGTCCTGAGGACTCTTAATAGAACCGCATGGGAGTGAATCATACCATGCTTTAGCACCTTCCTTCAAGGAGAAAGGAAGAAGCTTGGTCACATAAAAGTAGCGTATCTTCTCATCTGTGGTAAACAAGCTACCTAGCTCACCAAGTTTAGTTAGGTGTGCAATAGCATCATCATTTTCTCTGCCATAAAAGGGCTCAGCTTCAACCATAGGTATAAGTGAAAGATCAATAGAGAAATCAAAATCAGGATCATCAATGCATATAGGAGATGTAGCAAACTCAGGATTAGGAACGGTTTTGTTTTTCAAAGAGTGTTTTTCAAATATTTTCTTAATAACTTCAGGGTCAGAGCCGGCAAACTCTGTCAGTTCCCAACATAAATCTTCATCATGTATATAGTAATCATCATCAAGGAGCCTCTCCTGGAGTTTACTCAAATCAGGATAATCATAAGTTTCACCAATAGGGTAGCGAGCAACAGGAAGTTCAATTCCATATTTTTCAGCAGCAGCAGTAATTTGTTTCTCAAGAGCATAACCAAGCGAACTAATATCATCATCAAAAGTAGTAGAAGCATCATCAAGAGTATCAGACATGGTAACAGATTCAGTAGGAGCATCATGTGGTGGTGGTGAGGCAAACTTACTCATAACAGAAGGTGAATCAAGCGTAGCACTAGTGCTCAGAGCAGTACCTCTTCTTGTAGTGGATAGTAAGATCGGAACCTTGGGGTCACCTTTCTTACCCATAGTGAATAAAGTGCAGCAGGTAGGATACCTCAAGTAGACTTGTAGATATTGCTATGCTGCCCGGCAACGGCGCCAGAAAACGGTACTTGATAACCCTCAACCGTAAGGGATCGAGATAGTCTTCGCGGGTAAGAATAACCCAATTTATTGATTCGACACACGGGGAGCCAAAGAGTATTTATAAGCTTTAACAGTTGAGTTGTCAATTCAACCGCACCTGAAATATACTAACTTGCAACAAAAGATAAGTGGTAACAGTGATATGATAGTGATGATAGTAATAGTAAAAGTAAACAGCAAAAGTAAATAGCAGTAGTAAATGGCAGAAGTAGCAACTAGTGACAGGCAAGGTTTAAAATACTGTAGGCTAGGGAGATGGATGGTTGGGCGCTGCATGGATGAGATAGATTCTAACTTGGGGCACGGCACACGGAAAAGTAATGATCATCTAGGCAAATATCAAACATTAGGCATGTATCCCGTACGTAGTTGTACGTGCTTGCAATAAGAACTTGCACAACATCTTTTGTCCTAGCATCCCGCTACGAACGGGGCCAAAAGGAACTAATGGATATTAAGGTGCTCCTGTCAAAGAGCATCGGAACAAAGCAATGAACTCAATAGATACATGTAATCCTCAAACTACGGGCCATCCCCTTTGGTGTCCCAAGCTGTCACTTTTGGGATCGCCGGTTCCGAACCGTAACAGGTGCATACAACTCATAGATAGGATCAAGAACACAAATATATTCATGCAAACATATATGGTTCAGATCTGAAATCATGGCACTCGGGCCCTAAGTGTCAAGCATTAAGAATAACAAGTTGTAGCAAAGATGATAAACACCATACTAGATGATAGGCAACATGCCCCCAACAATCTGACGAACTATTACATGATCTAACTCATCCAATCCCTACCATCCCCTTCGCCTACAGCAAGGGAATTACTCACACATGAAGGGGGAAGTCATGGAGGGATGATGGAGTGGTGATGATGATGACGATGGCGACGATCTCCCCTCTCTGGAGGCCAAATCAGCCTCCAGATTAGCCCTCCCGAAGAAGAACAGAGGGTGGCGGCGGCTCCGCGACGAAAAACAGGGAAAGAACTTCCGATCTGGGGTTTCTGCGTCGGGAGGGAAAATACGGGCTAAAGTAGGGCACCAGGGGGTGTGGGCCCCACCCAGGCGCCCCCCGGCGCGGCCCAGGGGGGGTGCGCCCACAGGGCGCCTGGGCACCCCCTGGCCCCCCTCTGGCCCCACTTCTGGCATATGGTTTCCTCGGGTGCATGGATTTTTCGTGATTTTTCGTGGATTTTTCTGAGATGCTTAAAAATCCGTTTTCCTGCACACAAATGAACCATACAGGCAGCTCTGCTGAAAACAGCGTCAGTCCGGGTTAGTTTAGTCCAAATCATGCTAGAATGAGGTCAAAACAATATCAAAAGTGTTTGGAAAAGTAGATACGTTTGAGACGTATCAACTCCCCCAAGCTTAGCATATTGCTTGTCCTCAAGCAATTCAGTTCAACGAACTGGACGCGACAAAGAAAACTTTGACAAACTCTTTTGCTTCATTAGATGTATATAAGCATGTACTACGAAAAGAGTTCAGCAAGTATTAAAACAGTATTTATGAGAACAATGCAAGGAGCAATCCTTCTTTCAAGTGACCAGTCACAAATAATTAAGAGTAAACAATATATTACCGAAAATCAAGACAAGATCACATTGCACATAGCTTGAGCATATTAAGGTGGTATCTCGCTAGCCTCCATGAGTGAAGCAAAACATAAATGCAGAGACTCCTCCAGAGTTTTAAAGGAGACTAGAACTAAGAATTTCAGAATAAATCATATCACAAGTATGCAGAAGACAATGTAATACTTTGGGACAATGCACATTACACTCAGAATGACAATTATGCTCTCCTAGTCAGTGCTTTGAAGAAAGAAGATGAGACTCTCGAACCGTGGCTTTTATTGGCAAAGTTGAAAACCCGTGATCGGAAACAAAAACTAAACATGTACCAGAGCTCTTGGTTTAAAAAACACAAGTAAATATGTTTTTGAGAGGTGCATATTTCGTCAACGAATGCTAGCAGATAACTCAATCACTTTTTAAGCTAGGCAAGTCTCGAGGAACGGCTCCCGCATGAGGACGATCACATCCTCTCAATCTCCTTTGTTTCTCACTGCCAAAGTTTTCTGATTTCTCATGAACAAAGCGTGAAGGAGGGTTTGTTTGTTATATTATCTTTTCGAGCCGGGCGCACTCAATGCCAGTTCCTTTTCATATTAGGGGTTTGCACATTATGCATGCAATCCAGGGGTGAGACTCGTCCAACTTAAAAAGATTACGAATTAACTACTACTTCCTCATGAGCTAAAACATAGGCACAAAAAAGAGAAATGCCTTTGATTAATTTCGAGATGGTACATGAAAGTCTTCGTTAGGAATGGCAGGTAAATACCATGTATAGGAAGGTATAGTGGACTCATATGGCATAACAGGTTTAAAGGTTTTGGATGCACAAGCAGTCATTCCGCTTAGTACGGGTGGAGGTTTAGCAAAAGACTGGGAAGCGACCAACTAGAGAGCAATAACGGTCATAATCATGCAGAGCGACAAAGCAACATTGAATCGGGCATGAAAGTGATATAACTATTCTAAAACTCAAAGATCATCAAGGCAAAGTAGACTTTTTAGTCTTAAACATGTGTAAGCATGTGCCAAGTCAATCCAAAAATTCTCTAAAGGGAAATACCACCTTAGTATGCCAGACTATGAACAGCGCGATGCATGTATATCATTTCAATAACACATTATGTACTCTAGTTATTCGGGACTAGCCACAAGGAAAGCATGAACCACTAAAAAAGCATTGTAAACATAGCACTATGTCGCTACAAGCTGGTCTCTAGATCATAAGTACAGGCATATGTACAAAAGTAGAAACAGAAAGAGTTCATACCGGTCTTCCTTGTTGCTTCCTTTCAGTCGATCTTCGTCATTACTGCTTGTCACTTGCACGATTGAACGTAGGAAATATAATCAAATGCCATCACGGACTCGAGCTGATCTCTGAAAACAAAGCAAACTAAAGAGAGAAAGGAAATCTTTTTGAGTTTTTCAAAAGTTGAATAAAAAGCAAAAGAAAGAGAAAATCTTTTTGTTGTTTTTGCAAATAGAGGAATAAAGAAGAACGGGTAAAAACTTCGAAAAGATCAAAGTGAATAAAACGGATAATACAATGGAAAAGTGAGAAGGGCACGTACTCCCCCAAGCTTAGGCTTTTGGCCTAAGTTGGTAGCAGCTACTGCCTGCAGGAGCCTCCTGCTCCAGTGGTATGGTGGTGAGACCAAGGGTCGTAGAAGGATGATGGCGCGTACACCGAACTCCTCGGAGTCTCCCACGAGGAAGGTTCCGAGCGCCAAACAGAGGAAGACCCTTCACCAAACTCGGTGGCGGTCTCTTCCTGAAAATGTGGTATCTCACCGTGCCTCTCCTCGTTGGGCACAACCCCCTCCATGGGGTTATGAAACTGGTGCTGGACCATGAACTCATCGAACTGGACAACATCAAAGGACCATCCGTTCCTGCGAGAAAAATCAAACAAAAGAGGTGCAGGTAGACGGATCTCGCGTTCCGCGGTAGTTCCGAAACGCAAGATATAAACAAGGTTATCAAGTTCAGAACCCATGGTAACAAACTTATGCCTTTTCCTAGCAGCAAGATCAAAGCTTAAATAAGTAAAAGGAGTATCATCAGGGTGTGGGGTGCCTCCAAGATGCTCTAAGATAAGTGTGGCATAAATGCCACCATATAAGTCCTCCTTGTTACCGTTCATAGCAAGGCGTCGAGCAATTAAGGTACCAATATTATAATCAGACCTCCCTGAGAGGGCTGCTGCCAGGATAGCAATATCCGGAGCAGAAATGCTGCTCGTGTTGTCACGAGCTAACACCCCTCTAGCAATATAATATGCAAAATACCTGAGGTGAGGAAACAAGATGCTGGAGATCTTCGACCGATGAATATCCCTCGTACCCATGTTGCAGAGAGAGTTGATGACGGTTTTCAGCTCGAAGGGCTGCGTGGCCATCCTTGCCGTCCTCCCAACGTTCGGCACACCTATTACTTCACAAAAATTTCCCAGAGTCATGGTGATAAGATCATTATAAATTTTAAACTCAATAGCACCTGAATCAGGATTATATCTAAAACTGTTAATGAAACCGGAGGTGAGTTTCTGATACTGAGTAACACGGCTCGTGACGAGTCGTGTCAAACCTGCATTAGCACAAAGATTATAAAACTCATCCTTGATTCCCGCAGCTTCCATGAATTCATCACATGGAAATGTCATCGCACGTGCTGGACTTGTGTCTTCCAACAACTCCAGGGGCACATGATCCTCATTATAGCTCACCCTAGCAGTCGATGGTGAAGCTGCGGCTCTAGTGACTCGATCAGAGTGTGCGGGCCTCCTCTTCTCAAGCCACCCTTTTGCCCTTCCTAACAAACTCATTTCTGAATTTTTTTACAATTTACAAAAACGAGGATTAAAACAAAGTGAGCTAAGGCAAACTACTCAACTCACTTGCCCAAGGCATAAACTTGCATCAAAACTTGGAAAATAACTTTCTACACATGCATGCAAGCTCACCTCTACAGCACCAAGAACTACTAAATACTCACTAATGAAGCCACCAATCAGAAATCTAATTGGAGGGGTGGAGGAGTCACATACCAGGGAGTATTTGCTCAAAATTTCAGCTCAAATGATGGGCTGTAGAGGGAGATCGAAGAATCGCCTCCAAGAACAGCAAGAAAAAGACCAGAACTCGGGTTTCTGGAAAAAGAGAGAGAGAGGGGAATAAGAAGTACCTGGAGGGGGGTCCCGTGGGCCCCAGGCGCCCTGTGGGCGCGGCCAGGGGCTGGGCCGCGCCAGCTGGCCGCCTGGGCCACTGGTGGCCCCCCTGGCTGGCCCCAGGACTTTCCGGGTCTCTCCCGTTGTGGAAATTTTTAATATAATTTTTCTGGATTTTTTCTGAAAACTTCACTGTTGAAAATTTTTCGAAGTTCAAAAAGCTGCGAAACTCTCTGAAAACTTGAAGCAGTTAGTAGTATTGTGAAGCTTCAAAAACATAGATACTTGGTACAGCAAGTAGGACAACACTAAAAACAAATGAAAACATAGCAAGCTCAACTTTTTATCCATATAAAACACGTTCACTAGTAAGGTTGATCAAGTCTTACCAACAAACAAGCGATATATAGAGCAAAAAGTCTCACCTCTACGAAGTAATCACTGAACTTTCACCTTGATGGACATTGTCCCTACCATGATAGTTTTATATTTGTGAGGCACATGTAGTGGACAGTCCCATTCTCCAATTTTCACGGTCTCGATATTCGCTATAGAGTTGAGGGCATGCCTCCTGTCGGTCTTCTTCGGAAAATATACCATGTGTTCTTTATCATTCACATGAAAGGTAACCTTCCCTTTGTTGCATTCAATAATAGCACCTGCGGTGTTAAGGAAAGGTCTACCAAGAATAATGGACATGCTCCCATCCTCGGGCATGTCAAGCACAACAAAATCAGTAAGAATTAAACAATTAGCAACTTCAACTGGAACATCCTCACAAATACCTATCGGAACAGCGGTTGACTTGTCAGCCATCTGAAGGGAGATATCTGTAGGAATTAGTTTCTCTAAACAAAGCCTCTCGTAAAGAGAGAGAGGCATAACACTCACTCCCGCTCCAAGATCACATAAAGCAGTTTTGACATAATTATTCTTTATGGAGCAAGGAATGGTGGGTATACGTGGATCACCGAGCTTCTCAGGAATCTTTACACTGAAAGAATAGTTAGCAAGCATAGTAGATATTGCATCATTAGGAACTTTTCTTTTGTTAGTGACAATATCTTTCATATATTTTGAATAAGGAAGTAACTTAATAGCATCAGTCAAAGGAATTTGAAGAAAAAGAGGTTTAATCCATTCACAAGACTTATTGTAATGCTCTTCTTCTTTAGATTTGATGGACTTACCTGGAAAGGGCATGGGTTTCTGTACCCATGGTTCTTTCTCCTTCCCATGTTTTCTTGCGATGAAGTCTTCTTTAGTGTACCTCTTACGTTTGTCAGGTGCTTCTTCTTCTCGAACTTCAGGCGGATCAATCTTCTCATTATCATTACCTTCAGGTTCAGCACCGTCTTCAGTCTCAGCATCGGAGATAGATACACTGTTGGGATCAATGGCTGGCTCTTCATCTGCAATAGGGTCGTTAGAATTGTCAGCCTCTTTATGTTTCTTCTTCTTATTTGGAGAGACAACAATTTCTTCTTCCTGCATTTGAGAATCTTGCTCGATTCTCTTCGGATGTCCTTCTGGATAAAGAGGATCTTGAGTACTAGTTCCTCCTCGGGTCTTAATCCCAAAAGCCTGCAGTTTATCTTGTTTGGCATTGTTAGCAAGTAATTCTCTTTGCACATTAGAAATTTGATCGAGCTGAGTTTGAACCATATGAAAATGCTTCACAAGACATTGAACATCATTAACTGTTCTATCTAAAACACCAAGCAACTTTTTGATAGCAAGGGAATTATCATGCAACTGACTTTCTATCCTCTCATTAAAATGATTCTGTTCCATAATAAATTATCAAACTCATCTAAACATTGATCAGGAGGCTTACCATGAGGGATGTCACTTGCGTTGAAATCTAAAAGAGAGTGTACCTCTACCATAGGAGGGTGAGTGGTAGGCTCACACAGCTTCTCAATAGGGGGTAGATTCTTCACGTCTTCAGCTTTAATACCTTTCTCTTTAATAGACTTCTTTGCTTCTCGCATATCCTCGGGGATTAGAACAAACATGCCCCTCTTCTTTGTTGGTGGAGGTGGTTCAGGGACGGACCAATCTTCATGGTTTTTGGCAATCCTGCCCATTAAATCTTCCGCGTCGTCCGATGTTCTTTTCCTGAAAACACAACCAGCAGAACTGTCCAGATAGGACCTAGATTCATCAGTTAGACCAGCATAGAATATATCAATTAATTCATTCTTAGGAATTTCATGTCCTGGTCTAGCCCGAATCAAACCGCAGTACCTCCCCCAAGCTTTAGGGAGGGACTCATCCTGCAACTGTTTAAAGTTGTAAATTCTTTGTAAAACAGCATGTTGCATATGAGCAGGAAAGTACTTATCAACAAAAGAGTGAGCTAAGTCCTGAGGACTCTTAATAGAACCGCATGGGAGTGAATCATACCATGCTTTAGCACCTTCCTTCAAGGAGAAAGGAAGAAGCTTGGTCACATAAAAGTAGCGTATCTTCTCATCTGTGGTAAACAAGCTACCTAGCTCACCAAGTTTAGTTAGGTGTGCAATAGCATCATCATTTTCTCTGCCATAAAAGGGGTCAGCTTCAACCATAGGTATAAGTGAAAGATCAACAGACAAATCAAAATCAGGATCATCAATGCACATAGGAGATGTAGCAAACTCAGGATTAGGAACGGTTTTGTTTTTCAAAGAGTGTTTTTCAAATATTTTCTTAATAACTTCAGGGTCAGAGCCGGCAAACTCCGTCAGTTCCCTACATAAATCTTCATCATGTATATAGTAATCATCATCAAGGAGCCTCTCCCGGAGTTTACTCAAATCAGGATAATCATAAGTTTCACCAATAGGGTAGCGAGCAACAGGAAGTTCAATTCCATATTTTTCAGCAGCAGCAGTAATTTGTTTCTCAAGAGCATAACCAAGCGAACTAATATCATCATCAAAAGTAGTAGAAGCATCATCAAGAGTATCAGACATAGTAACAGATTCAGTAGGAGCATCATGTGGTGGTGGTGAGGCAAACTTACTCATAACAGAAGGTGAATCAAGCGTAGCACTAGTGCTCGGAGCAGTACCTCTTCTTGTAGTGGATAGTAAGATCGGAACCTTGGGGTCACCTTTCTTACCCATAGTGAATAAAGTGCAGCAGGTAGGATACCTCAAGTAGACTTGTAAATATTGCTATGCTGCCCGGCAACGGCGCCAGAAAACGGTACTTGATAACCCTCAACCGTAAGGGATCGAGATAGTCTTCGCGGGTAAGAATAACCCAATTTATTGATTCGACACACGGGGAGCCAAAGAGTATTTATAAGCTTTAACAGTTGAGTTGTCAATTCAACCGCACCTGAAATATACTAACTTGCAACAAAAGATAAGTGGTAACAGTGATATGATAGTGATGATAGTAATAGTAAAAGTAAACAGCAAAAGTAAATAGCAGTAGTAAATGGCAGAAGTAGCAACTAGTGACAGGCAAGGTTTAAAATACTGTAGGCTAGGGAGATGGATGGTTGGGCGCTGCATGGATGAGATAGATTCTAACTTGGGGCACGGCACACGGAAAAGTAATGATCATCTAGGCAAATATCAAACATTAGGCATGTATCCCGTACGTAGTTGTACGTGCTTGCAATAAGAACTTGCACAACATCTTTTGTCCTAGCATCCCGCTACGAACGGGGCCAAAAGGAACTAATGGATATTAAGGTGCTCCTGTCAAAGAGCACCGGAACAAAGCAATGAACTCAATAGATACATGTAATCCTCAAACTACGGGCCATCCCCTTTGGTGTCCCAAGCTGTCACTTTTGGGATCGCCGGTTCCGAACCGTAACAGGTGCATACAACTCATAGATAGGATCAAGAACACAAATATATTCATGCAAACATATATGGTTCAGATCTGAAATCATGGCACTCGGGCCCTAAGTGTCAAGCATTAAGAATAACAAGTTGTAGCAAAGATGATAAACACCATACTAGATGATAGGCAACATGCCCCCAACAATCTGACGAACTATTACATGATCTAACTCATCCAATCCCTACCATCCCCTTCGCCTACAGCAAGGGAATTACTCACACATGAAGGGGGAAGTCATGGAGGGATGATGGAGTGGTGATGATGATGACGATGGCGACGATCTCCCCTCTCCAGAGGCCAAATCAGCCTCCAGATTATCCCTCCCGGAGAAGAACAGAGGGTGGCGGCGGCTCCGCGACGAAAAACAGCGAAAGAACTTCCGATCTGGGGTTTCTGCGTTGGGAGGAAAAATACGGGCTAAAGTAGGGCACCAGGGGGTGTGGGCCCCACCCAGGCGCCCCCCCCCCCCCCGGCGCGGCCCAGGGGGGGCGCCCACAGGGCGCCTGGGCACCCCCTGGCCCACCTCTGGCCCCACTTCTGGCATTTGGTTTCCTCGGGTGCGTGGATTTTTCGTGATTTTTCGTGCATTTTTCTGAGATGCTTAAAAATCCGTTTTCCTGCACACAAATAATCCATACAGGCAGCTCTGCTGAAAACAGCGTCAGTCCGGGTTAGTTTAGTCCAAATCATGCAAGAATGAGGTCAAAACAATATCAAAAGTGTTTGGAAAAGTAGATACGTTTGAGACATATCAACCGTGGACACGGCTATTCGAATAGTTTTACACTCTGCAGAGGTTGTGCACTTTACCCACAAGATCCGGGAAGCTTTCGTGTCACCGACGATCCCGCAGTACCTCAAGTACTCGGGGAAGCACCCGGTCATTTTCTTTCCTTAGACGATACTAACATAGAGTCCACTCGTTGGTACACGGCCCTCGAGTACAAACAATAGATCACGGGACTTGCCCTAATTTCAATGTCACGCGTACCCGAAGGGACCAACGGTGTGCCCGGTGCCCTGTGAAAACAGTCATGGTCGTCTATCCAAGCACGACCCCGTCCCGGGAAAAGACCTCAAGTCTTCCCGTCACTAGTAATGCGGGCACCATGCTAGTATCGGCCAAGTAATCAATAAAGCCCCGTCCCATAAGGGGTAGAGTGGTTGCACATGTATGGTTGGAATAACGGTCGCAACTTAAACCAATCCGTTTGAAAAACATCACACAGACTTGTCTCGGTACACCACTTCGTCATCAAGTGGTTACCCATCTCACCATCTCCCTCGGGCATGAATGGCACCCGACAGGGTTTTCGAAAAGAATGCAACCACGAAGGTTATCATGGCACACATGCATCTCTAAGCATTACTACTAGTCATTTGCAATGCATCTAGCACATAACAAGATTATGAGTAAAGCATGCATCGTGTGGTGGTATCAAACTAGGTCACCACCATAACTCTATCATCATGTATTCGGAAACAAACGGGTTCTGAAGAACACAAGTGTATCATGGTCAAAGGGCTGCTTGCCTGGATTGGCTTGGTCTTCAAAGTCTTTAAATCCTTCTCCACCTTCTTCCTCAACAACCTCGTCAAATACGGTATCTAATCGTCGCAAAATAACAACGGGAAAATAAGACCACAATAAAAACAGAAAAATCAAAGTGCTCAGAAAAATGTCAACTTATTTTTGTTAAATACTAGAGGGAAAACTAAGATGGCAAAAATTCTTAGTTTGAGTTTTGGAGTGGCGGAATGGAATCTAAGGATTTTTGAACAGGAGTTTTAATGTTCAAATTTGAATTTAATTTTGAACGAAACATAAAAGGTTTATGGATATGTGTGAAAGTGACACCATTAAATAGGTTGGAATTTTACAAAATTTTAGGAGTTGGAATTAATTCATTTGGACAATTTTTTATTTCTGTGAAATTATTTGAAATAATCACAGAAAAGAATAAAAGGAAAAGGCCCTGTGCCACTGGGCCAGAACGGCCACAGTGCACGGCCCAGGGCGAATAGCCCAACCGCACGGGAGCCAGCGCGCGCGCGCCAGGTTTTTTAAACCTGTCGGGAAGGACACGGCGGTCAGTGGCTGCGAGGGGAGAGAGAGAGCGGTGAGGATGACAGGCGGGGCCCGCCTATCATCTTCAACCTCACGGCCAAGGCGACGGCGAGCTCACCGGCGGCGATTCCGGGCACGGCGGGGCAAACGGAGGGCAGGAACGGGCTCAGCGAGGAGTCGCCGTTCCAGTGGTGGTGGTGCGGTCTGCAGGAGAGGCCTGGTTCGCCGGCGGCGAGGACACGCGGCGAAGGAGCGTCGGGAAGATCCTGGCTGGCTCGCTCCGGGCTGCAATAGGAGTGGGAGAAGGAGGGCAACGAGTCAGTGGGGCATGGCGGTTCCAGATCGAGCAAGAATCGGGGCGGAGAGGGGCTGTACTGCGAGATCTCCGGTCGCCCGACGCGGCGGAGCTCCGGTCGATCCCGAGCACAGAGGCTTCCTGGGGGCGAGTGGGTGGTGCTGGTGTGCTACTGGGAGTGTGGGGAGGAGATGGGTGCCGTTGGAGAGGCTCGGGGCGAGCTTATATAGCCGAGCCCCGGTCCACCGTGGACTCGTGCGCCGGCGAGGTCACGGGCGAGGCCATAGGTCGTGCAGGCGCTTGCATTCGAGTCGGGAAGGTTCATGGGTGAGGTCTACGCCTAGTAGAGGGGAGAGGAGGAGCGGGGAAGGCTCCAGAGGGCGTGCACGTGTGAGGCCGGCGAGTGGAGGTTGCGGGCGGCCAGCGCGCGTGCGAGGGCGGCCACTGGAGAGAAAAGGAGGAGGGGGACAGCGCCGGGGGAGGTCGCAGACGTCGGGGCGCATCGGTAGGCGCGAGGGGGGAGCACGAGGTGGTCGGAGGCGAGCGATTGGGCGAAGCTACAGTGCGGGTGCGCACTGTAGCGCGCTCTGGAGCGTGCTTATCGCATGCCATGGCATGCCATTGGCTCTCTGGGCGTGTCCGCCGTGTCTGGGGGGTCCAGCACGAAGTAATCAACCCAGCTGTGGCTTTGGATGCTCTGGAGGTGCAGTGAGAGAGGAGTGAAGCTGTTAAATGGGTAGAAATGGGCTGTCCAGCAAGGTGATTTGGGGTTTTCACCCTTCAATCATGGAGCTGTGGACATGGGGGAGTTACTGGAGGTAGAAGGTAACTAGATGAAGCTGTGGTAGAAAGTTGAGGCAAAAGTAAATAGTAAAAGAGGCCAAGATGATGGTTTTGGTAAAATGGCAGAAGGTGTTTGATCAAGTTTTGGACAAGCAAATGATCTCCACTAGCCATGGAACTTAACAGGATTAAATGCCATATGGAAATAGGGTGTTTCACCAAATTTGGGCTCATTTGAAGAAACTAGCCAATGTAACTTTGGTGAACCCTAGAAAACAACAGAAATGGCTTCATCTTGTTTAAGTCAAGCTAGTCATCTCCCCTTGATGCACCACTTGGTGTAGTTTCATCATTCGGGATATTGATCATGCTCACAAAGTTTGAAGCTCCAGATAAAAAGTTGGTAATGTAAAGTTGTTCAAATTTGGATTTGAACAGAAAAGGTTTTGCGGTATTCTGATCAAGTTTCCCTACTCCAAATCTTGTGCCATTTGGTCTAGGTGCCTTATTAGGCCATTCTAGCATGTGCACCAAGTTTGAGAGCATTTGGACAAGTTTGCCAATGTAAAGTTGCTCAAACTTCAAATATGGACAGAATGGTTTTGAAGGGTTTTGAGGATGTTATCTTGCTTCCGAGGGCATGGGGCTGGGCAAGATCATCAAATATGTCATATATGACATGATAGAATTTCCCTGGAATTTTTGGAGAATATTTCCTTTGTAAATATTTCAAAAGCTTGAAATGTCCAGAAAGGGTTTTAGAGGGATTAGCCCATTATTTTGAACATGACCAAGTGTTGAAACTCTTATATATGGAAAATATATGTCCTATGAGTCTCCCTGGATTTTGGAAAATATTTTCGAAATACTTAAATAATTTTTCCCTATTAAAGACCATTTCTGGCCTTAAGAAAAAGCTTTTAAATAAAATAGGAAAATCACTTTTAAAATTATACTTTTGTGGTTTCTGGGAGTCCTATGACTACTAGGTCTCAAATATACTTTTTGAAATAATTTTCTCACCCTAAATCAAGCACTTGCAGTGCAAACCTCAATCCAGGGGTTTTTAGAATACTAAATTTTAAAAATACATTTTGGCCAAATTAATTTTATAATAAAATACTATACTGATATAAACACTTGGTATGATCATTGGGCAGAAGTTTTGGGTATGGAGATGAATTCTACAAGAGGTAATAGTTGACTTTAATGAGCACATGAAAAACATACGAAGAAAAACTCAATTCCAAATAAAAGCCAAATGATGCCAAAAAAATTGCTGGTCCAAATTTTCATGCTTCATTGATGCAAATAACATGTTACAAAATGCAGGGTGTGACATAACATGAGACAGGGGACACGATGTTCACCCAGGTTCAGGCCCTCTCGATCGAGGTAATACCCTACTTCCTGCTTGATTGATCTTGATGAATATGGGTTACAAGAGTTTATCTACCTCAAGATCGCAATGGCTAAACCCTAGGAGTCTAGCCTATGTGAAGACTATGATTCTGTTGTCTCTATGGACTAAACCCCTCGGCTTATATACACGCCGGAGGGGGCCTAGGGTTACAAAGGTGACTTGGGGAGGAAGGAATCGTTACATCTGGACATCTTGCATGTCTTACTACATACATTGGAGTCCTAACCGAACACGGGGGAGGGCCTTCTGCTTCTATCTTCACGGGCCATCAATTCGGCCCAGCATCAATGACCCACACGCCTGAGGACCCCTAAATATAGGACACCGTCAGTGCATGCATCGCCGCCCTATCGTACCCTGAAATGCTTGCAAGGCCATCCCTTTACTCCCCCCGACATCCTATTCTTCGCCGGCGATGGCAGCCTACCCCGCACCAGAACCGCTGAACCCTCGTACTCCCCTCTGCCTACGGCCATACTGCCAGATGTTCCCTGGCTCCTGTTCATTCCTGTTCGAGGCCTTGCCGCCGTCCTCCGCCTTGGTGCGCTTGCCGCGGCACCGCCGTCCGGCCCTGTCAACATAGTGAATCAGGAGAAGACTTTACTTGTGAGTATGATAGTACGGACCCACCAGGTCCACTCCCGAACACAAGCAATCGCCTCTTTTACTACTCAGATGCACCCTTCATTTTTTTGCTCTAACCCACCCAGCTGAAATCTAGGACCCTCATCATTGTCAATGTATAGTCAATTAACGACAGAATTGCACTACTTTTTTTTGAGGATTTGTTCAGAGGAGCAGGCTATAAACTGGGTTGTGCGGTCTATGGCCCGTCTAACAACATGACCAGCCCAACAGTTTTTTCTTTTGGAAAATAGGTAGCCCACTATTTCTGTTTGAAGAATACCCGAGCTAGGCCTATTTGTTTTCTCCGACTTACTGGGCTGTAAATCTTTCAAGACGAGGAGGGATGCATTCTGGCCTGACCAAAGAGTATGGGCAGTATATCTTAAAAGTAATATCAAAGGGGTTGCAAATTCCAAAATAATAATAAATAAAATGGGAAATTAGTTTCATTTTTTATTTTTGTTCTTCACTGATATTTTATATTTCATTGGATTTTAACATGGCATACTACTGCTTTATTGTTACATTTGTTTTAGTATGTCTGCTAATTTTTGGATTAAGAATATTTTGTTCCATGATAAAAATATGTGAATTTTGAAAATTTCGCATATTTTTTACTTCAAAATTTTAACCCTGGCACTGACCAGAAAATGGGCAGCAATTCTAAAAATGCAAAACGGGCTGAAAAAATTTCCATATGAATTAGAAAATGGGTTGTAATATAAAAATAATAGCAAATGGGTTGTACACGCCACAGATTTTGAGGCTGACTTGTTTACGCAAGGCTTTGTCGATGGCTGACAGTAGGGATGCCGATGGTCCATGGCTGCACACAAGCAACTGCCTCCTTATTATGCAAAAAAAAATATTCCTCCCACTGACATCTGGGGCGCACCGGTTCGTAGGCTGACCTGTGGGCCTACTAAGTTGACGCGTACGCATGGCTTTTTCAACTTGGTGAACAAACAATTCTAGCAACAGACCGTTGGATTTCAATCGAACGGTCCTGCTGCTTCTTCAATCGCTGCTCTTCTTGCACCAGCCGCCCAAACCAGCGCCGACGAGACCGCATGCTCCTACTTCCAATGGCCGGCTGTGCTGCCACGCAGGTCTCACAGCCCCACCCTACTCCCACCACATGCTAGGCCAACCCTCTACTCACCCACAACAACACGTGCTATTCTACGGCGATGGCAGCCTCACATCGCAGCCGAACCTGTCAAACCTCCTACTCCTCTCCGCGTGGGCATCCACTGTCGCGTCTTCCCTGCCTCAGCATCGTCCCCTTCCTAGGTCTCGCTGTCGTCCACCGCCTTGGTACTCTCGGTGCGGCATGGTCAACGTGGTCAAGGAACGACTTCCATCGGAACAAGACTGTATGTGGAGAGGCTGATAGCTGGGTCCACGACCGCAGCAAGGAAGTGCCTCCTTATTATGTGTAAAATAATTATTCCTCCACCTGACAACGGGGACCCACCGGAAGGAACTCTGTATTTTGCGGGAAAAAAGTTTGCCCCCTAACAGTTGGGACCTACTAGCTACATCTTTGCACGGAAGGAGGTGCGTCCATATTACGGGCAAAAAAATGATTCTCCCCCTGACTGCTGGGACTCACCATCAATAACTTCGCACGCAAGGAAGTGCCTCCTTATACTCCCTGACAGTCAGGACCCACCTGGTCCAAGCGTATGTAGCGTTGTCATTTTGGTCGCAAACATGTACGTACATGCTGGTCGATCAGTCTCTCTGCAACGATGAACCATGGCCGAGCAAGCAGCGACACGTGTAGCAGTAGAGCCCCCGACGTAGCAGTTCAGGCAGTCCATTCAAAACCGTGTACATGTACGTACAATCAGATGCCAAAAAATATGGCCATGTATGAGCATACGGGCGGGTCTCGAACACCTACTCGCGCATTTGTATGACTAGGTGACAGAGAGACGTATCCAATCTTGGAGGGGCTCTCGCCCCTCCCATGCCATGGAGACCATGGACCAGAGGGGAAACCCTTCTCTCATGTATGGAGAAGGTCAAGGAAGAAGAATAAGAAGGAGGGGGGCTCTCTCCCCCTCGCTTCCAGTGGCACCGGAGTGCCGCTGGGGCCATCATCGTCACCGCAATCTACACCAACAACTTCACCGCCGTCATCACCAACTCTTCCCCCCTCTATGCAGCGGTGTAACCCCTCTTCTACCCGCTATAATCTGTACTTAAACATGGTGCTCAACGCTATATATTATTTCCCAATGATGTATGGCTATCCTATGATGTTTCAGTAGATCCGTTTTGTCCTATGGGTTAATTGATGATCGTGATTGGTTTGAGTTGCATGTTTTATTATTGGTGTTGTCCGATGGTGCTCTCCGTGTCGCGCAAGTGTGAGGGATCCCCGTTGTAGGGTTTGCAATATGTTCATGATTTGCTTATGGTGGGTGGCGTGAGTGACAGAAGCACAAACCTGAGTAAGTAGGTTGTTTACGTATGGGAATAAAGAGAACTTGATACTTTAATGCTATGGTTGGGTTTTACCTTAATGATCGTTTTTGCGGATGCTTGCTAGAGTTCCAATCATAAGTGCATATGATCCATGAAGAGAAAGTATGTTATCTTATGCATCTCCCTCAAATAAAATTGCAATAGTGATTACCAGTCTAGTTATCGATTGCCTAGGGACAAATAACTTTCTCGTGACAAAAAGCTCTCTACTAAAACTAATTTAGTTGTGTCTTTATCTTAACAACTCCTAGTTTATATTTGCGTGCCCTTTAAATTCTTACAAACCTATCCCACAAAAACCACAAAGTACTTCTAGTTTCATACTTGTTCTAGGTAAAGTAAACGTCAAGCATGCGTAGAGTTGTATCGGTGGTCGATAGAACTTGAGGGAATATTTCTTCTACCTTTAGCTCCTCGTTGGGTTCAACACTCTTACTTATCGAAAGAGGCTACAACTGATCCCCTACACTTGTGGGTTATCAAGACCTTTTTCTGGCGCTGTTGTCGGGGAGCAATAGTGTGGGGTGAATATTCTCGGGTGTGCTTGTTTGCTTTATCACTAAGTAGATTTTATTTGTTGTCCTAAGCTGTTTTCTATCTTTAGTTATGGGTAGGAAACGCAAAATACCAAAAAAATAGTGGTACAAACTGAACCAATGGTTGAAGAACCACTCAAAATCTATCACACTACTGAAGCTTATTACTTGGATCATCTTCGATCCCTATGTGCTCGGGCTGAAACCCCAACTAGCTTAGTTGAGGGAAACTCTTTAGATGAGCATGCTTGTTATGTGCGACACCGTTCTGAAAAAGTGAAACTTTTACTGGATCAAATTCATCGTTTGCAATGCTATGCTTGGAATTTATGTGAAATTTATGATTTTACTTGTTGTTCTGAAGACCCTATGAAACACCTTCCCTACCAATGTGAGTTTAGTGATAGTGGAATCGTATCTTCGCATGCTAAGGGTGTTTATAGTTACTATGATGTTCAACAAATTGAAGAATTTGTTGCTTTTAAGGGTGCTTATGAAATTGCTTCTTTGATTGAAATGTATGATGCTACTCTTTACAAATCTGAAATTTTTGCCATATTTAAATATTGCTATGATAATTATGCTTCTAATGCCCATGTTAAACCATATATTGAGGACTCCTCCGCTGTCCAAGAAGAGAATAATATTTTGCAGGAGTCTATGGAAGAGGAAATTGATGACACTGTGAGCTCATTAGATGAAAAAGATGACGAGGAGAGCGAAGAACAAAAGGAGGAAGAGAGGATTAGCTACCCGTGCCCACCTTCTAATGAGAATAACTCTTGAACTCATACATTGTTTAATTTCCCTTCGTGCTTAACAAAGGACGAATGCTATGATGATTGCTATGATCCCTTCGATTCTTTTGAAATATCCCCTTTTGATGATGCTTGCTATGCTTGTGACCAAGATGCCAATATGAATTATGCTTATGGAGATGAACTTGCTATAGTTCCTTATGTTAAACATGAGATAGTTGCTATTGCACCCACACATGATAGTCCTATTATCTTTTTGAATTATCCAAACTACACTATATCGGTGAAGTTTGCACTTATTAAGGATTATATTGATGGGTTGCCTTTTTTCCGTTACACATGATGATTTTGATGAATATAATATGCATGTGCTTGCTGCTCCTACTTGCAATTATTATGAGAGAGGAACTACATCTTTGCCTCTCTATGTTTCTAACACGATAAAATCTCAAGAAACTGCTTATACTATGCATTGGCCTTTACTTGATGTGCATGAATTGTTCTTGTATGACATGCCTATGCATAGGAAGAGAGTTAGACTTCGTTGTAGCATGACACATATCACTTTGTGCTCACTACTAAATTTCAAATCATTGTTAATTAAAATTGGCTTTGATATACCTTGGGATCCGGGTGGATCCATTACTTGAGCACTATATGCCTAGCTTAATGGATTTAAAGAAAGCGCTGCCAGGGAGACAACCCGGAAGTTTTAGAGAGTCATTTATTTCTGTTGTGTGCTTTTATAAAGTTTAAAAACAAAAAAAAATAGAGGGGAACCTAAAATTTTAGAGCAGTACATGATGGGATTGTGATAGCATACAGTAGGTAATGATTGTTTATAATTATACAATAATGTTAGAGCAGTACATGATGGGATTTCATTGATCATATGCACTAACCCCGCCACTAAAAGTTCGGTTAAGTTTTGTGTGGATGAAGTGTTCGAGGATCGAGGAGGTCTCGATATGAGGAGAAGGAGGAGAGGCAAGAGCTCAAGCTTGGGGATACCCGAGGCACCCCAAGTAAATATTCAAGGAGACTCAAGCGTCTAAGCTTGGGGATGCCCCGGAAGGCATCCCATCTTTCTTCAACAAGTATCGGTATGTTTTCGGATTCGTTTCGTTCACATGTTATGCGTAAACTCTTGGAGCGTCGTGTGCTTTTTATTTTTCCATTTAGTAAATGCACCATGCTGGTATGAGATAGTCCTTGGTTGATTTATAGGATGCTCTTTGCACTTCACTTATATCTTTTGAGTATGGCTTTATAGAATGCTTCATGTGCTTCACTTATATCATTTGAAGTTTGGATTGCATGTTTCTCCTCACATAGAAAACCGCCATTTGTAGAATGCTCTTTTGCTTCATTTATATTTGTTAGAGCATGGGCATAAATTTTGTAGAAAGAATTTAAAACTCTCTTGCAATAGTTTGATTCCTTGCAATAGTTTTGCGATATAGAGATGCTAATATGAGGGAGGTACTAGTGAAAGATTGTGGTTTAGTAAAAATATTGGTGTTAAGGTTTGTGATTCCCGAAGCATGCACGTATGGTCTCCTACCTATGTAACCAAATTGGCATGCATTGTATTTTGATTGTTTATCTATTCGTGAAGGTCGGGGGCGCGTGATGGTTAACTCCTACCAACCTCCCCCTAGGAGCATGCGTCGTAGGATTTTGCTTCAAGGGCTAATAGATTTCTCGCAATAAGTATGTGAGTTCTTTATGAATAATGTTGAGTCCATGGATTATACGCACTCTCACCCTTCCACCATTGCTAGCCTCTCTTGTACCGCGCAACTTTCGCCGGTACCATATGATGTCTACTACGCAACCTTCTTCTTGTAGACGTTGTTGGGCCTCCAAGTGCAGAGGTTTGTAGGACAGTAGAAAATTTCCCTCTAGTGGATGACCTAATCTTTATCAATCCATGGGAGGCGTAGGATTGTCTCTCTCAAACAACACTACAACCAAATAACAAAGAGTCTCTTGTGTCCCCAACACACCCAATACAATGGCAAATTGTATAGGTGCACTAGTTCGGCGAAGAGATAGTGATACAAGTGCAATATGGATAGTAGATATAGGTTTTTGTAATCTGAAAATATAAAAACAGCAAGGTAGCAAGTGGTAAGCGTGAGCATAAACGGTGTTGCAATGATAGGAAACAAGGCCTAGGGTTCATACTTTCACTAGTGCAAGTTCTCTCACCAATAATAACATAACTGGATCATATAACTATCCCTTAACATGCAACAAAGAGTCACTCCAAAGTAACTAATAGCGGAGAACAAACGAAGGGATTATGGTAGGGTACGAAACCACCTCAAAGATATCCTTTCTGATCGATCTATTCAAGAGTTCGTACTAGAATAACACCTTAAGAAACAAATCAACCAAAACCCTAATGTCACCTAGATACTCCATTGTCACCTCAAGTATCCGTGGGCATGATTATACGATATGCATCACACAATCTCAGATTCATCAATTCAACCAACACAAAGAACTTCAAAGAGTTCCCCAAAGTTTCTACCGGAGAGTCAAAACAAAAACGTGTGCCAACCCCTATGCACAGATTCCCAAGGTCACGGAACCCGCAAATTGATCACCAAAACATACATCAAGTGGATCACGTGATATCCCATTGTCACCATAGATAAGCACATGCAAGACATACATCAAGTGTTCTCAAACCCTTAAAGACTCAATCCGATAAGATAACTTCAAAGGGAAAACTCAATCCATTACAAGAAAGTAGAGGGGGAGAAACATCATAAGATCCAACTATAATAGCAAAGCTCGCGATACATCAAGATCATGCCATCTCGAGAACATGAGAGAGAGAGAGAGAGATCAAACACATAGCTACTGATACATAGTCTCAGCCCCGAGGGTGAACTACTCCCCCCTCATCATGGAAAGCGCCGGGATGATGAAGATGGCCACCGGAGAGGGATTCCCCCCTCCGACAGGGTGCGAGAATGGGTCTAGATTGGTTTTCGGTGGCAATAGAGGCTTTCGGCGGTGGAACTCCCGATCTAGGTTATTTTCCAGAGGTTTCTGTATTTATAGGATTTTTTAGCGTAGGGCACAAGTCAGGGGGGTCTCCGGGCTGTCCACGAGATAGAGGGGCGCGCCCCCACCCTCGTGGGCAGCCCGTGACTCTCCTGGCCCAACTCTTTTACTCCGGGGGCTTCTTTTGGTCCATAAAAATTCAGACTCCGTTTGGTATTCCTTTTCTGTAAAACTAAAAAACTAGGAAAACCAAAAACTGGCACTGGGCTCTAGGTTAATAGGTTAGTCCCAAAAATCATTTAAAAGTGTATATAAAAGCTCATAAAACATCCTAGAAGGATAATATAATAGCATGGAACAATCAAAAAATTATAGATACGTTGGAGACGTATCAAGCATCCCCAAGCTTAATTCCTACTCGTCCTTGAGTAGGTAAATGATAAAAACAGAATTTTTGATGTGGAATGTTGCCTAACATAATTCTCAATGTAATTCTATTTATTGTGGCATGAATGTTCAGATCGAAAGATTCAAGATAAAAGTCTATATTGACATAAGAATAACAATACTTCAAGCATACTAACAAAGCAATCATGTCTTCTCAAAATAACATGGCCAAAGAAAGTTCATCCCTACAAAATCATATAGTTTGGCTATGCACCATCTTCGTCACACAAAATATCCAAATCATGCACAACCCCGGTTTCAGCCAAGCACTTGTTTCATACTTTAATTTTTTCAAACTCTTTCAACTTTCACGCAATATATGAGCGTGAGCCATGGACATAGCACTATGTGGAATAGAGTGGTGGTTGTGGAGAAGACAAAAGAGGAAGATGGTCTCACATCAACTAGGCGTATCAATAGGCTATGGAGATGCCCATCAATAGATATCGATGTGAGTGAGTTGGGATTGCCATGCAACGGATGCACTAGAGCTATAAATGTATGAAAACTCAACAAAGGAAACTAAGTGGGTGTGCATCCAACTTGCTTGCTCACGAAGACCTAGGGCATTTGAGGAAGCCCATCGTTGGAATATACAAGCCAAGTTCTATAATGAAAATTCCCACTAGTATATGAAAGTGACTAAACAAGAGACTCTCTATCATGAAGATCATGGTGCTACTTTGAAGCACAAGTGTGGAAAAAGATAGTAGCATTGTCCCTTTTTTGTTTTCTTTATTTTTCTTTCTTTTTTCTTTTTTTTCTTTTTTGTGGGCCTTTATTTTTTTCTTTGGCCTTTCCTACTTTTTTTTCTTTTTTTGGGACAATTCTCTAATAATGATGATAATCACACTTATATTGATTTACAACTCGATCCTAGAACAAAGTATGACTCTATATGAATGCCTCCGGCGGTGTAGCAGGATGTGCAATGAATCAAGAGTGACATGTATAAAAATAATGCATGGTGGCCTGGCCACAAATATGATGTCAATTACATGATCATGCATGGCAATATGACAATGATGAAGCGTTTCATAATAAACGGAATGGTGGAAAGTTGCATGGCAATATATCTTGGAATGGCTATGGAAATGCCATGATAGGTAGGTATGGTGGCTGTTTTGAGGAAGCTATATGGTGGGTGTATGGTACCGGTGAGAGTTGCGCGATAAAAGAGAGGCTAGCAATGGTGGAAGGGTGAGAGTGAGTATAATCCATGGACTCAACATTAGTCATAAAGAACTCACATACTTTTTGCAAAAATCTACAAGTCATCAAAACAAAGTACTACATGCATGCTCCTAGGGGAAGGGTTGGTAGGAGTTAACCATCGCGTGATGCCGACCTCCACACAAAGGATGACACTCAATGAAATACCTCATGCTTCAAATTTGTCACACAACTGTTACCATACGTGCATGCTACGGGACTTGCAAACCTCAACACAAGTATTTCTCAAATTCACAACTACTCTACTAGCATGACTCTAATATCACCATCCTCATATCTCAAAACAATCATCAAGTATCAAACTTCTCTTTATATTCAATGCGCTTTATGAAAGTTTTTACTATACCCATCTTGGATGCCTATCATATTAGGACTAGTTTTATAACCAAAGAAAATTGACATGCTGTTCTAAAAGACTCTCAAAATAATATAAGTGAAGCATGAGAGTTCATCTATTTCTTCAAAATAAAACCACTGTCGTGCTCTAAAAGATATAAGTGAAGCACTGGAGCAAAAGACATACTACTCTGAACGATATAAGTGAAGATCAATGAGTAGTTGAATAATTATGTAACTATGTGAAGACTCTCTAACATTCAAGAATTTCAGATCTTGGGATATTATTCAAACAGCAAGCAACACAAAATAAAACAGAAGACGCTCCAAGCAAAACACATATCATGTGGTGAATAAAAATATAGCATCGAGTAAAGGTACCGATAGACGAAGACGAAAGAGGGGATGCCTTTCCGGGGCATCCCCAAGCTTAGGCTTTTGGTTGTCCTTGAACATTACCTTGGGGTGCCTTGGGCATCCCCAAGCTTAGGCTCTTGCCACTCCTTATTCCATAGTCCATCGAATCTTTACCCAAAACTTGAAAACTTCACAACACAAAACTCAACAGAAAACTCGTAAGCTCCGTTAGTATAAGAAAATAAAACCACTACTTAGGTACTGTTGTGAACTCATTCTAAATTCACATTTGTGTAATATCTACTGTATTCCAACTTCTCTATGGTTCATACCCTCCGATACTATTCATAGATTCATCAAAATAAACAAACAACACATAGAAGACAGAATCTGTCAAAAACAGAACAGTCTGTAGTAATCTGTAACTTTCGAATACTTCTGTAACTCTAAAATTTCTGAAATAAATTGGTGGAAATGATGAATTTATCTATTAATCATCTGCAAAAATAATCAACTAAAAAGCACTCTCCAGTAAAAAAAAATGATAGCTAATCTCGTGAGCGCTAAAGTTTCTGTTTTTTACAGCATGATCGCATAAACTTCACACAAGTCTTCCCAAAGGTTCTACTTGGCACAAACACTAATTTAAAACACAAAACCACATCTAAATAGAAGCTAGATGCAATATTTATTCCTAAATAGAAGCAAAAATCAAAGAACAAAAATAAAGTTGGGTTGCCTCCCAACAAACGCTATCGTTTAATGCCCCTAGCTAGGCACAATGATTTCAATGATGCTCGCATAAAGGATAAGAGTTGAAACATAAGGGAGCATCATGAAGAATATGACTAGCACATTTAATTCTAACCCACTTCCTATGCATAGGGATTTTGTGAGCAAACAACTTATGGGAACAATAATCAACTAGCATAGGAAAGCAAAACAAGCATAGCTTCAAAACATCAATCACATAGAGAGGAAGCTTGATATTATTGCAATATGTAGAAGCATATGTTCCTCCCTCGTAATAATTTTCAGTAGCATCATGAATGAATTCAACAATATAACCAGCACATAAAGCATTCTTTTCATGATCTACTTGCATAAAATTTTTACTACTCCCATCATAAGCAGAATTCTTCTCATTCATAGTAGTGGGAGAAGCAAATTCAACAAAATGACTATCATGTGAAGCATAATCCAATTGAAAACTAAAATCATGATGACAAGTTTCATGGTTATCTTTAATATTTATAGCATACGTGTCATCACAATAATCATCATAAATAGGAGGCATGCTTTCATCATAATAAATTTGCTCATCAAAACTTGGGGGACTAAAAATATCATCTTCATCAAACATAGCATCCCCAAGCTTGTGGCTTTGCATATCATTAGCATCATAGGTATTCAAAGAATTCATACTAACAACAATGCAATCATGCTCATCATTCTCATATTTTATGTCAAGCATTCGATGTAATTCTTCTTCTAGTACTTGAGCACAATTTTCCTTCCCATCATTTTCACGAAAGATATTAAAAAGATGAAGCATATGAGGTAACCTTAATTCCATTTGTTTTCTTTTATAAACTAAACTAGAGGTAAAACAAGAAACTAAAATATTCTATTGCAAGATCTAAAGATATACCTTCAAGCACTCACCTCCCCGGCAACGGCGACAGAAAAGAGCTTGATGTCTACTATGCAACCTTCTTCTTGTAGACGTTGTTGGGCCTCCAAGTGCAAAGGTTTGTAGGACAGTAGCAAATTTCCCTCAAGTGGATGACCTAAGGTTTATCAATCCGTGGGAGGCGTAGGATGAAGATGGTCTCTCTCAAACAACCCGGCAACTAATTAACAAAGAGTCTCTTGTGTCCACAACACACCCAATACAATGGCAAATTGTATAGGTGCACTAGTTCGGCGAAGAGATGGTGATACAAGTGCAATACGGATAGTAGATATAGGTTTTTGTAATCTGAAAATATAAAAACAGCAAGGTAGCAAGTGGTAAACGTGAGCATAAACGGTGTTGCAATGATAGGAAACAAGGCCTAGGGTTCATACTTTCACTAGTGCAAGTTCTCTCAACAATAATAACATAACTGGATCATATAACTATCCCTCAACATGCAACAAAGAGTCACTCCAAAGTAACTAATAGCAGAGAACAAACGAAGAGATTATGGTAGGGTACAAAACCACCTCAAAGTTATCCTTTCTGATCAATCTATTCAAGAATTCGTACTAGAATAACACCTTAAGACACAAATCAACCAACACCCTAATGTCACCTAGATACTCCATTGTCACCTCAAGTATCTGTGGGCATGATTATACGATATGCATCACACAATCTCAGATTCATCTATTTAACCAACACAAAGAACTTCAAAGAGTGCCCCAAAGTTTCTACCGAAGAGTCAAGACGAAATCGTGTGCCAACCCCTATGCATAGATTCCCAAGGTCACGGAACCCGCAAGTTGATCACCAAAACATACATCAAGTGGATCACGTGATATCCCATTGTCACCACAGATAAGCACATGCAAGACATAGATCAAGTGTTCTCAAATCATTAAAGACTCAATCCAATAAGATAACTTCAAAGGGAAAACTCAATCCATTACAAGAAAGTAGAGGGGGAGAAACATCAAAAGATCCAACTATAATAGCAAAGATCGCGAGACATCAAGATCATGCGATATCAAGAACACGAGAGAGAGAGAGAGAGAGAGAGAGAGAGAGAGAGAGATCAAACACATAGCTACTGATACATACCCTCAGCCCTGAGGGTGAACTACTCCCCCTCGTCATGGAGATCGCCGGGATGATGAAGATGGCCACCGGAGAGGATTACCCCCTCCGACAAGGTGCCAAAACGGGTCTAGATTGGTTTTCGGTGGCAACAGAGGCTTTTGGCAGCGGAACTCCCGATCTAGGTTATTTTTCGGAGGTTTCTGTATTTATAGGATTTTGTGGCGTAGGGCACAAGTCAGGGGGGTCTCCGGGCTGTCCACGACATAGAGGGGCGCGGCCAGGGGGGTGGGTGCGCCCCCACCCTCTTGGGCAGCCCGTGACTCTCCTGGCCCAACTCTTTTACTCCGGGGGCTTTTTTTGGTCCATAAAATATCAAACTCCGTTTAGTATTCCTTTTCTGTAAAACTCAAAAACAAGGAAAAGACATAAACTGGCACTGGGCTTTAGGTTAGTAGGTTAGTCCCAAAAATCATATAAAAGTGTATATAAAAGCCCATAAAATATCCTAGAAGGATAATATAATAGCATGGAACAATCAAAAAACTATAGATACGTTGAAGACGTATCACCATATACCCACCCTATACCTTCCTCAAAATAGCCACCATACCTACCTATCATGGCATTTCCATAGCCATTCCGAGATATATTGCCATGTAACTCTACCGTTTCATTTATTATGACACGCACCATCATTGTCATATTGCCTTGCATGATCGTAAGATAGCTAGCATGATGTTTCCATGGCTTGTCCGTTTTTGATGTCATTGCTACGCTAGATCATTGCACATCCCAATACACCGCCGGAGGCATTCACATAGAGTCATATTTTGTTCTAGCTTCGAGTTGTAATATCGAGTAGTAAGTAAATAGAAGTGTGATGATCATCATTATTAGAGCATTGTCCCTTGAAAAAAAAGAAAAAAAGGCCAAAAGAAAAAAAGGGGCAAAAAAAGAGAAAGGCCAAAAAAGGGAAGGCCCAAAAAAGAAAAGAAAAAAGAAAAAAAAAAGAAAAAGAAAAAGGGGACAATGCTACTATCTTTTTTCCACACTTGTGCTTCAAAGTAGCACCATGATCTTCATGATAGAGAGTCTTCTATGTTGTCACTTCCATATAGTAGTGGGAATTTTTCGTTATAGAACTTGGCTTGTATATTCCAACGATGGGCTTCCTCAAATGCCCTAGGTCTTCATGAGCAAGCAAGTTGATGCACACCCACTAGTTTTCTTTTGAGCTTGCATACACTTATAGCTCTAGTGCATCCGTTACATGGCAATCCCTACTCACTCACATTGATATCTATTGATGGGCATCTCCATAGCCTATTGATACGCCTAGTCGATGTGAGACTTTCTCCCTCCTTTTGTCTACTACCACCTTCTATTCCACCCATAGTCCTATGTCCATGGCTCATGCTCATGTATTGCGTGAAGAGTTGAAAAGGTTCAAAAAAGTAAAGTATGAAAACAGTTGCTTGGCTGACACCGAGATAGGCATGAGGAGTACTGTTGGGGATATAAGTATTTCATATGACCCGCCCAGGAGGGTCCGGGTTACCCAACGGCGGTTCATGAGACCAGCCCAGAAGTACATTAAAGACAGCGGCTTAGATAAGGGCCCAAGGCCCGCGGCGGCTTAAGGCATGTAAATATCAACCGCCATATATATAACTTGTAGTGTAAGGCATGTAATATGAGTCAACGAGCCGGACACGATTGTATGAGCTGGTCGGGACTCCGTAGGCCGCAAGGCGTCAACCTGGGTATATAAGGGGACGGCCGGGCAGCGGCTTAGGGCAAAAACAAGAGATCGAGGGCTAGGCAAGTGCATCCGCACCCTAGCAATCGACACCCCAGCAATTCCACCCTAAACTGGAGTAGGTTTTACCCTCACCACAGGGGTTGAACCAGTATAAACTCCCTGTGTCCTTTGTCTTGTTCTTAACCCCTTTAAGCTAACCACGTCGCTATGGCTCCACAATCAAGTCCTTACCTTAGGACATCTGCCGTGACACTTCCACGACAGTTGGCGCCCACCGTGGGGCCTGCGGCCGGTGGTTTTGAGTTCTTGAAGGGCAACTTCGAAGGGCTTAAGGGATACGCCATGGGCCGAATGACTAAGAGTCGTTGCGGCAAGCTTTACATCGATGACGAAGGCTGGGGTCCCGAGGTCGGCTCAATTGAGTACGGGTACCGGGTCCCCTTCAGCGGAATTCACATCTTCATCGGCAAGATCGGCGAACTGGGCCCTGAGCCGGACATCTGCACCGACATCGTCGAGCCGGCTCAGGGTGCGCGACCCGCCCTGTTTCAACCCACGAGGAAGCGTGCTTTTGTCGGATACATCCAGGGCACTAGAGGCTCCGTATCTTATGAAGAAATAGATGTTCTCTCTGACGGTGAGTCATCCGCAGGTGAGACTAACTCCATGTATCGGATGCAGAGTGAACGGCTTACGGGCTCGTCCGACGGCAACAGTATTCCGGACTACAGCGAGCCGCCGAATAGGGTGGCGATCATCATGGCCGGCACCCAGACGGCTCTCAGATCAATAGTCGTCGGGACCATAACACCCGGTGCGACAGCAGCTGCGGTAGGCGCGGATGGCTCAGCACACCCGCCGACTCAAGCTTTGTCAGATCTATTGGACAATCTGGCGACTCTGATGGGAACGGAGGTCACTCCAGAAAATCAGGATCAGCACAAGACGGTTGTGGATAAGTTGCGGCAAGAGATAACACAAGTTAGGGAGGACATGGCAACCGAGAACACCAGGATGGCTGAAGAACGGGCTGTTCTGGATGCCCGAGCCCAGCGGATTCAAGCGGAAGCTTTCCGGCTCTCGGTAGGTCAGAACGCTTCTAATGAAGCCATGATGAGGAGAAAGCAACAGAGTCGCCTCCCCTTTGTTTATGAGCCAAGGAATATTTTCTTGGATGGGGCAGGGGTAGTGGTCCGCCGGTATTAAACCTGGCGGCAGAGGCACCTAGGACCGGCGGTCCGGTTCATCAGCGTACAACCGGATCTCTGTATGCAGATCAGAACCGCCCGGCCCCTCGCTACCCTCCGGCACCGGCGAGTCACTATTCCAACCCTCTGGATAACATGATAGCAGCAGCATCAAGGCTGGCGGCTTTGCCAGTTGAGGGCGAAACTCCGGTAGCAGTGGAAATCCGGAGAGCTCAGGAGCTGCTTCAGACAGCACTACAGCAGTAGCAGGCTTATTCTTATAGTAGAGACCGGATTCACTCAACCCCCCGTCCAAGTGCCAGCTACTGTAGACACGTTGACTGGCCAGACGTTTCAAGTGCAGAACGACATCATAACTCGCCTCGTGGATATAACCCGGTGTGGCATGACGCCAGGGTACAGGATGTGCCGGTTCTGGCGGCCGATCATCAGCCGGCGCCACATTACCCGGCAACGTCAGTGGAAATAGGTAGAACTTCCCGGGCATGGGGCGTGTCGTGTCTAACATCGGCTATAAGGAACGAGCGGTTGCCTAAGGATTTTAAGGGCCCTCGCAAGGTGCCGAACTACACAGCAAATCAGCCCCCCGAGGCTTGGGTAGAGAGCTACGAGATGGCAATGGAGATGTTGGATGTTAGCGAAGCTGCATGCGCTAAGTACTTCACCATGATGTTAGAAGGCACGGCTCGCAACTGGTTAAAGGGATTACCCGTCAACTCCATCGGGTCATGGGCAGAGTTGAAGGCCAGGTTCATCAAGCACTTCAAGGACACGTGTACGCAGCCCATGTCGATCGTGGATCTAGATTCTTGTGTTGAGAACGAGGGTGAATCAACAACTAGTTGGGTACGCCGGGTTTCAACCATCATGCATTCCTCAGATAAGATCAACGCTGAATTGGCAATAATAACGTTGGAGAAGAATTGCCGTTTCCCCGCTAAAGCTAGGTCGGCTTAAGCGCCATTGTAATGATGTGGGGGAGCTCATGGCGGATCTCGTCAAGTATGCCGACTCTGATAGTACCAAGGACCCCGAGTCTGAAGCAGACAGGCTGGGAAAGGGAAAAAGGGGTAATGACCCGGGAGGACAGGAGTATAACCCGGCCAATCAGCACAATGGTAATAAACGCAAGGCTGATGCTTTCGTAGCTAATACAGGGGCACAAAATTTTAACCAGCATCGCAAGGGGAGGCCACCTCCAAGGTACAATATCGATGCGGTGATGAATCAGTCGTGTCCGAAGCACAGATCAGATGAAAAACCGACCACTCATGCATGGAAAGATTGCAGCATCATGTGATCTTACAGAGAGTTTATCCAGAATGGTCAGGGACCGAACGGTGGCTCAGGATCCAGTTTTCAGGGTCCGGGTCATGGTGGCGGCGGTTCCAGCTCCGGCTTTCATGGACAAGGCAGTCAAGGCGGCAACAATCAGCAGAACAGCCAAGGGAACCAACAGCAGTCCGGTTATCAGAGTAACCCGAAGCAGTTGAGCAATGGGCAATACCACGTGTTCACCACAAGTCTGTGCAAACGAGACCAAAAGCTCCATAAGAGGGCAGTGAATGCCATTGAGCCGGCGGTGCCCCGTTACATAAGATGGTCTGAGCAGCCCATTATGTGGAGCCGCGAAGATCACCCGCCTCGAGTTGATAATCTGGGTCAGCTGGCCCTAGTAGTGGCCCCTCAGGTCGGAGGGTATGAGTTCACCAAGGTACTCATGGATGGAGGGAGCAGCATCAACATTCTGTATTATAATACCATCCGTCGTATGGGGTTAACTGATAAGAAGCTTAAACCGTCGAACAATGTCTTTCATGGAGTTGTGCCTGGTAAGTCGGCGTATATGATACGTCTCCAACGTATCTATAATCTTTGATTGTTCCATGCTATTATTTATGATGTTTTGGATGTTTAATGGGCTTTGTTATACACTTTTATATTATTTTTGGGACTAACCTATTAACCCAAAGGCCTAGTCCAGATTGTTGTTTTTTTTCCTATTTCAGGGTTTTACAGAAAAGGAATATCAAACGGAGTCCAAACAGAATGAAACTTCGGGAGAGATATTCAACCTTCTGTTATCCCATCTTGGGGCCTGTTCCGGAGCTCCGCCAGAGGGAGGATCTACCACGGAGTGCTTCTACATCATCATCATCGCCTCACCATGAGTTGTGAGTAGTTTACCACAAACCTTTGGGTCCATAGCTAGTATCTAGATGGTTTGGCCTACTGTAACAGCCTGGATTTTGCCCTTTTCTTTTTCTGATGATTTTCTTGGATTTCTTGATTTTATTTGCTTTTCAGTGGCTATGTGATTCTGAAACTTGGGAAGATCATGTCTTCCTAGGTTTTATAGTGGCTTGCCCTCCTTATTATCCCAAGACCCTGCCATTTCCATCCTTGACCTAACCCAATATTCTTTTTCCAAGGAATATTCCTTTTCTATTAAAGGAATAATTCTTTTTTCCCTAGGTTGTGAAGCAACCTATATCTCTGCCATTCTAAAAAATCCCCAAATATTTCTCATAAATTGTTTGGGTCATATCTTGCTCAAATATGGCAAAACATTTCATTACCATGTTCAAAAATAATCCTCCAATAATCATTTTCTTATTCTGCCCTAAATGGCACTTTGTGAAGCAAGTGCTATTTATATTTCCCTAATTGCCCCCAAACTTGGTGGACATCTTTTCATGTCCATATCATTGCTCTGTGCCAAATTTCAAACGCATTTGCCTAGTAATTATTTTTCCAGGGATTTTTCTAAGTTTCTGTCCAAAAAGAACTTTGTGAAGGAAGTATATTCTAGGCATATCCAAATGAGATGAAACTTGGTCACATACTTCATTTGATCAAATAATGCATCTCCACCGAATTTGAGCTCATGGAGATCATCTCTGTGAGCTCAGCTCCAAATCTTGGTTTTTGGTCAGATTTTCACTTTGTGAAGCAACACTATTTTACCTTGCTTCATTTGAGCTGAAAATCTAGCAGGCCATTCTTACATCTACCTCTACTCACTCCACCAAGTTTTGGCTCAATCCAGTTATCCATTTACCCTCAGTAAATTCTCCAAGATTCTGTCCAGAATGGAGCTTTGTGAAGGAAGTGCCACTTTGGTAACTCCAAATAGCATGAGGTTTTTACAGCTGCTCCATATGGTCAAATAATCCCCCTTCACCTAATTTCATCTCATGACACTTAAGTATGTGAGTGCAACATCATAATCCCCTAATCTGTCTAGCTTTGCACTTTCTACAGCAACCCCCAGCTAAACTCCTCCTATTAGTCTGATTTTTGGTGATCAGTATCATCCTAGTGTACGATCATCGCGAGACAACTTAGTTACCAAGTTACCAAGCTGGTTTAACCACAGGAAGATACAAACACCTTCCTGATGATTTACTTTGGGGCCATCTGCAAATCTCTTCCTTACCCCTGGACCAATTTCTTTCTACATATTTACTAAGGGCACTTAGGTCATCCTACTGGACACGGCTGGCCACGCCAAAGCACGCCGCTTGCACCAGTGCGCGTGGTGATCACGCTTGCGTCATGCACACCGCGCGCTCTCGATCGGTCGGATCACTGTGCTCGTAGTCTCCCTCCTCGTCTCGCCTCCATCTATGTCCTGGATCTCGCCCGTGCTCGTCTGCACCTCCCTGCATCACTTCATCGTCGTGGCTCCCCGGCAGCGCGCCGTCCCAACAGTGCCACTGCGGTGAACTGCTTCTGACCTCCATTAGCGCACTGCTCCAGCTTGTTTGTGATCGTCTAGAGCCCTCCCCTCGGCTATATAAGCGTGCCCCGAGGTCCTCCGCACCTCATCAGCCTCTCCCCGCTCCTCCTCGACCACCAGAACACCTCTACCTCGCCTTTGCCGTCGACGTCCGCCATGGCCGCCTCGGCCTCGGACTAGTTCCGGCCAACCCAAGCCCCCTCTCCTCCTCTGGTGTTGCCCACCGAGTTCCCCTCGTCACACCGAGCCGCCCCAACCTCTTGCCCCTCGCCGGAGACGCTCGCAGCACCGAGAACCACCGCCACCCGAAGCTCTCTGTACCTCCTCCGTCACCGCGGCCTCCCCTCCATCCCAAGCCTCCCCGACGCCAGTTGATCCTCTGAACGGGTACGGTGCAGCCCTGCGGTCCCGCCGGTGTGCTCCACTCGGCCGAAGACGGCCGGAGCTGGCCGGCCCCGTCACCGCAGCTGCCTCTGCCTCCCCCGTACTCCTCCTGTCGCCACCTTCCCAGGCCGCCCCGGCGCTCCTGCTGCCCGGTCACGAAGGCGCCAGGTCCCGCTGGCCCCGCGGGTGGCCTCAGCTCGGCCAGTCCCAGCTGGAGCAGCCCGGGCCCCCGCCATCTGCGTGCGTCCTCTGCTCCTTGTCAGGGCAGAGCGAGCGCGAGGAAGAAGACGCCCCGATCGCCCCCCTGCACGTGGGTCTCGCTCGGCAACCTCTGTCCGTTGACTTGGCCCCGGGCCCGTGCAGGGTAAGTGGAGACGTCTTCTTGAAAGACGTTTTTGCTATCTGAAGGCGTATTTTCTTTCTTCTTCAGCCCAAAGTGCGTTTTCCTATTATGGAAGCGTATTTTCTTATATGCGCTTTCTGTTTCAGCCGCCAGGGACTTGTTTGTAGCAGAAATAATCACGGACAGGTCCCTAAGCTTCTACCCTTCATATCTTGTCAATCGTAACTCCGAATCAGGTGAATCAAAAGCCCACGTCTTCGTCTCGTCGAGCCCGTTCTTTTGGTATCATTTTCACTATGGTTTGACATTCTGAAAATGACCATTATACCCTTGCCCATAAACAGCCCCCTCCGAGAGAGAACTATTTCCGGTGAATCTTTCTGTGGCTTCACCACACTTTTTCCCGGAGTCTCCGTCACCCCAGGCAAGCCACAATACCCACTTGCATGATAGTCATGCAGTAATCATGGTGTTCAACTAGAATATTTATTAAATGTTTGCTTGTTTAAAATATGGTTATCGTTGTTTCTGTAATGCTTCGGGGTTAATGCTTATTTTCTTTCTATGTTGTTATGCACCTGGTTATCGTGCCATGCTAGTTGCTAGTATTCCTTTCATGTATGTTTATGCTTGCTAGTAGTACATGTTGATGTTGGTGATGGTCTTCGGTGCATGACTACCGTCTGTCCCGAGTACCATTGTTATGCATGTTCCTTTGCATCCAGGTAGTCAAATGCTTGCATGTTAGTATTGTTGATATGTTCTTGCATGATATTTATTGTTGATGTTAGTGTTCATGCTATGTTTCGGAGAAGTATGTACTTATGATGTTCATGCTAGTCAGTATGCCATGCTTATGATTCATTATTGATATGGTGGCTAGTTATGTGGTTCTCTCATGATTATGTTGATATTCATGCTCATGCATTGTAATTGCATCATGTATTTTACCATGGCTCAGCATATTTGCATTCAAGTTTAACCGGGTTAAATTGAACTTGAACACCTATTAGCTGAGTCATGGTACTACCATATCGAACTGACCAGTGCAACCACGTTTACCTTTATGGGAAGGTCCTAACTGGGTCTATTGTCATGCCTCTCGCCAGTGCCTCCAACGAGGGAAGGTTATGGGCGTGCGGTACCTTGGCCCGGTAAGCAGACATAACCTTGTGTGCCCATTGTTGTTGTTATGGATCCGGGTCCCCGTTTGGGACCGTTTATGTTTGGCCACGAGGTGGTCGTTGTGTCTTTGGTAGACATGGGGCCACCCAGGACTAGCCCAGTGGAGCGTGAGTCGGAGTGTCCGGGAGAGTGTCATGACAGTAGATCGGTTTTGTCGGAACGCCGTTGGTCCACCCGAATGGCAGAACTAGGCCATGGGTTCCGTAGTGTGGGTATAGTGCGCTACCTCTGCAGAGTGTATATTAAATCTATCGATAGCCGCGCCCGCGGATAAGGGCCTAGTTCGTAGTTGGTCACACTATGAGTCAACATTAATAATAATAATGTGCCTAATAACAACCCCGGTTCGATGATGAGATAAGTTGGTTGTGATCGCCGAAAAGATCACCGTTTGAGACCAAGTATTGGTCATGGTTGTGATCACCGGAATGATCACCGTGGTATCAAGGATACCGAGTTGTTGGATATTCGTGATGTTGTGCGAGAATCGTGGGTAAAGATCAAGCTCCTTGTGGTCATTTGATGATTACTACGGTATTGTTTATACCAAGCTTGATTTGATCCTGAGATGATCGTGTAATGTCTGAGGTTGGTAAGTGGTGCACGTGATGGTTACGAGGTAACCCGAACAAAATAAATGGTGCATGTAGTGTCATCATGTTGCATGCTAGTATCATCAGATTTATATGTTCATGTCATGCTCATATTGTCTAGCTGTATTATGTTCATGCTATCCTGATGATCACATGATAATTTCCGATTAACCTGTAATTGCCATGTTGTTGTTTGTCTTGAATGCTTCTGGTTATTGTGAGCTTGCAAGTACATTCAATGTACTGACCTGGCGTGTCATGCCAGCTTGTAGGTCGTTCCTGGATTGCTTGCTTATTCGGTGTTGTTCCTGTGTTCGCGAGCTAGGATAAACATTCCAGCCAAAGTCCCTGTGGATTGGAGTCCATCATCGCCGTTCGTTGTTCAGCTGCCAGTAGTTGTTCCGCTGCTTTAAGTTGTATGCTGCTTGTATAGAGCAACCGTGGTTGGCGTAGTGTCGCCGTACCAATGTGATTCATTGTAATATCGGAACCCTTGTATTCATATTCGTGTTGTAATAGAGAGCTAGTTTGTTCTATACTAAACAGTGTCGTATTCCATAGGACTTCACCTCAATCTCTGGGCTGGAATACGGGGCGTTCTGGTTTTCTCTGAGCCGGGGTGCCACACCTACTAGATCTATAGTTCTTGCAGTGGGAGAAGTGCTTGACTTTGGGTTCAATCTTGCGTTGTCCTTTCCCAGTGACAGTAGGGGCAGCAAGGCACATATTGTATTGTTGCCATCGAGGATAAAAAGGTGGGGTTTATATCACTTTGCTTGAGTTTATCCCTCTACATCATTTCATCTTGCTTAAAGCGTTACTCTGTTCTTATGAACATAATACTCTATATGCATGCTGGATAGCGGTCGATGTGTGGAGTAATAGTAGTAGATGCAGAATCGTTTCGTTCTACTTGTTTCGGACGTGATGCCTATATATAATGATCATGCCTAGATAGTCTCATAAGTATTCGCTTTTCTATCAATTGCTCGACAGTAATTTGTTTACCCACCGTAGAATTATGCTATCATGAGAGAAGTTACTAGAGAAACCTATGGCCCCCAGGTCTATTCTCAACATATCAATTTACAATCTACTTTACTTTTCTACTTTTACTTTCTGTTCTTATATCCAAAAATACCAAAAATATTAAACTATCATCTCTATCAGATCTCACTTTCGTAAGTGACCGTAAAGGGATTGACAACCCCTTATCTCGTTGGCTGCGAAGTTCTTATTTGTTTGTGCAGGTGCGAGTGAATCGCGCGTGGTCTCCTACTGGATTGATACCTTTGTTCTCAAAAACTGAGGGAAATACTTACGCTACTGTGCTGCATAACCCTTTCCTCTTCGAGGGAATACAACGCAAGCTCGAGAAGTAGCAAGAAGAATTTCTGGCACCGTTGCCGGGGAGGCTTACGCAAAAGTCATATACCAAGTAACTAACACAAACCCTTATCCTTCGCTTTACATTTTTTGCCTCTCATTTTCCTCTCCCCCACTTCACCCTTGCCGTTTTATTTGCCCTTCTCTTGCCGTGTGTTTACCGTTCGCTTGCTTCTTGTTTGCTTGTGTGTTGGATTGCTTGCTTGTCACTATGGCTCAGAACAATACCAAATTGTGTGACTTCTCCAATACCAACAATAATGATTTTATTAGCACTCCAATTGCTCCTATTACCGATGTTGAATCTTGTGACATCAATGTTGCTTTGTTAAATCTTGTCATGAAAGATCAATTTTCCGGCCTTCCTACTGAAGATGTCGCTACCAATCTAAACAACTTTGTTGATCTGTGTGATATGCAAAAGAAAAGGGATACGGATAACGATACTATTAAATTGAAGTTATTTCCGTTTTCACTTAGAGATCGTGCTAAAACTGGGTTTTCCTCTTTGCTTAGAAATAGTATTGATTCATGGAATAAGTGCAAAGATGCTTTTATCTGTAAGTATTTCCCTCCTGCAAAGATCATCTCTCTTAGAAACGATATTATGAATTTTAAGCAACTAGATCATGAGCATGTTGCACAAGCTTGGGAGAGAATGAAATTAATGATACGTAGTTGCCCTACACATGGTTTGAACTTATGGATGATTATTCAAAACTATTATGCTGGCTTGAATTTTGCTTCTAGAAATCTTTTAGATTCGGCCGCAGGAGGCACTTTCATGGAAACTACCTTAGGAGAAGCTACCAAACTCCTAGATAATATTATGGTTAATTATTCTCAATGGCACACCAAAAGATCTACTAGTAAAAAAGTGCATGCTATTGAAGAGATTAGTGTTTTGAGTGGAAAGATGGATGAACTTATGAAATTATTTGCTACTAAGAGTGCTTATTCTGATCCTAATGATATGCCTTTATCCATGTTGATTCAAAATAATAATGAATCTTTGGATGTGAATTTTGTTGGTAGGAATAATTTTGGTAACAATGCTTATAGAGGAAACTTTAATCCTAGGCCTTTTCCTAGTAATTCATCTAATAATTATGGAAATTCCTACAATAACTCTTATGGAAAGATGCCTTCTGAATTTGAAACTAGTGTTAAGGAGTTTATGAATTCGCAAAAGAATTTCAATGTTTTGCTTGAAGAAAAATTGCTTAAGATTGATGAATTGGCTAGAAGTGTGGATAGAATTACTCTTGATGTTGATTCTTTAAAACTTAGATCTATCCCACCTAAGCATGATATCAATGAGTCTCTCAAAGCCATGAGAATTTCCATTGATGAATGCAAAGAAAGGACCGCTACGATGTGTGCTAAAAGAGTGAATTATATAAAAAGCGTATTCTTCTAGTTATCATGAAAATAAAGATGAAGATCTGAAAGTTATTGATGTGTCTCCTATTAGATCCTTGTTTTCTAGTATGAATCTTGATGGGATTAGAGATGAGTCCACTTTAATTAAAAGGCGTCCCAATGATTCAGAGTTTTTAGATCTTGATGTTAAAATTGTTAAAAGTGGGATTAAAGAGATTGAAATTTTGCATAGTGATGAAACCACCACTTTGGATTTCAAGGGATTCAATTATGACAATTGCTCTTTGATTGATTATATTTCCTTGTTGCAATCCGTACTAAACTCTCTGCATGCTTATAGTCAAAATAAAGCTTTTACCAAACACATAGTTGATGCTTTGATGCAATCTTATGAAGGAAAACTTGAATTAGAAGTTTCTATCCCTAGAAAGCTTTATGATGAGTGGGAATCTACTATTAAAATAAAAATTAAAGATCATGAATGCTTTGCTTTGTGTGATTTGGGTGCAAGTGTTTCCACTATCCCAAAAACTTTGTGTGGTTTGTTAGGGTTCCATGAGCATTATTGTCAGGGATATTACTAGCAGGTGTAAACCGGCTAGGGTAAACCGGATTATGATGATATAGTTGTGTAATTGTAAAGCTCTGTAGAGGTTACGGCCCATGAAGGCTTAGGGCCCATGTATAGAGTTACGGTTTGTAAACCGTCTTATCATGTAACTTGAGAGACAAGGAAGAAAGAGCAGAGACCGAGGCGGACACAAATATGAGCCGGCCTCGGGAGTCTGTAAACCGGACAGGGCGTCGCCTCTATATAAAGAGACGACCCGGTGACAGTTCAAGGACAGGTAACAACCCGTCGAGGCACAGGCAAGCAATCAGCTCCCTGTTCATCGACGCCCAAGCAATACCAAACCAAACTAGACGTAGGCTTTTACCTTCATCGAAGGGGCCGAACTAGTATAAACCCTCTGTATCCTTTGTGTGCTTTTAACCCCTTCAAGCTAACCCGTGCGATGGTTCCATCACTAAGTCCGTTAAACCGGACATCTGCCGTGCTAATTCCACGACAGTTGGCGCCCACCGTGGGGCTTCCGCACGATGGTTTCGAGTTCTTGAAGGGCAGCTTTGAAGGACTCAAGGGCTACGCGGTCGGCCGGATGACCAAGAGTCGCCGCGGCCGGATCTACATCGACGATGCAGGTTGGGGACCGGAGGCCAATTCAATCGCATACGGGTACCGGGTTCCCTTTGGCGGCATCCACGTCTTCATCGGCAAGATTGGCGAACCGGGACCTGAGCCGGACATCTTCTCCGGCATCATCGAGCCGGCTCAGCGTGCGAGATCGGCTCGGATTCAGCCTGCCATGAAGTGTGTTTTCGTTGGAGCAATACATGGAGTCCAAGCCGAGGACGGATCGGATTCTGGTGGCGAGACAGTTGTCTATTCCGATGATGGATCCTCATCCGGAGAGACTGAGTCCTTGTATCTGTTGCGGGACGGCCAATCCGAGGGTGTGTCCGACGGAGACAGTATTCCGGACCCCTTTGATCTGCCAAACCGGGTGGCTGTCTTTATGACCGGATCACAACCTACGCCACAGTCCATGGTGAACGGGGCGATCACAGCAGAAGCTGGTGCAGGGGGGAGCGGCCAGGCCCTCTCGCCCTCTGACGCTCTATCCGCCTTAGTAGAGGAGTTTACAACACGGGCAGTAGCAGAGGTGGCTCCAGCAGACAAGGCACAACACGATGCAGAACTCCTTCAGCTGAGGGGCCGGATCGAACAAGCAAGAGAGGATCTGAAGGCAGAGAAAGCTATGATAGCAACAAGGCAGGCAGAGCTGGATTCTCAGGCTTTCCAGCTGAGGATGGAACAGGCTTCTACGTAGGGAGTAAGGAATCGATGGTACCAGTCTCGTCTACTGCCGGTCTATGAGGCGATGAATCTCTTCAGGACGCCAGGAGCGGGAGCTAGCAATGATCCGGAGGTAAACCGGAGGGCTGCCCCCACGAGGGGTGAGCCGGTTCAACAGCCCACTGCGGAGCAAGATCGCCGGGTCATGTCCGCACCTCACATCCCCACTCCTCCGGGTCATTACTCAAACCCCTTGGATAACATTGTTGCTGCCGCTTCACACCTGGCTGCTTTACCCATTGAGGGGACATCCCCCGTGGCTATGGAAGCACGCATGGTCAAGGATCTGCTTAACACGGTGTTGACACAGCAGCAAGCGTATTCTTATAGCAGGGAGAGGCTTCATTCAACACCCCGCCACAGCCGGAGTTATACTAGGCATTGGGAGGAACCGGAAGTGTCCAGTAGTGAACGGAGGCGGCACCGTCATAGACAGGATAATCCGGCGGGCGCAGAGGTAGAAGCTCCGGAGGCAGCGAACCGGGTTGGATCTGTGGCCCGCGAGGAGATCCGCCAAACAACGCCGGTTCATACAACCACAACAGAAACAGGAGTCACGACGAGTTCCTTTGGGGTGCAGTGTCTTGTCCCCGCTTTACGAAGCGTAAAGTTACCCAAAGATTTCAAGGGCCCGCGTAAAGTGCCTAACTACACAGCTGATTTGCTCCAGAAGCTTGGGTTGAGAGCTATGAGATGGCTATGGAGATGTTGGACGTTGATGAAGCGGCTTGCTCGAAGTACTTTACCATGATGCTGGAGGGTACAGCACGGATCTGGTTAAAGGGTTTACCACCTAACTCCATCGGATCATGGGGTGAGTTGCGCCGCCAATTTATCAAAAAATTTAAAGATACGTGCAAGCAGCCAATGCCAGTGGTGGATCTAGCAGCATGTATACAAGGAGAACAGGAGCCTACGGGGGCATGGGTACGGCGAGTATCAGAAATCTTGCACTCTTCGAACGGTATCAGCCCCAGTACGGCGATAGTAACACTGGAAAATAATTGCCGGTTTGAGTCTCTGAAGTTAAAACTGGGACGGCTCAAACGGGATTGTAATGACATGGGAACTCTCATGAGCGCTCTGGTGAAGTATGGGGACTCCAACAGCACTAAGTATCCAGAAGCGGATGGAGATAAATCTGGAAAGGCAAATAAGCCTGGTAAATCGGCGTAGGCTAATCCGGTTTGGACAAGCTTCTTAGGCAAACGAAAGGCAGAGGGTGGCTCTGATTTCGTGGCCAATACCCAAGTTCAAGGAAGTTTTCAGCGCAATAAGGATAAACCGCCCCCGCAAAACAGCGGAGGGGTCATTAATTGGGAGCAACAATTGAACGAGCCTTGCCCGAAACACGGAACGAAGCGAAATCGGGCTAAGCATACCTAGGGAGAATGTCGGATACTCACGGAAGCCGTGAACCGGGTCAAGTTTAACAACGGATCGTCGGGCGGTGGTTCAGGCCCTGGGTTCCACGGTCCGGGTCACCAGGGGAACGGCTCCGGATCAGGGTATCGTGGCAACAACAATGGTTATAACAACCAAGGCAACCATCAGTATGGTCAGGGCGGTTACAACAACCAAGGCAACCATCAGTATGGTCAGGGCGGTTACAATAGCCAGAACAACCAACAGCAAGGCTAGGGTAATAGCAACAATCAAGGCAATCAGCAGCATCAACAGCAGCAGCAATCCGGATATCAGAGCAATCCGAAGGAGCTGAGTAGTGGGCAATATCATGTGTTCACTACGAGTTTGTGCAAGCGAGATCAAAAAATCTTAAAGCGGGCGGTCCATGCGGTTGAACCGGCAACCCCACAGTTCCTGCGTTGGTCGGAGCAACCCATTGTGTGGAGCAGAGAGGATCACCTGCCGCGAGTTGATAATCCGGGACAGTTAGCCTTAGTGGTAGCACCACAGGTGGGTGGCTACAAATTCACCAAGGTTCTTATGGACGGCGGCAGCAGCATCAATATCTTGTATTATGAGACTTTCCGCCGCATGGGGCTGACGGATAAGAAGCTAAGACAGTCAAACACGGTGTTTCATGGAGTAGTGCCAGGTAAATCAGCTTACCCAGTTGGAAAAATTGACCTAGAAGTTACCTTTGGAGATGAACAGGATTCCAGATGAGAGATGGTAACCTTTGAAGTTGTCAAGATCTGGAGCCCATATCATGCCCTGTTTGGAAGACCGGTTTACGCCAAGTTTATGGCTAGACCGTGCTATGTTTATCTACAGCTCAAGATGGCGGGTCACAAAGGAACCATCACGGTTCATGGAAGTCGGAAGATTGCATTGGAGTGTGAAGAAGGAGACGCTGCCTATGCAGAGGCAGTATGTGCTACGGAGGAGTTGAAGTTTTACAAAGACAATGTTGATCCGGCAGATATGTCCCCGTTGAAGAAGCCAACTACAGAGCATGATCCGGCACTGAAGTTCAAGTCTGCGGAGGAGACCAAGCAAGTTGACTTTGTGCCAGGCGATTCGTCCAAGCAGTTCACTATCAGTGCCAACCTTGATCCTAAGTAGGTAAGCGTGCTCATCGAGTTCATCCGTGAGAACCGGGATATCTTTGCATGGAAACCTTCTGACATGCCAGGTATACCGAGGGAACTCGCTGAGCACAGTCTTAACATTGATCCGAAGTTTAAACCGGTCAAGCAGTATCTGCGCCGCTTCAACGAAGAAAGGCGCAAGGCTATAGGAGAAGAAGTGGCCAGACTTTTGGCCGCAGGGTTCATAGTTGAAGTCTTTCATCCGGAGTGGTTGGCTAATCCGGTGCTGGTGTTAAAGAAAAATGGAAAGTGGAGGATGTGTGTGGATTACACAGACCTAAACAAAGCTTGTCCAACCGATCCTTTTGCTCTCCCCCATATTGATCAGATCATTGATGCTACGGCAGGATGTGAGCGGCTGAGTTTTTTTGATGCATACTCAGGATATCATCAGATCAAGATGGCAGTTAAAGACCAGGAGAAGACAGCTTTCATAACTCCTTTTGGTGCTTTTTGCTATGTGTCTATGCCTTTTGGGCTCAAGAGTGCCCAAGCAACTTACCAGCGTTGTGTACAGAATTGTCTTGAGGGGCAGATAGGGAGGAATGTTCATGCTTATGTGGACGATATTGTGGTGAAATCAAGGAAGGAGGAGACGCTGATAGAGGACCTCAAGGAGACCTTTGACAACCTTCGAGACTATAAAATGATGCTTAATCCGGAGAAGTGTGCTTTCGGTGTTCCGGCGGGCAAGCTCCTTGGATTCTTGGTGTCAAACAGAGGAATAGAAGCCAATCCGGAGAAGATCAAGGCAATCACGTCTTTGACTAAACCGGCTTGCATCAATGATGTTCAGCGTATCGCTGGCCGGATCACAGCGTTGAGCCGGTTCATCAGCCGTCTGGGAGAGAAGGCAATTCCGCTTTATCAGATGCTAAAAAAGACAGACCGGTTTATATGGAGTGATGAGGCAAACGCTGCGTTTGAGGATTTGAAGCGGCAACTGGCAGAGCCGCCGGTTCTTGCTGCCCCTGTTGATAATGAGCCATTGATGTTATATGTCGCTGCCAATGCACGGGCAGTAAGCGTAGCAATCGTGGTTGAGCGCAAGAAGGCAGGAAAGGAATATCCGGTTCAACGTCCAGTATATTATGTCAGTGAAGTTCTCATTGAATCCAAGCAAAGGTACCCGCATTGGCAGAAGCTGGTATACGGTGTGTTCATGGCAAATCGGAAGTTGAAGCATTATTTCCAAGGCCACCCAATAACTGTTGTCAGTTCAGCACCATTGGGAGATATAATCCAGAACAGGGAAGCTACTAGCAGAGTGGCGAAGTGGGCCATTGAGCTTAGCCTACACGGATTGAAGTATGTGCCACGCACCGCTATCAAATCCCAAGCATTGGTAGATTTCATCAATGATTGGACAGAACTGCAAGCACCAGAGGAGAAGCCGAATCTTACATACTGGACGATTCACTTTGACGGTTCAGGGCAGTTAGAAGGCTCGGGGGCTGGAGTTGTTTTAACTTCCCCGCAAGGGGACAAGTTTTGTTATGTCCTCCGATTACTGTTTCCTTGTACTAATAATGCAGCAGAGTATGAAGCATTGCTTCATGGCTTACGGATGGCTAAGGAGATGAACTTGAGCTGGGTCAAGTGTTTTGGCGATTCAGATTTAGTGGCACAGCAAGTATCCGGCAAGTGGGATTCAAGAGACCCTCTCATGGCAGCTTACAGACGAGAAGTTGAAGCAGTCGCAGGATATTTCAAAGGGTATCAGGTGGATCACATAGACCGGCGAAGGAATGAAGCAGCCGATGCTCTGAGCCGGCTGGGTTCTCAACGTAAACCGGTACCGCCGAATACTTTTTTGGATGAGCTGCACAGTCCATCAGTTCAGGTACCATCGGAGGAAGATCTGGCCGTTCCTGATCCGGAGGCACAGCTAGTTGCAGCACTTCATGTTATTCCGGATTGGACGCTCCCATACTTGGCATATCTAAGCCGTGGGGAGTTGCCGGACGATGAGATCGAAGCAAGACAGATAATCCGGCGCTCCAAATCCATGACAATTGCAAACGGCGAACTTCACCATCGCAGTGTTTCTGGAGCGTTTAAGTGGTGTGTGTCAGCTGAGGAAGGTTGTGATATCCTTCGTGAGATCCATGAAGGGAATTGTGGTCATCATGCCGGTTCAAAATCCTTGGTGGCTAAAGCTTTTTGACATGGTTAATATTGGCTCACAGCCCATGTTGATGCGGCAGATCTAGTCCGGAAGTGCGATGCTTGTCGGAAATTTTCACGACGTGCTCTTGTTCCGGCACGGGAGCTCCGGATGATACCGATTACTTGGCCGTTTGCGACTTGGGGGCTTGACATAGTTGGACCTTTCAAAAGATCCCAAGATCAAAAAACTCATCTGCTGGTGGCTGTGGATAAGTTTACAAAATGGATTGAGGCAGAGCCTATGAGTAAGTGTCATGTAGCAACAGCGGTTAAATTCATCAAAAAGGTAATTTTCCGGTTTGGCTTTCCACACAGCATCATCACAGACAACGGCACCAATTTATCCAAAGGAGAGATGGAAGAGTTTTGTCAACGGGAGCATATTCGCCTAGATGTATCTTCTGTAGCTCACCCTCAATCCAATGGTCAAGCTGAAAGGGCTAATCAAGAGATCTTGCGAGGTATCAAGCCCCAGCTTATGACTCCCCTGCAAAGAACACCAGGGTGCTGGGTTGAGGAGTTACCTTCCGTCCTCTGGAGCATCAATACTACGCCGAACCGGTCCACAGGTTATACTCCTTTCTTCATGGTGTATGGTGCTGAAGCGGTCCTTCCAAGTGATATCCGTCATGATTTGCCACGGGTGACGGCTTATGTTGAAACGGCCAATGAGCAGGCAAGACAGGACAGTTTGGACCGGCTGGATGAAGAGCGTGACATAGCAGCAGCACGGTCTGCGATTTATCAACAGGATTTGCGCAGATATCACAGCCGCCGGATCAAAACCAGGACGTTCCAGGAGGGAGATTTGGTACTTGATACGTCCAAAACGTATCTATAATTTCTGCTTGCTCCATGCCTCTTTTGTGTGATATTGCTATGATATTTATGCACTTCCATACACTTTTGATCATATTTGGACGAACCTATTAACTCAGTGCACCACATTGCCAGTTCCTGTTTTCTGTTGTTTTTCTATTTCAGGTTTCCCCCATATTAAAAGTGCCCTAAAAATTCCGGGAAAAATACAGGAAAAATCAGCGTGTCGGGAGCTTCCGGAAAAACCAAGGCAGGGCCAGAGGGGAGCCAGGGGCAGCCCAATCGGCCTGTCCACGCGGCCCCCCTCCTGGCCGCGCCGGGGGGGCGCCTGGGCCCCCCTCTCCGCCTCTGGTGACCCCCTTTGGCATATATTTAACACGCGTCCCGAAACCCTCGAGGACGGAACCCTTTTTTGCGATCTCATCTCTGTTCCGCCGCCGCCGTGCTTCCAAGATCGGGAGCACCAGGAGAACTCTTCCCGGCACCCTGCCGGAGGGGAGAACCACCACCGGGAGCTTCTCCACCACCATGGACGCCTCCCGGATGAGTTGTGAGTAGTCTCCCTTGGACCATGGGTCCATGACCAGTAGCTATGTGATGTTCTCCTCCCTTCTTTGTTCTTCACCGATTAGACCTCATGAGCTGCCCTACATGATCGAGGCACATATGTAACCTTTATGCTGTTGCTATGCTGAGTTTGCTGGGATCCGATGGATTATGAGATTATGTTCAGATTGTGTGTGAGTAATATATTTGATTTACCTCTTTTATATTTATGTTCTTGAGTAATTCTTGCATGTTCTCCGTTGCTATTTATTGCTTTGGCCGAGTAGTAGGTAGTAACTCCAAGAGGGAACGTTATGCTTGATTGTGGGTTCATGCCCCTCGATGACTAGCTTGAGTGACAGAAACATGAGTCTAGGGGATGTGCTGTTGCCACAAGGGGGAAAACAACGGTGCTTGTACTTGCGGGTGCAAGGATTTTTTACTTTACGCAAAGTTCTTTTAATGCAGTTGTCTGTTGCTTTGAGTTTACACTTTGGGTGGGACTCGCAACTTAATACCAGCGAGATGTTCTGGATAGATATCTCAAGGTGGATGATTAGTAGTAGATGCAGATGGATTTTGGTCTACTTGCCTTGGCGTACCGCCCATGCTTTTGAGCCTCTACCTTTCTTTACAGCATAGTTAGCCTTGGTTTGTGCACATAATCCTGTCAATTGCCCAGCTGTAATTTGTTTACCTCGCTTAGCTGTTTTATCGTATTTTGGGAGAGAGACATCACTAGTGAACATCATGGGACCCCGGTCCATATTACCATCACTGATCACACCCGCTATTTACTTCTTGTTCTTATTTCCGAGTTGCGGTCATACCTATCACTATTATCTCTTGCGTTTGATCCTTTGTAAACGATAAGGCCGGAGGGATTGACAACCTCTCTGTACTCGTTGGGAGCAAAGTTATTTGTATCTGTGTGCAGGTCCTGTCAAGCGAAAGTCTCTGGCGCTATTGGCACCTTCTTGTCGACCCTCGGAGTCTCACGGGATTCGATCCTTGGTATCTTTGCCAAGGGAAATTTGCCGCTACGCTACATCTCAAACCTTCCACTTGGGGTAACCAACGAGGGGCGAGAAGCCATCAAGCAAGTTTCTGGCGCCATCGCCGGGGACTCCACTCTTCAAGATAGGGGAGTTGCACACTATCTTTTATCTTTGCTTTTTAGTCTTGTTAGTTTACCTTTCAGTTTTTGCTTTAGTGTCCTTTATCAAAAATCACAAAAATAGTTATCTTGCTTGCTGCTGCTATGGGTTCCACCGAGAAAACCAAGTTGTGTGACTTCACTAGTCATAACAACGATGACTTTATCTGTACGCCTATTACTACACCTGCCACTTCAGCACCCTCTTATGAAATTAAACGTGCCTTGCTGAACCTATTTATGAAAGATCAATTCTCCGGTGCTGGAGATGATGCTGCTTTACACTTAAATAATTTTGTTGAACTCTGTGATATGCAAAAGTACCAAGAAATAGATGGTAATATTGTTAAGCTTAAGCTTTTTCCTTTCTCCTTGAGAGGAGGAGTTAAAATCTGGTTTCAATCCTTGCCTAGAAATAGCATAGATTCTTGGGACAAGTGCAAGGATGCCTTTATTGGGAAATACTATCCCCCCTGCTAAAATTATCCAACTAAGGAGTAACATAATGAATTTTAAACAATTGGATAATGAACACGTTGCCCAAGCTTGGGAACGCATGAAATCTCTTGTCAAGAACTGCCCTACTCATGGTTTGACTACTTGGATGGTTATCCAAACTTTTTATGCAGGCTTGAACTTTACCTCCCGGAACTTGTTAGATTCGGCCGCGGGAGGAACCTTTATGTCAACTACACTTGGTGCTGCCACGAAGCTTCTCGATGAGATGATGACCAATTATTCCCAATGGCACACCGAACGCGCTCCAACAGGTAGGAAGGTAAACTCTGTCGAGGAGATTTCCTCCCTAAATGAAAAAGTTGACTTGATCATGTCTCTACTTTCCAAGCAATCTCCTATTGATCCTCGTGATGTTCCTTTAAATTCTTTGCTTGCTCAAGATCAAGTAGATGTGAACTTTATCTCTAGAAACAATTTCAATAACAATGCTTATAGGAGTAATTTTGGTAGCAACTCTAGACCGTTCCCCTCTAATTCCTATGGGAACAACAATGCTTATCCTGGCACCAAGAACTCCACTTCTGAACTAGAGATTATGCTTAAAGACTTTATCACTACCCAAAAGGCCTTCAATAAGAGTGTAGAAGAAAAACTAAACAAACTAGATAATCTCTCTTCGAAGGTAGACAATTTAGCCCATGAGGTAGAATTGCTTAAAATTAGAACTTCCCCTCTTGAGGAGAGGAAGACAACTCCTATGAATGCTATTCAAGTGCAAATTAATGAAAACATTAGGATGATGGCTAAACTTAAAGAGAGATGGGCTAGAGAAAAGGAGGAAAAAGGTAGAATTAAGAGCCTTCCTACCCACCACACTGTTGCTACTATCCAAGTTGTTGAGGATATCCAAACTCTTAGCACCCAATGCACTCCTGGTCCCATTGGACCTATTAATGGTGATGCTATGACCTCAACCGTAGAAACTCCTATAACTATAGAAGCTACCAAACAAGTGAGCCTAAAGGACACCACCACCACTTTACTTGATAGTAGTGACCTTGATTTTGATAATTCCACCCTTTCTTAAGTTATTGATTTTCTTCACATGATGTCTAGAGATCCCCGCACTAGCACACTTAACCTTGCCTTCACAGAGCATATCACTAATGCTCTCATCAAAGCTAGGGAGGAGAACCTTAGGGTAGAAGCCTCCATACCTAGAAAGCTAGAAGATGGTTGGGATCCTATGATTAAAATTAAGTTGAATAACTTCTCTTGCTATGCTTTATGTGATGTTGGAGCCAGTACCTCCGTTATGCCCAAAAGAATATATGATATGCTTAAATTGAAACCTTTTGATCCTTGTTCTTTTGGTGTTCGTCTTGTTGATTCTTCCATAAAGAAACCTTTGGGGAGGATCGACGATGGTCTTATCATTGTCAATGACAACTATGTTCCCGTTGATTTTACTATTATGGATATTGAATGTGAACCTTCATGTCCAATTATTTTGGGACGTCCTTTTCTTCGCACCGTTGGTGCTATCTTTGACATGAAAGAGGGGAATATAAGATTCCAATTTCCTCTCAAGAAAGGGATGGAACACTTCCCTAGAAAGAAGATTAAGTTACCTTTTGAGTCCGTTATACGGGCTAGTTATTCTTTTACTCTTGATAAAACTTGATCTTCTCTTTTTGCATTATGCCTAGCTTAAAGGCATAAAAGAAAGCGCTTTTGGGAGGCAGCCCACAATGAATAAAGTTTTATTTTTCTTTTGTTGTGTCTTGATGTTTGTTACTACTGTAGCAACATCATTGTATATTTATTTTTTAGCTTTGTGCCAAGTTAAGCCTCTGGTTGCAAGAAAGTTCAAGTGTTGTGACGTGCAGTCCAGAAAACAGATTCTGTCCTTGGACAGAAAAATTCGTATAAAATCACCAGATCATATTTTTGGACTTAATTTTTTTGACAACGTGCTCTACACAATTGGCTTTCGGGCGTATGTTTTGAGTTTTTTGATTTGAGTTGCAGAAGTGCCCCGAAAAAATTATTTACTACCTGCTGGTCTGTTTTTCACAGATTCTGTCCTGTTTTGCCTTTTCTTCGTTTTGCAAACCTTGAGCTTGCTTTTTCTTTGCAAAAACCTTTTGGCAATCTTGAGAAACAGTATCTCTTCAAGATTATCCTTATTTCCAGCAGGGAAAAGTTATTTTATTATGGGTACTAACCTCGCTAATCAGATTATGATGAGTTATGTATGAAGGGAGTTTTCAAGTGTGCGAGGGAAGATGATAAAAAGAATCAGGAGTGTCAAACGCTCAAGCATGGGGATGCCCCCGTGCACCCCCAAGAAATATTCAAGAAGACTCAAGCGTCTAATCTTGGGGATGCCCCCGTGCATCCCCTTCTCCATCAACAATTATCAGTTCGTCTTTCGTTCCACTATATTTTAATCACTTCATGCGTTATGTGCTATGCTTGGAGCATCTTGCTTTTAGTTTCCTTTTTAGTTTTCTTTAGCTTTGCTTGCTGTTCATAACGAGTTAGAACCCAGCTTTCTTTGTGAGGGAGAGAAACACGCTCCACTTCAACCTAGAACACAACATAGAATTTTCATGCTTACCCTTGATGTGTGTGTTCTTTGTCTTTCAATAGCTACTGTCATGTTTAGCTCTTAGTTTTCATGCTTTTCTTTTTAAAGAGCTTTTGTTTAGTTGGTTGCTGAACTCTCTGGAGTTTTCATGTTTATCTTGTTAAGAGAGTTTGTCTGTTGCACTGAGTTGTGTGTCTAAGCTTAAAGTACGTAATTGAGGTTGCTATTTAATTTTGGTAGTAACTTGCAATAGTTTTGAGGTATTGCCATGAGTAATGTCTGAACTTTTGGTGTCAAGAGCTTTAGCCTATTAGTGATAGATGTCGTATTTTGGGAAATCCGTGTTTATTTTCGAAAACCTACAAAATAGTTGAGAACTTTAGCTACTAAATGGATCACTAATCTTTGGAGGGATCGAATATTAGAGTACACTCACGTACCATGGGTCGAGGATGCGCAAGGGTAACCAAACCCCCATACACACCTCCTCGGGGTACTTGTCTCTTTGTGAACCTCCTAATTAGATTGAGAGTTACGGATAATAAGTTGATACGTCCAAAACGTATCTATAATTTCTGCTTGCTCCATGCCACTTTTGGGTGATATTGCTATGATATTCATACACTTCCATACACTTTTGATCATATTTGGACTAACTTACTAATCCAGTGCACCCCAGTGCCAGTTTCTGTTTTCGGTTGTTTTTGTATTTCAAGTTTTCACGTTTCGAGAACTGCCCAAAAAAATCCAGAAAAAATATATAAAAAATCAGCGATCTGGGAACGACACTACCTCCGAAGGGCAGCCTGGTTGGGCCACAGGGGCTCCAGGCGCCCTGTGGGCGCCCCCCCTGGGCCGCGCCGGGGGGGCGCCTCGGCCCCCCGAGAGTCCCCCGGTGCCCTACTTTGGCATATATTTAAAGGGTTCCCCGTAACCCTCAAAAGAGGACTTCTTTTCGCGATCCCATCTCTGTTCCGCCGCCGCTGCCGCTTCCAAGATCGGGAGCACCAGGAGAACTCTTCCCGGCACCCTACCGGAGGGGAGGATCACCACCGGGAGCTTCTCCACCACCATGGACGCCTCCCGGATGACTCGTGAGTAGTCTCCCTTGGACCATGAGTCCATGACCAGTAGCTATGTGATGTTCTCCTCCCGTTCTTGTGCTTCACTAATTAGTCCTCGTGAGCTGCCCTACATGATCGAGGCACCTATGTAATCCTTATGCTGTTGCTATGTTGAGTTTGCTGGGATCCGATGGATTATGAGATTATGTTCAGATTGATCTTGAGTAATATATTTGATTCACCTCTTTTATATTTTAGTTCATAAGTAATTCTTGCATGTTCTCCGTTGTTATTTATTGCTTTGGCCAAGTAATAGGTAGTGACTCCAAGAGGGAACGTTATGCTCGATTGTGGGTTCATGCCCCTCGATGACTAGCTTGAGTGACAGAAACATGAGTCTAGGGGATGTGCTGTTGCCACAAGGGGGAAAACAACGGTGCTTGTGCCCGTGGGTGCAACGATTGTTTACTTTACGCAAAGTTCTTTTAATGCAGTTGTCTGTTGCATTGAGTTTACACTATGGGTGAGACTCGCAACTTAATACCAGCGAGATGTTCTGGATAGATATCTCAAGGTGATGATTAGTAGTAGATATTGATGGATTTCGGTCTACTTACTTTGGCGTACCGCCCATGCTTTGAACCTCAACCTTTCTTGCAATGTAGTCAGCATTGGTTTGCGTTCATGGTCCTGTCAATTGCCCAGCTGTAATTTGTTTACCTCACATAGCTGTTTTATCGTCTTTTGGGAGAGAGACATCACTAGTGAACATCATGAGACTCCGGTCCATATTACCATCATTGATCACATACACTATTTTACTTTTCGCTATTTTATTTACTATTGCAAAACACTATCTATCACTACTATCATATTCATTTTAACCCTTTGTGAACTACAAGGCCGGAGAGATTGACAACCTCTCTGTACTCGTTGGGAGCAAAGTTATTTGTATCTATGTGCAGGTCCACGTTGATTGCTAATTGCGCCGTTAGCAGTTGACACCTACCTGTTGAACCTAGGAGTCTCTGGGGATTCGATCTTGGCATCTTTGCTAGGGGAAAACACTTCTACTTACTGCATCTTACACCTTCCACTTGGGGTAACCAACAAGGGGTTCGAGGCCCATCAAGGAGTATTTTCTGGCGCCGTTGCCGGGGACTCCACTCTTCAGGATAGGGGAGTTGCATGCTATCTTTTACCTTTGCTTTTTAGTCTTGTTAGTTTACCTTTTATTTTTGCTTTAGTTCTTTTTATCGAAAATCACAAAAATAGTTATCTTGCTTGCTTGCTACTATGGGTTCCACCGAGAACACCAAGTTGTGTGACTTCACTAGTCACAACAACGATGACTTTATCAGCACACCTATCACTACACCTGCCACTTCAGCACCTTCATATGAAATTAAACCTGCTTTACTTAACTTAGTCATGAGAGAACAATTCTCCGGTGCTGGAGATGATGCTGCTTTACACTTGAACAACTTTGTTGAACTTTGTGATATGCAAAAGTACCAAGAAATAGATGGTAATATTGTTAAGCTTAAGCTTTTTCCTTTCTATTTGAGAGGAGGAGCTAAAATTTGGTTTCAGTATTTGCCTAGAAATAGCATAGATTCATGGGACAAGTGCAAAGATGCTTTTATCGAAAAATACTATCCACCTGCTAAAATTATCCAACTTAGAAGTAACATCATGAATTTTAAACAATTGGATAATGAACACGTTGCCCAAGCTTGGGAACGTATGAAGTCTCTTATCAAGAACTGCCCTACTCACGGTTTGACTACTTGGATGGTTATCCAAACTTTTTATGCAGGCTTGAACTTTACCTCGCGGAACTTGTTAGATTCGGCCGCGGGAGGAACCTTTATGTCAACTACACTTGGTGCTGCCACAAAGCTTCTCGATGAGATGATGACCAACTATTCCCAATGGCACACCGAACACGCTCCAACAGGTAGGAAGGTAAACTCTGTCGAGGAGATTTCCTCCCTCAATGAAAAAGTTGACTTGATCATGTCTCTACATTCGAAGCAATCTACTGTTGATCCTCGTGATGTTCCTTTGAATTCTTTGATTGCTCAAGAACAAGTAGATGTTAACTTTATCTCTAGAAATAATTTCAACAACAATTCTTATAGGAGTAACTTTGGTAACAATTCTAGACCGTTCCCCTCTAACTCTTATGGGAACAACAATGCTTATCCTAGTACCAAGAACTCAAGCACTGAACTAGAGACTATGCTTAGAGATTTCATCACTACCCAAAAAGCCTTTAATAAGAATGTAGAAGAGAAACTACATAAATTAGATGATCTTTCTTTTAAGGTAGACCACTTAGCCAATGAGTTAAAATTGCTAAAAATTGAAACTTCTTCTCTTAAGGAGAAGGAAGTCATCCCTATTAATGCTACTCAAGTGCAAATTAATGAAAACATTAGGATGATGGCTAAGCTTAAAGAAAGATGGGCTAGAGAAAGGAAGGAAGAGGAAAGAATTAAGAGCCTTCCTACCCACCACACTGTTGCTACTATCCAAGTTATTGAGGATGTTCACACTCTTAGCACCCAATGTACTCCTGGTCCCAATGGACCTATTAATGGTGATGCAATAGAAACTACCAAACAGGTGAGCCTTAAGGACACCACTACTACTTTACTTGATGCTCGTGACCTTGATTTTGATAATTGCACTCTTACAGAAGTTATTGATTTCCTTCACAAAATGTCTAGAGATCCCCGCACTAGCACGCTTAACCTTGCCTTCACAGAGCATATCACTAATGCTCTCATCAAAGCTAGGGAGGAGAAACTTAGAGTAGAAGCCTCCATACCTAGAAAGCTAGAAGATGGTTGGGATCCTATGATAAAAATTCATTTGAATGACTTCTCTTGTTATGCATTATGTGATGTTGGTGCTAGTACCTCTGTTATGCCCAAAAGGATATATGATATGCTTAAATTGAAACCTTATGATTCTTGTTCTTTTGGTGTTCGTCTCGTTGATTCTTCCATAAAGAAACCTTTGGGGAGGATCGACGATGTTCTTATTGTTGTCAATGATAATTATGTGCCCGTTGATTTTACTATTATGGATATTGAATGTGATCCTTCATGTCCAATTATTTTGGGACGTCCCTTTTTGCGCACCGTTGGTGCTGTCATTGACATGAAAGAGGGTAATATAAAATTTCAGTTTCCTCTCAAGAAAGGGATGGAACACTTCCCTCGTAAGAAGGTCAAGTTACCTTTTGAGTCCGTTGTACGGGCTAGTTATTCTTTTACTCTTGATAAAACTTGATCTTTGCATTATGCCTAGCTTAAAGGCATAAAAGAAAGCGCTTTTGGGAGGCAGCCCACATGAATAAAAATTTTGCTTTTGTTGTGTCTTGATTGTTGTTTACTGCTGTAGCATCATCATTGTATCTTTGCTTTTCATATTTGTGCCAAGTATAGCCTCTGATTGCTAGAAAGTTCAAAAGTTGTGAGGTGCTGTCCAGGAAACAGATTCTGTCCTTGGATAGAAAAATTCGTATAAAATCACCAGGTCATCTTTTTGGTCTGATTTTTTTCGACAGCGTTCCCTATATAATTTTCTTTCGTGCGTCAGTTCTGAGTTTTTTGATTTGAGTTGCAGAAGTATCCCGAACAGGTCAATTACTGCCTGCTGTTCTGTTTTTCACAGATTCTGTCATGTTTTGCCTTACCTTCACTTTGCAAATTGAGAACTTGCATTTTCTTTGCAAAAACCTTTTGGAAATCTTGAGAAACAGTAGAACTTTAAGAATATCCTTATTTCCAGCAAGGTATAATTATTTTATTAAGGGTACTAACCTCGCTAATCAGATTATGAATGAATTATGTATGAAGGGAGTTTTCAAGTGTGCGAGGGAACATGATAAAAAGATTCAGGAGTGTCAAGCGCTCAAGCTTGGGGATGCCCCCGTGCACCCCCAAGAAATATTCAAGGAGACTCAAGCGTCTAAGCTTGGGGATGCCCCCCGTGCATTCCCTTCTCCATCAACATTATCAGTTCGTCTTTCGTTTCGCTATATTTTTATCACTTCATGTGTTATGTGCTATGCTTGGAGCGTCTTGCTTTTAGTTTTCCTTTTAGTTTTTCATAACGAGTCGGAACTCAGCATTCCTTTATGTGGGAGAGAAACACGCTCCACCTCTACCTAGAACATTACATAGAATTTTCATGTCTATCTATGCTGTGTGTGTTCTTTGTCTTTTAAATAGCTACTATCGTGCTCTGCTCTTAGTATTCATGCTTATCTTTTCAAGAGCTTTTATTTAGTTGGTTGCTTGAACTCTCTTTAATTACCATGCTCACCTTATTAAGAGAGTTTGCTTCCGTTGCATGGGTTAATGTGTCTATGATAAAGATGCTACTTTCCTGATGGTGCTTAGTAGTTCAGGTTTTCTTATGGTTAATCTCGAATAGCTGGGGGGTTCCCAATGTGTCATTGGAGTACCAACTTGGTTTGTTTGCCTATGATGTGGTATGGTTTAGTAATATCTTCCTTTGAGAATTTATTTTGATTGACTTGGCGTATGCTCACGCATATTCAAGACTGTAAAGAAAGTCTGTCAAGCCTTGATGATCTTTTGTTTCTAAGTAGCGATATAACTACTATGCCTGATTCAATATTGCTTTGCCGCTCTGCATGATTATGACCGTCATTGCTCTCTTAGTTGGTCGCTCCCAGTCTTTTGCTAACCTCCACCTGCACTAAGCAAATTAACCATGCAATACATAGCTCATGGGAATGTAGCCTGAAAAACTATTGTGGTAAAGAATATGTTGCTTATGTATCTTATTTCTTATGAGTTGCTTGCTGAACGGTAACCATGTTTCTGGGGACGCCATCAACTGTCACACTTTTTTTGAATATCATGTGAGTTGCTATGCATGTTCGTCTTGTCTGAAGTAAGGGTGATTTACCGTGGGTTGAATTAATATGCATATTGTTAGAGAAGAACATTGGGCCGCCAACCAAAGCCATGCATCATGGTGGAAGTTTTAGCTTGGACCTTAATCCTCAATCTCTCACGAGAATATGCTCATGCATTAAAGAGGAGTCCATCATCTATTTTCTATGTTGTCCCGGTATGGATGTTGTGGGGACCCCGACTTGGAAGTCGAGATCACCGAATGCACATGTACAGTGATCCCAGAGATCAATGCTCACTGAACACACAGAAGCTGAAATAACAAGAGTCTTACATCCATACAAATAGTCTTACACGAATTAAGGCCATTATGGCCAAGTCTTACATAGATAGAGCCTCACGGGCTGAATAGCAATTACTCAAGTAGCGGAAGTCTTCGATAAAACGGGTAGAACCCATGCCATCTGCCTTAACCCTACAGGCATTCTGACTGGGATAGCGTCCTAGTTCGCATGGTCGTCTTCAAAGAACTCTTCTTCATAATCCTGTTCTTCCATGCCTGGCCAATTAAATAACCAGTGGCAAGCCAATGAGTACTTTGAATGTACTCGCAAGCAACCCATGATGTGGTTCAAGTAACAATGCAATTGAATAAATATGAACAATCTAGCAGGAGGCTAGAACAATATGATATCATCAAGCTTATGCATCATTAACCTCGCGTAACCTCGATAACAGGTTACCGACATCAACATGGATATGATTCATCTCAACTGAGTCAAGTCTCCAGCTTGACTTGTCACACACATATCAACACTGATGAAGTAAAATTCTGGACATAGTTTAAGTAGCACCACCCAACTGTCCATGACCGTGGACACGGCTATTCGAATAGTTTTACACTCTGCAGAGGTTGCGCACTTTACCCACAAGATCCGGGGAACTTCCGTGTCATCCACGACCCGCGGTACCTCAAGTACCCGGGGTAAGCACCCGGTCATTACCTTTCCTTAGACGACACTAACATAGAGTCCACTCGTTGGCACACAGCCTTGGGGTACAAACAATAGATCACGGGACTTGCCCTAATTTCAATGTTCACGCGTACCCGAAGGGACCAACGGTGTGTCCGGTGCCCTGTGAAAACAGTCATGGTCGCCTATCCAAGCACGACCCCGTCCCGGGAAAGACCTCAAGTCTTCCCGTCACTAGTAATGCGGGCACCATGCTAGTATCGACCTAAGTAGTCAATAAAGCCCCGTCCCATAAGGGGTAGTGTGGTTGCACATGTTTGGTTGGGACGGTAGTCACACATAAATCTAATCCATCATTCCACCATGCACATGATATTCCGGTACATCACTTCTTCCTCAAGTGATAATCTAACACTTCATCACCCTCGGGCATTAGGGGCACCCGATGGGTTCATGCAAAGTTTCCACTACGGGGGTTCATATCACACATGCATCATATAATCATCAAGACCAACTAATGCATGTCATCTAGCATATAGCAAGATCAACAATAAAGCATGCATCATATGGTGGTTCATCTAGGTTACCATCGTAACCCTATCATCATGTATCGGAAACAAACGGGTTCCGAGGAACAAGTGTATCATGGTCAAAGGGCTGCTTGCCTGGAATGGCTTGGTCTTCAAAGCCTTCTAGTCCTTCTCCTTCTTCTTCCACAGCAACTTCTTCAAATACGGGATCTATACGTCGCATAATAATAACGGAAAAAATAAGAATACAAATAAGACAGAAAAACCAAAGTGCTCAGAAAAATGTCAACTTATTTTTGTAAAATACTAGAGAGTTTGCTAAGATGGGGAAAAATCTTAGTTGGAGTTTTGGAGTCACAGAATAGGATATATGGATTTTTGAACAGGAGTTATACTGCTTAAATTTAAATTTAAATTTAAACAGTACAGAAAAGTTTCATGGATTTGAATGAGAGTAGTACCATTAAATAGGTTGGAATATTACAAGATTTTAGGAGTTGGAAATAATTAATTTGGATCAATATTCTTTTCTGTAAAAATGTTTGAAACATTAACAGAAAAGAAAAAGAAAAAGGGTCCCTGTGCAACTGGGCCAAAGGGCCACAGTGCACGGCCCAGGGCTGACTAGCCCAGCCGCACGGGCCAGCGCGCGCGCACGTCAGGTTTCAAACCTGACGGGCGGGGCCCGTGGGTCAGTGGCACAGAGGAGAGGAGAGAGGCGGGTGGATGACAGGCGGGGCCCGCCTGTCATCTTCAACCCTACGGCCACGGCGACGGCGAGCTCACCGGCGACGACTCCGGCCACGGCGACGGCAACGGAGGGCAGGGTCAGGTTCAGCGTCGAGTGGCGGATGCGGTGGTGGTATCGCGGCACGGCGGGGAGCTCTGGTTCGCCGGCGACGAGGTGCGACGGCGGAAGCTCGTCGGAAGTCGGTGGTCGGGGTTGTTTTCGACTGCAAACAGAAGGGGAAAGAGAGGGGAAATGGTCAGGGGTGTGCTGCGGTTCCAAAACAGGCGGAGGGAGGAGCAGGGGAGGCCTGTACCTCGAGATCTCCGGCGGCCCGACGCGGCGGAGCTCCGGTCGATCCCGAGCACTGGGGCGCTCCGGGGCTGATCTGAGGGTGCAGGAGGGGCTAGTGAGGTGTGGTGGAGCTGGTGATGGAGTTGGGAGAGCTCGGGGAGGTCTTAAATAGGCGCGCCCGTGGTTCACCGTGGACCCGTGCGCCGGCGAGGTCCGGCCTGTCGCTACAGCGCACAGGAGGCTGCGGGAGTGAGTCGGGGGTGTTGCTGGACGTCTTCCACGTCCAGCGGAGGTAAGAGGAGGAGCGGGGGAGCAGCAGGGGCGTGCGCGCGTGTGAGCCAGAGGAGTGGCCGCCGCGGGCGGCCAGCGCGCGTGCGGCGACGGCCACTGGAGGGCACAGGAGGAGGGGGACAGCACCGGAGGGGGCTGCGGACGTCGAGGCGCGTTGGGAGGCGCGAGGGGGAGGCTCGAGGTGGTCGGGGGGCGATGATTGGCCCGAGCCAGCGTGCGGGAGCACTGTTCACGCGCTCCAGAGCGCGCGTGTGACCGGCATCGTCGCGCTCTCGTTGGCTTGGCTCGTCCCAGCGTGTCCAACAGTGTCTGGGGTGTTGAGGGAGTAGTATAGAATTGCCCCAAGGCCTTGGATGCTCTGGGGTGCAGAGAGAGAGGGAGGAGGGCTAGGGGACTTGGTGAAAACTGCTGTCCAGCAAGGTAAAGTGGAGGTTTCACCCCTCAATCATAGAGCTGAGGTGCTGGGGGAGTTACTGGGGTTTGCTAGTAACCCAGTGCACCTGTGGTAAGAAGCTGAGGCATTGGAGAAAAGTGAAAGTGGTAAAAGTAGAGGTTTTAAGATTTCTGCAGAAGGTGTTTGATCATGGTTTGATCAAGCAAATGAAGTTCAATTGGCATGGCACTTGACAGGGTTGAAAGGCATGAGAAAATAGGGTGCTTCACCAAATTTGAGCTCATTTGGAGAAACTAGCCAATGTAACTTTGGTGAACCCTAGAAATCAACAGAATCAGTTTCATGTTGATTGAGTCAAGCTAATCATCTCCCCTTGATGCACCACTTGGTGTAGCATCCTCATTTGGGGTATTGATCATGCTCACAAAGTTCGAGGCTCCAGATAAAAAGTTGGTAATGTAAAGTTGTTCAAATTTGTATTTGAACAGAAAGGGTTTTGAGGTGATCTGATCAAGTTGCTCTATTCCAAATCTTGTGCCATTTGGTCTAGGTGCCTTATTAGGCTATCCTAGCATGTGCACCAAGTTTGAGAGCATTTGGACAAGTTTGGCAATGTAGAGTTGCTCAAACTTCAAATATGGACAGATTGGTTATGAAGGGGTTTGAGGTGGTTTCCTTGATCTCCAATGCATGAGGCTTTGCAAGATCATCAAACATGTCATATATGACATGATAGAATTTCCCTGGAATTTTTGGAGAAAAATTCCTTTGTAAATATTTCAAAAGCTTGAAATATCCAGAAAGGGTTTTAGAGGGTTTAGCCCAATATTTTGAACATGACCAAGTGTTGAAACTCTTATATATGGACAATATATGTCCTCTGAGTCTCTCTGAATTTTGGCAAATATTTTTGAAACAGTTAAATAATTTTTCCCTATTAAAGACCATTTCTGGCCTTAAGAAAAGCCTTTTAAATAAAATAGGAAAATAACTTTTAAAATTATACCTTTGTGGTTTCTGGGAGTCCTATGGCTACTAGGTCTCAAATAAACCTTTTGAAAAAGTTTTCACACCCTTAATCAAGTACTTGCAGTGCAAATCTCAATTCAGGGTTCTTTTGGAAAACTAAATTTATAAAATACTTTTTGGCCAAATTAATTTTGTAAGAAAATACTATACTGCTATATAACACTTGGCATGATCATTGGGCAGAAGTTTTGAGTATGGAGATGAAATCTACAAGAGATCATAGTTGACCTTAATGAGCACAAGAAAAACAAATGCAGAAAAACTCAATTCCAAATAAAAGCCAAATGATGCTAAAAATTTTTGCTGGTCCAAATTTCCATGCTTCAAAGTTACAAATAACATGTTACAAAATGCAGGGTGTGACAGACCTACCCCCCTTACAAGAATCTCGTCCCCGAGATTCCTAAACTAGGGCTTAAAAGAGGTCGGGAAACTCGGATCTAAGATAGTCTTCTCGTTCCCAGGTTGCTTCTGCTTCGGTGTGGTTGCTCCACTGGACCTTGAAGTACTTGATGGTACGGCTCCGCGTACGTCGTTCTGCTTCGTCCAGGATACGGATAGGCTTCTCGCGGTAGGTCAAGTCAGGCTGCAGATCAATGGCTTGGTGATCCACATCCTTGTGGAGACTGGGCTTGTCTGGAACTTGGAGACATTTCCGGAGCTGTGACACATGGAACACATTGTGCACATCGGATAGCTCAGGTGGTAGTTCCAACTGATAAGCCACTTCTCCTCGTCGTGCAGTGATCTCAAAGGGCCCAATGAACCTTGGTGCGAGCTTCCCCTTGACATGGAAACGCTTGGTTCCCTTCAGAGGAGTTACCCGCAGGTACACATGATCTCCGACACGGAAACTCATGTCTCGGCGTCGAGTGTCAGCATAACTCTTCTGCCTTGACTTGGCTGCCTTTAGTCGCTCTCTGACTAGTTGGACTTGCTCTTCTGCTGCGCGGAGAATATCCGGTCCAAAGACTAGTCCTTCTCCAGTCTCTGACCAGTTGAGGGGTGTGCGACATCTGCGTCCGTACAATGCCTCAAATGGTGCCATCTGTAGGCTTGACTGGTAATTGTTGTTATAAGAGAACTCGGCGAAAGGGAGACAGTCTTCCCACTTGGCTCCATATGCCAGGACACAGGCTCGGAGCATATCTTCGAGAATCTGATTGACTCGCTCAGTCTGCCCTCCGGTCTGTGGGTGGAAAGCTGTGCTGAAAGACAACTTGGTTCCCAAGGCTTCTTGGAACTTCTTCCAGAACCTTGAGGTGAACTGGGTTCCTCGATCTGACACAATCTCCTTGGGAACACCGTGAAGACTTACGATTCGGTCCATGTAGAGAGCTGCCAGCCGGTTGCCATCATAAGTGGTCTTGACAGGAATGAAATGAGCCACCTTGGTCAAATGATCGACTATGACCCAGATAGAGTCATGTCCTCTATTTGACCTTGGTAGTCCAGTGATGAAGTCCATTCCGACTTTGTCCCACTTCCACTCAGGAACCTTGAGTGGTTGAAGCAATCCAGCGGGTCGCTGATATTCAGCCTTGACCTTTTGGCACACATCACACTTTGCAACATAGGTTGCAATCTCTCTCTTCATACCGTGCCACCAGAATCGTGCCTTCAAGTCTTGGTACATCTTGGTTCCTCCGGGGTGGATGGAATAAGGGGTGTCGTGGGCTTCTTGCAGAATCAGCGTCTTCAACTCGGGGCTGTTTGGTACGCAGAGGCGACCTTTGTACCAAACAATCCCGTGCTCGTCTTCGGAGAAACCTGGGGCCTTGCCCATCTTCATCTTCTTCTTGATACCTTCAATGCTTGCGTGTCCATCTTGAGCCTTCTTGACGTCGTCCATCAGGGTTGGTCTGACTTCCAATTGATCCAGAAATCCGGGGGTAACCAATTCCAAACTGAATTGTTCGATCTCCTTAAACAAGGCTGGCTGTCTTTCTTGAATAATGACATTCAAAGAGCAAGCCTTCCTGCTTAAGGCATCGGCCACCACGTTAGCCTTCCCAGGGTGATACTGAACACTGAGGTCATAATCCTTGATGAGTTCCAACCATCTCCGCTGCCTCATGTTCAACTCTTTCTGGGTGAAAATATACTTCAGACTTCTGTGGTCTGTGTAAATCTCACACCGTTTCCCTAGGAGGTAATGCCGCCATGTCTTCAAGGCATGAACTACTGCTGCTAGCTCAAGATCGTGAGTAGCGTAGTTCTCCTCATGAGGTCGTAGCTGCCTGGAGAGGTATGCTATGACGCGGCCTTCTTGCATCAGAACGCTTCCCAATCCGGTTCGAGAAGCATCACAATATATCACGAACTCCTTGTGAATATCAGGTGTTGCCAGAACTGGGGCGGTGGTCAATCTCTTCTTGAGCTCTTGGAAGCTCTCTTCGCATGTTGGCGTCCACTCGAACTTCTTGTCCTTCTTGAGGAGTTGAGTCATTGGTCGTGCAATGCTAGAGAATCCTTCCACGAACTTGCGGTAATAGCCCGCCAATCCGAGGAAGCTTCCGACTTCCTTAACGGTCGTTGGAGATTGCCATTGGGTCACAGCTTCGACTTTTGCAGGATCAACTGATAATCCTTCTTCGGTCAAGACATGACCTAAGAATCCAACTTTGTGCAGCCAAAACTCACACTTGCTGAATTTGGCATACAGTTGGTGCTCACGAAGCTTGTCTAGAACCATCCTTAGATGCTTCTCATGTTCTTCCTCCGACTTCGAGAACACAAGGATGTCATCTATGAAGACAACAACGAACTTGTCCAAATATTCCATGAAGACTTTATTCATGAGGTACATGAAGTAAGCTGGGGCATTGGTTAACCCAAAAGACATGACCGTGCACTCGTACAGGCCATATCTGGTTACGAATGCCGTCTTCGGAATATCTTGGGGTCTGATCTTCAGCTGGTAATACCCAGATCTGAGGTCGATCTTGGAGAATACCTTGGCTCCGCTGAGTTGATCAAACAGATCTTCGATCTTGGGAAGTGGGTACTTGTTCTTGATTGTAACTTCATTGAGGGAACGATAGTCAATGCATAAGCGGATGGTACCGTCCCTCTTTGCCACAAACAGAACAGGAGATCCCCAGGGGGAGGCACTCGGGCGGATAAATCCTTTCCTTAGCTGCTCTTCTAGCTGCTTCTTCAACTCGGCTAGTTCTTCCGTTCCCATTCTATAAGGCTTCTTATAGATGGGTCCTGCTCCGGGCACGAGCTCGATGATGAACTCAATGTCACGGTCAGGGGGCATTCCCGGTAGTTCATCCGGAAAGACATCAGGATACTCACATACCACCGGTACTTGATCTAGCCCAACTTCAGACAGACAGTTGACTTTAGCGGCTTGAGCGGAAGAGGAGTTGGGGGCAAACTTGACTTCTACACCTTGGTCATTGGTCACAGTGACTGTCCGATTGGCACAGTCTAACAAGCCTTGGTGCTTGCTGAGCCAATCCATCCCTAAGATCACATCCAAGCCTTGCGATCTCAGGACGATAAGATCTGCTAGGAAGTCTACACCATTAATGGTAATACTGACTCCTTTACAGCCTATCTTGGCTCTCATCTCGGCTCCGGGGGTTTGTACCACCATAGGGTTATTCAGGGGTGTAGGGGTCATGCCACTTTTTAATGCAAATCTTTGAGTGACAAATGAATGCGTTGCTCCAGAATCAAACAAGACAGTTGCAGGTGCTGAGTTGACAAGGAACGTACCCAGCACGACGTCCGGGTCTTCCTGGGCTTCTTCAGCAGTGACGTGATTCACACGCCCCTTCCCATAGTTCGGTGGATTGCGAGGAGCTGGGTTCCTTGGTGGCATTCCACGGCCTTGTCCCTGGTTCTGCGCATTGGGGCGCGGGGCATCAGGCTTCTTGTTGGGGCACACCCTAGAGATGTGTCCGGGCTGACCACACCCAAAACAAGTGACTTGATTTGGAGTGTTGATCTTGTTGCCACCACTGGTATTGGGGTTGAAAGCTGGCCTGGGGTTGGCATACTGCTGAGGCTGAGGATTGGCACGAGGTGCAGGAGCTCTCGGCTGCTGATAAGTTGGCTTGGCCGGGGCTGACTGCCACGGACGAGGCTTCTGGTTGCTGGAACTTCCCTTACTGATCAACTTGCGCTTGCGAGTGTCTTCCAAAGCACGCCGCTTGTCTTCAAGCATAAGTGCCTTGTTTACCAGATCAGGGAAAGACGGGCAGTCGCACACGACAAGCGAATATTGCAGAGTCTGATTAAGGCCTTCCATGAAGCGCTCCCTTTTGGCAGCATCAGTGCTGACATCCTCAGGGGCATACCTTGACAGAATACTGAACTTCTGCATGTACTCCTTGACAGTGCCACTTCCTTGCTTCAGGGCTCGGAACTCGCGCTTTTTAATAGCCATGACTCCAGAAGGAATGTGGGCCTTGCGGAATTCTGCCTTGAAGTTAACCCAAGTGATGTCTTGTTCAGCATGCATGACCTTGAATCCATCCCACCAAGCTCTTGCGGTTCCCCCGAGGCAGTGGGCTGCATAAGCCACTTTCTCGCGGTCTTCGGTGCATCCGACTAGTTCCAGAATCTCCTCAATGGAACGGACCCAGTCATCAGCATCCAGGGGTTCAGCAGTCTCGAAGAAGGTTGGTGGTGCGTGCTTCTTGAACTCTGCCAACGTGGAACGTCCATTGCCATTCCCCGCTGGTTGGCGGTTGTTGGCAACAGCTTGAGCAATCAGCTGAAGAGCTGCAGTGTTGGCTTGGCGTTCCTCTCGGAAAGCTTGGAGAAGCTGAGCCATGTCCATGCTTGGAGGAGGTGGTGGTGGTGGAGCTTGGTCGTTGGTTTGGTCTGCCTCTGGCTGAGAGGATGCTCCGGCTTCGGGCTGCTGGGTAGAGGTACCAGTACGAGTTACAACAGGCATCCTGTTGGAGCGGTAAAAGGTCTCATGACTCGGAAAAAGCAGATAGATAGGTGCCTAGTAAGGGGGTGGGTGTGACACTAAATCATGCAAGGGCCGAGAGGCCAAAACACATTCATTAAAAATCCAAATGGGTGATGTAATCGTTTACACATTCCCGAAGGAAGATTACGACTTTCATCCAGACACGACAAAAGCTAGCACTAGATGGTTTCATATGAACCATACAAGGACTCGACTGCGCATAGGGGTTACACGACCTATCCTACCGTAGGGGTTACAACGGGCATATCCGAGTAGCGAATAATGCCTAAGCGGCGGAATGCTCGGTCGCGTATTCCGGCTCTTCTGGGTCTTCCTCCTTGCCTTCATCTGACTGAGCTCCTTCGTCACTTGAGGGAGTGGGTGAGTGGAGGAGTTGGATACGTCGGTGCTTTGACGGGGGTGCAGGGAAAAGCTTGCGATATTCCCTTGCTGTCATCCGGCGTCGTCGAGGTGGTTCTTCACCCTTGGAAGACACATCCTCGGAGGGCCTTCCACCTCGATATGCGATAGCGGATTGTCCAGAAGGTGCTCCTTCCTTCTTGATCCTGGTTGCCTTCTCTTGGGCTCGACGAAGAAGTGCCTTGGTCTTGTAAAGTTCTTCTCGAAGCTTCATTGATTCCGAGGCCAAGTCTTGTGCCAGGCTGTCGGCACATAGACTGAAGTAGGTCTGGAACCGAAGCGAGAGTCCATCCTTCAGTGGAGGGGCTAGTGCGATGCTTTCCTCGTCACCTTCCTTCCGGTAAGGTAAGAAGCGAGTTGCCATCTTGGCGGCCATCTCCGGAAGAAGCTCGCGGAGACGGGTTAGTGCCTTGAGTGCAGCAGCTTCGGCAACAAGTGGTAGTGTCGTCATCTGGGGTCCCTCGAAGAACCAACTTGTGGGAGGATCGTTTGCCCTCACGATCACTTCCACATGGTACTCCACCTCAGTATCGCTCACCCAATGCTCATGGTAGGTGAGGATGGGTGCTCGGTGGAACTGACACTCCTGGAGGCTATCCTCGAGAAGTAGGGGAAACCCAGTGGTCAGGTGCTCTTCGGGAACAGCGGCCATCTACAAGGTGGAATAGGAGGGGTTAATAAACTGAGAGAATCTCAGGTTTAGAAAAGAAGAGAGGTTCAGAAGGTTTTGAAAAAAAGGGTCTCAACTAACTAACGCCCATGCTAACTAAGGCTTCCTACAGTCAACCTGGCTCTGATACCAGCTCTATGGGGACCCCGACTTGGAAGTCGAGATCACCGAATGCACGTGTACAGTGATCCCAGAGATCAATGCTCACTGAACACACAGAAGCTGAAATAACAAGAGTCTTACATCCATACAAATAGTCTTACACGAATTAAGGCCATTATGGCCAAGTCTTACATAGATAGAGCCTCACGGGCTGAATAGCAATTACTCAAGTAGCGGAAGTCTTCGATAAAACGGGTAGAACCCATGCCATCTGCCTTAACCCTACAGGCATTCTGACTGGGATAGCGTCCTAGTTCGCATGGTCGTCTTCAAAGAACTCTTCTTCATAATCCTGTTCTTCCATGCCTGGCCAATTAAATAACCAGTGGCAAGCCAATGAGTACTTTGAATGTACTCGCAAGCAACCCATGATGTGGTTCAAGTAACAATGCAATTGAATAAATATGAACAATCTAGCAGGAGGCTAGAACAATATGATATCATCAAGCTTATGCATCATTAACCTCGCGTAACCTCGATAACAGGTTACCGACATCAACATGGATATGATTCATCTCAACTGAGTCAAGTCTCCAGCTTGACTTGTCACACACATATCAACACTGATGAAGTAAAATTCTGGACATAGTTTAAGTAGCACCACCCAACTGTCCATGACCGTGGACACGGCTATTCGAATAGTTTTACACTCTGCAGAGGTTGCGCACTTTACCCACAAGATCCGGGGAACTTCCGTGTCATCCACGACCCGCGGTACCTCAAGTACCCGGGGTAAGCACCCGGTCATTACCTTTCCTTAGACGACACTAACATAGAGTCCACTCGTTGGCACACAGCCTTGGGGTACAAACAATAGATCACGGGACTTGCCCTAATTTCAATGTTCACGCGTACCCGAAGGGACCAACGGTGTGTCCGGTGCCCTGTGAAAACAGTCATGGTCGCCTATCCAAGCACGACCCCGTCCCGGGAAAGACCTCAAGTCTTCCCGTCACTAGTAATGCGGGCACCATGCTAGTATCGACCTAAGTAGTCAATAAAGCCCCGTCCCATAAGGGGTAGTGTGGTTGCACATGTTTGGTTGGGACGGTAGTCACACATAAATCTAATCCATCATTCCACCATGCACATGATATTCCGGTACATCACTTCTTCCTCAAGTGATAATCTAACACTTCATCACCCTCGGGCATTAGGGGCACCCGATGGGTTCATGCAAAGTTTCCACTACGGGGGTTCATATCACACATGCATCATATAATCATCAAGACCAACTAATGCATGTCATCTAGCATATAGCAAGATCAACAATAAAGCATGCATCATATGGTGGTTCATCTAGGTTACCATCGTAACCCTATCATCATGTATCGGAAACAAACGGGTTCCGAGGAACAAGTGTATCATGGTCAAAGGGCTGCTTGCCTGGAATGGCTTGGTCTTCAAAGCCTTCTAGTCCTTCTCCTTCTTCTTCCACAGCAACTTCTTCAAATACGGGATCTATACGTCGCATAATAATAACGGAAAAAATAAGAATACAAATAAGACAGAAAAACCAAAGTGCTCAGAAAAATGTCAACTTATTTTTGTAAAATACTAGAGAGTTTGCTAAGATGGGGAAAAATCTTAGTTGGAGTTTTGGAGTCACAGAATAGGATATATGGATTTTTGAACAGGAGTTATACTGCTTAAATTTAAATTTAAATTTAAACAGTACAGAAAAGTTTCATGGATTTGAATGAGAGTAGTACCATTAAATAGGTTGGAATATTACAAGATTTTAGGAGTTGGAAATAATTAATTTGGATCAATATTCTTTTCTGTAAAAATGTTTGAAACATTAACAGAAAAGAAAAAGAAAAAGGGTCCCTGTGCAACTGGGCCAAAGGGCCACAGTGCACGGCCCAGGGCTGACTAGCCCAGCCGCACGGGCCAGCGCGCGCGCACGTCAGGTTTCAAACCTGACGGGCGGGGCCCGTGGGTCAGTGGCACAGAGGAGAGGAGAGAGGCGGGTGGATGACAGGCGGGGCCCGCCTGTCATCTTCAACCCTACGGCCACGGCGACGGCGAGCTCACCGGCGACGACTCCGGCCACGGCGACGGCAACGGAGGGCAGGGTCAGGTTCAGCGTCGAGTGGCGGATGTGGTGGTGGTATCGCGGCACGGCGGGGAGCTCTGGTTCGCCGGCGACGAGGTGCGACGGCGGAAGCTCGTCGGAGGTCGGTGGTCGGGGTTGTTTTCGACTGCAAACAGAAGGGGAAAGAGAGGGGAAATGGTCAGGGGTGTGCTGCGGTTCCAAAACAGGCGGAGGGAGGAGCAGGGGAGGCCTGTACCTCGAGATCGCCGGCGGCCCGACGCGGCGGAGCTCCGGTCGATCCCGAGCACTGGGGCGCTCCGGGGCTGATCTGAGGGTGCAGGAGGGGCTAGTGAGGTGTGGTGGAGCTGGTGATGGGGTTGGGAGAGCTCGGGGAGGTCTTAAATAGGCGCGCCCGTGGTTCACCGTGGACCCGTGCGCCGGCGAGGTTGCAGGCGAGGCTATGGAGGGTTCTGGGGTCTGGGAACATGCCGGGGAGGTTCGTGGACTTGCTCCACGTCCAGCCGAGGGGATAAGAAGAGCGGGGAAGCAGCAGGGGCGTGCGCGCGTGTGAGCCAGAGGAGTGGCCGCCGCGGGCGGCCAGCGCGCGTGCGGCGACGGCCACTGGAGGGCGCAGGAGGAGGGGGACAGCACCGGAGGGGGCTGCGGACGTCGAGGCGCGTTGGGAGGCGCGAGGGGGAGGCTCGAGGTGGTCGGGGGGCGATGATTGGCCCGAGCCAGCGTGCGGGAGCACTGTTCACGCGCTCCAGAGCGCGCGTGTGACCGGCATCGTCGCGCTCTCGTTGGCTTGGCTCGTCCCAGCGTGTCCAACAGTGTCTGGGGTGTTGAGGGAGTAGTATAGAATTGCCCCAAGGCCTTGGATGCTCTGGGGTGCAGAGAGAGAGGGAGGAGGGCTAGGGGACTTGGTGAAAACTGCTGTCCAGCAAGGTAAAGTGGAGGTTTCACCCCTCAATCATAGAGCTGAGGTGCTGGGGGAGTTACTGGGGTTTGCTAGTAACCCACTGCACCTGTGGTAAGAAGCTGAGGCATTGGAGAAAAGTGAAAGTGGTAAAAGTAGAGGTTTTAAGATTTCTGCAGAAGGTGTTTGATCATGGTTTGATCAAGCAAATGAAGTTCAATTGGCATGGCACTTGACAGGGTTGAAAGGCATGAGAAAATAGGGTGCTTCACCAAATTTGAGCTCATTTGGAGAAACTAGCCAATGTAACTTTGGTGAACCCTAGAAATCAACAGAAACAGTTTCATGTTGATTGAGTCAAGCTAATCATCTCCCCTTGATGCACCACTTGGTGTAGCATCCTCATTTGGGGTATTGATCATGCTCACAAAGTTTGAGGCTCCAGATAAAAAGTTGGTAATGTAAAGTTGTTCAAATTTGTATTTGAACAGAAAGGGTTTTGAGGTGATCTGATCAAGTTGCTCTATTCCAAATCTTGTGCCATTTGGTCTAGGTGCCTTATTAGGCTATCCTAGCATGTGCACCAAGTTTGAGAGCATTTGGACAAGTTTGGCAATGTAGAGTTGCTCAAACTTCAAATATGGACAGATTGGTTATGAAGGGGTTTGAGGTGGTTCCCTTGATCTCCAATGCATGAGGCTTTGCAAGATCATCAAACATGTCATATATGACATGATAGAATTTCCCTGGAATTTTTGGAGAAAAATTCCTTTGTAAATATTTCAAAAGCTTGAAATATCCAGAAAGGGTTTTAGAGGGTTTAGCCCAATATTTTGAACATGACCAAGTGTTGAAACTCTTATATATGGACAATATATGTCCTCTGAGTCTCTCTGAATTTTGGCAAATATTTTTGAAACAGTTAAATAATTTTTCCCTATTAAAGACCATTTCTGGCCTTAAGAAAAGCCTTTTAAATAAAATAGGAAAATAACTTTTAAAATTATACCTTTGTGGTTTCTGGGAGTCCTATGACTACTAGGTCTCAAATAAACCTTTTGAAAAAGTTTTCACACCCTTAATCAAGTACTTGCAGTGCAAATCTCAATTCAGGGTTCTTTTGGAAAACTAAATTTATAAAATACTTTTTGGCCAAATTAATTTTGTAAGAAAATACTATACTGCTATATAACACTTGGCATGATCATTGGGCAGAAGTTTTGAGTATGGAGATGAAATCTACAAGAGATCATAGTTGACCTTAATGAGCACAAGAAAAACAAATGCAGAAAAACTCAATTCCAAATAAAAGCCAAATGATGCTAAAAAATTTTGCTGGTCCAAATTTCCATGCTTCAAAGTTACAAATAACATGTTACAAAATGCAGGGTGTGACAGATGTCCTCAAGTTGAGATCTATCAAAAACAAGAAATCAAATGCGATCTATCTCCTTGGACCTTTGTACAGGTGGCATAGAGGTACCCCTTTGTGACACTTGGTTAAAACATATGCAATGCAATGATAACCCATGGGGATCCGAGCTAATTAGGACAAGGAGCGAGCACTATTGGTATTCGATGCATGAGGCTTGCAACTTATAAGATGTTTTATGCATGATACATATGAAGTACTACTACCGTTGACACAATTGCTTCCATGTTTCAAAATAAAAAGCTCTAGCACTTCAAGCACCAACTACTGAGAGCATGATTGTCATTCTGAGTGTAATGTGCATTGTCCCAAAGTAGCATTGTCTTTTGCATGATTGTGATATCGTTTATTCTGAAATGATTGTATCTAGCCATCACTTAAACCTTGAAGGTGCCCCTGCACTTATGTTTTGCATCACTAAAGGGGGCAAGCTAGATATCAGTTGATCATATTTGCACATCATGTTCATTGCAAATCTTTTTGATGTTTCAGTTTCATGTTGTAAAACTTTCAGTCATTTGTGATTTTCTCTAGAGACAACTTAATTACTTTAGAATCATTGTCTCAGTAAGCTTTTGTCATATGACTATGAGAAAGTCCTATATGGTTAATAGCATGTCACCACAGAAATTATTCTTGTTATCATTTACCTACTCGAGGACGAGCAGGAATTAAGCTTGGGGATGTTGATACGTCCAAAACGTATCTATAATTTCTGCTTGCTCCATGCCACTTTTGGGTGATATTGCTATGATATTCATACACTTCCATACACTTTTGATCATATTTGGACTAACTTACTAATCCAGTGCACCCCAGTGCCAGTTTCTGTTTTCGGCTGTTTTTGTATTTCAGGTTTTCACGTTTCGAGAACTGCCCAGAAAAATCCAGAAAAAATATATAAAAAATCAGCGATCCGGGAACGACACTGCCTCCGAAGGGCAGCCTGGGGGGGGGGGGCACAGGGGCTCCAGGCGCCCTGTGGGCGCCCCCCCCCCGGGCCGCGCCGGGGGGGCGCCTCGGCCCCCCGAGAGTCCCCCGGTGCCCTACTTTGGCATATATTTAAAGGGTTCCCCGTAACCCTTGAAAGAGGACTTCTTTTCGCGATCCCATCTCTGTTCCGCCGCCGCTGCCGCTTCCAAGATCGGGAGCACCAGGAGAACTCTTCCCGGCACCCTGCCGGAGGGGAGGATCACCACCAGGAGCTTCTCCACCACCATGGACGCCTCCCGGATGACTCGTGAGTAGTCTCCCTTGGACCATGAGTCCATGACCACTAGCTATGTGATGTTCTCCTCCCGTTTTTGTGCTTCACTAATTAGTCCTCGTGAGCTGCCCTACATGATCGAGGCACCTATGTAATCCTTATGTTGTTGCTATGTTGAGTTTGCTGGGATCCGATGGATTATGATATTATGTTCAGATTGATCTTGAGTAATATATTTGATTCACCTCTTTTATATTTTAGTTCATAAGTAATTCTTGCATGTTCTCCGTTGTTATTTATTGCTTTGGCCAAGTAATAGGTAGTGACTCTAAGAGGGAACGTTATGCTCGATTGTGGGTTCATGCCCCTCGATGACTAGCTTGAGTGACAGAAACATGAGTCTAGGGGATGTGATGTTGCCACAAGGGGGAAAACAACGGTGCTTGTGCCCGCGGGTGCAAGGATTGTTTACTTTATGCAAAGTTCTTTTAATGCAGTTGTCTGTTGCAATGAGTTTACACTATGGGTGGGACTCGCAACTTAATACCGGCGAGATGTTCTGGATAGATATCTCAAGGTGGATGATTAGTAGTAGATATTGATGGATTTCGGTCTACTTACTTTGGCGTACCGCCCATGCTTTGAACCTCAACCTTTCTTGCAATATAGTCAGCATTGGTTTGCGTTCGTGGTCCTGTCAATTGCCCAGCTGTAATTTGTTTACCTCACATAGCTGTTTTATCGTCTTTTGGGAGAGAGACATCACTAGTGAACATCATGAGACTCCGGTCCATATTACCATCATTGATCACATACACTATTTTACTTTTCGCTATTTTATTTACTATTGCAAAACACTATCTATCACTACTATCATATTGCTTTTAACCCTTTGTGAACTACAAGGCCGGAGAGATTGACAACCTCTCTGTACTCGTTGGGAGCAAAGTTATTTGTATCTGTGTGCAGGTCCACGTTGATTGCTAATTGCTCCGTTAGCAGTTGACACCTACCTGTTGAACCTAGGAGTCTCTGGGGATTCGATCCTTGGCATCTTTGCTAGGGGAAAACACTTCTACTTACTGCATCTTACACCTTCCACTTGGGGTAACCAACGAGGGGTTCGAGGCCCATCATAAGTGCATGAGATCTTCGGACTAATGTGAGTATTCGAAGGTTGACACTTCCACCTATCCATATTTTTCTAGCCTCTTCGGTACCGTGCATTGCCCTTTCTCACCTCGAGAGTTGGCGCATACTTCGCCGGTGCATCTAAATCCTTGGCACGATACGCTCTGTCATCATAAGCCTCATTATATCCTTCCTCAAAACAGCCACCACACCTACCTATCAAGGCATTTCCATAGCCTTTCTGAGATACATTGCCATGCAACATCCATCCTCTCATGACTTGATCTTCATGTCATACATGCTTTTTGCTTGATCGATGAGCCGCATGCTAGTTGGGCCTTGCCCTAATCATTGCTACATGATGCGCTAGTATCATTGCATATCCTGCTACACTGGCAGAGGCATACATTTGCATACATCATGATAGTTTCATTTTCTTTATGTTGAGTACTTTTGTAAAGTGTGAAAGATCTTCTATACATCTTGTAATACATAGAGTGTTGCCCCTAAAGTGAGGAAAAGATCCCAAAGAGGACAAATCAAAAGATCCCAAAGAGGAAAAAATCAAAAGATCCCAAAGAGGACAAATGAGAGATAAATAGAAAGAGCCATTGAGGCCACAAAAAAATAAAAAAAATAGAAAAAAAAGAGAAAAAGAAATAAAAAGAGAGAAGGGGGCACACTACTATTTCTTTTGAGAGATCCACACTCGTACTCCATCTTATACCTTGTACTCCATAGAGATTATCATTTATGCATATAGCTATGTGGGGACCTTTACACTATAGAACTTGGCTTGTATATTCCAATGATGAGCCTCCTCAAAAGAGCTCTAGGTCTTCTTGAGCAAGCAAGTTGGATGCAACCCCACTAGTTCCATTGGAGAGCTTACCTTAGCTCATATGTGCATCCGTTGCATGGCAATCCCTACTCCTCACATCATATCTATCATTTGGCTTTCTCTCGCCGATGATTGTCCTCATTGATGTGAGCCTTTCACACCTTTTTTGTCTTCACCCTCTATCATTTCTCTCTTTGCCATCCTAAGTGTCGACTTTCTTGCTTACGCTCATCCATTGCATGAGTGCTCAAAATATCGAAAGGGAGTGGATCATTTTGACTTGTACCTGGCTGACGGTCTGGGGATGAGTCAAGATAAGATTCCAAAGAAGACCAAGTGTGAAACTTTAGTAGATCAAGTTCTCAACAATACAAAAACTATGTTTTACTCTGTCATATATCCCTATCCCCTTTCTTGCATGCAAACACCATTTGGAGACATTCGAGTCACGGACAGCGAGAGCTCTTGCACCTTTATGTTCTTATGTTACTTGTTACAATGCTAATATAGACTCTTGCTTGTTATGACTTGAATTGGATTACATGCCTTGATTGCTTTACTTAAAAGTTCTTATATGGTTGGTAGCATGTCACCATAGAAATTATGCTTGTTATCATTTACCTACTCGAGGACAAGCAGGAATTAAGCTTGGGGATGTTGATACGTCCAAAACGTATCTATAATATCTACTTGCTCCATGCCTCTTTTGTGTGATATTGCTATGATATTTATGCACTTCCATACAATTTTGATCATATTTGGACTAACCTATTAACTCAGTGCACCACAGTGCCAGTTCCTGTTTTCTGCTGTTTTTCTATTTCAGGTTTCCCCCATATTAAAAGTGCCCTAAAAATTCTGTGAAAAATACAGGAAAAATCAGCGTGTCGGGAGCTTCCGGAAAAACCAAGGCAGTGCCAGAGGGGAGCCAGGGGCAGCCCAGGCGGCCTGCCCACGCGGCCCCCCTCTTGGCCGCGCCGGGGGGGCGCCTGGGCCCCCCTCTCCGCCTCTGGTGACCCCCTTTGGCATAAATTTAACACGCGTCCCGAAACCCTCGAGGACGGAACCCTTTTTCGCGATCTCATCTCTGTTCCGCCGCCGCCGCGCTTCCAAGATCGGGAGCACCAGGAGAACTCTTCCCGGCACCCTACCGGAGGGGAGAACCACCACCGGGAGCTTCTCCACCACCATGGACGCCTCCCGGATGAGTTGTGAGTAGTCTCCCTTGGACCATGGGTCCATGACCAGTAGCTATGTGATGTTCTCCTCCCTTCTTTGTTCTTCACCGATTAGACCTCGTGAACTGCCCTACATGATCGAGGCACATATCTAACCTTTATGTTGTTGCTATGCTGTGTTTGCTGGGATCCGATGGATTATGAGATTATGTTCAGATTGTGTGTGAGTAATATATTTGATTCACCTCTTTTATATTTATGTTCTTGAGTAATTCTTGCATGTTCTCCATTGCTATTTATTGCTTTGGCCGAGTAGTAGGTAGTAACTCCAAGAGGGAACGTTATGCTTGATTGTGGGTTCATGCCCGTCGATGACTAGCTTGAGTGACAGAAACATGAGTCTAGGGGATGTGTTGTTGCCACAAGGGGAAAACAACAGTGCTTGTACTTGCGGGTGCAAGGATTGTTTACTTTACGCAAAGTTCTTTTAATGCAGTTGTCTGTTGCTTTGAGTTTACACTTTGGGTGGGACTCGCAACTTAATACCAGCGAGATGTTCTGGATAGATATCTCAAGGGGGATGATTAGTAGTAGATGCAGATGGATTTCGGTCTACTTGCCTTGGCGTACCGCCCATGCTTTTGAGCCTCTACCTTTCTTTACAGCATAGTTAGCATTGGTTTGCGCACATAATCCTGTCAATTGCCCAGCTGTAATTTGCTTACCTCGCTTAGCTGTTTTATCATCTTTTGGGAGAGAGACATCACTAGTGAACATCATGGGACCCCGGTCCATATTATCATCACTGATCACACCCGCTATTTACTTCTTGTTCTTATTTCCTAGTTGCAGTCATACCTATCACTATTATCTCTTGCGTTTGATCCTTTGTAAACGACAAGGCCGGAGGGATTGACAACCTCTCTGTACTCATTGGGAGCAAAGTTATTTGTATCTGTGTGCAGGTCCTGTCAAGCGAAAGTCTCTGGCGCTATTGGCACCTTCTTGTCGACCCTCGGAGTCTCACGGGATTCGATCCTTGGTATCTTTGCCAAGGGAAATTTGCCGCTACGCTACATCTCAAACCTTCCACTTGGGGTAACCAACGAGGGGCGAGAAGCCATCAAGCAAGTTTCTGGCGCCGTCGCCGGGGACTCCACTCTTCAAGATAGGGGAGTTGCACGCTATCTTTTATCTTTGCTTTTTAGTCTTGTTAGTTTACCTTTCAGTTTTTAATTTAGTGTCCTTTATCAAAAATCACAAAAATAGTTATCTTGCTTGCTGCTGCTATGGGTTCCACCGAGAACACCAAGTTGTGTGACTTCACTAGTCATAACAACGATGACTTTATCTGTACGCCTATTACTACACATGCCACTTCAGCACCCTCTTATGAAATTAAACGTGCCTTGCTGAACCTAGTTATGAAAGATCAATTCTCCGGTGCTGGAGATGATGCTGCTTTATGTTGGGGAACGTAGCATAATTCAAAAAATTTCTACGCTTTCACCAAGATCCAACTATGGAGACATCTAGCAACGAGCAAGTAAGAGTGCATCTACATACCGTTATGTAGATCGCGAGCGGAAGCTTTCGAAGAAGCGTGGATGAAGTAGTCGTACTCTTCGCGTTCTTCGTCACCGATGATCTAGCGCCGAACGGACGGCACCTCCGCATTCAACACACGTACGGTGCAGCAACGTCACCTCCTTCTTGATCCATCAAGGGGGAGGAGAAGTCGTCAGAGATCCGGCAGCACGACGGCGTGATGACGGATGCAGTGGAGATCGCAGCAGGGCTTCGCCGGGCGCCCTGCGTGGGAGTATGGAGGTGTGACGGGAGGGGGAGAGGCGCCAGGGCAAGGGTGCGGCTGACCTCTCCCTCCCCACATATATATAGGGGCCAGGGGGTGCGCCAGGGCCCTTGCAGATCCAATCTGCAGGGGGGCGGCGGCTAGGGGGGAGTCCTTGCCCCCCAAGGCAAGTGGTGGCCCCCCTCCCCTTAGGGTTTTAACCCTAGGCGCATGGGGAGGTGGGCCCCTAGTGGTGCGCCAGCCCATTAGGGCTGGACACTTCCCCTCGCGGCCTAGGGGCCCCACCGGGATGGGTGGCCCCACCCGGTGGACCCCCGGGGCCCCTCCGGTGGTCCCGGGACGCTCTCGGTGACCCCCGGAGATCACCCGATGGCCGAAACTGGACTTCCTATATATCAATCTTTACCTCCGGACCATTCCGGAACTCCTCGTGACGTCCGGGATCTCATCCGGGACTCCGAACAACTTTCAGGTTCCCACGTGCATTTATCTCTACGACCCTAGCGTTACCGAACCTTAAGTGTGTAGACCCTACGGGTTCGGGAGACACGTAGACATGACCGAGACGACTCTCCGGTCAATAACCAACAGCGGGATCTGGATACCCATGTTGGTTCCCACGTGTTCCTCGATGATCTTCATCGGATGAACCACCGTGTCAAGGATTCACTTAATCCCGTATGTTATTCCCTTTGTCCATCGGGACGGTACTTGCCCGAGATTCGATCGTCGGTATTCCCGATACCTTGTTCAATCTCGTCATGGCAAGTCTCTTTACTCGATCCACAGTCCATCATCCCGTGACTAACTACTTAGTCACATTGAGCTCATAATGATGATGTCTTACCGAGTGGGCCCAGAGGTACCTCTCCGTCATACGGAGTGACAACATCCCAGTCTCGGTTCGTACCAACTCAACAGACACTTTCGGAGATACCCGATGCGTACCTTTATAGCCACCCAGTTACGTTGTGACGGTTGGCACACCCAAAGTACTCCTATGGTATCCGGGAGTTGTACAACCTCATGGTCTAAGGAATAAATACTTGACACCGAAAAGCTTATGCATTACGAACTATACGATCTCGTGTTATGCTCAAGTTTGGGTCTTGTCCATCACATCATTCTCCTAATGATGTGATCCCGTTATCACTGACATCTCATGTCCATGGTCAGGAAACCGTGACCATCTGTTGATCAACGAGCTGGTAACTAGAGGCCTACCAGGGACTCATTGTGGTCTATGTATTCACACATGTATCGCTGTTTCCGTACAATACAATTCAAGCATGAATAACAGACAATTATCATGAACAAGGAGATATAATAATAATGCCTTTATTATTGCCTCTAGGGCATATCTCCAACAGTCTCCCACTTGCACTAGAGTCAATAATCTAGTTACATTGTGATGAATCGAACACCCATAGAGTTCTGGTGTTGATCATGTTTTGCTCGTGAAAGAGGTTTAGTCAACGGGTCTGCGACATTCAGATCCGTATGCACTTTACAAATATCTATGTCTCCATCCTGAACATAATTCTGGATGGAGTTGAAACGGCGCTTGATGTGCTTGGTCTTCTTGTGAAACCTGGGCTCCTTGGTAATAGCAATAGCACCAGTGTTGTCACAGAAGAGAGTCATCGGGCTTGACGCGCTTGGAATGACTCCTAGGTCGGTGATGAACTCCTTCATCCAGACTCCTTCCTGCGCTGCTTCAGAAGCAGCTATGTACTCTGCTTCACATGTAGACGCTGCCACCACGCTCTGTTTGCAACTGCACCAGCTGACTGCCCCTCCATTCAAAATATACACGTATCCGGTTTGAGACTTAGAGTCATCCAGATCTGTGTCGAAGCTAGCATCGACGTAACCCTTTACGACGAGCTCTTCGTCACCTCCATAAACGAGAAACATATCCTTAGTCCTTTTCAGGTACTTCAGGATGTTCTTGACCGCTGTCCAGTGTTCCGTACCGGGATCACTTTGGTACCTCCCTACCAAACTTATGGCAAGGTTCACATCAGGTCTGGTACACAGCATGGCATACATGATAGAACCTATGGCCAAGGCATAGGGAATGACACTCATCTTTTCTCTATCTTCTGCCGTGGTCGGCGACTGAGCCTTGCTCAATCTCATACCTTGCAAAACAGGCAAGAATCCTTTCTTTGACTGATCCATATTGAACTTCTTCAATATTTTGTCAAGGTATGTACTTTGTGAAAGACCAATGAGGCGTCTCGATCTATCTCTATAGATTTTGATGCCTAATATGTAAGCAGCTTCTCCAAGGTCCTTCATTGAAAAACTTTTATTCAAGTAGGCCTTTACATTTTTCAAGAATTCTATATCATTTCCCATCAGCAATATGTCATCCACATATAATATGAGAAATGCCACAGAGCTCCCACTCACTTTCTTGTAAATATAGGCTTCTCCATAAGTCTGTATAAAGCCAAACGCTTTGATCACTTCATCAAAGCGAATATTCCAACTCCGAGATGCTTGCACCAGCCCGTAAATCGAGCGCTGGAGCTTAAATACCTTGTTAGCGTTCTCTGGATCGACAAAACCTTCCGGTTGCATCATATACAACTCTTCCTTGAGGAAGCCATTAAGGAATGCTGTTTTGACGTCCATTTGCTATATCTCATAATCATAGAATGCGGCAATAGCTAACATGATTCTGACTGACTTCAGCATCGCTACGGGAGAGAAAGTCTCATCGTAGTCAATCCCTTGAACTTGTCGATAACCCTTAGCGACAAGCCGAGCCTTATAGATGGTCACATTACCATCCGCGTCTGTCTTCTTCTTAAATATCCATTTGTTTTCTATGGCGTGCCTATCATCAGGCAAGTCCACCAAAGTCCATACTTTGTTTTCATACATGGATTCTATCTCGGATTTCATGGCTCCAAGCCATTTATTGGAATCCGGGCCCGCCATCGCTTCTTCATAGTTCGAAGGTTCACCGTTGTCTAAAAACATGATTTCCAGGACAGGGTTGCCGTACCACTCTGGTGCGGAACGTGCCCTTGTGGACCTTCGAAGTTCAGTAGTAACTTGATCTGTTTCTTCATGATTATTATCATTAACTTCCTCCCTTGTCGGTGCAGGCACCTCAGGAACAGTTTCCTGCGCTGCGCTACTTTCCGGTTCAGGAGGGGTGACTGTCACCTCATCAAGTTCTACTTTCCTCCCACTCACTTCTTTCGAGAGAAAATCTTTCTCCAGAAAGCATCCATTCTTGGCGACAAAGACTTTGCCTTCGGATTTGTGGTAGAAGGTGTACCCAATTGTTTCCTTTGGGTATCCTATGAAGACGCATTTCTCCAATTTGGGTTCGAGCTTTTCAGGTTGAAGTTTCTTGACATAAGCATCGCAACCCCAAACTTTCAGAAACGACAGCTTCGGTTTCTTGCCAAACCAAAGTTCATACGGAGTCGTCTCAACGGATTTCGACGGAACCCTATTTAAAGTGAATGCGGCAGTCTCTAAAGCATAACCCCAAAAAGATAGCGGTAAATCGGTGAGGGACATCATAGATCGCACCATGTCCAACAGAGTACAATTTCGACGTTCGGACACACCGTTACGTTGAGGTGTTCCGGGTGGTGTCAATTGTGAAACAATTCCACAGCTCCTAAGGTGTGTGCCAAATTCATGAATTAAATATTCACCCCCACGATCTGATCGCAAGAACTTTATTTTTCTGTCACGTTGATTCTCAACCTCATTCTGAAATTCCTTGAACTTTTCAAAGGTCTCAGACTTGTGTTTCATCAAATAGATATACCCGTATCTACTCAAGTAATCCGTGAGGGTGAGAACATAACGATAGCCTCCGCGAGCCTCAACACTCATTGGACCGCACACATCGGTATGTATGATTTCCAGCAAGTTGGTTGCTCGCTCCATTGTTCCGGAGAACGGAGTCTTGGTCATCTTGCCCAAGAGGCATGGTTCGCACGTGTCAAATGATTCATAATCAAGAGACTCTAGAAGTCCATCTGAATGGAGCTTCTTCATACGTTTGACACCAATATGACCAAGGCGGCAATGCCACAAGTATGTGGGACTATCATTATCAACTTTACATCTTTTGGCATCTACACTATGAATATGTGTATCACTACATTCGAGATTCATCAAAAATAAACCATTGACCAGCGGGGCATGACCATAAAACATATCTCTCAAATAAATAGAACAACCATTATTCTCCGATTTGAAAGAGTAGCCATCTCGCATAAGACGAGATCCAGAAACAATGTTCATGCTCAAAGCTGGTACTAAATAACAATTATTGAGGTTTAAAACTAATCCCGAGGGTAGATGTAGAGGTAGCGTGCCGACGGCGATCACATCGACCTTGGAACCATTCCCGACGCGCATCGTCACCTCATCCTTCGCCAGTCTCCGTTTATTCCGCAGCTCCTGGTTTGAGTTACAAATGTGAGCAACTGCACCGGTATCAAATACCCAGGAGCTACTACGAGTGCTGGTAAGGTACACATCAATAACATGTATATCATATATACCTTTGACGTTGCCGGCCTTCTTGTCTGCTAAATATTTGGGGCAGTTCCGCTTCCAGTGACCCGTTCCCTTGCAATAAAAGCACTCTGTCTCAGGCTTGGGTCCATACTTTGGCTTCTTCCCGGCAACAGGCTTGCCAGGCGCGGCAACTCCCTTGCCGTCCTTCTTGAAGTTCTTCTTACCCTTGCCTTTCTTGAACTTAGTGGTTTTATTGACCATCAACACTTGATGTTCTTTCTTGATGTCCACCTCCGCTGATTTCAGCATCGAATACACCTCGGGAATGGACTTCTCCATCCCCTGCATATTGAAGTTCAACACGAAGCTCTTGAAGCTTGGTGGGAGCGACTGGAGGATTCTGTCAACGACCGCTTCATCTGGGAGATTCATTCCCAGCTGAGACAAGCGGTTGTGCAATCCTGAAATCTTGAGGATGTGCTCACTGACAGAACTGTTCTCCTCCATCTTACAGCTGTAGAATGCGTCAGAGACATCATATCTCTCGACTTGGGCATGAGCTTGGAAAACCATTTTCAGCTCTTCGAACATCTCATATGCTCCGTGGTGCTCAAAACGCTTTTGGAGCCCCGACTCTAAGCTGTAAAGCATGCCGCACTGAACCAGGGAGTAATCATCACTACGTGACTGCCAGACGTTCAAAACGTCTTGGGCCGCATCGGGAGAAGGTGCATCACCTAGCGGTGCTTCTAGGACATATGATCTCTTGGCAGCTATGAGGATAATCCTCAGGTTACGGACCCAATCTGTATAGTTGCTACCATCGTCTTTCAGCTTGGTTTTCTCTAGGAACGCGTTGAAGTTGAGGGAAACTGGAGCGTGGGCCATTTGATCTACAAGAGATATTGTAAAGAATTTAGACTAAGTTCATGATAATTAAGTTCATCTTAATCAAATTTCAATGAACTCCCACTCAGAATGACATCTCTCTAGTCATCTTAAGTGATACACGATCCGAATCGAGTAGTCCGTGTCCGATCATCACGTGAGACGGACTAGTCATCAACGGTGAACATCTTCATGTTGATCGTATCTTCTATACGACTCGTGTTCGACCTTTCGGTCTTCCGTGTTCCGAGGCCATGTCTGTACATGCTAGGCTCGTCAAGTGAACCCTAAGTGTATCGCGTGTGTAAATCTGTCTTACACCCGTTGTATGCGAACGTTAGAACCTATCACACCCGATCATCACGTGGTGCTTCGGAACAACGAACTTTAGCAACGGTGCACAGTTAGGGGAAACACAATACTTGAAATTTTAGTGAGAGATCATCTTATTTACTACCGTCGTTCTAAGTAAACAAGATGCATAAACATGATAAACATCACATGCAATCAATTAAAGTGACATGATATGGCCAATATCATCTTGCTCCTTGGATCTCCATCTTCGGGGCACCATGATCATCTTGTCACCGGCTTGACACCATGATCTTCATCATCATGATCTCCATCATCGTGTCTTGAAGAAGTCGTCACGCCAACTATTACTTCTACTACTATAGCTAACGTTTAGCAATGAAGTAAAGTAATTACATGGCATTATTCAGTCACACGCAGGTCATACAATAATTAAGACAACTCCTATGGCTCCTGCCGGTTGTCAAGTTCATCGACATGCAAGTCGTGATTCCCTATTACAAAAACATGATCAATCTCATACATCACATATATCATTCATCACATCTTCGTTTTGGCCATACCACGTCACATAGCACATGCTGCAAAAACAAGTTAGACGTCCTCTAATTGTTGTTGCAAGTTTTACGTGGCTTCTATAGGATTTCTAGCAAGAACGTTTCTTACCTACGCCAAAACCACAACGTGATTTGTCAACTTTTATTTACCCTTCATAAGGACCCTTTTCATCGAATCCGATCCGACTAAAGTAGGAGAGACAGACACCTGCCAGCCACCTTATGCATCTAGTGCATGTCTGTCGGTGGAACCAGTCTCACGTAAGCGTACGTGTAAAGTCGGTCCGGGCCACTTCATCCCACAATACCGCCGAATCAAGATTGACTAGTAACGGTAAGAAAGTTGAACAAAACCAAACGTCCACAACTGCTTTGTGTTCTACTCGTGCAAGATGCTACGCATAAAACCTAGCTCAGATGCCACTGTTGGGGAACGTAGCATAATTCAAAAAAATTCTACGCTTTCACCAAGATCCAACTATGGAGACATCTAGCAACGAGCAAGTAAGAGTGCATCTACATACCGTTATGTAGATCGCGAGCGGAAGCTTTCGAAGAAGCGTGGATGAAGTAGTCGTACTCTTCGCGTTCTTCGTCACCGATGATCTAGCGCCGAACGAACGGCACCTCCGCGTTCAACACACGTACGGTGCAGCAACGTCACCTCCTTCTTGATCCAGAAAGGGGGGAGGAGAAGTCGTCACAGATCCGGCAGCACGACGGCGTGATGACGGATGCAGTGGAGATCGCAGCAGGGCTTCGCCGGGCGCCCTGCGTGGGAGTATGGAGGTGTGACGGGAGGGGGAGAGGCGCCAGGGCAAGGGTGCGGCTGCCCTCTCCCTCCCCACATATATATAGGGGCCAGGGGGTGCGCCAGGGCCCCTCAGATCCAATCTGCAGGGGGGCGGCGGCCAGGGGGGAGTCCTTGCCCCCCAAGGCAAGTGGTGGCCCCCCTCCCCTTAGGGTTTTAACCCTAGGCGCATGGGGAGGTGGGCCCCTAGTGGTGCGCCAGCCCATTAGGGCTGGACACTTCCCCTCGCGGCCTAGGTGGCCCCACCCGGTGGACCCCCGGGGCCCCTCCGGTGGTCCCGGGACGCTCCCGGTGACCCCCGGAGATCACCCGATGGCCGAAACTGGACTTCCTATATATCAATCTTTACCTCCGGACCATTCCGGAACTCCTCGTGACCTCCGGGATCTCATCCGGGACTCCGAACAACTTTCGGGTTTCCACGTGCATTTATCTCTACGACCCTAGCGTTACCGAACCTTAAGTGTGTAGACCCTACGGGTTCGGGAGACACGTAGACATGACCGAGACGACTCTCCGGTCAATAACCAACAGCAGGATCTGGATACCCATGTTGGTTCCCACGTGTTCCTCGATGATCTTCATCGGATGAACCACCGTGTCAAGGATTCACTTAATCCCGTATGTTATTCCCTTTGTCCATCGGTAAGGTACTTGCCCGAGATTCGATCGTCGGTATTCCCGATACCTTGTTCAATCTCGTCATGGCAAGTCTCTTTACTCGATCCGTAATCCATCATCCCGTGACTAACTACTTAGTCACATTGAGCTCATAATGATGATGTCTTACTGAGTGGGCCCAGAGGTACCTCTCCGTCATACGGAGTGACAACATCCCAGTCTCGGTTCGTACCAACTCAACAGACACTTTCGGAGATACCCGATGCGTACCTTTATAGCCACCCAGTTACGTTGTGACGGTTGGCACACCCAAAGTACTCCTACGGTATCCGGGAGTTGTACAACCTCATGGTCTAAGGCATAAATACTTGACATCGAAAAGCTTATGCATTACGAACTATACGATCTCGTGTTATGCTCAAGTTTGGGTCTTGTCCATCACATCATTCTCCTAATGATGTGATCCCGTTATCACTGACATCTCATGTCCATGGTCAGGAAACCGTGACCATCTGTTGATCAACGAGCTGGTAACTAGAGGCCTACCAGGGATTCATAGTGGTCTATGTATTCACACATGTATCGCTGTTTCCGTACAATACAATTCAAGCATGAATAACAGACAATTATCATGAACAAGGAGATATAATAATAATGCCTTTATTATTGCCTCTAGGGCATATCTCCAACACTTTACACTTAAATAATTTTGTTGAACTCTGTGATATGCAAAATTACCAAGAAATAGATGGTAATATTGTTAAGCTTAAGCTTTTTCCTTTCTCCTTGAGAGGAGGAGCTAAAATCTGGTTTCAATCCTTGCCTAGAAATAGCATAGATTCTTGGGACAAGTGCAACGATGCCTTTATTGGGAAATACTATCCCCCTGCTAAAATTATCCAACTAAGGAGTAACATAATGAATTTTAAACAATTGGATAATGAACACGTTGCCCAAGCTTGGGAACGCATGAAATCTCTTGTCAAGAACTGCCCTACTCATGGTTTGACTACTTGGATGGTTATCCAAACTTTTTATGCAGGCTTGAACTTTACCTCGCGGAACTTGTTAGATTCATCCGCGGGAGGAACCTTTATGTCAACTACACTTGGTGCTGCCACGAAGCTTCTCGATGAGATGATGACCAATTATTCCCAATGGCACACCGAACGCGCTCCAACAAGTAGGAAGGTAAACTCTGTCGAGGAGATTTCCTCCCTAAATGAAAAAGTTGACTTGATCATGTCTCTACTTTCCAAGCAATCTCCTATTGATCCTCATGATGTTCCTTTAAATTCTTTGATTGCTCAAGATCAAGTAGATGTGAACTTTATCTCTACAAACAATTTCAATAACAATGCTTATAGGAGTAATTTTGGTAGCAACTCTAGACTGTTCCCCTCTAATTCCTATGGGAACAACAATGCTTATCCTGGCACCAAGAACTCCACTTCTGAACTAGAGATTATGCTTAAAGACTTTATCACTACCCAAAAGGCCTTCAATAAGAGTGTAGAAGAAAAACTAAACAAACTAGATAATCTCTCTTCAAAGGTAGACAATTTATCCCATGAGGTAGAATTGCTTAAAATTAGAACTTCCCCTCTTGAGGAGAGGAAGACCACTCCTATGAATGCTATTCAAGTGCAAATTAATGAAAACATTAGCATGATGGCTAAACTTAAAGAGAGATGGGCTAGAGAAAAGGAGGAAGAAGGTAGAATTAAGAGCCTTCCTACCCACCACACTGTTGCTACTATCCAAGTTGTTGAGGATATCCAAACTCTTAGCACCCAATGCACTCCTGGTCCCATTGGACCTATTAATGGTGATGCTATGACCTCAACCGTAGAAACTCCTATAACTATAGAAGCTACCAAACAAGTGAGCCTAAAGGACACCACCACCACTTTACTTGATAGTAGTGACCTTGATTTTGGTAATTGCACCCTTTCTGAAGTTATTGATTTTCTTCACATGATGTCTAGAGATCCCCGCACTAGCACACTTAACCTTGCCTTCACAGAGCATATCACTAATGCTCTCATCAAAGCTAGGGAGGGGAAGCTTAGGGTAGAAGCCTCCATACCTAGAAAGCTAGAAGATGGTTGGGATCCTATGATTAAAATTAAGTTGAATAAGTTCTCTTGATATGCTTTATGTGATGTTGGAGCCAGTACCTCCGTTATGCCCAAAAGAATATATGATATGCTTAAATTGAAACCTTTTGATCCTTGTTCTTTCGGTGTTCGTCTTGTTGATTCTTCCATAAAGAAACCTTTGGGGAGGATCGACGATGTTCTTATCATTGTCAATGACAATTATGTTCCCGTTGATTTTACTATTATGGATATTGAATGTGAACCTTCATGTCCAATTATTTTGGGACGTCCTTTTCTTCGCACCGTTGGTGCTATCATTGACATGAAAGAGGGGAATATAAGATTCCAATTTCCTCTCAAGAAAGGGATGGAACACTTCCCTAGAAAGAAGATTAAGTTACCTTTTGAGTCCGTTATACGGGCTAGTTATTCTTTTACTCTTGATAAAACTTGATCTTCTCTTTTTGCATTATGCCTAGCTTAAAGGCATAAAAGAAACCGCTTTTGGGAGGCAGCCCGCAATGAATAAAGTTTTATTTTGCTTTTGTTGTGTCTTGATGTTTGTTACTACTGTGGCAACATCATACCTATCACTATTATCTCTTGCGTTTGATCCTTTGTAAACGACAAGGCCGGAGGGATTGACAACCTCTTTGTACTCGTTGGGAGTAAAGTTATTTGTATCTGTGTGCAGGTCCTGTCAAGCGAAAGTCTCTGGCGCTATTGGCACCTTCTTGTCGGCCCTCGGAGTCTCACGGGATTCGATCCTTGGTATCTTTGCCAAGGGAAATTTGCCGCTACGCTACATCTCAAACCTTCCACTTGGGGTAACCAACGAGGGGCGAGAAGCCATCAGTACTCCGGCTCATCCAAGATCAAACAGACATGCACAAACTATCCCCGCCTTGGGAAGGGCCCTTTGTGGTCAGCAAGAATCTACACAACGGTTCATATTACCTGGTGTTCGTTCGAGAACACAAAGACTCACGGACATCAGAAGAAGAGACGAAAAGGTCATGGAACATCGCTCTCCTGCGGCCCTACTATACTTGAGCCATGAGCTTTGTTGTATCCTATGTATATAGTATGATTAATGAATAAGCCGGCGCCCTCGATAAACCGGGGGGTCAGCTCTTTTTTCCAATATGTGTCTTATGGTGATATCCATCTACAGATTATATCATTTTCATTAAGAAAATAAGATGCTTTGATCAGTTTATCTAGCTATGCAGGAAAATTTTATAAGGGACCAAAGAAGGTTTGCCGCACAGTGCAACTCCAATATAGGTACCCTGATCCTACAGTCACTAAAGGGCTTCCTGTTCAAACATAGGTCGTATTCGAACCAAAGAGAACATAGCCATTTCTGTTCAAACATAGGTCGTATTCGAACCAAAGAGAACATAGCCATTTCTGTTCAAACATAGGTCGTATTTGAACCAAAGAGAACATAGCTGAATTCACAAGGGGGCTACATGGTCGTATTTGAATCCTAGCTCAACCCCTTATGATCGGTTTACATGGTCGTATTCGAACCATCGGCCCTCTGGATCGTATTCGAATCCATTGATTGGCTCACATCTCCACGGTCACAAGGGGGCTACACGGTCGTATTCGAATCCTAGCTCAACCCCTTGTGGTCCGGTTTACATGGTCGTATTCGAACCATCGGCCCTCTGGATCGTATTCGAATCCATTGATTGGCTCGAATCTCCACGGACACAAGGGGGCTACACGGTCGTATTCGAATCCTAGCTCAACCCCTTATGGTCCGGTCTACATGGTCGTATTTGAACCATCGGCCCTCTGGATCGTATTCGAATCCATTGATTGGCTCAAAATTTTAAAACCACTGGGAGCCACAAGATCGTATTCGAATCTTAGCTACACCCCTTTGGTCCGTTTTAACTGATCGTATTCGAATCAGATGCTTCGATATGGAGCCTGGCAGCTTGCAAAAAGCCTCGACTACATGGTCTTATTTGCAAACCTGTGTTTTTTGTATTTTTGTTCTCGTGTGTTTCTATGATTCTTTGATCCGGAGTGGGACAACCTCAAGGTTGACCACATATCTTCAAAACTCTGGACACAGAGCTACCAGCATTATTTAAACCGGTAGTTCTTGTAAACCCGGAGTAATTGGGTACGCCCCAACGGAGCCAAGAGCTTCCTCGAAAATAACAATGTTCGCCGGATTAAGAATATCAACCATACTCAATCACAGGTATGAAGTTATTTCTGGTATAAGCAGACACTTGTTTGATATATTTTGTGAGCAATTTAATCGGTCCGGCGATAAACCGCTAGGACATCTTTTAAGTGTTATCTATGCAGAGACAGATAGTATGCAAGATAAACCATATCAAACAAGTTTCAAATTGGCAAAACATCAAAGCAAAAGTTTGGACATCCGGATTAAGACGGACAATATTTTAAGCTATCCTATTACAAGGCACAGCAAGCCTGAACGGATTAAAGTGTTTCGGCACAATAATACTGTAGCTACAAAGATAAACTGTGTGGACTATGCTTCCTCCTGCTGCGACGGCTGAGGATCGACCTGTTCCGGAGCTTCTTCAACTTCTTGAAGCGGCTGAAAGTCAGGGACGCACCAATCGATTTTTGTTAAAGCACGGAAGTACATCTCTTCCGCAATAAGATCAGATGGATCAACATCTGGGGCGAAAGTGTGGGGGCGCACTGGGGGGATTAGATTTACGGTATCATAAACCGATCGATCCACCCGCTCATTCTGTAAATCGTACGTCGGACGATACCTGGTCAAGTCTGATTCAATAGCAAGTTTGCTGGCAAGAGGACGCATTTCCTTCGTCAAAGCATGAAGGTCTTTCCAAGTGAAGGCCAAACCATCTTCTTTGGTGTTGGGGTACCCGTTCAGAGCTTCTTCCGGATCGAAGTCTGGAACCCATGCTTTGGCTCTGGTGAGTGCTACAAGAGAACCGGCTCGGGCAGCAGACTTCTTCACCTCTTCCAAGCGTGCAGGCAAGATGGACAACTTCTCCAAAGTGCCATGGATTGTGGTAGGGGCTGGTTTATTGAAAGACATTGCACTTATAACCCTCTGAGCGCCGGAATACAGCTGCTCAACCAGAGTATAAGAGGCCTTGAGTTTCTTTCGGAGATCATCCCCAAGATGGGTGACGCGCCGTCCTGCATATGGTTACCACAATTAAACCGGAACGGATTAAAAGATGCAGAAATGAAAGCATGGGCAGGTTAAGTATTTACCGAAGACGGCAGAAGTCATAAGTTCAATTTGCCGCTTTAAACCGGTTAACTCTTCTGTCACCGGATTAAGAGCTTCCTCAGCGTCCTTTGCTCTCTTTTCAAGAGCATTTTTCTGCACCTCCCAGGTTGCCCGCTTTGATTCAAAATATTTCTTCAACTGTTCGGCAGTGGTTAAGCTCAGCGCCAGATCTTTTTTGGCCTTAGCAGCAGCAGATTCAGTTTCAGAAAGTCTATTCCGGAGCTCAGTTATCTCTTCAGCTCTCCGGGTCAAATCAGCCTGCAAAGGAAGTCAAGGGGAATAAGTGACAGTTCAGACAAGTCTCAAGCACATAACCAAGTTATCCACTTGACACTTGGGGGCTAATGACCAATTGAAGTAGCAAAGGAAGACAATTACAGATAAAGTCTCAAGCACACAAACAAGTTGTCTACTTGACACTTGGGGGCTAATGGGCAGTTGAAGCAATGAAAGCAAAGATTCAGACAAGTCCCAGACGCATAAAACGACTTATGCCCCTGGCACTTGGGGGCTAATGTAAGATCATTTGTTCACAAGTTGGAAGTACCGGTTCACCTTTTAATCATAGCTAAACCGGAACTTGGGGGCTACCATGATATAGACAGAAATATAGCAAAGGCAAAAGCAAAAGACAAGTGAGATACCTCGTATTTGTCCTTCATCATGTTGACTAAGCCCGCTTCATAATCCCGACTAGTATGCAGCCGGTTCAAATACCCGGAATAAAGCTCCTGGGCACTTAGCTCGGCGTAACTAGACAAGTCTGTACTCCACTTGCCCTTCTCTTGCTGGAGTTTCTCCGCTTTAGCGGTATGCTTAGCCAAAACAACAGGCTCAGCAGGAGCGGTATAACCTATACCGGTTACTTGAACATCCGGAGAAGCAGTGGCCGGTTGTGGAGTGGCAGTATGAACCGGACTAGCGGGAGCCGGGCTAGTCCAAGGAGGGTTGGCCCGGGCAGGACTCACCGGTTCGTGAACAATTTCAATGTTGGGATTTTCAGGAGCAGAGGCATAAGTATGATCCATAGGAGAGGGATCGTCAAGATGAACTGTCGGTTCATTTGCCGCAGGGATGACTGTATCCGGATCAGCCGCCGGATCATCAGTGGCAGTTTCAGCAGCCGTTTTGTTAGCCTTTGCCCTTTTGCTAGGCTTAGGCTTCTTGAAAGGAGTTAGAAAAGAAGTCAGAGTCACAAAAGCAAATGCAAAGATAAACCGGATGAAATAAATGACTTACCCAGGGACAGTCTTCACAGCTGGGACCTGTGTGGCCGTGGATTCGCCAGAAGAGGATAAAGGAGTCTCCTGATAATTAGGGTCAGATGGTTTAAGTGGTTTGTGTATAAGTCCAGCCTTGGGATGAAGAATAGTAGGGGAAAGTAAAACCTCAGAGCGGCGTCTCCGGGCCGGAGTAAGAGATATTCCGGAAGACTCGACTACAAGGCCACTGTGGCGTGTAGCCCGGCGAGCTTCATGTTGTTGCTTCTTCAAAAGAAAATTGGGGTCCATTTGAGCGTAGGGATGAGAAAACTGATATTTCCGGACTACCCGACGAATTTTTGGTGGAGGTGGTTCTGAATCTGAAGAAAGAGTGATTACCTCAGTTTCTGCCGCTTTATCCCCTTCAGCCAAATCCTGCGAAAAGACACTATTAACATAAACCGGGATAAAAGAATAATGAAGTATATCAGGATTGATTCATACCTCAGAGTCCGGATCATCTTCTTCGGCATGTGAACCGGAGCCAGCAGCCGCCTTTTTCTTCTTAATAGCATAGGTCTTCCGGCGTGGCTGTTTGCCTGACTTGTCCTGAGGTTTCCTTTTCCAGAACGGATCATCCGCCTGTGCAAAAGATGAGAGATAAATGGAAGATAGTTTAAATGAACGAATTAGAAACAAGCAGAAGAGATTAAGGCTTACCGCAGGCAGTTTGTTCTTTTTATAGTATGGAGCCAATCCGGTTTGGCTACATTCTTCCATAGAGATGTTGAACATTTTCTTAGCAGATTCAGTAACTTCCTTCTCAGGAAGCATGATGTCAGTATGGCGTTGAGGATCGTCCGGCTTACCGGTATACTGACACATCAGATGGGAGCGCCGGCTCAGAGGAAGGATGCTCCAAGCGAGCCAACAACGAACAAAGTCAACTCCAGTCAATCCGTTTGCCATAAAAGCTTTGAGTTTTGCAAGCTGAGAGGCAAACCGGGGCCGGTCTGAGGAGCTGAGACACTGTGGCAACGGATGATCTTCAGGAAGGCGATGTTCGCGATAACCCGGTAGTGGGTTCTCCCCTTCAGGCGAAGTATCTTGGCAATAGAACCAAGATTTGTTCCAATCTTTGGGGTGAGTATGGAGAGCAGCATGAGGAAAGACTGCGTCTCTTCTCTTTTGAATGCTAACCCCACCAAGTTCTTGATGAGGTCCGCCAGTAAACTCAGTTCGCCGGTTCAAATGAAAGAAATCCCGGAACAAGTCAACTGATGGCTCTTCTTAGAGATACACCTCGGAGAAAACTTGGAAATCGCAGATGTTTGATATCGAATTTGGACCTATGTCCTGAGGATGAAGTTGAAAAGCGGCAAGCACGTCCCAGAAGAACTTTGAACCGGGAGGGCTAAAGCCCCGGGTCATATGATCAAAGAAAACAATTACTTCTCCCTCTTTGGGAGTAGGGGGGCATTCATTTCTGGGGGCCCGCCATTTCAGAACTGATCGAGGACCCAGAACGCCAATTGAAGCAGCTTTAACTAAATCCTCCTCAGTGATGATGGAAGGAACCCAGTCGCAAGAAACGAACTGCTTGGCGGACATATTAGCAGAAGGAAATTGCTGAAAAGGAGAAGTATGAAATCCGGATTATTTAAGTGCAGAGGCATAAACCGGATCATATATGCAAGATCGCATCGATGGTTTAGACAAGGGACTAATGGCATTACTAACCCGGAAGTAAGCAGGAAACAAGCTACTACCGGTTTATGACAACAAAAAAATAAAGAAGCTAAACCGCAGTGTTCAATGTTGATGCGTTGCAGAAGCAATGTATGACCGACTAAACCGGCGAATATCTTATAGATCTATGAGGGTGAAGAAACAGGTTTCTGCAAGAAGCTAAGGTAAAACAGATCTGAGCGGTAAGAAAAAGAAAAAACTTATGTAGGTCTATTACAGATGAACTACGGGGGTCTTATACAAAGCAATGAATCTAAAGGTGCACTAAGAAGTATAGATCTAAGCATAAAGATTACGGAGCAGGAGCAAGTTTCGAGGATAAATCCAAGGTTAAAACTACTACGGGCATGGTGTATAGGATGAACAGCCGAAGCTTTTGAGGTCTAATGGCGGAGGCATAGAAGAACCCTAAACTACGAATCTACGGCGAGGGAAAAGAGAAGTACCTGAGACAGAAAGAAACGACGGGCGGCGAGTTATCTGGTCGCACTCAAACTGACGCAGCGGCCGGACTTGCTGGCGACGGTGAGCTCGACGAACGACGGCGGAAGTTCGGGTGCGGAGACGGAGGAAGAAGAAGCAGAAAGGGGAAAGAGACGGGTCTCAGCGGTATTTATAGGCCGAGGAGAGATGAAACGGTAAGCGCGGGATTTGAGGAAGAAAGAGATTGGATAAAGATTCCCTGTCGCCTCGATTCTCGGGATGGCCTTTAAAACAAAGGTAACAAACAGCTGCGCGCGATAAATGCGGAAGTGATGTCACGGTCGAATCAAACGATTTTTAAGGATGACGTCACAACCGGTTTACAAAAACTCAGAAGATGCAAGAAAGAAGATTGTGCAAGACTAAGAAGACTGATATGAACAAGTTCAAATCATTCTCGGGCCTAATGTCAGGGATATTACTAGCGGGTGTAAACCGGCTAGGGTAAACCGGATTATGATGATATAGTTGTGTAATTGTAAAGCTCAGTAGAGGTTACGGCCCATGAAGGCTTAGGGCCCATGTATAGAGTTACGGTTTGTAAACCGTCTTATCATGTAACTTGAGAGACAAGGAAGAAAGAGCAGAGACCGAGGCGGACACAAATATGAGCCGGCCTCGGGACTCTGTAAACCGGACCGGGCGTCGCCTCTATATAAAGGGACGACCCGGCGACGGTTCAAGCACAGGTAACAACCCGTCGAGGCACATGCAAGCAATCAGCTCCTTGTTCATCGACGCCCAAGCAATACCAAACCAAACTAGACGTAGGCTTTTACCTTCATCGAAGGGGCCGAACTAGTATAAACCCTCTGTGTCCTTTGTGTGCTTTTAACCCCTTCAAGCTAACCCGTGCGATGGTTCCATCACTAAGTCCGTTAAACCGGACATCTGTCGTGCTAATTCCACGACAATTATGATTGTTCTTTAAATTTGCATCTTGCGGATTCTACCATTAAGAAACCTATGGGAAGGATTAATGATGTTCTTATTGTTGCCAATAGGAATTATGTGCACGTAGATTACATTGTTCTTGATATAGATTGCTATCCTTCATGTCCTATTATTCTTGGTAGACCTTTCCTTAGAACGATTGGTGCAATTATTGATATGAAGGAAGAAAATATTAGATTCCAATTTCCATTAAGGAAAGGCATGGAACACTTTCCTAGAAATTAAATTAAATTACCATATGAATCTATTATGAGAGCCACTTATGGATTTCCTTCCAAAGATGGCAATACCTAGATCTATCCATGTATCGTGCCTAGCTAGGGGCGTAAAACGATAGCGCTTGTTGGGAGGCAACCCAATTTTATATTTTTTGTTTTTTCTTATTTTTAGGAATAAATATTGCATCTAGCTTCTGTTTAGATGTGGTTTTGTGTTTTAGTTAGTGTTTGTGCCAAGTAGAACCTTTGGGAAGACTTGTGTGAAGTTTATATGATTTGCTGTGAAAAACATAATCGTTAGCGCTCGCTAGAATGATCACTAGTTTTTACTGGAGTGTTCTATTTAGTTGATTCTTTTTTCAGATGATTAATAGACAAATTCCTCACGTTACCAATTTATTTCAATTTTTTTGGAGTTACAGAAGTATGCGAAAGTTACAGATTACTACAGATTGTTCTGTTTTTCACAGATTCTGTTTTTCGTGTGTTGTTTGCTTATTTTGATGAATTTATGAGTAGTATTGGAGGATATGAATCATAGAGAAGTTGGAATACAGTAGGTTTAGCACCAATATAAACAAATAATGAGTTCATTACAGTACCTTTGAGTAGTGGTTTGTTTTCTTATACTAACGGAGCTCGCGAGATTTTTGGCTAAGTTTTGTGTTGTGAAGTTCTCAAGTTTTGAGTATTGCTTTGATGATTATGGAACAAGGAGTGGCAAGAGCCTAAGCTTGGGGATGCCCAGGGCACCCCAAGGTAAAATTCAAGTACAACCAAGATCCTAAGCTTGGGGATGCCCCAGGAAGGCATCCCCTCTTTTGTCTTCATCTATCGGTAACCATACTCGGAGCTATATTTTTATTCACCACATGATATGTGTTTTACTTGGAGCATCATGTGTAATCTGAGTCTTTCCTTCTTAGTTTGCCACAATTATCCTTGCTGGACACACCTTTTTGAGAGAGATAAATATGGCCTAGGAATTGTTAGAACACTATATGTGCTTCACTTATATCTTTTGAGTTGAATAGTTTGCTCTAGTGCTTCACTTATATCTTTTAGAGCACGGTGGTAATTATATTTTGTAGAAATTGTTGATCTCTCATGCTTCACTTAAATCCTTTTGAGAGTCTATTAAAACAGCATGGTAATGTGCTTTGGCTATAAAACTAGCCTTCACATGATAGGCATCCAAGATCAATGTAGTAAAAACTTTCATACTAAGTGCATTGAATATGAAGAGAAGTTGGATGCTTGATAATTGTTTTGAGATACGAGGATAGTGATATTAGAGTCATGCTAGTGGAGTTATTATGAAATTGAGAAATACTTGTGTTAAAGTTAGTGATTCATGTAGCATGCACGTATGGTGAACCGCTATGTGACGAAGTTAGAGCAAGAGGTATTCGTAGAGTGTCATCCTTTGTGTGGAGGTCGGGGGCGCACGATAGTTAACTCCTACCAACCTCCCCCCTAGGAGCATGCGTTGATTACTTTGTTTTGATGACTCGTAATTTTTTGCAATAAGTATATGAGTTCTTATGACTAATGTTGAGTCCATGGATTATACGCACTCTGACCCTTCCATCATTGCTAGCCTCTCTTGTACTGCGCAACTTTCGCCGGTACCATACACCCACTATATACCTTCCTCAAAACAGCCACCATATATCTTCCTCAAAACAGCCACCATAGCTACCTATCATCGCATTTCCATAGCCATTCCGAGATACATTGACATGCAACTTTCCACCGTTCCGTTCATATGACACGCTTCATATTGTCATATTGCCATGCATGATCATGTAGTTGACATCATATTTGTGGCAAAGCCACCATGAATAATTTTTCATACATGTCACTCTTGATTCATTGCACATCCCGGTACATTGCCGGAGGCATTCATATAGAGTCATACTTTGTTCTAGTATCGAGTTGTAATATCGAGTTGTAAATCAATAAAAGCGTGATGATCATCATTATTAGAGCATTGTCCCATGTGAGGAAAGGCAAAATAAAAAAAGGAGCTGGCCCAAAAAATGTATATATAGGGGCTAAAAAAAGGGAAAGCCCCTCCAAAAAATGAGAGAAAAGAGAGAAGGGACAATGCTACTATCCTTTTCCACACTTGTGCTTCAAAGTAGCACCATATTCTTCATGATAGAGAGTCTCATGTTTAAACACTTTCATATACTAGTGGGAATTTCCATTATAGAAGTGTCTTGTATATTCCAACGATGGGCTTCCTCAAATGCCCTAGGTCTTCATGAGCAAGCAAGTTAGATGCACACCCACTTAGTTTCTTTTGTTGAGCTTTCATAGACTTTTAGCTCTAGTGCATCCGTTGCATGGCAATCCCTACTCACTCACATTGATATCTATTGATGGGGCATCTCCATAGCCCGTTGATACGCCTAGTCGATGTGAGACTATCTCCCTCCTTTTTGTCTTCTCCACAACCACCACTCTATTCCACATAGTGCTATATCCATGGCTCACGCTCATGTATTGCGTGAAAGTTGAAAGGTTTGAAAGAATAGAGTATGGAAACAAGGGCTTGGCTGGAACCGAGGTTGTGCATGATATGAATATTTTGTGTGATAAAGAGGGAGCATAGCCAGACTATATGATTTTGTAGGGATAACTTTCTTTAGCCATAATATTTTGAGAAGACATGATTGCTTTGTTAGTATGCTTGAAGTATTATTATTTCTTATGTCAATATAGACTTTTGTCTTGATCTTTCAGATCTGAACATTCATACCACAATTAAGAGAATTACATTGAAAACTATGTTGGTTAGCATTCCACATCAAAAATTCTGTTTTTATCATTTACCTACTCGAGGACGAGCAGGAATTAAGCTTGGGGATGCTTGATATGTCTCCGACGTATCTATAATTTTTTATTGTTCCATGCTATTATTTATGATGTTTTGGATGTTTAATGGGCTTTGTTATACACTTCTATATTATTTTTGGGACTAACCTATTAACCCAAAGGCCCAGTCCAGATTGTTGTTTTTTTGCCTATTTCAGGGTTTTATAGAAAAGGAATATCAAACGGATTCCAAACAGAATGAAACTTCGGGAGAGATATTTTTGGAACAAAATATGCATAGGAGACTTTAAAACCACGGAATAGGGCACACGTGGCGTCCACGAGGGTGGGGGCGCCCCACCCCCCTACAAGGTGTGCCCCCCCTGCCTCGTGGGCCCCACGTCTGGCCCTCGGTGCCCTCCTTCCTCCTATATATACCTACGTACCCCTAAACCATCAGAACAACAGAGAAAACCCTAGTTCCACCGCCGCAACCTTCTGTTCCCATGAGATCCCATCTTGGGGCCTGTTCCGGAGCTCCGTCAGAGGGGGGATCTACCACGGAGTGCTTCTACATCTTCATCATCGCCTCACCATGAGTTGTGAGTAGTTTACCATAGACCTTCGGCTCCATAGCTAGTATCTAGATGGCTTCTTCTCTCTCTTTGGATCTCAATACCAAGTTCTCCTCGGTCTTCGAGGAGATCTATTCGATGTAATCTCTTTTTGCGGTGTGTTTGTCGAGATCCGATGAATTGTGGGTTTATGATCAAGATTATCTATGAGAAGTATTTGGTTCTTTTCTGAACTCTTTATGTATGAATATAATATCCTATCAAGTCTCTTCGAATTATTGGTTTGGTTTGGCCTACTAGATCTATAGTTCTTGCAGTGGGAGAAGTGCTTGGCTTTGGGTTCAATCTTGCGGTGTCCTTTCCCAATGACAGTAGGGGCAGCAAGGCACGTATTGTATTATTGCCATAGAGGATAAAAAGATGGGGTTTATATAATTTTGCTTGAGTTTATCCCTCTACATCATGTCATCTTGATTAAGGCTTTACTCTGTTCTTATGAATTTAATACTCTAGATGCATGCTGGATAGCGGTCAATGTGTGGAGTAATAGTAGTAGATGCAGAATCGTTTCAGTCTACTTGTTTCGGACGTGATGCCTATATATAATGATCATGCCTAGATAGTCTCACAAGTATTCGCTTTTATATCAATTGCTCGACAGTAATTTGTTTACCCGCCGTAGAATTATGCTATCATGAGAGAAGCCACTAGAGAAACCTATGCCCCCGGGTCTATTCTCAACATATCAATTTACAATCTACTTTACTTTTCTGCTTTTACTTTCTGTTCTTATATCCAAAAATACCAAAAATATTAAACTATCATCTCTATCAGATCTCACTTTCGTAAGTGACCGTAAAGGGATTGACAACCCCTTATCGCGTTGGCTGCGAAGTTCTTATTTGTTTGTGCAGGTGCGAGGGACTTGCGCGTGGTCTCCTAGTGGATTGATACCTTTGTTCTCAAAAACCGAGGGAAATACTTACTCTACTATGCTGCATCACCCTTTCCTCTTCGAGAGAATACAACACAAGCTCGAGAAGTAGCAATATCCAGTTGGTAAGATTGATTTGGAAGTAACCTTTGGAGATGAGCATGATGCCAGGACAGAAACCTTGACGTTTGAAGTTGTGAGGATCCACAGCACGTACCATGCTTTATTTGGCAGGCCGGCTTATGCTAAGTTTATGGCAAGGCCATGTTGTGTTTATTTGCAGCTCAAGATGCCGTGTCACAAGGGGAATATCAAAGTGCATGGGAGTCGCACCATAGATTTGGAATGTGAAGAAGGCGATGCAGCTTATGCAGAGTTGGTTTTTGCCACAGAGGAGCTCAAGTATTACAAAGATAATGTTGACCCAGTAGATATGACATCTTTAAATAAGCCAACTACAGAGCATGACCCGTTGCTGAAGTTTAAGTCAGTAGATGACACCAAGATGGTTGATTTTGTTCCTGGTGACTCATCCAAGTAGTTCAGTATCAGTGCCAATCTGGATCCGAAATAGGAAAGCGCGCTCATCGAGTTCATCCGTGAGAACCGGGACATCTTTGCATGGAAGCCTTCAGACATGCCGGGTGTACTGAGAGAACTCGCTCAGCACACTCTTAATATTGATCCGAAGCATAAGTCGGTCAGACAGTTTCTTCGCTATTTTAATGAAGAGAGACGGAAGGCCATCGGTGAAGAGGTGGCCCGGCTCTTAGCGACCGGGTTCATCGTAGAAGTTTTTCATCCCGAGTGGTTGGCTAACCCGGTTTTGGTGCTTAAAAAGAATGGCACGTGATGCATGTGTGTGGATTACACAGATTTAAACAAGGCTTGTCCAGCTGATCTGTTTGCCCTCCCTCGTATTGATCAGATCATTGATGCTACGGTGGGTTGTGAGCGCTTGAGTTTTTTGGATGCATATTGTGGATATTACCAGATCAAAATGGCGGTTAAGGACCAAGAGAAGACGGCTTTCATCACTCCGTTCGGAGCCTTCTGCTATGTATCTATGCCTTTTGGGCTTAAGAGTGCCCAGGCGACTTACCAGAGGTGTGTATAGAACTGCCTGCACGGTCAGGTTGTGCGCAATGTCCATGCTTATGTAAATGATATCATGGTCAAATCCAGGAAGAAGGAGACTCTAATTGATGACTTGAGGGAAACGTTTGACAATCTCCGGGTGTATAAGATGATGCTTAACCCGGCCAAGTGTGTTTTTGGTGTTCCAGCAGGCAAGCTTTTGGGTTTTCTAGTCTCTGAACGAGGCATCGAGGCTAACCCGGAAAAGATCAAGGCCATCACCTCCCTGGCACGACCAAAATGTAACGATGATGTCCAGCGCGTGGCAGGACAGATAGCAGCGTTGAGCCGGTTTATAAGCCGCTTAGGTGAGAAGGCTATCCCTCTATACCAGATGATGAAAAAGACAGATGATTTTGTCTGGAGTGAAGCTACTGATGAAGTATTCGAGGCACTCAAGAAGCAATTGGCTGAGCCGCCGGTTCTTGTGGCCCCCATTGATAAAGAGCCTTTGTTGTTATATATTGTTGCAAACAGCAGGGCCGTCAGTGTGTCTATTGTGGTGGAAAGAAAGGAGGCTGGTAAAGAGCATCTAGTTCAAAGGCCGGTTTACTACATCAGTGAGGTCCTCATCGAGTCTAAACAAGGGTATCCACATTGGCAGAAGCTGGTTTACAGAGTCTTTATGGCAAGCCGGAAACTCAAGCAGTATTTCCTGGGTCATCCCATTACGGTCGTGAGCTCTGCTCCCTTGGGAGACATTATCCAGAATAGGGAAGCTACAGGACGAGTGGCCAAGTGGGCCATTGAGCTTGGGCTTCATGATTTAAAATATATGCCTCGAACAGCCATCAAATCGCAAGCGCTTGTGGATTTCATCAATGACTGGACAGAATTGCAGACGCCTGAAGAAAAGCCGGATAATACATATTGGACGATTCACTTTGACAGGTCCAAGCAATTGGAGGGCTCGGGGCTGGACTTGTTTTAACTTCCCCACGAGGTGATAAACTTTCTTATGTCCTCCGGCTCATGTTTCCATGTACTAATAATGCAGCTGAGTACGAAGCCTTGCTCCATGGCCTTCGGATGGCTAAAGAGATGAATCTAAGCCGGGTCAGATGTTTCGGCGACTCAGATTTGGTAGCTCAGCAGGTTTCTGGCACCTGGGACTCCAAGGATCCACTCATGGCGGCTTATCGCCGAGAGGTTGATGCTATTGCAGGTCACTTCAAGGGTTACCAAGTTGACACATCAATCAAAGGAAGAACGAGGCAGCAGATGCCTTGAGCCGGTTAGGATCTCACCGTAAGCTGGTGCCGCCCAATACCTTTTTAGACGTTTTGCTTAACCCGTCTGTCAAGTTGCCTACAGAGGAGGACCTTGTTATCCCTGATCTGGAGGCACAATTGGTGGCGGCTCTTCATGTCATACCAGATTGGACAGTTCCTTATTTGGCTTATATGACCCGGGGTGAGTTACCTGAGGATGAAATATTAGCCAAGCAGATAACCCGATGGTCTAAGTCAATGACGATCGTCAATGGAGAATTGCACCACAGCAGTGTTTCAGGCGTGTTTCAATGTTGTGTCTCGCCTGAGGAAGGCCGCGAGATTCTACGAGAGATCCATGAGGGAGATTGTGGTCACCATGCCGGTTCTAAATCTCTGGTAGAGAATGATTTTCATCATGGATTTTACTGGTTAATGGCTCATGCTAATGCTGAGGACTTGGTTAGTAAATGTGACGGCTGTCAGAAATTTTCGCGGCGTGCTCATGTTTCGGCTCAAGAGTTGAGGATGGTTCCGATAACTTGGCCGTTTGCAACTTGGGGGCTTGATATGGTAGGACCTTTTAAAAGATCCAAGGATAAGAAAACCCACCTGTTGGTGGCAGTGGACAAATTCACCAAGTGGATCGAGGCAGAGCCAGTCAGCAAATGTGATGCAGAAACAGCGGTGCAGTTCATCAAGAAAGTGATTTTCCGGTTTGGTTTCCCCCATAGTATCATAACAGACAATGGCACTAATTTGTCTAAGGGTGCTATGAAGGAGTTTTGCTAGCGTGAGCATATCCGTCTTGATGTATCTTCTGTGGCTCATCCCCAGTCCAATGGTCAAGCAGAGCAGGCCAATCAAGAGATCTTACGAGGGATCAAACCGCGGCTCATGGTTCCTCTAAAGAGAACGCCGGGTTGTTGGGTGGAAGAGTTACCTTCCATGTTATGGAGCAATAATACAACACCCAACAGGTCTACAGGATACACGCCCTTCTTCATGGTCTACGGAGCAGAGGCGGTTCTTCCCAGCGATATCCGTCATGACTCGCCCCGAGTGGCGGCTTATGTGGAAGCTGACAATGAGACGGCACGTCAGGATGCGTTGGATCGATTGGATGAAGAGCATGATCTCGCGGCGGCTCGATCAACGATTTATCAACAAGATTTACGACGATATCACAGCCGGCGGGTCAAGACCAGAACCTTTCAAGAAGGCGACTTAGTTCTCTGGCTCATCCAAGATCAGACTGATATGCATAAACTTTCGCCGCCTTGGGAAGGACCTTTTGTCGTCAGCAAGAATCTGCACAACGGATCATACTGCTTGATCAATATCTGAGAGCACAAGGACTCAAGCACATCAGAGGAGGAGACTAATCGGCTGTGGAATATTGCTCACCTCTGGCCTTACTATACTTAAGCCTCCGGCTCTCATGATGTAATTCAATGATGTAAATATCAGTACAATATAATAAAGCCGACATCCCCGCCAATTCAAGGCCTCTGCCATTTTTTCAAAGTTGAGTCTTTATGATCATCGTACATATCTTCTCAAGAATCTTAGTACCCAAATCAAAGGAGTCGTGAAGAGTTGGATGCATAGCACAACTCCAAGATAAGCTCTTGATGAGAATAATCAGCAAGTATGTCACTTGGGGGCTTGCTACTCAAACATAGGCGTATTCGACCAAAGAGAGCATAGCGTTACTACCCATTTGACCGGGTTATGTTCAAACATAGGCGTATCCGACCAAAGAGGACATAACATGTGGGTCATCCTACCTGTACCCAGCTGCTTCAACTCCATCAGGTCATCCTGATTGACACAGCGAACTCTTGGCAATCAGTCTTAATGGCATATTCGACCAAGACCTGAGCTTGCTAAGGTTCAAACGTCGGTTGTCACTGCGAGAGCATGGTGCTACAGATAGTCAGGATAGATCTAGGCTCAAAATGCCGCCTTCCTTGAAACTTGGATAACTTGGCCTATGATGCAAGATGCAACTCTGACCCCACGTACTCTAGGCAAGTCTATCTTGAAAAAACAAAGAAGAAAGACCTGCACTTGTCTAGGTTCAAATGTCGATTGGATACTGTGAGAGCCGGCTTATAGCACGCACGTATCTTCCAGGGGCCACCAAGGCTAGTTTCATTGAAGAAGAACCTTTGGATTGTCGGCCTGCAAAAGCCTCGAGTGTTTTTTGCTTGTTTGTTTCTATTTTCTCTTTGCTTTCTTGTAAGTTTTCGTTTTGAGTTGTGTTCTTTGCATGATTGGCCTAATTGCCTCCCTTCATGGCTCAAATTTTAAGCCTCTTCGGGTCTCTACAACCCAATCTACTGAATGGCTCTCAGCCGCCGGAGAATAACAACTTCATAGAATTATACCTTTACAGGTTTATGAACATATGGAGGCTGATTAAGCCAGCTGTTCAAATCATGTCTTCAGGTATGGTTATGTTTATAACAATTAAACCGGCCTTGGTTCTAGACGCCTGTCCCCAGTGGCATTGGTTGGACACAGTGACCCGTCCGGCGGTAAACCGACGGGGCACTTATTTCTGTTTATATGCAGGATGCAATTTATATTGATATGCGCGCGCCAATACCATCATAAGGATAAAATAAGGATTCCAACATTTGGAGACTCATAATGTCATCAAAACACAAGAAGTGTGCATGACGGCGCGACAGTTGGTACGATAAACTGGCAGGAAAAATGTTTCGCTATCCTATTACAAAATGTTGTGAGCCAAACAAAGGTCCAAATATTTCTATCATAGGTACATGAGCCGCCCGACGGATGATTCTCCTTGGCCTTGCTGCTTTGATGATTCCGGGTCATCCGTCGCCGGTTCTTTGTCCTTCACTGTTTGAAAATTCTGCGCCAATCAATCCAAGCCAGCCAGAGCTTCAAATTTAGCCGCCCCATCAATAAGTTTAATGGGATCAATTTCACGGGCAAAGGTATGCTTACTAATTGGAGTAATCAGATCCATCACTTTATAAGAAGGAGTGGACATCTTCTGGTTCTCCATATCATAAGCCGGCTGATACTTCGACAAGTCTGTTTCATTTGCAATTAAACTGGCTAGTGGGCGGATGTCCTTGACACAAGCAGCGAAGTATTTATGATCAAAAGTTGACCCGTCTTCTTTCAGACTCGGATACCCAGTAGCCAAGTCGGATGTTTCCAGTTCTGGAAGCCATGCCTTTGCTCGGCTCAAGGCCATAACAGCGCCGGCTCTTGCAGATGACCGCTTGATTTCATCTATCCTGGTAGGCAGAACAGAGAGTCTTCACAAGATATCCACAAAGAGTGTTGGTGCTTGGCTGGACGGAGAGATAACAGCCAGGGCATGTTGCGCCCCAGTATAAAGTTGCTCCACGAGGGTGTAGACGGCTTTCAGCTTTACAAGTAGATCTCTGCCAAGGATATCGCTTCTTTTACCTACATGACCACTAAGTTGATCAGTAACGGGTTAAGTTTCCCCAGAACTTTATTTCAAAAAGTTATAACACGGCGGCTTACCAAAGATGGCTGCAATCATTTCTGAGACATAGTGTTTTAAGCCGGAGAGCTCAGTTGTCACCGCTTCAAGAGATGTTTCGACTTTTTCGGCCCGTTGCACTAAGGCGGTCCTTTCTTTAGTCCATGCAGATTCCTCGGACTTAAGTTTAGCCTTCAAATCATTCGCTTCAGACAAGCTAAATTGGAACTTGGATTCAACTTTCTGAGTTTCTGATTCTTGGTGCTTAAGCCGTTGCCGAGCATCCTTCAGCTGTGTTTGTCATTCAGCAGTCGCTTCCTGAACAGGTAAAGTAAGCATGAGACGGATTAACTGTCGGATTAACAAAGATTCAAGTCCCAAGCCTTTTGCAGGCAACAACACTTGGCACTTGATGGCTAATGGAGGCTGAAGTTTTTCTTTCTGAGCCAGATTTATGTTATTAAGTCTCAAGCACTTTGTAAGCAAGAGCACTTGACCCTTGGGGGCTAATGGAGGCTGACGTTTTTCTTTCTGAGCCGGATTCATGTTATTAAGTCTCAAGCACTTTGCAAGCAAGAGCACTTGACCCTTGGGGGCTAATGGATGCGGAATTTTTTCTGAAGTTAATAAATTCATGAGCATAAAAGTCCCAAACACTTTGCAAGCAACAGCACTTGGCACTTGGGGGCTAATGTACATCGCTTTTATATGTCAAATTAATTATGGTAGCCGATGGCAAGTTGGTTTCTACCACTGGCTTAAGGATGATGTGCAGGCAAGTTATATGCAATATTATTAAGGACCGGCTCATTCAACCTGATTAAGCCGGCCCTTGGGGGCTACACATGCAATGTTCCTTAAGGAGGGATTTTTTGTTAAGTGATATGCCGATCTAAAGTCTACAGAATATTCAGTTTTATCATATCCACTAGACTTGGGGGCTGGAAGGGCAGTTAGAAATTGGTCAAGAACGTCACCTCAAACTTCTGATGCATCTGCTTCACCATAATGATTTCAAGATCACGATTGCTATGAACCTGACTGAGAAAACCAGACAAGACTTCGCCAGTACTCAACTGTGTATACTGTGACATGTCAAACCTTACGCGTCGGTTTTCAACAAGTTCTTGCTAGGCGGTGTGTTTAGCTAACACTATTGGGTTGCCCGGCTCTCTGAAACTAGTGCCAATAAATGTAACGTCTTCAGACCGATCTTCGGCCGACTCAGATGGGGCATGCGGTTTAGCAGGTGCAGAATCAACCTTGGCAGGAGCAGTGGCGGCATCGGGCACCTCAGGAGGAGCGTCATGAGTAACGTCTTTAGTTGGCCTACGAGCATCTGTTGCCGACGCCTGCAGCGCCGGCTCAGTAATCTTGGGGTCAGCCGTCGGTTTAGTCGCCCTGGCCCTCTTAACAGGTTTTGCTTGGCCTCTGCATCAATTACAGTAAGTCGCTGCAAGGTTATAAAGATTTAAAGATAAGCTGAACAAGGGACAAGTCATTTACCCAGGAGCGGTCTTGAAAGCCAGAAGTTGACTCTGAGATGAGTCACCGGAGGATGAACGAGAAGTTTCCTGTTAATTTGAATCGGACAAATTCAAGGGTTGTTGTATAAGACCCGTTAGTGGATAATGAGAGTTTATGAGTGGAAATACCTCATTCCGGCTTTTCTGACGAGGCGGAGTATTGGGTTAACCGGAGGATAACTCCTCTTCTCCGAAGTTGCGAGTCCGACGCCGACTCTTGTGTTGCTGTTGCTTCAAAAGAAAGTGAGGATCTAAATGAGTAGAGGGGTGTGAAAATCTTAATTTCCAGATAACACGTCGAACTTTTTGTCTTGGCAAGGACTCTGAGCCGAAGGAAATAGTAATTACCTCTTCATTTGCGGCCTGACTGGCCTCCGTGTCATCCTAGCAATAATCAGTGTCAATTAGATAGTTGAAGTAAGAACCAAGAGAGTCAAGGACTACCTCCGACTCAGTGTCGTAGTTTAATTCAAATAGTTCGGAAGCACTGGTTTTCTTCTTGGTCTTCTTAACAACTTTTTTGGCGGCTTTCTTGGTGGCTCTGGCTCTCTTGGCAGCTTCATGGTCACAAGGTTTCTTCCAGAAGGCTGACTTAGCCTGTGAGAAGTGGCGAATTCAAGATTGTCAAGGGAACTATAATGATCAAATAACAATAATTAAGGTTAAAATTTACCTCTGGTGCCGGGTTAGATTTGCATAAAGGCAATAGGCCCACTTTGCTGTAGTCAGACAAGGATTCATTTAAAATAGTTTTTGTCATATCTGCGATGACATTCTCTTCCAGGTCCTCAGAACTATGGCGCAAAGGGTCATTCTTCTCTCCAGTATATTCACACATTAAACCGGACCTGCGGCTTAAAGAAATAATTCGCCAAGCGAGCCAGCACCAGGCTAAGTCAATTCCAGTTAAACCGTTTCCCAGAAGGGCCTTCACCTTTGACAGAGTGGGGGCAATTGACTTGCGTTCTGCAGCGGTGAGCTTTTCAGCAAGAGGGTGATTGGCGTCTAAACGTTGAGCATGGAGACCCGGCAAAGGATGATCGTCAGCCGAAGAAGTATCTTTACAATGAAACCAAGTTTTGTTCCAATCTTCCGGATGACTCGGCAGACAGGCGTAAGGAAAAATAGAGTCTCTCCTTCTTTGGATAGAGACAACCCCAAGCTCTAGGCTAGGGCCATTGGTAAATTCATTCTGGCGGTTTAAGTAAAAGAACTCTCTAAAAAGCAAGATGATGGGCTCCTCTTGAAGATATACTTCACAAAAAACCTGAAAGTTGCAGATATTTGACACGGAATTGGGTCCGATGTCTTGGGGGTGGAGCTGGAAGAAGTGCAGAACATCTGTGAAGAATTTAGAGCCGGGTGGTGAGAAACCCCGGTTCATGTGATCAGTAAATACAATTACTTCATCATCTATTGGTGCAAGTCTTTCTTCGCTCGGGTCAGGAGCGCGATAAGGCATAACTGGAGCATTTGGCAGATATCCCACTTTGACAAAATCGGCCAGTGTGGCTTCAGTAACAATTGAAGGGACCCAGTTGCATATGGTGACTGTCTTTGGTGGCATTGTGAATAAGTAGACCTAACGAAAGAAGGATTATTGCCAGTTCAGAGTCAGTTCATTAAAACCGGAATCAAATTATTACTTCCAGTTCAGCATGGCGGCTTAAATGGGGCCTAATGGCATAAGAGTAATCATAAGTTGGAAAATTAAGCCGCCATGACAGATGCGAGTGTTTAGAAAAGCAAATTTCACTAAGTCTGGGAGAAGCTGTTTTCACATGTTGCGGCGGTAATTTAGGATCTACAACTGCTCGAAAATCAAGATTAAATGACGAACAGGCAAAACCTAAGATCAATATGATACAGTTCTAGGAGATGAATTTATTTATTCGTAGAGATGAGATATTACAGCATTAACTAAAGAGATACTATCAACATCATCATAAGAAGAGACATCAAGTTCAGAAAGAAGAAACCATAATTGCAGAGGAAGAAGAAGATGAACTTTGAAGAACTTCACGGGAACCCTCATGGATCTAGGAGGACAAGGACATGAATGTACCTGAGCAAGTAAGGCGGCGGCGGCGGCGCGCGGAAGAAACCTGGTCGCGTTAGGTTGACGCGATGGCTATTGGTGAAGACAAAGCAGAGGGCGACGGCGCCGGCGGAGCTCGATTGCAGGTACGTCGCGAGGAAGGAGGTGAAGATAAAGAGACGAAGGAGAGAATGGAAGGGAACCTTCGGCCCTATTTATAAGCTAAGTGGATAAAGGTCAGGCACAAAAATCGAGGAGGTGGAAAAATAGGTAAATAACTGTGCAGGCGCCTCGATTCTCGGAATACCAATAAATGCGAAAGATTTGTTAGGATCTGGACCGTTTGCAAGCAAGTGACATCATGGCGAGTTACTGTTATTTCAAAAGATGACGTCATGGCGGATCATTATCGTTTCAAAAGTGAAGATAACGGCGGTTTACAGTCTCTCACAAGAAGATGAAGAAAGATTGACATGAACAAGTTCAAGATCAACCTGGGGCCTAATGTTGGGGATATAAGTATTTCATATGACCCGCCTAGGAGGGGCCGGGTTACCCAACGGTGGTTCATGAGACCACCCCAGAAGTACATTAAAGACAGCGGCTTAGGTAAGGGCCCAAGCCCCGCGGCGGCTTAAGGCCTGTAAGTATCAACCGCCATATATATAACTTGTAGTGTAAGGCATGTAATATGAGTCACCGAGCCGGACATGATTGTATGAGCCGGTCGGGACTCCGTAGGCCGCAGGGCGTCAACCTGTGTATATAAGGGGATGACCCGACAGCGGCCTAGGGCAAGAAACAAGAGATCGAGGGCTAGGCAAGCGCATCCGCACCCTAGCAATCGACACCCCAGCAATTCCACCCTAAACTAGAGTAGGTTTTACCCTCACCGCAAGGGCCGAACCAGTATAAACTCCCTGTGTCCTTTGTCTTGTTCTTAACCCCTTTAAGCTAACCACGTCGCTATGGCTCCACAATCAAGTCCTTACCTTAGGACATCTGCCGTGACACTTCCACGACAAGTACCTTGTGTTAAGAAAAGGGAGCATAAAAGACTATATGATTTTGTACGGATAATGTTCTTTAGCATTGATATTTTGAAAGACTTGATTGTTTGTTGGGATGCCCAAGTATTAAATTCTTTTATGTCAAATGATAGACTATTGCTTTGAATCACTCGTGTCTTAATATTCATGCCATGATTAGATAACATGATCAAGATTATGCTAGGTAGCATTCCACATCAAAAATTACCTTTTTTATCATTTACCTACTCGATGACGAGCAGGAATTAAGCTTGGGGATGCTAATACGTCTCCATCGTATCTTTAATTTTTGATTGTTCCATGCCAATATTCTGCAACTTTCATATACTTTTGGCAACTTTTTATACTATTTTTGGGACTAACATATTGATCCAGTGCCCAGTGCCAGTTCCTGTTTGTCGCATGTTTTTGTTTCGCAGAATATCCATATCAAACGGAGTCCAAACGGGATAAAAACGGACGAAGAATTTTTCTGGAATATATGTGAATTTTGGGAAGCGGAACCAACGTGAGACGATGCCCGAGTGGCCCATGAGGGTGGGGGCGCGCCTAGGGGGCAGGCGCGCCCTGTGCCCTCGTGGCCACTCCGTAAGGCGGTTGATGTCCTTCTTTCACCGCAAGAAAGCTAATATCCGGGTAAAAATCGTGTCCAAAGTTCAGCCCAATCGGAGTTACGGATCTTCGGGAATTTAATAAACGGTGGAAGGCCAGAATCTGGAAACGCAGAAACAGAGAGAGACAGAGAGACAGATCCAATCTTGGAGGGGCTCTCGCCCCTCCCAAGCCATGGACACCATGGACCAGAGGGAAAACCCTTCTCCCATCTAGGAAGAAGGTCAAGGAAGAAGAAGAAGGAGGGGGGCTCTCTCCCCCTCGCTTCCGGTGGAACCGGAGTGCCGCCGGGGCCATCATCGTCACCGCAATCTACACCAATAAATTCTCCTCCGTCATCACCAACTCTTCCCCCTCTATGCAGCGGTGTAACCCCTCTTCTACCCACTGTAATCTCTACTTAAACATGGTTCTCAATGCTATATATTATTTCTCAATGATGTATAGCTATCCTATGATGTTTGAGTAGATATGTTTTGTCCAATGGGTTAATTGATGATCATGATTGGTTTGAGTTGCATGTTTTATTATTGGTGCTGTCCTATGGTGTTCTCTGTGTCGCGCAAGCGTGAGGGATCCCTGTTGTAGGGTTTGCAATATGTTCACGATTTTCTTATTGTGGGTGCGTGAGTGACAGAAGCACAGACCCGAGTAAGTAGGTTGTTTACGTATGGGAATAAAGAGGACTTGACACTTTAATGTTATGGTTGGGAATTACCTTAATGATCTTCAGTAGTTGCGTATGCTTGCTAGAGTTCCAATCATAAATGCATATGATCCAAGAAGAGAAAGTATGTTAGCTTATGCCTCTCGCTCAAATAAAATTGCAATAGTGGTTACCGGTCTAGTTATCTATTGCCTAGGGACAAATAACTTTCTCGTGACAAAAAGCTCTCTACTAAAAATAATTTAGTTGTGTCTTTATCTCAACATCCCCTAGTTTATATTTGCGTGCTCTTTATATTCTTGCAAACCTATCCCACAAAAACCACAAAGTACTTCTAGTTTCATACTTGTTCTAGGTAAACTAAACGTCAAGCGTGCGTAGAGTTGTATCGGTGGTCGATAGAACTTGAGGGAAAATTTGTTCTACCTTTAGCTCCTCGTTGGGTTCGACACTCTTACTTATCGAAGGAGGCTACAACTGATCCCCTATACTTCACTACAAAAAAAAGACACATCCGTGATATTTTGGTCCGAACGAAACTTTTTTCTGTCATACTTATGACACTTCTATGACAATAATTGTGACAAAACACATTGTCATCATAGATGTGGTGGGGTCCTACTTCTATGAAAAAAAATCATGACAGAAAATGGGCTTTTCGTCCTGGGCGGGCCGGAGACGTAGTTGCATGACATTCTTTGGGCCGTCCATGACGGAAAAAACCGTGGTAGGAGCGAGGGCGAGGAAAATATCGGAGTGTTCCCGGTTACGGTGGGTGGTCGGGGTCGAGCGATGCGCGTTTCTCTCGTACACGCACGCACGTGGGTGCGAGGCGGTTGGCTCTAACTGAACCCGAGCGAGGCATTGGGCTCTAACTGAACCCGAGCGATTGCACTGCAGGCTACGCGTTACTGAACCCGAGCGATCGATCGATGGCTGTTAACTGAACTCGATCGAGCGATTCCTTCGCTACTGCTGCTAACTGAAGCCAATCGATGTTGCCTCTGCATGAACAGTGAGTGTTGCTGGGGG
>LR738713.1:514307608-514407334 GCA_902687465.1 Secale cereale
CGTGGTGTTGCCTCTGCATGAACAGGACCCCGTTCGATCAAGCCGGTTGGGGCTGCATGAACAGGACCCCGTGGAGGGCTGCATGAACAGGACCACCCCGTGGAGGGCTGCATGAACAGTAGACGGTGGAGGGCTGGATGAACAATAGCCCGTGGAGGGGTGGTTGAACAGGAGCCCGTGAAGAGGGCTGGTTGAACAGTAGCCGGTGGAGTAGCTCGCAGTGGAGGCTGAACAGTCGCAGGTGGAGGCTGGAGGAGGTTGACGGTGGATGAACAGTAGCCCGTGGAGGCTGGAGGGGGTCGACGGTGGCGATGAACAGTACCCCGTGGAGTCCCGTTTTGCGGTACGCCACATCCCTCCCGATGAACAGGACCCTCATTTCGACCGTAGCGCTCCAACACAAGTATGTTTCCTCCGTTTTGCGGTACGCCACACCCCTCCCGATGAACAGGACCCCCGTTTCGACCGTAGCGCTCCAACGCAAGTCCGTTTCCTCCGTTTTGCGGTATGCCACACCCCTCCCGATCAACAAGACCCCCATTTCGACCATAAGAGGTCCGTTTCCTCCGTTTTGCGGTACGCCAGACCCCTCCCGATGAATAGGATCCCGTTTCAAACGTGGCCGGTCAAACACAAGGCTGTTTCCTCCGTTCCGTGGTACGCCAGGCCTCGTTTCCATCGGCTGTTCCGTCCAAACCCTCTCGATGAACACGACGACGCATTCCGTTCCGACCCAGCCGGTTGGCTCCCCATGAACACGACGATGATGATGTTTCTCTGTTCCGACCCAGCCATGTACACGAGCCCTGGCCGTACGTATGCGCGAGTAGGCGTTCGAGACCCTGCCCGTATGTACGTACGTGGCCGTATTTTCTTTCTTGCACACTTGCCGCTTTACGTACGTGTACATGCTACGTGCGCGCCTCTACTACGACATGTGCGCGCCTCTACATCGACCAGTATGTACGTACACGTTTGCGACCGGAATGACAACGCTATGTACGCTTCGACCAGGTGGGTCTCGACTGTCAGGCACTTCATTGCTTGCGGAGATGTAGCTGGTGGGTCCCAGCAGTCAGGGGGGCAAATCATTTTTTTTGCCCGAACGCACTTCCTTGCGTGCGAAGATGTAGCTGGTGGGTTCGAGCAGTCAGGGGGAAACGTTTTTTTCACGAAATACGGTGGCCCGTCCGGTGGGTCCCCGATGTCAGGTGGAGGAATAATTATTTTGTGTGTAATAAGGAGGCACTTCCTTGCTGCAGCCGTGGACCCAGCTGTCAGCCTCTCCACGTACAGTCCACGTCCGATGGAAGCCGTTCCTTGACCACATTAACCACGCCGTGCCGAGAGCACCAGGGCGGTGGACGACGGTGAGGCCTAGGAAGGGGACGACGCGGAGTCGGGGAAGACGCAGCAGTGGATGCCCACGCATAGAGGAGTACGAGGGTTCACTAGTTCGCTGCGGTGTGAGGCTGTCGTCGCCACAGAATAACAGGGGATGTGGGTGAGTAGAGCGATGGCCTGGCCAGCGGTGGGAATAGTAGGGGGCGGTGAGGCCTCTGCGGCAGCACAGCCGGCCACGGGAGGCAGGAGCATGCGGCACGACCGGCGCTGCTTTGGGCGGCTGGAGCAACAAGAAAAGAGGTTGAAGAAGCACTACGGCCGTTGGATGGACATCGTATGGTCACTGGAGCTAGAATCGTTCATATTGAGTAAGTTGACAAAGCACTCCGTCCCTGTCAACTTAGTAGGCCCACAAGTCAGCCTCCCAACAAGGTGGGTCCCAACCAGCAGGGAGAGTATTGATTTTTTTTTTTTGCATAATAAGGAGGCGCTTCCGGTGGGTCCCAGCTGAGAGAGGGGGGAACGTTTTTTTCGCGCAATACGGTGGCCCGTCCGCTGGGTCCCAGCAGTCAGGGGGAAAACGTTTTTTCGCGAAATACGGTGGCCCGTCCGGTGGGTCCCTGCTGTCAGGTGGAGGAATCATTTTTTTCCGCGTAATAAGGAGGCACTTCGTTGCTGCCTTTGTGAACCCAGCTGTCAGCCTCTCCACGTATAGTCCACGTCCGATGGAAGTCGTTCCTTGACCACGTTGACCACGCCGCACCGAGAGCACCAAGGCAGTGGACGACGGTGAGGCCTAGGAAGGGGACGACGCGGAGCCGGGGAAGATGCGGCAGTGGATGCCCACAGATAGAGGAGTATGAGGGTTCACTGGTTCACTGCGGTGTGCGGCTGCCGTCGCCGCAGAATAACAGGGGGTGTGGGTGAGTACAGTGATGGCCTGGCCGGCGGTGAGAGTAGTAGGGGGCGGTGAGGCCTCCCCCGCATCGCAGCCGGCCACGGGAGGCAGGAGCACGAGGCACGACCGGCGCTGGTTTGGGCGGCTGGAGCAAGAAGACCAGAGGTTGAAGAAGCACTGCGGCCGTTGGATGGACATTGTACGGTCACTTGAGCTAGAATCGTGCATATTGACTAAGTTGACAAAGCCCTCCGTCCCCGTCAAGTTAGTAGGCCCACAAGTAAGCCTGCCACTATACTGGGTCCCAGCTAGCAGGGGGAGTATTCATTTTTTTGTGCGTAATAAGGAGGCACTTCCTTATGTGCGAAGATATAGATGGTGGGTCCAAGCTGTCAGCGGCGGTAACATTTTTTTCACGGAATACGGAGGCCCTTTCGGTGGGTCCAAGATGTCAGGTGGAGGAATCATTATTTTGTGCGTAATAAGGAGGCATTTCCTTGCGTGTGGTTGTGGACCCAGCTGTCAGCCTCTCCACGTACATTCCACTTCAGATGCATGTCGGACGTTGACCATGTTGACCAGGCCACGCCGAGAGCACCAGGGCGGTGGACGACGACGTGGCCTAGGAAGGGAACGACACGGAGGCAAGGAAGACTCGACAGTTGTTTCCCAAGCGGAGGGGAGTACGACTGTACGAGGGTTCACTGGTTTGTCTCTTGTCGCCGGAGAATAACAGCGGGTGTGGGTGAGTAGAGGGATGGCTAGGCCAGCGATGGGAGTACGGTGGGGCGGTGAGGCCTGCGCGGCAGCACAGCCGGCCGCGGGGAGGAGGGAGCAGGCAGTCCCGCCGGCGCTTGTTTGAGCGGCTGGAGCAGGAAGAGCAGAGATTGAAGAAGCACGACGGCCGTTGGATGGACATCCAACAGTCACTGCTTGTGCGTCAACCTTTTTTTAGGAAAGCCTCAAATCTTTGGAAAACATCATACAACCCATCTGCCATTATTTCTAATAATTTACAGCCCATTTGCTAATTATTAAGGGTTTTTTGGATCCCATATTCTTTTTGTTAGTATTACAACCCATATTGTGGACACGGTTAAAAAATTATACGGAATTTTGCATATTTCGGTGCGGTCCGAACTGTTTTTAATCCCGAAATTTCGAGTCACATTCAAACTGATTTTAGAAATAAATGTATATCAATATAAAATCCTATAAATTGTCCACGCATAAAAATCAATGCAATTTAAAATCTCGAAATAAAAAAATTGAAACTAATTGCCGGTTTGATGTGTTTTAAAAATATACAGCCCATTTCTCATTACTGATAGGCCATTTTCTTGGCCAGCCGAATGAAGCTCTCCTTGTCTTGAAAGATTTGCATCCCAACAGGCCTGACAAAGCGACTTACTTGGCAAATCACAAAAAACTGGGCTGTGGCCATGGACCCAGCTGTCAGCCTCTCCATGTACATTACTCTTCCGCTGGAAGTCAGTCGTTGACCACATTGACCACGCCGCACCGAGAGCACCAAGGTGGTAGACGACGGCGAGGCCTAGGAAGGGGACGACGCGGAGCCGGGGACGACACGGCAGTGGATGCCCACGCGGAGAGGAGTACGAGGGTTCACTGGTTCGGCTGCGGTGTGAGGCTGCCGTCGCCGCGGAGTAACAGGGGGTGTCGGTGAGTGGAGGGATGGCCTGGCCAGTGGTGGGAGTAGTATGGGGGCGGTGAGGCCTCCGCGGCAGCACAGCCGGCCACGAGAGACAGGAGCAGGCGGCACGACCGGCACTGCTTTGGGCTGCTGGAGCAAGAAGACCAGAGGTTGAAGAAGCACTACGGCCGTTGGACAGACATCATACGGTCACTAGAGCTAGAATCGTTCATATTGACTAAGTTGACAAAGCACTCCGTCCCCGTCAACTTAGTAGGCCCACAAGTCAGCCTCCCACTATGGTGGGTCCTAACTAGCAGGGAGTCGCAGACGGAGAGGTGTATGAGGGTTAACTCGTTCTGGTGCGGTGTGGTTCGGCAGCCGGTGGAGAAGAACAGGAGGTGTGGAGGGATGGAGGGATGGCCTGGCCAACGGTGGAGTAGCGCTTCACACTAAAGCATGCTAAGCAGAGCTGCTAGCAGCAGGAGGCGTGAGCAGGTGGTCCCGACGGCGCTGGAGGAAGAAGACGAGTGATTGAAGATAGATGACGGTTGTTGGATGTAAATCCAACGGCTAACGATGTCAGAATCATTTGTTGACTAAGTTGACAACGACTTGCATTGGCTTCGGCCTATTGGCCCACATTTCAGCCTCCAAAAATGTGGCACATATTCAACCCATTTTTTCAGAATTTCCATTCTTTTTTTGTGGGGTAGAATTTATAGTCCATTTGATCTCTTTTTTTTGAATTACAGTCCATTAGCTGGGCTGTGTGAACAAATAATGTAGCGTCCATGCGGCCCATTTATGTTTTCCTAAAAAATTACAGGTCATTTGCACTTTCTCGAAATATACGATTTTGCTGGGCTGATTCTAATTATAATGTTGGGGTGGCCGCAACAATGTTATCAAAAAATAAACAGGGGCTGAGCATTTTGCTATATATATATATATATATATATATATATATATATATATATATATATATATATATATATATATATAATAAGTGATTTATTATTACATTGGTCCTTAAATCTTACCAAGCTTTTGTACACAATCACCAGGATTTTCGTTGCCAAAACAAATCCAGGATTTTATTGTTAAGAAATTATTTTTATAAGTTAACAAGATGTGGGATATTGTTTTCTTATATATGTAAGTATCTGTTAAACATATGATGAACAATAATATATAATAACATACAAAATAATTTAAATATATATAATATAGTTAGAAGGGAAACATAAGTTGGACCAAGCGTTCCTATTCTTATATAGAAAAATAGAACCGACCTTTGTGTTTTCTTCAAAAAAATACAAAAATTGGGCTGCCAATGTTTCAGGAAAAATAAAACCTCGGATGGGAGGTCCATAGACCGGTCGATACATGACGGCCCTCAAGAAAATACAAACAGGCCGGTCGATACATATCTCTAAATTTTTTGCCTCTGCCTTTATTGACATGTGGATCCAAATTTTCATCTACGCACACCACGTGCTACACTTGCTAAAACTTCATCCCTCGTTTTCTCTGTTTTTCGCACACTCGATATTGTGTGGGCATTTTGAAAATAGCATATTGTTTTGACTGTGCATCATATGAAGATGTGCTATGCATGAATGTTGATCAGCATGATGTTAACTGGCTGGTAGTTCCAGTTTCGACCATGAATAAAACTTCCAGCATGATGTTAACACTGTTTGAAAAGGCCGTGTTAATATAAATGCTCTGCCTCTAAAAGTTACAGTTTCTTATCTGAAACTGAACTTGGAGTTTCTTATCTGAAACTGAAACTGCAGTTTCTTCTGTGAGAATCACATTGTCTGCACTTTTATACTCCTATGAAACTACATTTTTTTAAGTGCAGAGAAAATATCTCCAAATTTTTTGCCTCTGCCTTTATTGACATGTGGGTCCCAATTGCGGTGCCACATGTGGGTCCCAACTGATCTTTCGTGTCTTGCAGGGATCGTCCAGGTACCAGCGTATGTACTTCTATTAACTCACCCGAATTGCGGGGCCGGGGAGTGTGCCTATGGTTGGTTCTCAATTGTGGTGCCACATGTGTGTGCAAACGCAATATGACGCGCGTTCCATTCGGAGAGTGGCGTGCCAGACCGACCGACCGTCTGGGGTGCGACGCGAATGCGACGGGCGTGCTATATACTCCGTACATGTGTACCGCCGTTTTCTTGAGGCTTTGCTTCATGGTGCAATCCATGGATACAAAATTAGTATATTGTACTGTTTAAAAGTCGAGGGCGGGGCTTTTCCTGCGTGGTAGGCGGGTCAGTTCCGCCTAGTCGGTTCGACGGAGACGCGAGAAGATGAGGAAGTAGGCTGCTGCAAACGTAGGGCTGTGTGATTTGATAGTGAGTTACTACTGGAAAGGTGGGGCTCGGTGATTTGACTTGCCATTATCATTTTAACTGCCAAGCCGGATTCCTGACCACCTCCATACAGGTGCCTAACGCACCGTGTTAAATCTCCAAGGGCGCGACTGCGCGAGCGAGGCGACGGTCGTGGTAGGTGTGACCATGATACGGGCTGCTGGCAGCCCTTGGATCTGAGATCGAACGGTCGCATGCTAAGTTGCTGAAAATTTGCAGAATAACCCTCCAGGATAGGATATTCACCCATAGGTCTAGAATCACGCCATGCAACCGTTCGATCTCAGATCCAAGGGCTCTCGGAAGCCCGTATCATGGGAAAATGGAAAGCTTTGTATCACCTGTAACTTTCCCGATGCTTGACATGACATCGAAAGCCATTTAATTGGGCGTCGAGTAGACATGACATCTAATTGGGCCCGCATAGTACTTTGCATGAATCCATTTATCCACCAGGCAAGCCACTACCCTGCCATTCGCACGCCCCCCCCCCCACTCGACATAAACCGCTCCTAGTCGTCCCATCCTTTCACATTACGGCAGTTCTACTAATCCTAACCCTCCTCCCAAATCCATGGCGTCCCAAATCTCCATGATCAACGGTGAGTACAAGGTTAGAACCATCACTGGCGATGAGTTCGACGTCATCTAGACCCGTTCTTCTGCAACGGTGAAAGAATGCCTTGCTCGCTTCAAACGCATGTTCGAAAACTCAAATGATGAGTGGGTCGCTGGGCTAGATGTTGAGTACACCGCAGTCCTGGGAAGCGAGAAGAAACTAAAGGAGGCAGAGAAGAAGAAGCCCGTCGTGATCCAGGTTTGCGTGCATGACTTATGCTTTGTCTACCACATATGCCATGCCAATGTTGAGTGCGAGGAATTTAAGAACTTCCTCAAGGACAGCCGAGTCAAATTTGTTACTGTAGACTTTAGGAACGACAAGGAAATCCTGGGTCGGATAGGCCTCATTGTAGGCCAGCCCTTCAATCTCCAGAAGGAGCGCCTGGTGTCCTCCTCTCAGCCTTCAATGCTAACCCTGGCAGGAGCCATGGTTCATCCTATGTACAGTGAACTGAAGAAACCTCTGCACACGTTTCATCGTGCATGGCAGTGGACTGTACTAGATATAGACCACATCCACTACGCTGCAATGGATGGCTACCTTTGTTTCAAAATCTACAACGGTTGGATGAAGAGCAAGAGCCAAGTGTGCGGTTCAAGCAAAGAAGTATCGCCCAAGAGGAAGAGGGACAAGGACGAAGTCGAGGACGTGGACGAGGACTCCGAGTAAGGTGGTAGTATCGTTGCTCATGGTGGATCTAATGCAGTGTCTACCGGATTAGTTGCTTAGTTTAATTTCTGGTGTGCTTAGTTTTATTTGCGGGGTGTGTTGTGCTGAGCCCCCAGCAGAATTATGATATGTTTCTTCTCGTTATATTTCGTACATTTCATCTTTTAGTTGGTATAGTACTGCCACTCGTTTCTTGACAATATATACGTACAATATATATATGGCCAACATCATATAGCCAGCAGTTTAGTTGTCAAAGAATATCAAGGTGCTTAGTTTTGTCAAAGAATTCGAGGGTGCTTAGTTTTATTTGAGGGGTGTGTTGTGCTGGACACCATTAACTTATCGTTGTGAGAATCTACTTATTTTTATCATGTAACATGGTCAACGGGTTTGACGTGAAAATAACAATGTCTAATGGAATTTCTGAGCAAACATCTAACTTAACGATGGCATTTTTTAGATATCTAATTGCATTTTTGAGCAGGCATCTCACGGATCGATGGCATTTTTTGAGTAGTTGTAACTTCTAATGGCAAAACTGAGTAGTGATACACAACTAGTGGCATAAATAATAAGAACCCAAGAATTAAGTAGGGCTAATTTCTTTATTTCTTTATTTCTTTATACCTTTGTGTGCGAAACAATATACGCTACCTCCCGCCGGATTTTCTTTACAGAGGCAACATAGAACTATATGAGTGACCTGTTAAATTTTGGAAATATTCCGGGTTCGTTTGGCCTTTTTTATACATTAATTGAGTTTCTGGTCATTTAATGTGCATAATTCAAATTTGAACTACAAGCACATGCTCCTGTGCACCAAAGTTGACTGAAAAATCACATGTGTGTCCTCGGGTGAATTTCTAGGTCCCATGCAAGAAATGGGAATGAAATTCAAACATCTAGGCATTGTGGTTCAGCCGAGAACATTGAGAAGCTTGGTTTTAAAATTCTTGTAAATCCAAAACATGCCTGAAAATCATGAAACTTGGCATGGTGTCATGTCATGGTACTACCATGCTGTGGTAAATAAAATTGCAGAGTAGGAACAAGTTTTGGTATAAGTTTCTTGCAAACCGGAGCTTCTCTCAAGAAGGCTCGTGGTTCTGAGAGGGAACGTGTCACCTTTTTGCGCATAATTCAAATTTTAAATACAAGCACATGCTCCAGTGCACCAAAGCTGGTTGAAAAATTGCATGTGTGTCCTCAGGTAAATTTCTAGGTCACATGCCAGAAATGGGAAAGAAATTCAAACATTTGGGCTTCATGGCTCGGCTGGAAACATTGAGAAACTTGGTTTTTTAATTCCTATAAATCCTAAACACGCATGAAAATCATGAAAATTGGCTTGGTGCCATGACATGGCACCAACATGATGTGGTAATTTTGCTGTCCGATTTGCGAAGGCGCGCACACTAACAATCAACAAAGTCATTTTGGAACAAGTGCTGTCACGTTACAATCGGAAACACAAGTATTATTGAAACCGTGGGCGCTCTATTTACCATTAATGTGCCACCACGCGTACCCTTTTTTTATTAGCTATGAGACGCCGTGCAGGGTAGCTATTTGATGACGGGAGGCGTGCGGTCAGACCCCTGCGCGTGCTTATTGGGAGGAGCGCCCTTTGACCTCCATCTGTCGTCCACCTCTCTCCCAAGGTCTCTATTAATGGCGCCCGAGCCTCTGTTTAATGGCGTGGCAATGTCTCACTCGACTGAGATTTAAGAGAGAAAAAGGAAAATCTAAAAAGAAAATTTTGCACAAATCTTGATGTAAGATCCAATGGACCTATATAGCATCTACTGTGACTTATAGCAAGACTGATGAATATATATAAGGACGACGAGAGTGGATAATAATTGTCTTACATAATTAGGAAGATAATTAGAAAAGCCACATGCGGCTACGCCCGAAATACACAAGGGCAAAAGAAGAAGGAAGACGCATACAATGATCTGGCTCGCTGATCTCTACTTTCTTTATGCGCTGCAGGTCGCGGAGACTAATTCTCGCGACGGGCGATGATCTCTTTCATCAGTTTCATGTCATTAATATGTTGCTTGGCAGCATCCATGGATTCCTCTACCAGCATGTTGCGCTCGTTGCGGAGCATGGCATTCTCGTCCATAAGTTTCTTGATGATGACACCCGTCCTCTGCAACACGGCAGCGGTCTCCTCCTCCTGCTTCGCCCTTCCGGCGATCTTCGCCCTTAGCAGGTCATGCTCGCCTCGGAGCTTTGCATTGCTCTCCCCTAGTTGCCGGATGATGCCGGTAGCCTCATCCTGCATCCTCACCCAGCCGGAGATCTGATCCATCTGGTTATGGACTGTCGCATGCATGCGCCTATAAGAGTCCTCGCCTGCCCACGAGAAATTTTCCCAGGCCTCCGCGGCACGACGGGACGTCCCTACTGCTTTGGTGGCACGGTGGGACATCTCTGCTGCTTCCGCAGCGTGGTCGGACCAGTCTGCTACATCGACGGTGCGGCGGGACCTCCGTGCTACTTCGGCGGCGTGACGGGACCTCTGTGCTGCTACTGCTGCACGGCTAGACATGTCGGCTGCTTTCACGGCGAGGCAGGACATCTCTCGTGCTTCCTCTTCCATGCTCACCTCTCCCTGGTGGAAATCTCTCGACCTAGAACTCACGCTGGCTATGGCTTGATTGACTTGATTGTTTTTTGTGGATGAGGAGTTGAGGAGAAATGTGCATTCAACTTATAACCGAGTACTACTAATATGCTCCTAAGTGGGAAACCGTTTAGGTTGTCATCGGTGTGAATAGGTTTGCAATTAAATATAACGTGGTAGTAGTAGTAATTTGGAATGTGACGAGACGCGCTCAAAATTTATTAAAAGGCTAGAGGGCGGGGTAGTCTAGCTTGGTCCTTTTCACGAGAGGCGAGGGGCCTTGTGATTTGATGGCTCATTACTGCTGGAAGGCGGGGCCTTCTTATTTGACTGCTCATATAAATGTGCCGACGACCTGAGGAGGAGCAAAGAACTGTGCGGTATACTCAAGTTTTCCAGTGGAGTACGACGGAGGAGCACGAAACACGGCAGCCCAGTGCCATATCCTCTACTCTCTACTCTTATTATATATTACTAGCAAGAGGCATTGTTCAATTGGCGATAAAGAATGATCTAATTTGCTAGTCATCTCATTTTTAGCATTGTTCTATGATACATCTCCAACGTATCTATTATTTTTTATTGTTCCAAGCTATTATTTATGAAGTCTTGGATGTTTAATGGGCTTCATCATTCACTTTTATATCATTTTTGGGACTAACCTACTAACCCAAAGGCCCAGTCTAGATTGCTGTTTTTTTTGCCAATTTAGGGTTTTGCAGAAAAGGAATATCAAACGGAGTCCAAACGGAATGAAACCTTCGCGAGAGATATTTTTGGAGGAAATCACGCTCGGGGGTCTTCGGGGCCAAGTCAAGGGACGTGGGACCAGCCCTCGAGGGTGGGGGCGCACCCCCTGCCTCGAGGCTGGCCCACACGGCCCCCGGTGCCCTCCTTCTTCCTATATATACATACGTACCCCAGAAACTCCATACACAGAGAGAAAACCCTAATTCCACCGCCGTAGCTACTGTTCCCGTGGAGATCCCATCTTGGAGCCTGTTCCGGGAGGGGGATCCATCACGGAGGCCTTCATCATCATCATCATCGCCCTCGCCATGAGTTATGAGTAGTTTACCGTAGACCTTCGGGTCCATAGCTAGTATCTAGATGGCTTCTTCTCTCTCTTCGGATCTCAATACAAAGTTCTCCTCGGTCTTCGAGGAGATCTATTCGATGTAATCTCTTTTTGCGGTGTGTTTGTCGAGATCCGATGAATTGTGAGTTTATGATCAAGGTTATCTATGAAAGATATTTGGTTCTTCTCTAAAAAAATATGTGTGCTCATAATATCCTTGCAAGTCTCTTCGAATTATTGGTTTGGTTTGGCCTACTAGATCTATAGTTCTTGCAATGGGAGAAGTGCTTGGCTTTGGGTTCAATCTTGCGGTGTCCTTTCCCAGTGACAGTAGGGGCAGCAAGGCACGTATTGTATTGTTTCCATCGATGATAAAAAGATGGGGTTTTCATCATATTGCTTGAGTTTATCCCTCTACCTCATGTCATCTTGCTTAAGGCGTTACTTTGTTCGTATGAACTCAATACACTAGATGCATGCTGGATAGCGGTCGATGTGTGGAGTAATAGTAGTAGATGCAGAATCGTTTTGGTCTACTTGTCTCGGACGTGATGCCTATATACAATGATCATGCCTAGATAGTCTCATAATTATTCGCTTTTCTATCAATTGCTCGACAGTAATTTGTTTACCCGCCGTAGAATATCGTTATCATGAGAGAAGCCACTAGAGAAAACTATGGCCCCCGGGTCTATCTTTATCATATTACTTTCCCGTCAACTAGCCTATTTCCGTCGCCATTGTTTTTTTTTTTGCTTTCTTTATTTTCTGTTTCTATACCAAAAAAATACCAAAAATATAATTATCATCTCTATCAGATCTCACTATCGTAAGTGGCCGTAAAGGGATTGACAACCCCTTATCGCGTTGGCTGCGAATTTCTTATTTGTTTGTGCATGTGCGAGGGACTGGCGCGTGGTCTCCTACTGGATTGATACCTTGGTTCTCAAAAACTGAGGGATATACTTACGCTACTATGCTGCATCTCCCTTTCATCTTCGAGGGAATACAACGCAAGCTCAAGAGGTAGCAAGAAGAATTTCTGGCGCCGTTGCCGGGGAGGCTTACACAAAAGTCATATACCAAGTACCTATCACAAAACCTTATCCTTCGCATTAAATTTATTTGCCTCTCGTTTTCCTCTCCCCCACTTCACCCTTGCCGTTTTATTCGCCCTTCTTCCACCGTGTGTTTATCGTTCGCTTGCTTCTTGTTCGCTTGTGTGTGTTGGATTGCTTGCTTGTCACTATGGCTCAGAACAATACCAAATTGTGTGACTTCTCCAATACCAACAACAATGATTTTATTAGCACTCCGAGTGCTCCTATTACCGATATTGAATCTTGTGAGATCAATGCTGCTTCGTTGAATCTTGCCATGAAAGATCAATTCTCCGGCTTTCCTAGTGAAGATGCCGCTACCCATCTAAACAACTTTGTTGATTTGTGTGATATGCAAAAGAAAAGGGACACGGATAACGATATTGTTAAATTGAAGTTATTTCCATTTTCACTTAGAGATCGTGCTAATACTTGGTTCTCCTCTTTGCCTAGAAATAGTATTGATTCGTGGAACATGTGCAAAGATGCTTTTATCTCTAAGTATTTCCCTCCTGCTAAGATCATCTCTCTTAGAAACGATATTATGAATTTTAAGCAACTAGATCATGAGCATGTTGCACAAGCTTGGGAGAGAATGAAATTAATGATACGTAATTGCCCTACACATGGTTTGAATCTATGGATGGTTATTCAGAACTTTTATGCTAGCTTGAATTTTGCTTCTATAAATCTTTTAGATTCGGCCGCCGGAGGCACTTTCATGGAAACTACCTTAGGAGAAGCTACCAAACTCCTAGATAATATTATGGTTAATTATTCTCAATGGCACACCGAAAGATCTACTAGTAAAAAACTACATGCTATCGAAGAAATTAGTGTTTTGAGTGGAAAGATGGATGAACTTATGAAATTGTTTGCTGCTAAGAGTGCTTCTTCTGATCCTAATCATATGCCTTTGTCCACTTTGATTGAGAATAACAATGAATCTTTGGATGTGAATTTTGTTGGTAGGAATAATTTTGGTAACAATGCTTATAGAGGTAATTTTAATCCTAGGCCTTTTCCTAGTAATTCCTCTAATAATTTTGGTAATTCCTACAACAACGCTTATGGAAAGATGCCTTCTGAATTTGAAACTAGTGTTAAGGAGTTTATGATCTCGCAAAAGAATTTCAATGCTATGCTTGAAGAGAAATTGCTTAAAGTTGATGAATTGGCTAGAAGTGTGGATAGAATTACTCTTGATGTTGATTCTTTGAAACTTAGATCTATCCCACCTAAGCATGATATCAATGAGTCTCTCAAAGCCATGAGAATTTCCATTGATGAATGCAAAGAAAGAACCGCTAGAATGCATGCTAAAAGAGAAGATTATATTAAATCATGTTCTTCTAGTTATCGTGAAAATAAAGATGAAGATCTAAAAGTTATTGATGTGTCTCCTATTAGATCCTTGTTTTCTAGTATTAATCTTGATGAGAATAGGATTGGAGATGATTCTGCTTTAAGGTGTCCCAATGATTCTGAGTTTTTAGATCTTGATGCTAAAATTGCTAAAAGTGGGATTGAAGAGATTAAAACTTTGCATAGTGATGAACCCACTACTTTGGATTTCAAGGGATTCAATTATGATAATTGCTCTTTGATTGATTGTATTTCTTTGTTGCAATCCCTGCTAAATTCTCCGCATGCTTATAGTCAAAATAAAGCTTTCACTAAACATATAGTTGATGCTTTGATGCAATCTTATGAAGAAAAACTTAAGTTGGAAGTTTCTATACCTAGAAAGCTTTATGATGAATGGGAACCTACTATCAAAATAAAAATAAAAGATCATGAATGCTATGCTTTGTGTGATTTGGGTGCAAGTGTCTCCTCTAACCCAAAAACTTTGTGTGATTTGCTAGGGTTCCATGAGCTTGATGATTATTCTTTAAATTTGCACCATGCGGATTCCACTATTAAGAAACCTATGGGAAGAATTAATGATGTTCTTATTGTTGCCAATAGGAATTATGTGCCCGTAGATTTCATTGTTCTTGGTATAGATTGCAATCCTTCATGTCCTATTATTCTTGGTAGACATTTCCTTAAAACGATTGGTGCAATCATTGATATGAAGGAAGGAAATATTAGATTCCAATTTCCATTAAGGAAAGGCATGGAACACATTCCTAGAAAGAAAATCAAATTACCATATGAATCTATCATGAGAGCCACTTATGGATTGCCTTCCAAAGATGGCAATACCTAGATCTATCTTGTATCGTGCCTAGCTAGGGGCGTAAAACGATAGCGCTTGTTGGGAGGCAACCCAATTTCATGTTTTTTGCTTTTGTTGCTGTTAGGGAATAAATATTGCATCTAGCCTCTGATTAGATGTGGTTGTTGGAAATATGCCCTAGAGGCAATAATAAATTGGTTATTATTATATTTCCTTGTTCATGATAATTGTTTATTATCCATGCTAGAATTGTATTGATAGGAAACTCAGATACATGTGTGGATACATAGACAAACACCATGTCCCTAGTAAGCCTCTAGATGACTAGCTCGTTGATCAATAGATGGTTACGGTTTCCTGACCATGGACATTGGATGTCGTTGATAACGGGATCACATCATTAGGAGAATGATGTGATGGACAAGACCCAATCCTAAGCCTAGCACAGATCGTGTAGCTCGTATGCTAAAGCTTTTCTATATGTCAAGTATCTTTTCCTTAGACCATGAGATTGTGCAACTCCCGGATACCGTAGGAATGCTTTGGGTGTACCAAACGTCACAACGTAACTGGGTGGCTATAAAGGTGCACTGCAGGTATCTCCGAAAGTGTCTGTTGGGTTGGCACGAATCGAGACTGGGATTTGTCACTCCGTATGACGGAGAGGTATCTCTGGGCCCACTCGGTAGGACATCATCATAATGTTCACAATATGTGATCAAGGAGTTGATCACGGGATGATGTGTTACGGAACGAGTAAAGAGACTTGCCGGTAACGAGATTGAGCAAGGTATCGGTATACCGACGATCGAATCTCGGGCAAGTGCTATACCGATAGACAAAGGGAATCGTATACGGGATTGATTGAATCATTGAGATCATCGTGGAACATGTGGGAGCCAACATGGGTATCCAGATCCCGTTGTTGGTTATTGGCCGGAGAGTTGTCTCGGTCATGTCTACATGGTTCCCGAGCCCGTAGGGTCTACACACTTAAGGTTCGATGACGCTAGGGTTATAGGGAAAGTATGTACGCGGTTACCGAATGTTGTTCGGAGTCCCGGATGAGATCCCGGACATCACGAGGAGTTCCGGAATGGTCCGGAGGTAAAGATTCATATATGGGAAGTCCCGTTTTGGTCATCGGAAAAGTTTCGGGCGCTATCGGTAGCGTACCGGGACCACCGGGAGGGTCCCGGGTGGGGCCACCGGCCCCAGAAGGCTGCGTGGGCCAAGTGTGGGAGGGGACCAGCCCCAAGTGGGCTGGTGCGCCCCCCTAACCAGGCCCAAGGCAAAGAGAGAAGGAAAAGGGGAGAAACCCTAGGCTCAGATGGGCCTAAGGCCCACATAGTGGTGCGCCTCCCCCTCTCTCCCCCTTGGCCGCCCCCCCTAGATGGGATCTAGGGCTGGCCGCACCCCTAGGGGTGGGAAACCCTAAAGGGGGCGCAGCCCTCCCTTTCCCCTATATATATGTGAGGTTTGGGGCTGCACATAACACGTTTTGACCTCTGTCGCTTGGCGCAGCCCTACCTCTCTCCCTCCTCGTCTCCCGCAGTGCTTGGCGAAGCCCTGCTGGAGTCCCGCGCTCCTCCACCACCACCACGCCGTCGTGCTGCTGTTGGATGGAGTCTTCCCCAACCTCTCCCTCTCTCCTTGCTGGATCAAGGAGTGGGAGACGTCACCGGGCTGCACGTGTGTTGAACGCGGAGGCGCCGTTGTTCGGCGCTTAGATCGGAATCAACCGCGATCTGAATCGCATCGAGTACGACTCCTTCATCCGCGTTCTTGCAACGCTTCCGCATCGCGATCTGCAAGGGTATGTAGATGCACTCCCCTCTCCCTCGTTGCTAGATTACTCCATAGATAGATCTTGGTGACGCGTAGGAAAAATTTTGATTTTCTGCTACGATCCCCAACAGTGGTATCAGAGCCGAGGTCTATGCGTAGTATCTTGCACGAGTAGAACACAAAGTAGTTGTGGGCGTAGATCATGTCAATTCTCTTGCCGTTACTAGTCTTATCTTGATTCGGCGGCATCGTGGGATGAAGCGGCCCGAACCGACCTTACACATACTCTTATGTGAGACAGGTTCCACCGACTGACATGCACTAGTTGCATAAGGTGGCTAGCGGGTGTCTGTCTCTCCTACTTTAGTCAGATCGGATTCGATGAAAAGGGTCCTTATGAAGGGTAAATAGAAATTGGCATATCACGTTGTGTTTTTGGCGTAGGTAAGAAATGTTCTTGCTAGAAACCTATAGCAGCCACGTAAAAACTTGCAACAACAATTAGAGGACGTCTAACTTGTTCTTGCAGCATGTGTCGTGTGATGTGATATGGCCAAAAGGATGTGATGAATGATATATATGTGATGTATGATATTGATCATGTTCTTATAATAGGAATCACGACTTGCATGTCGATGAGAATGACAACCGGCAGGAGCCATAGGAGTTGTCTTATTTATTGTATGACCTGCGTGTCACTGAATAACGCCATGTAATTACTTTACTTTATTGCTAAACGTTAGCCATTGTAGTAGAAGTAATGTTTGGCGAGACGACTTCATGAAGACACGATGATGGAGATCATGATGATGGAGATCATGGTGTCATGCCGGTGACGATGATGATCATGGAGCCCCGAAGATGAAGATCAAAGGAGCAAGATGATATTGGCCATATCATGTCACTATTTGATTGCATGTGATGTTTATCATGTTTTACATCTTATTTGCTTAGAACGACGGTAGTGAATAAGATGATCTCTCACTAAAATTTCAAGAATTGTGTTCCCCCTAACTGTGCACCGTTGCTAAGGTTCGTTGTTCCGAAGCACCACGTGATGATCGGGTGTGATAGGTTCTAACGTTCGCATACAACGGGTGTAAGCCAGATTTACACACGCGATACACTTAGGGTTGACTTGACGAGCCTAGCATGTACAGACATGGCCTCGGAACACGGAAGACCGAAAGGTCGAACATGAGTCGTATAGAAGATACGATCAACATGAAGATGTTCACCGTTGATGACTAGTCCGTCTCACGTGATGATCGGACACGGCCTAGTCGATTCGGATCATGTATCACTTAGATGACTAGAGAGATGTCTATCTGAGTGGGAGTTCATTAGATGAACTTCATTGTCATGAACAATAGTCTAAGTTGTCTTCGCAAATTATGTAGTAGACCAATAACTGTGTTGTAGCTCCCTGTTTAATACGATCCTAGAGAAAGACTAAGTTGAAAGATATTGTAAGCAAGGATGCGGACTGGGTCCATAGTCCGAGGAGTGTCCTCACTGCTGCACGGAAAGCTTACGTCTTTGATGCACCGCTCGATGTGCAAACCCCTACAACGTTGTCTGTGGATGTTGTGAACACCTGAGAGACACGTCCTGATGACTACTTGATAGTTTAGTGCACCATACTTTACGGCTTAGAATCGGGATTCCAATGACGTTTTGAACGCCATGGAACATATGAGATGTTCTAAGAGCTGAAATTGGGATTTCAGGCTCATGCCCGTGTTGAGAGGTATGATACCTCTAACAAGTTCCTTTGCCAAAAAGATGGAGGAGAATAGCTCAACTAGTGAGCATGTGCTCAGAATGTCTGGGTGCTAAAATCACTTGAACCAAGTGGGAGTTAATCTTCCAGATGAGATAGTGGTTGACGGAATTCTCTAGACACTATCACCAAGCTACTAGAACTTCGTGATGAACTATGACATGCAAAGGATGGAGATGATCCCGAAGCTATTAGCGGTTCTTAAGACCGCGAAAGTAGAAATCAAGAAAAAGCATCAAGTGTTGATGGTTTAACAAGACCACTGGTTTCAGAAGGGCAAGGGCTAGAAGGGAAACTTCATGGATGGCAAACCAGTTGTCGCTCTGATGAAGGAACCCATGGTTAAACCCAAACCTCGAAACTAAGTGCTTCTATTGTAAGGGGAACGGTCACATGATAGCGGAACTACCCCAAATACATGGTAGATATGATAGCTAGAAACTTCAACAAAGTATATTGTTATTGATGTGTACCTTACTAGTACTCCTTGTAGCACCTAGGTATTAGATATCGGTTCAGTTGCTATTAGTGACTTGAAGCAAAAGCTACGAACTAAACGGAGACTAGCTAAGGGCGAGGTGACGATGTGTGTTGGAAGTGTTTCCAAGGTTGATAAGATCACCATCGCACGCTCCCTCTATTTCTGGGATTAGTGTTGAACCTAGATAAATGTTATCAGGTGTCTACGTTGAGCATGAATATGATTAGATCATGTTCATTGCAATACGGTTATTCATTTAAGTTAGAGAATAATGGTTATTCTGTTTACATGAATAATACCTTTATGGTCATGCACCCAATGGTTCGTTGAATCTCGATCATAGTAATACACATGATGATAATATTAATGCCAAAAGATGTAGAGTTAATGATGATAGTACCACTTTCTTGTGGCACTGCCGCTTAGGTCATTTTGGCATAAAATGCATGAAGAAACTCCATGCTGATGGATGTTTGGAGTCACTTGATTTTGAATCGCTTGACACATGCGAGCCATGCCTCTTGGGCAGGATGACTAAGATCCCGTGTTCAGGTACAATGAAACGGGAAAGTGACTTGTTGGAAATCATACATGCTGATGTGTGTGATCCAATGAGAATTAAGGCGTGTAGTGGATATCGTTATTTTCTCGTCTTCACTGACTATTTGAGTAGATATGGGTATATTTACTTAATGAAGCAAAAGTCTGAAATGTTTGAAAAGTTCAAGCAATTTCAGAGTGAAGATTAAGAATCATCATAACAAGAAGATCATGTTCCTACGATCTGATCAAGGGGAGATTTTCTGAATTATGAGTTTGGCAATCACTTAAGACATTGTGGAAATGTTTCACAGTTGAAGCCACCTGGAATACCATAGCGTAATGGTGTGTCCGGACATCGTAATCAAACCTTATGAGATATGGTGCGATCTATGATGTATCTGACCGATCTTCCGCTATTATTTTGAGGTTATGCATTAGAGACAGCTGCATTCACTTTAGATAGGGCACCATCTAAGTCCGTTGAGACGACGTCGTATGGTTTGGCAAGAAACCAAAGTTGTCGTTTTCTTAATGTTTGGGGCTGCGATGCTTATGGCTTCAGCCGGGAAAAGCTCGAACCCAAAGCGGACAAATACACCTTCATAGAATACCCAAAGGTAACATTTGGGTATACCTTCTATCTCAGATCCAAGGACAAAAAATGTTTGTCACTAAGAACGGGTCCTTTCTCGAGAAGGAGTTTCTCTCGAAAGAATTGAGTGGGAGGAAGATAGAACTTGATGAGGTTGTCAAACCCTCACTTCAACCAGAGAGTAGTGCAACACAGAAAGATGTTTCTGTGGAACCTACGACTGTTGAAGAGGAAACTAATGATAGTGATCATGAACTCCAAATCAAGTTGCTATCGAACCTCGTAGGTCGACAAGGATATGTACTACTCCTGAGTGGTACGGTGATCCTGTCTTAGAAGTCATGTTGTTGGACAACAATGAACCTACGAACTATGGAGAAGCGATGGTGGGCCTGTATTCCGACAAATGGTTAGAAGCCGAGAAATCCGAGATAGGATCCATGTATCAAAACAAAGTGTGGACTTTGGTGGACTTGCCCAATGATTGGCAAGCCATTGAGATAAATGGATCTTTAAGAAGAAGACGGACGTGGACGGTAATGTCACCGTCTATGAAGCTCGACTTGTGGCAAAGAGTTTTTTCACAAGTTCAAGGAGTTGACTACGATGAGATTTTCTCACCCGTAGCGATGCTTAAGTCCGTCAGAATCAAGTTAGCATTAGCTGCATTTATGAAATCTGGCAGATGGATGTCAAAACAAGTTTCCTTACCAATTTTCGTAAGGAAAGGTTGTATGTGATACAATCAGAAATTTTTTGTCAATCCTAAGGATGCTAAAAGGTATGCTAGCTCCAGCAATCCTTCCATGGACTAGAGCAAGCATCTCGGAGTCGGAATATACGCTTTGATGGAGTGATCAAAGTTTTTGGGTATACAAAGTTTGTTAGAAACGTGTATTTACAATAAAGTGAGTGGGAGCACTACAACATTTCTGATAAGTATATGTGAATGACATATTGTTGATCCGAAATGATGTAGAATTTCTGGAAAGCGTAAAGGGTTGTTTGAAAGGAATTTTTCAAAGGAAGACCTGGATAAAGCTGATTACATATTGGGCATCAAGATCTACAGAGATAGATAAAGACGCCTGATGAACTTTCAAAAGAACACACACCTTTGACATGATTTTGAAGGAGTTCAAAATAGATCAGTCAAAGAAGGGGTTCTTACCTGAGTTGTAAGGTGTGGAGTTGAGTAATACTCAAAGCTTGACCACGGCAGATGAAAGAGGAAGGACGAAGGTCGTCCCCTATGTTTTTGTCATAGGCTCTATACGGTATGCCATGATGAGTACCGCACCTGATGTGTGCCTTGCCACATGTCTGGCAAGAGGGTACAAAGGTGATCCAGGAGAGGATCACTAGATAGTGGTCAAAATTATCCTTAGAGGAATAAGGAAATGTTTCTCGGTTAAGGAGGTGATAAAGAGTTCGACGTAAAGAGTTATGTCGATGCAAGCTTAACACCTATCCGGATAACTCTGAGTGGAGATACCGGATACGTATAATGAAGCAACAGTTTGGAATAGCTCCAAGTGGAACGTGGTAGCAGCATCTACGATATGACATAAAGTTTTGCGAAGTACATAGCTATCTGAATGTTGCAGACCCATTGACTACAACCTCTCTCACAAGCATAACATGATCAAACCCAGAACTCATTGAGTGTTAATCACATATTGATGTGAACTAGATTACTGACTCTAGTAAACTCTTTGGATGTTGGTCACATGGCGATGTGACCTGTGAGTGTTAATCACATGGCGATGTGAACTAGATTATTGACTCTAGTGCAAGTGGGAGACTGTTGGAAATATGCCCTAGAGGCAATAATAAATTGGTTATTATTATATTTCCTTGTTCATGATAATTGTTTATTATCCATGCTAGAATTGTATTGATAGGAAACTCAGATACATGTGTGGATACATAGACAAACACCATGTCCCTAGTAAGCCTCTAGATGACTAGCTCGTTGATCAATAGATGGTTACGGTTTCCTGACCATGGACATTTGATGTCGTTGATAACGGGATCACATCATTAGGAGAATGATGTGATGGACAAGACCCAATCCTAAGCCTAGCACAGATCGTGTAGTTCGTATGCTAAAGCTTTTCTATATGTCAAGTATCTTTTCCTTAGACCATGAGATTGTGCAACTCCCGGATACCGTAGGAATGCTTTGGGTGTACCAAACGTCACAACGTAACTGGGTGGCTATAAAGGTGCACTGCAGGTATCTCCGAAAGTGTCTGTTGGGTTGGCACGAATCGAGACTGGGATTTGTCACTCCGTATGACGGAGAGGTATCTCTGGGCCCACTCGGTAGGACATCATCATAATGTGCACAATATGTGATCAAGGAGTTGATCACGGGATGATGTGTTACGGAACGAGTAAAGAGACTTGTCGGTAACGAGATTGAGCAAGGTATCGGTATACCGACGATCGAATCTCGGGCAAGTGCTATACCGATAGACAAAGGGAATCGTATACGGGATTGATTGAATCCTTGACATCGTGGTTCATCCGATGAGATCATCGTGGAACATGTGGGAGCCAACATGGGTATCCAGATCCCGCTGTTGGTTATTGGCCGGAGAGTTGTCTCGGTCATGTCTACATGGTTCCCGAGCCCGTAGGGTCTACACACTTAAGGTTCGATGACGCTAGGGTTATAGGGAAAGTATGTGCGCGGTTACCGAATGTTGTTCGGAGTCCCGGATGAGATCCCGGACGTCACGAGGAGTTCCGGAATGGTCCGGAGGTAAAGATTAATATATGGGAAGTCCCGTTTTGGTCACCGGAAAAGTTTCGGGCGCTATCGGTAGCGTACCGGGACCACCGGGAGGGTCCCGGGGGTCCACCGGGTGGGGCCACCGGCCCCAGAAGGCTGCGTGGGCCAAGTGTGGGAGGGGACCAGCCCCAAGTGGGCTGGTGCGCCCCCCTAACCAGGCCCAAGGCAAAGAGAGAAGGAAAAGGGGAGAAACCCTAGGCTCAGATGGGCCTAAGGCCCACATAGTGGTGCGCCTCCCCCTCTCTCCCCCTTGGCCGCCCCCCTAGATGGGATCTAGGGCTGGCCGCACCCCTAGGGGTGGGAAACCCTAAAGGGGGCGCAGCCCTCCCTTTCCCCTATATATATGTGAGGTTTGGGGCTGCACATAACACGTTTTGACCTCTGTCGCTTGGCGCAGCCCTACCTCTCTCCCTCCTCGTCTCCCGCGGTGCTTGGCGAAGCCCTGCTGGAGTCCCGCGCTCCTCCACCACCACCACGCCGTCGTGCTGCTGTTGGATGGAGTCTTCCCCAACCTCTCCCTCTCTCCTTGCTGGATCAAGGCGTGGGAGACGTCACCGGGCTGCACGTGTGTTGAACGCGGAGGCGCCGTTGTTCGGCGCTTAGATCGGAATCAACCGCGATCTGAATCGCATCGAGTACGACTCCTTCATCCGCGTTCTTGCAACGCTTCCGCATCGCGATCTACAAGGGTATGTAGATGCACTCCCCTCTCCCTCGTTGCTAGATTACTCCATAGATAGATCTTGGTGACGCGTAGGAAAAATTTTGATTTTCTGCTACGATCCCCAACAGTAGTTTCATGTTTTGTTTAGTGTTTGTGCCAAGTAGAACCTTTGGTAAGACTTGTGTGAAGTTTATATGATCTTGTTGTCAAAAACAGAATCGTTAGCGCTCGCTAAAGTAGTCTTCAGATTTTACTGGAGCATGCTTTTTAGTTGATTCTTTTTGCCGCTGATTGGTAGACAAATTGCGCAAATTTACCAATTTAGTTTGAATTTTCTGCAGTTTCAGAAGTAGGCGAACCCAGCAGATTACTACAAACTGTTCTGTTTTTGACAGATTCTGTTTTTCGTGTGTTGTTTGCTTATTCCGATGCATCTATGAGTAATATTAGAGGATATAAACCATAGAGAACTTGGAGTACAGTAGGTTTAACACCAATATAAACAAATAATGAATTCCTTGCTGTACCTTTGAGTGGTGGTTTTCTTTCTCTTACTAACGGAGCTCACGAGAATTTTTGTCTAAGTTTTGTGTTGTGAAGTTTTCAAGTTTTGAGTATTGCTTTGATGGACTATGGAACAAGGAGTAGCAAAGGCCTAAGGTTCGGGATGCCCATGGCACCCCAAGTAAATTCAAGATAATCAAAAAGCCTAAGCTTGGGGATGCCCCGGGAAGGCATCCCCTCTTTCGTCTTCATCCATCGGTAACTATACTTGGAGCTATATTTTTATTCGCAACATGTTATGTGTTTTGCTTGGAGCGTCTTGTATAATTTGAGTCTTTGCTTGTTAGTTTGCCACAATCACCCTTGCTGGACACACCTATTTGAGAGAGTTAAAAATGGCCTAGAAATTGATAGAACACTCTATGTGCTTCACTTATATCTTTTGAGTTGAATAGTTTTTGCTCTAGTGCTTCACTTTTATCTTTTAGAGCATAGTGGTGGTAATATTTTGTAGAAATTGTTGAACTCTCATGCTTCACTTATATCTCTTTGAGAGTCTATTAAAACAGCATGGTAAAGTTTTTAGGCTAAAGAAACTAGTATTCACATGATAAACATCCAATGTCAATATAGTAAAAAAAAATTACACCAAGTGCATTGAATAGAAAGAGATGTTGGATGCTTGATAATTCTTTTGAGACATGAGGATAGTGATATTAGAGTCATGCTAGTGGAGTTATTCTGAAATCGAGAAATATTTGTGTTAAGGTTAGTGATTCCCGTAGCATGCACGTATGGTGAACCGTCATGTGACTAAGTTAAAGCATGAGGTATTTGTAGAGTGTCAACATTTGTGTGGAGGTCGGGGGCACGCGATGGTTAACTCCTACCAACCTCCCCCCTAGGAGCATGCGTTGATTGCTTTGTTTTGATGACTCATAGATTTTTGGAATAAGTATATGAGTTCTTATGACTAATGTTGAGTCCATGGATTACACGCACTCTCACCCTTCCACCATTGCTAGCCTCTCTTGTACCGCGCAACTTTCGTCGGTGCCATAAATGCACTATATATCCTTCGTCAAAACAGCCACCACATATATATTCCTCAAAACAGCCACCATACCTATCTATCATGGCATTTCCATAGCCATTCTGAGATATATTGCCATGCAACTTTCCACCATTCTGTTTATACGACACGCATCATATTGTCATATTGCCATGCATGATCATGTAGTTGACATCGTATTTGTGGCAAGGCCACCATGCATAATCTTTTCATACGTGTCACTCTTGTTTCATTGCACATACCGGTACACCGCCGGAGGCATTCATATAGAGTCATACTTTGTTGTTGTAGTATCGAGTTGTAATATTGTGTTGTAATGAAAGTGTGATGATCATCATTTTTAGAGCATTGTCCCATGGGAGGAAGGCTGAATCTATAAAGCCCCTCCACAAAAAAAGGAAAGGCCAAAGAAAAAAAAGCCCAAAAAAAGAAAAGAAAAAAAGGGAAAGAAAAGGGAGAATTGCTACTATCTTTTTCCACACTTGTGCTTCAAAGTAGCACCATGTTCTTCATTGTAGAGAGTCTCATGCTTAGTCACTTTCATATACTAGTCGGAATTTTCATTATAGAACTTGGCTTGTATATTCCAACGATGGGCTTCCTCAAATGCCCTAGATCTTCGTGAGCAAGCAAGTTGGATGCACACCCACTAGTTTCTTTCATTCATATTTAGCTCTAGTGCATCCGTTGCATGGCAATTCCTACTCACTCACATTGATATCTATTGATGGGCATCTCCATAGCCTGTTGATACGCCTAGTCGATGTGAGACTATCTCCCTCTTTTGTCTTCTCCACAACCACCTCTATTCCACCCATAGTGCTATATCCATGGCTCACGCTCATGTATTGCGTGAAAGTTGAAAGGTTTGAAAAGATGGAGCATGAAAACAAATGCTTGGCTGAAAATCGGGGTTGTGCATGATATGAATATTTAGTGTGATAATAAGGGAGCATAGCCAACACTATATGATTTTGTAGGGATAACTTTCTTTAGCCATACTATTTTGAGAAGATATGATTGCTTTATTAGTATTGCTTGAAGTATTGTTATTTCTTATGTCAATATAGAGTTTTGTCTAGAATCTTTCAGATCTGAACATTCATGCCACAATTAAGAGAATTACATTGAAAAACTATATTGTTTAGCATTCCACATCAAAATTTCTTTCTTTATCATTTACCTACTCGAGGACGAGCAGGAATTAAGCTTGGGGATGCTTGATACGTCTCCAATGTATCTATAATTTTTTATTGTTCCATACTATTATTTATGAAATCTTGGATGTTTAATGGGCTTTATCATTCACTTTCATATCATTTTTGGGACTAACCTACTAACCCAAAGGCCCAGTCCAGATTGTTGTTTTTTGCCTATTTCAGGGTTTGGCACAAATTGAATATCAAACAGAGTCCAAACGGAATGAAACCTTCACGAGAGATATTTTTGGAGTAAATCACGCTCGGGAGTCTTTGGGGCCAAGTCAGGGGACGTGGGACCAGCCCTCGAGGGTGGGGGCGTGCCCCCCTGCCTCGAGGTTGGCCCACACGGCCCCCGGTGCCCTCCTTCTTCCTATATATACCTACGTACCCGAGAAACTCCATACGCAGAGAGAAAACCCTAATTCCACTGCCGTAGCTGCTGTTCCCGTGGAGATCCCATCTTGGAGCCTATTCCGGGAGGGGGATCCATCACGGAGGCCTTCATCATCATCATCATCGCCCTCACCATGAGTTGTGAGGAGTTTACCACAGACCTTCGGGTCCATAGCTAGTATCTAGATGGCTTCTTCTCTCTCTCTCCGGATCTCAATACAAAGTTCTCCTTGGTCTTTGAGGAGATCTATTCGATGTAATCTCTTTTTGCGGTGTGTTTGTCGAGATCCGGTGAATTGTGAGTTTATGATCAAGGTTATCTATGAAAGATATTTGGTTCTTCTCTGAACTTTTTATGTGTGCTCATAATATCCTTGCAAGTCTCTTCGAATTATTGGTTTGGTTTGGCCTACTAGATTTATAGTTCTTGCAATGGGAGAAGTGCTTGGCTTTGGGTTCAATCTTGCGGTGTCCTTTCCCAATGACAGTAGGGGCAGCAAGGCACGTATTGTATTGTTGCCATCGAGGATAATAAGATGGGGTTTTCATCATATTGCTTGAGTTTATCCCTCTACATCATGTCATCTTGCTTAGGGCGTTACTCTGTTCGTATGAACTCAATACACTAGATGCATGCTGGATAGCGGTCGATGTGTGGAGTAATAGTAGTAGATGCAGAATCGTTTTAGTCTACTTGTCTCGGACGTGATGCCTATATACAATGATCATGCCTAGATAGTATCATAATTATTCGCTTTTCTATTAATTGCTCGACTTGTTTACCCGCCGTAGAATATCGCTATCATGAGAGAAGCCACTAGAGAAAACTTTGGCCCCGGGTCTATCTTTATCATATTACTTTCCTGTCAACTAGCCTATTTCTGTCGCCGTTGTTTATTTGCTTTCTTTATTTTCTGTTTCTATACCAAAAAAATTACCAAAAAATAATTTTCATCTCTATCAGATCTCACTATCGTAAGTGACCGTAAAGGGATTGACAACCCCTTATCGCGTTGGATGCGAAGTTCTTATTTGTTTGTGCAGGTGCGAGGGACTGGCGCGTGGTCTCCTACTGGATTGATACCTTGGTTCTCAAAAACTGAGGGAAATACTTACACTACTGTGCTGCATCTCCCTTTCCTCTTCGAGGGAATACAATGCAAGCTCAAGAGGTAGCATTCTATTCATGCCTCCGAGAGAAGGTGACACGTGCGGCGAAACACCCGAAGCAAAATAAGAAACACATGAGCAAAAGAAGAAGGAGGATTATCACCCCCAAAAAAGAAGGAAGACGCACACACAAGTCTGGGGCGCTGCTCTCACTACATGAAGGGTTGCTGGCCGCGGAGTCGTAACTACTTCTTCATCGCCTTCACGACCTCCATCTCCTTGCACGTCTCCTCCGCCATCTTCATCATTGTGTCCATGACGCGGGATTTCTTGACGCGAGCCTTCATCATCTGTTCCATGGCCGCATTACATACCTTGAGAGCAGTCGGGTGCTTGATGCATAGCTTCGCCAACTCCTCCTTCTGTTCCATGACGAGGGCCTGCAACATCTTCATCGAGGAACTACTATTCTCATGCAGCTTCTCCCAGCCGGCGTTCTCCTCCTTCAGCAGGTCGAGCTCGTGGCAGAGATTCGCCTTGTCCTCCTGAAGTTGCAGGATTTCGCCGGTCGCCTTCTTCTCCAAGGCAATGCTCTTCTTCAGCAGCATCACCAAGCCGGCGGTCAACTCCCCTTGCTCATTGAGCTCAGCGTGCATGTCGTCGAGGCTCTCCTTCAGCAGCTCCACCAAGCCGTGGATGAACTCCTTCTGCTTATTGAGGTGCTTATTGAGCTGATCGGGCATGCCGTCGAGGGAGAAAGACTCCAGCGCCGCCAGCTCGGCATGTTCGCCTCTGCATCTAGGGCACTCCTAGGAGCCATCGCCTGCCCGTGAGAGATCTTTCGAGGTCTCTGCGTGGCGGCAAGCCCTCTTTTTTTCTGCAGCCATGGTTGTCGCTCGCTTGTTACGAGTAGTCCTCGACCTAGAGCTCTGCACACCGGCCATGGAAAGGACGGACGAAGAACGAGGACTTATGAGCATGAAGGTAGAGTAACTTTCGGTTAGGTAGTTCCTGTTTTTATAACCTAAGTACTAGCACTAGTACTAAAACATGCATGGAACACGTTCAGGTTTGGTACGTGCTGGTAGGTGTGAGCAGGCTTGCACTTAATTGTAGCACTAGTACTTTCGAATGTGATGGGAACAAGGTAAAAAGATTAATTGATGGTTTTTGGTTTCGAGGCCCGAAACAGCTCCCGATGAGTTTAGTGGAACATAAATTTCAAGTAGGCTACACTGCTCAGATGCGTAAATATTATGTTACTGTCAAATATTGGCACAAAATATGAAGGAGACCAATGGAAGTACTACTAGCAACCCATGATTTAACTACTCGCATGCGCGCAGTGGAGTGGTAATGTCTTTCTTTCGCCCTCATGTCCACTCAATTTGCATGCGCTGTATTAATTGACCATCAATGAAGTGAAGGACTTTACACGCGTCAAATTATCACATGGGGTGGATCTTGGTACAAAATTGCGTCCGCCCGTGTACCCGCGTGTGCGTGCGAGGGAATGAGTGTGTGTGTGGCGTGCGTGCACAACTTCGCTTCATGCATGTACTGCCAGTGCGGCTCACGGAGGACGAGTACATTCCTCTGGAACTAGCAGCACGTCACTGTGATCAATCCACACAAGGATGTCGTGACAACGCCTCCACATGTGCCATGTGGCTTCATGAACTGTAAGAGAGACACTGTGTAGCGTGCCATTGTATTTTGCACATACTCGAAGTACTAGTAAGGTACACGTGCATTGCACGCGTCAGATTTTGCAACCAAATTACGAATAAATACCACACAGTAGCATGTAAGCTCTGAGTCATATATGCCTGATGTAGACCTTCGTTTAATTCTTATAGTTCATATCATTCAAAATCAATTAGTTTTTATAAAAAAACCTAGGGCCTCTTTGATTCGTAGGATTTCCAAAACACGGGAATAGGAAGAACATGGGATTAGAGTGGAATGTCGTCTTGAATCCTACAGGATGGTACGAGTGTTTGATTGTGCATAGAAAAAACTTAGAATTCTTTCTAAGAGGTTTGAGTGGATGGGATGTTTCCTGTGAAATCTAGTGCAAATGAATCATATGGAAAAAATCGTATGGTTTACAATCCTACGAATCAAACAACCAAGATAGGAAAAATTCCTAAGGATTAGAATCCTCCAAAATTCCTTCGAGAATCCTTTGAATTAAGGAATCCCTTAATCTATTTTATGATTCATGGAATTGTGCGTTGTAAAGCATAAAGTAAAAACTAATAATGGCAGTTCAACTAGAAAAAAAGTTTGGGCAATTATGATATGGAAGATTCTAGAACAAAGGAGAACCACTGTTGTTTTGAGATTTGTGCATTATGCTTAAGTTCAACCATGGAGTCTGCTAGATTGTACATGTGGAAAAATCCGGTGGGGGGCTAGAAGATGGTGCGAGGGGCCGAGTGGAGGGAGACTATGAAGGAGTGCACAAATGCGAGATCGATATTTGGAGAGAGGAGGCGAGAACGTGCGCTGTTGCGCGCAGTGGCGGAGCCATGAAAATTGTCCCATGGGCTAGGGGCCAAGCATTGCTAATCTTTTACGAGGAGGGCCAATTCATCAACTTAAACCATTTTTACCAGCAATTGTCTAATGATCACATTCATATTAGCCTCGATATATAGTGATGTTAGGGGGGCAGCGCCCTTGCTGCCCCTATCTTCGCCATTGTGCGCGCATCTGAGAGATGAAGCGGAAGGCATGGATGATGATAGTGGGGCGTTGGATATATAATTAATGTGGGTGTATTAGCTATATATGCAATCCTATATAGAGAGAGGTATAGATTGATCGATGTGGACGTGGGAAAGAAGGTGATACCTCACTGGATATATAAATTGATCGGTTTATGTGGAAAACTATGAAAGACCTAGCTATACACACACACATAGAGGAACATTGATCGTTGTGCATGCACGTGAGAGATAAAGAATGCCCGATATGATGGAGAGGGGGATGTGTGTGTGTGTGTGTGCCTTCATGGGAGACCTACCTGAAGAAAAAGATTGCATGTTTGCGATGGATAATGCCGACTGGTAGTGTGTGTGCATGCATGCACGAGAGAAAGTTAGTGGTACAATTATAAAGAGAAGACCAATGTATGGGTGTAAAAGACTAGGTGAGGTCATAATCAATGTAAAGTTGAATTCAAATATTTGAATAAGAGATCATGATGTTTGAAACCCATGCATGCATGAATATAACGGAGATCTGTGCGGTGTCGTTTGGAAACAAGCATGTTGCAAATTATACACATTGAACAAGGTCAGATTGGTTTGAATCTGATATACCGATGGCACATCGTTTGGCCACATTGCATCCGTGCATGGACACACTATTCTAATTGGAGATGATGGGTGGCTTTCGCATCACATATCTATATCTATACCCCTATATATATATTAAATTTTATATTTTTTATATAGTGTGCGGATAACTTTAACTTTGAAAGATGGTTGTTGGATGAGGCCGATCCGATGGTGCTGAGCTGGCAAATTTGAGCACTACTGGCTGTTGGATATCATCTAGATTCCACCAGATTTTGCCACATGTACAATCTAGAAGACTCTATGGTTGAACTTAAGCATAATGCACAAACCTAAAAACGCAAGCACTTCTTCTTTGTTCTAGAATCTTCCGTATCAAAATTGCCCAAATGTTTTTCTACATGATTTTTTTTTACTTTATGCCTTACAACGCACAATTCCATGAATCTTAAAATATATTAGCTTTCTTATAAAAACTAGATGATTTTGAATGAAATGAACTATAAGAATTAAACGAACATCTACATCATGCATATATGACTCAAAGCTTACATGCTATAATGTGGTATTTATTCATAATTTGGTTGCCAAATCTCAGGCGTGCAATGCACGTGTACCTTACTAGTCTAAATGGTGTCTGTGTGTGTGTTGTGCGTGTTAAACACGTTGTACGTAGTATATCATACTAGTCTAAATTTTCTTTTTTTGGGTACACGTTAAGCTTGTTCTCCCGAAATTTCAAGCCGCGCCTTGTTATACCGAAATTTCAAGCTAGCGTCTCTGTCTATCGTGCTGTGAAACTCCCGCCTCTTCAACCCGCGCCTTGTTAGCCCGAAATATTTAAGATATATCTTTGTCTCGTTATGCTCCGACAACTCCCTCCATCTCAACCTACGCCTTGTTATTCCAAAATTACAACGCACGTGAAAACTCTCACCTCCTGTGAAATCCCGACACGCAAAATGCCCATGATACCCCTGAACCGAAAGAACCGCCTCAAATCGGTGGGGGTACTTTCGTAACTTACCCCACATTACGGACAAGCGCGTCCCTAAGCCATGGTTCCCCACTCCCATCCCATCTGCCCACCCATTCGTACCCCGAGGCCGGCAAAACCCGCGAAGCCCCACACCCTCCTCCGTCCGCCACCCAGTCGGAGCCTCTTCCCCGACGACGTCGTCCACAGCAACACCTCGACGTCCCTCATCCACCGTACCAGATGAGGATCCGTCGTCGATCTGGTCGTCTGATACGTCTCTAACGTATCTACTTTTCCAAACACTTTTGCCCTTGTTTTGGACTCTAACTTGCATGATTTGAATGGAACTAACCCGGATTGACGCTATTTTCAGCAGAATTGCCATGGTGTTGTTCTTGTGCAGAAATAAAAAGTTCTCTGAATGACCTGAAAATATACGGAGAATTATTTTGGAAAATATAAAAAATACCTGCAAGAAGATCCAGACCAGGGGGCCCACACCCTGTCCACGAGGGTGGGGGCGCCCCCCCCTAGGGCGCGCCCCCCCCTAGGGCGCGCCCCTGCCTCATGGGCCCCCTGGTGCTCCACCGACGTATCCCCAGATCCTATATATTCACTTTCGGGGAGAGAAAAATCAGAGAGGAAGAATTATCGTGTTTTACGATACGGAGCCGCCGCCAAGCCCTAATCTCTCTCGGGAGGGCTGATCTCGAGTTCGTTCGGGGCTCCGGAAAGTGGAGATCATCGCCATCGTCATCATCAACCTTCCTCCATCACCAATTCCATGATGATCCCCGCCTTGCGTGAGTAATTCTGTCATAGGCTTGCTGGACAGTGATGGGTTGGATGAGATCTATCATGTAATCGAGTTAGTTTTGTTAGGGTTTGATCCCTAGTATCCACTATGCACTGAGATTGATGTTGCTATGACTTTGCTATGCCTAATGCGTGTCACTAGGGCCCGAGTGCCATGATTTCAGATCTGAACCTATTATGTTTTCAGGAATATATGTGTGTTCTTGATCCTATCTTGCAAGTCTATAGTCACCTACTATGTGTTATGATCCTGCAACCCCGAAGTGACAATAATCGGGACCACTCCCGGTGATGACCTTAGTTTGAGGAGTTCATGTATTCACTATGTGTTAATGCTTTAGTCCGGTACTCTATTAAAAAGAGGTCTTAATATCCCTTAGTTTCCAATAGGACCCCGCTGCCACGGGAGGGTAGGACAAAAGATGGCATGCAAGTTCTTTTCCATAAGCATGTATGACTATATTCGGAATACATGCCTACATTGCATTGATGAACTGGAGCTAGTTCTATGTCACCCTAGGTTATAACTTCTACATGATGAATTGCATCCGACATAATTTCCCATCACCGATCCAATGCCTACGAGTTTTGAACATATTGCTTATTGCTTATTTACTTTTCCGCTGCTACTATCACAAAAACTACAAAAACACTGTCGTTACTTTTATTGCTGCTACCACCACTATCATATTACTGTGCTACTAAACTATCTTGCTGCAGATACTAAGTTTCCAGGTGTGGCTGAATTGACAACTCAGTTGCTAATACTTAAGAGTATTCTTTGGCTCCCCTTGTGTCGAATCAACAAATTTGGGTTGAATACTTTACCCTTAAAAACTGTTGCGATCCCCTGCACTTGTGGGTTATCAAGACTATTTTATGGCGTCGTTGCTGGGGAGCATAGCTCTATTCTTTAAGTCACTTGGGATTTATATCTGTTGATCACTATGAAGAATTTGAAGGACTCAAAAACCAAGATCTTACCCTCGACTACGAGGGGAGGTAAGGAACTACCATCTAGCTCTGCACTTGATTCACCATCTGTTATGGGTAAATTTGCGACACCTACTCCTGCTATTGAATCTGATATGTCGTATGTTCTTGATGATGCCACTTCTGCTATGTATGATGAAACAACTTCTATGCTTGATAATAATGTGCCACTGGGTGAATTTCTAGATGAATAAATTGCTAAGGTTAGGGAGAATGCAAATATTGAAACTGATGATATTTATGAAAGTGATGATGAAGCTTCTCCCAATAGATATGAATTGTCTGTTGTTCCTGAGGGTTATGTTATGGATGAAGAAACTGCTAGAGACTTTCTTGCTTGCAACGATAGATATGATCTTAAGAAATTATTAGCTAAGCTGAAAGAAAAGTCTTTGAATGCTAGAATGAAACATGACCCTGCTTTCGCTACTTCACCTATCTGTGTTACTGATAAGGATTATGAATTCTCTGTTGACCATGAGTTAATTACTTTGGTTGAATCTGATCCTTTCCCTGGCTATGAATCTGGAACTGTTGTGGCACATCTTACTAAGTTGAATGATATAGCCACCCTATTTACCAACGATGAAAAGATTTGTTATTACTATATCCTTAAGTTATTTCCTTTCTCGTTAAAGGGTGATGCTAGGACTTGGTTTAATTCTCTTGATCCTCGTTGTGTGCGTAGTCCCCAGGATATGATGTATTACTTCTCCACTAAATATTTTCCTGCTCATAAGAAACAAGCTGCCTTACGGGAAATATATAACTTTGTGCAAATTGAAGAAGAGAGTCTCCCACAAGCTTGGGGGAGGCTTCTCCAATTACTTAATGCTTTGCCTGATCATCCTCTTGAGATGAATGATATACTTGATGTCTTTTATAATGGACTAACTGATGCTTCTAGAGACCACCTGGATAGTTGTGTTGGTTGTGTTTTCAGGGAAAGAACAGTTGATCAAGCTGAATTACTATTGAATAATATGCTGGCTAATGAAAATAATTGGACACTTCCTGAACCAGCCCCTAAGACAACTCCGAAGAAAAGAGGTGTTCTATTTCTCAGTCCTGGAGATATGCAAGAGGCAAAGAAATCTATGAAAGAAAAAGTATTAAAGCTGAAGATCTTAAGAATTTACCACCTATTGAAGAAATACATGGTCTTGGTAACCCGACACAGGTAGTAATGGTAAATTCTCTTTATAGATTTGATGAAGGTTATATTTCTCGTTATAAGTCTGCTAGCCAATGCTTAGATGAGTTTGACAATTTTATTGTGAAACAAGAAAACTTCAATGCTTATGTTGGTAGACAATTACAACACAATGCTTATATGATTGAACGCTTGAGTGATTATTTATCTAGAGTTAAAGGTGAACTGAAACTCATCAGTATACATGCTTCTATGGTTACCACTCAAGTAGAACAAGTACTTAAAGCTCAGAATGATTTGCTCAATGAATTAAATAGTAAGAATAATGATAATGCCATTAGAGTTGTGACTAGAGGTGGCAGAATGACTCAGGAACCTCTGTATCCTAAAGGCCATCCTAAGAGAATTGAGCAAGATTCTCATAGAGCTAATTTAGATGCACCTAGTTCTTCTAAGAAGAAGAAAAGGAAAAATGATAGAACTTTGCATGCTTCTAGTGAACCTGTAGCTGCACACCTGAATATCTCAATGATATATCTGTTTCTGATGCTGAGACACAATCTGGTAATAAACAAGAACCTGGTGATAATATTAATGATGATGTTCGTGATGATACTCAACCTAGCAATGATAATGATGTAGAGATTGAACCTGTTGTTGATCTTGATAACCCACAATCAAAGAATCAACGTTATGATAAGAGAGAGACTTTGTTGCTAGCAAGCACGGTAGAGAAAGAGAACCATGGGTTAAGAAACCCATGCCTTTTCCTCCGAAACCATCCAATAAAAAGGATGATGAGGATTTTGAGCGCTTTGCTGAAATGATTAGACCTATCTTTTTGCGTATGCGTTTGACTGATGTGCTTAAAACAAATCCTTATGCTAAGTATATGAAGGATATTATTACCAATAAAAGAAAGATACCTGAAGTAGAAATTTCCACCATGCTTGCCAATTACACTTTTAAGGGTGGAATACCTAAGAAACTAGGAGATCCAGGAGTACCCGCTAAACCTTGCTCCATTAAAAGAAACTATGTTAAAACTGCCTGATGTGATCTTGGAGCCGGTGTTAGTGTTATGCCTCTCTCTTTATATCATAGACTTGACTTGAGTAAGTTGACACCTACTGAAATATCTTTGCAAATGGCTGATAAATCAACTGCTATACCTGTAGGTATTTGTGAGGATGTACCTGTTGTGGTTGCAAATGTTACTATTCTAACGGACTTTGTTATACTTGATATTCCCGAGGCCAATAGTATGTCTATTATCCTTGGTAGACCCTTTTTGAATATTGTCGGGGCTGTTATTGATTGCAACAAAGGCAATGTCACTTTTTATGTCAATGGTAATGAGCATACGGTACACTTTCTGAGGAAACAACCTCAGGTCCACAGTATCAATTATATTGGAAAAAATTCAACTATTACTATTGGAGGTTTTGAATTTCCTCTTCCTACTATCAAGAAGACATATGACATTCTTATTGTTGGGGACATACATATCCCCATTGAGGTAACCTAGTGTTATTCGAAAATTCTCCGGTTTCATGTTATTCGGAAAGAGTTTATTAACAAGACCTGATCAACCTTGTTAATGGATTCCTTTTGATGAGCATGGGATAGGTGAATCTAGATAGCACCACCTTCTGTATTCCCCTTTTACTTTCTATTAATTAGAATAATAAAGCAAAAATAGTATTTTCTGTCTGTTTCCAGACTTATCCATGCAATAAAAAAATACCCCGAAAATAAAAGTTCTCCAAATGCCCTGAAAATGAAATATGATTTTTTCTAGAATATTTGAGAAAATATGGCACAGAACACACAGCGAGGGGAGCCTGCACCTGGCCACGAGGGTGCAGGGTGCGCCCCCCCCCCCCCCCTCACAGGGCGTGCCCCCTGCCTCGTGGGCCCCACGTGGCCCCCCTCCACTTATTCCTGGACCCACACTCTTCTTCTTCCTCCCAAAAAAATCACCAACCAGCTCAAACCCAAGTACTAGCTCATCTTGCTGCCATTTTCGATCTCCTTGCTCAAAGCACCATTCACCAAACTGTTTGGGGAGATTGTTCCTCGGTATGTGACTCCTCCATTGGTCCAATTAGTTTTTGTTCTAGTGCTTTATTTATTGCAAATTTTTGCTACTGTGGTGACCTTGTTCTTGAGCTTGCATGTCAAATTTTCTTGGTCCCAAGTAGTTCTAATGCATGATATAGTTTCTAGGCACTAGTAGGATTTGTTGCTATCAATCTTGTTGAGTTTGGTTAACTTCTATTTTGAGTTACTAAAAATGTCAGAAAATTTCAGAAAAATGCATAGGAGAAACTTCCAAGGTGGTTCTTCAAGGAAGCAAGAACCGAGGCTCGCGTTCCGTGAGCCGGACGATGAACTACCGAGGGATGCTGACGTGCGTCCTTGTGAATGGCTGTCAGATGACTTTATGGATCAGGTTGGCATCAAGGATGAATTTTACGCATATGTGCGCAACGCTGACCTCGAGGGCTTCATACAAGATAAGTGCCCTCAATACCGTGACTTCACTGACACCTTTGTGAGAAGGTTTAAATTTTCATCTTCACGTAATTCTCACACTGTCCTGTTTTACCTATATGATAAATCTTACACCATGGACTTAGAGGATTTTAATAATGCATGTAAGCTCCCACGGTGGGGCAGTATGGGTGATCCTCGCAAGTCTGAATTTAGAGATTTCCTTACTAGTATCACAGTGGGGGAATCTAGAGAAATCACACAGGCTACCATAGGGAGCATTCATTTTCCTATTATTCTTTACTTTGCTCTCTTTATTGATAGATGCATAAATGGTAAGATGAGGCTTGTCACATGTGTGTCCCAGATCTTAGTGTTCTCAAGAGTGATGTACTAGGTGATAGACAATATAACTTGGGAGCCATTGTTGCACGTAGGCTACACCATAATGGTATGCATGGATATTTATTTGGTGGGATTTATGCCACTCGCATAGCTCGCCATCTTGGTGTGCCTGTGCACGAGTATGATGAACCTTTACCTCCTGCTCATCTGGATTGCCATGCTATGAGTAGTCACCGGTTTATAGAGAGGGATGATCAATCCCTCAAATATCGACTAATCTTTAGCAGGCATCATGTCATCCCTATTGTTCTTCCTGCCCCTACTTTGTTTGACATTCAGGAAAGAGGGAGATACACTATAACCATGGAGGAGGCAAATGTGTATCATAATATGATGGAAGCAGCCCGCCTTCGAGCTGCAGCTCAACGAGCAGTAGCTGCTGCATCTGAGTACAACCCCAACTACGACTTTGGATACCCGTCAGGCCAATGCTGGCCATAGACCAATTTAGGCCAAAAGCCTAAGCTTGGGGGAGTAAGTGTTTCTCACCGACTTTATATTCATGTTCACACACTTATTCTAGTTTTCGGTGCTCACACTCTTTCACTGTACCTTCCATGTTTAGTTTAATTTCTTTTTCTTAGTCTTTTTCTCGTGTGCTAGAAAAAACCTTAAGAAAAAACAAAAAAATATTAGTTGTAGCTTCTAAGCTAGTTTACTTTTCCTCCTTGTAGTAGTAATTAAAAGAAAACCCAAAAAGATTTCCTGTTCTTCTTTTGCTTGTTGGGAGCTTTCCCGTGTAAATAGTTTATTTTCATTTCTTTGGGGGTTAAGAGTAGAAGACCATGATTAAAATGCTTAGTGGCTCTCATAAGCTTTATTATTGATTTAACCTTGAGCCATATTACCTTGTCTTCTCTCTTGTATTAAAAGCCTACAGATTCCAGCTTAGTCCAATGCACGTGCACTATTATTATTATCCACACCGTTCGGTCATCCGAGTGAAAGGCAATAAGGATGATATATGATGAACTAATTGAGATGAGAAAAGTTGGTATGAACTCGGCCTCTCTTGTTTTTGTAAATATGATAGCTCATCGTTCCTGATTCAGCTTGTTATGAATGAAACATGCTTGCAATGACAATTAGAGATCATAGCTGCTTATGACATGCTTAATTAGCTGAGAGTTTATAATGGTCTATCTTGCGTGCCAACATGATATTAAAATGGTTGTGATGTAGTATGACGGGGTGGTATCCTCCTTTGAATGATTTAAGTGATCTGACTTGGCACATGTTCACGCATGTAGTTGAAACAAATCAACATAGCCTCCACGATATTTATGTTCATGGTGATTTATATCCTACTCATGCTTGCATTCATTGTTGATTAATTTTAATGCATGTTCATGACCATTGTTGCTCTCTAGCTGGTCGCTTCCCAGTCTCTTTCTAGCCTTCACATGTACTAAGCGGGAATACTGCTTGTGCATAAGGATGGCAATGGGTCGGGTTTGGATCGGGTTGAACAATATCAAATCCATATCCATATCCATGAAGACAATCTTTGCCCGCCCATGAAAAAAATCCATGGGTGAAAAATTATGTCCATGTCCAAACCCGATGGATATTCATACCCACTGGATATCCATTGGGTCCTCTCTAGACATATAAATAAGACATAACACAATGTTAACATAAGATCTGCCATTCTTTACTTCGTGGCAGGCTAGGCTTCACTTATGGTAAATCAACGTCCACTAATACCATAAGATCATTTAGTATTTTTCTAACAGATGAGAATGACGAGTCATTTAACAAGGAGATAAAAATAAGGGAGGGCATTGGGGTATGTTATAGAGGGGATTGAATGTCAACTAATAAAAGTTATGACGAGGATTGTGTAATTTCTTTTGCATGTTTTGGATAACAAAGTGTAAAATTGCAGTGGGACATGTGACTGTGGGGTAGGGATAGCAGATTTTTGCCATTAAGTCATACTATCGGGTCGGGTTTGGATAAGACCATGGGTACAAGATTATATCCATGCCCTACCCACGAGTAATCGGGTCGGGTTTGGGCGCTGCCCATGGACACAAAAGCATATCCAAACCCTATCCATTCGGGTCGGATATCCATGGATATCCATGTCCATGGATAAAATTGCCATCCTTACTTGTGCATCCACTTCCATAATGTAATGCCCAGTATGTGACTATGTCTCCCACGTGTCGAGGCACGACTTAAAGACATAATCACATACCAGAATGCTCTCAAGTATTGTATCTTTGCACGACTCATGTAAAAGCAGGGATGAACAAGTAAAATAGTAGTTGGCTTACACTCGCCACGTCACACAATGAAATACATTAACATACATCATCCAAATAACATCAGAGTCCAGCTACGGACGAAATCCAAATGAAAGATACCATAAATAAAACAACACAAGGCCTGATCGCCCCTAGTAGAAGCCACTACTGATCATCGGGATAATACACATAGTAACGTCCACGCTCTTCATCGAACTCACAATACAGCTCTGAACCACCACCTGTGTAGTTCTCATCGGTACCTGCATCTGGTGTTGTGTTGAATCTGTGAGCCACAGAGGACTCAGCAATCCCGTTCCCGGGTAGCAATACTATCAAAGCCTTAGGTGTGGAAAAGGCTTAAATCAAGGTTGCAGCAGCACTAGCACTAACTTACGAGTTTAGAGCGAGAAGAGAACAAGTGCCGACGATCACCAAGTTGATCAAGAAGTGATCCTAGCTACTCACGCTCAAACATAACCCTACCGTGTTCACTTCCCGAACTCCTTCGGAAAGAGACTGTCACGGTTACTCACGCAGGTAGTGTATTATGAACATGGTGTCAAGTTATCTACAACCGGATATTAACAAATTCCCATCTGCCACATAACCGCGGGCACGGCTATCGAAAAATCAAACCATGCAGGGGTGTCCCAACTTAGCCCATCACAAGCTCACGATCTGCGGAGTCGCAACTCCAAGGTGGGAAGACCCGAGTATTCTTGGAATCCCGTGCACAAGATAATTCAACAAAAGTAAAACTAATCCAGCAAAGCCTCCCGACGTGCCGACACCCTGATAGGAGCCACGCGTATCCCGTCCCAGGCCACGATCGGATTGTCCAAACTTCCGGTAGGCCAAATACCAGAGTTGCCCCTGGCGGCCACCGGCGGTTGACAGGTTTGGACCAACACTCATGAGGAGCACTGGCCCGGGTTGTAAAATTAAGTCATCGGGGTCCGGAAAGTCCCTATGCAAGTTATTTAGTTATGGCAAAAGGTAAAACCAAGGTTCGGCCTTGCTGGAAAAGCTTTAGCGCTGAGCGAATTATCAAGGGGGGCCCATAAACCCCAACCGTGTTAGGGACGCAAAAATCAAGGAACATAACACCGGTTTATCGGTTCCTAGGGCGGCATGAGTGGAACAAAACACGAAGCAAGAGGCTTAGCCTTCCACCCATTACCAATATATAGGTGAATTAGTTTAACATGTAATATATTGTGATATCCCAACAATAACTTCATCACGAAGCAAGAATCTTCAAATCTTCACCTGCAACTAACAATGCTATAAGAGGGGCTGAGCGAAGCATATCTAGCCAAACAACGGTTTGCTAGGAGGGTGGTTAAAGAGTTTCATGGCAACAATAGGAGGGCTGACAAACCGACATAGGCATCGAGGCAATATCTAAAGAGCGAGACATCTAGCATAGGCAAACATAGTAGTGATATCTAGGTATGGTCATCTTGCCTGTTGATTCCACGGAGGGGTCGTAATCTTGCTCCTCAAACTCAGCCTCGGTAGGAACCTCGTACTCCGAATCGGCTCCCGGCTCTACCCAACACAAGAACACGACAACGGCACAATATCAAACACGATGCAATGCACAATCAATATGATGCAACACATGTCAAGGAATGCGAGTATGATGTGTGTATGCATGGTGATGCTATTGAGCCTAAGGAGAAGAAGATGGAAAAGGCCTCAGCTTGGAAAACCAAGCAAGCCACTGGATAGAGGGGAAGATTTCGGTTGAAATCGATATAAAGATCACCGGAAACGGACGCACGGTTTGCAAATGGCAAGCAAAACAATATTCATGCAAAACTGAAGTTTACAGCAAGATGGAATCTTTGGAGCAAGAAATAACTACGCTACAACACCCAAACATGGAGACAATGGGCACGGATGTTAAATAGACATGATACTTAACAAGCATGAACTTAGAACACGCCCAAAAACCTACTGGAACACAATTGCATGGCAAGTTGCAATAAATTTACAGAATTCTCAGACTTAGTGAAAATTACAAGGCATGGCAGAATTACAACGGAATGGAATGTTTACAAGCTTGTGCAACTCAACTCAAAGCATGGCATGGCAAGTTAAGGTAACCAATAGCAAGAAGACATATTTGGGAAGCTACTCAAAGCAAGAACATGCTCATAGGGTGCTTGGAACACTAGCTACACTCGTGGCAAAACTGAACTTGTTGATAACATGCTGACAGCTACATTTTATAGTCACTTGAGAGCATGAAAACAACAAGTTACAGCAAGCCATCATGCAAACAAAGGCATGGCAATAACATACATAACATGCTCTCAAGAATAACCACATGTCTACTTCTACAACATACTAGAACATGTCCCAAACAACATGGCAAAAGAGCAAAATTTTATCCAGACTTAGTAAAATATGGGCATGCAGACAGATAAATTGTATAGCAACTTGAGGGCCTCATAATAACAATCTACAGCATGGCATCATGGCAAACAAGTACATGGATAGCTATAGATTGACATATACTTCGAGGAACATCCATTGAACAACCCTTAACATGCACAACAAAGACGGTGGCAACATGGATACATAGCAATAAATTTAACAGATTCACACTTAGCAGAAATTTACAACATGATGACATGTTAACGAGCTTGTTGCACTCATATCAAGACATATAATGGCATGAAATTGAATCTATCATGTAGAGCACATACTCAAGAGCAAAACTCATGTTGACACCTAGCTCATATGACACATGGATGAATAAGCACAAGCATGGCAAAATATCATCTCATAACAAGTCCAGAAACTTATCAGCCCAATGCACTTTTGCAACAGAGATATACATGTCAAGATGACAACTAACATGAATGCTACAGCAACCATCATGTAGAGTATTTCACAACGAAGATCTGGACATATCATTCACTCAATTCGGACCAACATGCACAAAGTTATCACATCTCAAACATGGCAACAAATTTACACACACAACTAGTTACAGCAACATGCACTCTTGCCACGAAGATTAAGTCAACAAGATGAACTCTAACATGCATGAAACTGGTACTAACATGTAGAGCACGACGAGATGAACATTTCGACATATCATACGTGCAAAACGGAGCTACGAGCACGAAGTTATCACATGGCAAAGGAGGCAACAAATTTAACAGATCTGAGGACTTAGTGGAAAATCACCTCAGCGAAAAGTCAAACGTGGACGGGACGAAGCGGGACGAGGAGATCCGAGCGCGGGGACAGGCGTTTGGTTGGACGCGTGGGTGGATCTGATCCACCCACGGGATCCGGATCGGGATCGGCCGCCGGAGACGGGGAAGTCGACGGGGCCGGTGGCGGAGGCGAGGCGGCGGCCGGCCGGCGGAGCAGACGCCCGCGGCGGCGGCGGGGCGCGCCGGCGGCAAGGCGCGGGGAGCGCGGGCGTCGAGCGTGGGCGGTACGGGCGGCGAGCGCCGTGGGCGGCGAGAGGCGCGCGGGCCTCGGGCCGCGGCGGGCCAGACGGCGCGGGTGGAGGCTGGCGGCGGGGACGGGACACGTGGCGGCGGCGGATTCGTCCGGGCGGACGTGTCCGGTCCGTTCCGGACGTGCCCGGCGGCACGAGGAGGGAGGAGCTAGGGTTTCGCCCTAAAATGGACGTGGGAGGCTGTTTATATAGATTCTGGGAGTCAGGAAGGTCCAAATGGGGAGCGGTTTTCGCCCACACGATCACGATCCAACGACCGAGAGGATGGGAGTGGTTGTGCTGGGTTAGTGGGCTGTTGTGGAGGGGGTCCTGGGCCAAAAGAAGAGGAGCTTTTAGCCCACTATGTTAACCGTTGGCTTATCAAACGACCTCCAAACGTGATGAAACTTGACAGGCGGCCTACACGTACTAAAACAACAACGCACGACAAGTCTCACCTCACTTCGAGAACGTTACATGGCCACATACGAAAGAAGGACTCGGGGTGCCACGGGCACGTGTGTGAGTGTCAGAACTCGAAACGGACAACGGGAAGAGACGGGCATGACCGGGTGCAAGTGGCAACACGAATGCAATGCAATGCACATGATAACATGACATGGATGAAATGCACACATGCACACGACAAAACGAAGAAACCTGAAAAGAAAGAAGAGCCCAGAATGGAATTGATGATGTCAACGTTTCATATATTGCCATAAATGGAAGGTATCACATATGGGGTGTTACAAACTCTCCTCTACTACAAAAAGATCTCGTCCTGAGATCTAGGACTGGAAGAAGGAGGGATACTCGGAATGAAGGTGATCTTCTTGTTCCCACGTAGCTTCTCGGTCGGTATGGTGTGACCACTTGACTTTCAAGAACTTGATGGACTTGTTGCGGGTTTTGCGCTCAGTTTCCTCCAGAATAGCAACAGGGTGCTCACGGTAAGACAAGTCTTGTCGGAGATCAATCTCCTCGAACGGAATGGTGCGTTCAGGTGTCTTGAAGCACTTGCGGAGTTGAGACACGTGAAACACATCATGAACATTTGCAAAGATGGAGGGAAGCTCGAGTTGGTAGGCTAGATCGCCTCCCTTGCCAAGAATCTTGAAAGGGCCCACGTATCTAGGAGCAAGCTTGCCTTTGATACCGAACCTCTGGGTGCCCTTCATAGGGGAAACACGGAGATAGACATGGTCTCCAATGTCGAAAGCCAAGTCACGATGCTTGCCGTCATAGTAGCTCTTTTGACGCGATTGCGCGGCTTTGAGATTCTCACGTATGACTTTGCACATTTCTTCGGCTTCTGAGATCAAATCATTGCCAAGAAGTTGACGTTCACTAGTCTCGGACCAGTTGAGCGGGGTAAGGCACTTTCTGCCATAAAGGATTTCAAAAGGAGCTTTGTCGGCACTTGCTTGGAAGCTGTAGTTGTAGGAGAATTTGGCAAACGGGATACAATCTTCCCATTTCATACCGAAAGAGATGACACAAGCTCTCAGCATGTCTTCGAGGATCTGGTTCACTTTTTCGACTTGACCACTAGTCTGAGCGTGAAACGCAGTGCTGAAGCGAATCTTAGTGCCCATGGCTGACTGAAAGGAGTCCCAGAACTTGGAGGTGAACAAACTACCATGGTCTGAGGAGATGACTTGAGGAATTCCATGCAAAGAAACAATTCTGGAGGTGTACAGCTCTGCCAGCTGAGCTGCGTTGATGGATTCTTTGACGGAAAGAAAGTGAGCTACTTTAGTTAGCTTGTCAATCACTACAAAGATAGCATCATTTCCCTTCTTGGACTTAGGAAACCCAGTGATGAAATCCATTTCAATGTGATCGAATTTCCACTCGGGAATAGGTAGAGGTTGAAGGAGACCGGCTGGATGTTGATGCTCTGCCTTCACTCTTCTTCAGACATCACATTCATCCACGAATTGGGCAATCTCCCTTTTCATGCGAGTTCACCAATACGATTGCTTGAGGTATTGGTACATCTTGGAACTTCCGGGATGAATCGAGAGGAGGGAGTCATGTGCTTCGTTTATTATGAGCTTCCTGAGATCACCTTTGGGAACCACGATCCTGTCCTCAAAGAACAAGGTGTATTTCTCATCAATGTGATAGCACTTGTATTTGGGAGTACCCATAGCAATACCATGTTTGACTTTCTGCACCATAGCATCACTGAGCTGGGCCTCACGGATTTGATCTTCCAGGGTAGGAGCAACTTGAAGGTTTGCAAGAAAGCCTTGCGGAACAACTTGGAGGTTGAGCTTCCTGAATGATTCACAAAGTTCAGGCTGGAACGGTTTGAGAAGGAGACTGTTGCAATATGCCTTTCTGCTCAAGGCATCTGCAATGACGTTGGCCTTGCCAGGTGTGTACTCAATGCTTGGATCATACTCTTGAATCATCTCAACCCAACGAGTCTGGCGAAGGTTAAGGTTTGGCTATGTGAAGATGTACTTCAAGCTCTTGTGATCGGTGAAGATGTCCACTTTTCTACCCAACAGAAGGTGCCTCCACGTGATCAAGGCATGTACAACTGCTGCTAGCTCGAGATCATGTGTGGGGTAATTTTTCTCATTTGGTTTCAACTGACGAGAAGTGTATGCCACAATCTTCTTGTCTTGCATGAGAACACCACCAAGACCTTGCAATGAAGCATCACAAAAGACTTCATAAGGCTTGGACTCATCCGAAGGGGTAAGAACGGGAGCAGAAATGAGCTTCTCTTTGAGTGTTTTGAATGCCACATCACAATCAGGAGTCCATGAGTACTTGACATTCTTCTGCAACAGGTTGGAAAGAGGCTTGGCAATCTTGGAGAAGTTCTCAACGAACCTTCTGCAATAGCTAGCGAGTCCAAGGAAGCTTCGGAGTAGCTTGACATTCTGCGGAGGTTCCCAGTTGACAATAGCTTCGACTTTCTCGGGGTTCACAGAAATACCCTCGGCAGAGATAATATGGCCAAGATATAAGACTTTATCCAGCCAGAATTCACATTTGGAGAACTTCGCATAGAACTTGTGTTCACGGAGCCTGTCAAGGACCAAACGGAGGTGCTTGGCATGGTCTTCTTCATTCTTGGAGAATACCAAGATATCATCCAGATAGACGAGAACAAATTCATTGGTGTAGGGGTTGAATATGAAGTGCATCATCCTCGAGAAAGTGGGTGGAGCATTTGGAAGGCCGAAAGACATGACCGTGTATTCATATGAGCCATAGCTTGTTATGAATGCAGTCTTGTGAATATCCTCTTCACGGATACGAATTTGATGGTAACCCATTCGGAGATCGAGCTTCGAGAACACCTTTGCTCCTTTGAGCTGCTCGAACAATTCGTTGATGTTGGGGAGCGGATACTTGTTCTTTATTGTCTTCTTGTTCAATGGCCGGTAATCGACGCAAAGGCGTTCCGTGCCATCCTTCTTCTTGACAAATAAGACACCACAGCCCCAAGGAGACGTACTAGGCCTTATCAGACCCATACGCTCCTGTTCATCAAGCTGTTTCTTCAGCTCCTTCAACTCATCAGGAGAAAGCTTGTACGGACGCCGGCATGCTGGCTCGGTACCGGGCTCGAGTTCAATGACGAATTCAACTTGACGATGAGGAGGCATGCCTGGAAGCTCTTCAGGGAAAACATCTTCATATTCATTAACCACCGGAATCTGAGAAATGGCATTAATCTCGCCCTTGTCATTGAAAGAGAATAGCCTGATTGTGTTATCTCGAGCTGCGAAGATAATCACGTCTTCGTCAGGATGAGTAAGCTTGACTTCCTTATTTGCACAATCAATGTTTGCATCATGCTTGGAGAGCCAATCCATCCCAAGAATAAGATCAATGTCGGAGTTACCGAGAACAACCGGAGAAACCAGAAAACTGTAATCACCCATATGAATAGATATATCCAGAGCCATGTAGCGAGAATTCATTTGTATTCCTGGTGATACCATAGTTAGAGACGTTGGCAGCTTTTGGAGTGGAACTTCATGCTTGGATGCAAAAGGTTTTGAAATGAAGGACATCAATGCACCAGAATCAAACAAAACTTTTGCAGGAATTGAGTTAACTGGAAGATTACCAATTATCACATCAGAAGAATTCTCTGCTTGAGCTGCATTCATCAGATTCACTCTTGCATACTTGGTATTGTGCTTGACAATAGCATTGCTGACAGGTGGAGGAGGCGGAAGGCGCCTTTGAGTACACTTGTTAGCATAGTGACCCTTCTGGCCACACTTGTTGCAAGTCACTTCTGAGAGAGGCCGGTGATAAGGACCACTTGATCCTGAAGCTTGAAACTGAGGCTTGGACTAATTGCTTGGGTTGGGTGGGTGGGAGAAACCATGACCACCTGAGTACTTGTTGTTGCTTGGAGGACGGAGCACTGGAGGAGGCGGTAGCCAGAACTTCTGCTGCTTGGCAACCACTTGAGAAGACGAGGAGGAGTGAACAGCATCTCTGATCCTCTTTTTGGAAGCTTCAACCTTGAGCTGAGCTGCCTCTTGCTTGAGAGCCATATTGTAGAATTGGTCAAATTCGTTTGGCTCGAACAAGGTGAGAGCTAGTTGGAGTTCATCCTTCAGACCACCATGGAACTAATAAATCTTGCTCTTGGCATCAGGGATGTCTTGCTTCGCATAGCGGGCAAGATTCTGGAACTTGACATTGTATTGATAGACGGACATGGTGCCTTGCTTCAGGTTGCGGAATTGCTCACGCATGCCTTCAATGACACTGGTTGGAATGTGGTGAGAGCAGAAATCTTTGCAGAAGTCAGTCCACGAGATCTCACGTCCACCTCTGGAATCTTTGTACTGTTGCCACCAATTAGCAGCTTGATCTTTGAGTTATAAAGTGGCAAACTTGACATAATCCTCAGGTCTCATGTTACTGCATTCAAAGTGCTTTTTGATGTCTGTGATCCAGTCTTCAGCATCTAGAGGATCCACACAGTAACTGAACGACTTTGGTTGGTTTGCCAGGAATTGGTTGAGAGTCGCAAAGTGAGATTGATTGAACAGATTGCCTTGGCCTTGGTTCCCATGACCACCTTGATTTGCTTGGTTGGCTTGAAAGTTCTGCATCATTTGCATAAGCATCTGGGTGTTTTGGTTGGTTGCTTGCATAATTGCTCTCCATGCCTCAGACGGAGGAGGAGGGGAAGGAGGACGTTCAGGAACACGCTCTTCTTCGCCCTCTGGGTTAGCGTTGGGAACCTCCTTAGGAGCCATCCTGAATGAGATGACAACTATTAGCCATTGATGGAAAATATATAAGCTGAATCAACGGCTAGAAATTGCAACATAAGTCTTCACAAGAACATTCGAACAAAATGAACGAATGTATTCCACAGTTTAATGATACAACAATCTTCTCGAGAAGCCACTTGGGAGAACAAAAGGTAAATAAAAAACAACAAGGAGCAGATGGAACAAATACATAATAGAAGCTTCGCCCCACATGTTTATGCTGAAAGCTCATGGAACGTGTTGCAAAAGGGTGTTGCAATCCCCGGATCAGCATAGCCAAGGACCCTTTAAGATGCAACTCCCGATTGGCACAATGCCCATAAAACCTCTTCACTCGATGTTGAACCCCGAACTTCATACCATGCACTCGTTGGAAGAATGCCTACGAGCTATTAGAAGAACCCACCTATTAATTCCCGAAGGTTTCCGGTTATGCAATCGGGTGTTGGGGATACAGGGGAAGCACCGCGCACTCAACTCTAATCCTACATCCAACTGTATCCATCCTTCAACACATAACCAGTCATCCTCGGAAACTATTTACCTCGGACCTTCGAAACGCATCCGCTATACAAGTTGTGGCAATACTCCCGAACTATCCCACCAGTACTGGGTGACGTCGGGGTTATCTCACCACTAACCGCATAGAAGAGTTTTCGATGTCGGCCGCCTTAAGTATTCTAGAACCGATGTGATACATTTGTGACAACAACACCTCGGAGCTCAACTCCCCGGGACACTGCCACAACCCCTAAATGACAAGAGGCATCGAGGACAATGTTCTCGTCACAAAGATATCAGAACAATCCAACAATACTCGCGTGATCCTAAAAAAATTAGTGAATTTTTGAGAGTAGAAGAGATAGAACAACGTCAGGAGTCCTCACCAGAGCGATGAAGGGATGAGGAGTAAAAGAAATCCTACTCTCCTATATATATAGGACTCAAAACATTTTTATGTGTGTGCCTAGACTCAACCGTCAACGATTCAATCAATCAGGGGGGCTCCTAGGTCGGAGAAGGCTCTGAATACCAACTTGTAATGCCCAGTATGTGACTATGTCTCCCACGTGTCGAGGCACGACTTAAAGACATAATCACATACTAGAATGCTCTCAAGTATGGTATCTTTGCACAACTCATGTAAAAGCAGGGATGAAAGAGTAAAATAGTAGTTGGCTTACACTCGCCACGTCACACAATGAAATACATTAACATACATCATCCAAATAACATCAGAGTCCAGCTAAGGACGAAATCCAAATGAAAGATACCATAAATAAAGCAACACAAGGCATGCTCGCCCCTAGTAGAAGCCACTACTGATTGTCGGGATAAGACACATAGTAACGTCCACGCTCTTCATCGAACTCCCAATATAGCTCTGAACCACCACCTGTGTAGTCCTCATCGGTACCTGCATCTGGTGTTGTGTTGAATCTGTGAGCCACAGAGGACTCAGCAATCCCGTTCCCGGGTAGCAATACTATCAAAGCCTTAGGTGTGGAAAAGGCTTAAATCAAGGTTGCAGCAGCACTAGCACTAACTTATGAGTTTAGAGCGAGAAGAGAACAAGTGCCAACGATCGCCAAGTTGATCAAGAAGTGATCCTAGCTACTCACGCTCAAACATAACCCCGCCGTGTTCACTTCCCGAACCCCTTCGGAAAGAGACCGTCACGGTTACTCGCGCAGGTAGTGTATTATGAACATGGTGTCAAGTTATCTACGACCGGATATTAACAAATTCCCATCTGCCACATAACCGCGGGCACGGCTTTCGAAGGATCAAACCCTGCAAGGGTGTCCCAACTTAGCCCATCACAAGCTCACGATCTGCGGAGTCGCAACTCCAAGGTGGGAAGACCCGAGTATTCTCGGAATCCCGTGCTCAAGATATTTCAACAAAAGTAAAACTAATCCAGCAAAGCCTCCCGACGTGCCGACACCCTGATAGGAGGCACGCGCATCCCGTCTCAGGCCACGATCGGATTGTCCAAACTTCTGGTAGGCCAAATACCAGAGTTGCCCCTGGCGACCATCGGCGGTTGACAGGTTTGGACCAACACTCATGAGGAGCACTGGCCCGGGTTGTAAAATTAAGTCATCGGGGTCCGGAAAGTCCCTATGCAAGTTATTTAGTTATGAAAAAAGGTAAAATCAAGGTTGGGCCTTGCTGGAAAAGCTTTAGCACTGAGCGAATTACCAAGGGGGGCCCATAAACCCCAACCGTGTTAGGGACGCAAAAATCAAGGAACATAACACAGATTTATCGGTTCCTAGGGCGGCATGAGTGGAACAAAACACCAAGAAAGAGGCTTAGCCTTCCACCCATTACCAATATATAGGTGAATTAGTTTAACAGGTAATATATTGTGATATCCCAACAATAACTTCATCACGAAGCAAGAATCTTCAAATCTTCACCTGCAACTAACAACGTGTAATGCCCCGGTTGTAATACTTTCCCTTTTGGGCAATATATATATATATATATATATATATATATATATATATATATATATATATATATATATATATATATATATATATATATATATATCTTTGGCTCCATCTATTCCATCCCGGGTTCTTCGTCTTTCGGGTTTTCGTCGTTTTGTTGTGTGCGTGTGTGGCATTCATCCATATCATGTAGTCATGTGCATCGCATTGCATTCGTGTTGTCGTTTGCATCCGGACCCACTCGTTCCTTTCCGTTGTCCGTTTCGAGTTCCGGAGCTCTCTGACGTGTCCGTGGCATCCCCGAGGCCTACTTTTGTGTTTGGCCGTGTAACGTTTCCGGTTTGGCGTGAGACTTGTCGTGCGATGTTGTTTTGGTGTGTGTAACCCGCCTGTCAAATCTCGTTGCGTTTGGAGTTCGTTTGCTACTCCAACAGTTATTCTCGTGGGCTGAAAGTGCCTCCACTTTGAGGCCCAAGACACCCCTCCAACAGCCCACCAAACCAACCCAAACCCCTCCCTTCATCTAGGCCATCCAATTGTGATCGCGTGGCCGAAAACCTCACCTCTTTTGGACAACCCTAGCTCCTTGTGCCTATATAAACGTCCATCTCCCCCAATTTTCGCGTCCAGAAACCCTAATGCTTCCACAGTTCGCCGTCGGTGCTTCCACCGTTCAAGCGCGGTGCTTCCACCGTTGAGCCGCCGTGCTTCCGACGTCCCAGGCGAGCCGTGCTTCCACCTCACTGCTTGTGCTTCCACCGGGCACTCGCCGTGCTTCCACCCGACGCGCGGGCCCACGGGGCCCGAGGTCGTCTTCAACCTCCCATCGCCGCCGCTCCTCCAACCGCCGCCGCGCCGAGCTCCCCTCGCCGCCGGCCTTCGCCACCGCCGCCGGGCCCCTCCTCTACCTCGCCGGGCCCCTCCTCCACCTTGCCGGCCAGCCCGCGCCGGAGCTCCGCCCCGCCGCCATCTCCGCCGCCGTTCGCCGCCCCGGTCGGCCAGGCAACCTCGCCGCCGGTCCCCGCCTCTTACTCCCGCCGGCGCTGCTCGTTAGGGCCGCCTCCCGCCGCGCCATCAACCTCGCCAGCCGCCAGCCGCCCGAGGGCGCTCGAGGCCCCGGTCCCCGATCCAATCTCCCGGGTGTACCGAACCCCATCGGGTCTGGAGACCCGATTCGCCGCCCGTTTGCAAATCCGGCCCGATCCGCCCCCGGAGCCCGTTAGGCCGCAATTCCGATCCGCCGCTCCAGAACCGCCAGCCCGCGTTGACTTTTCCGTTGACTAAGGTAGTCTCGTTTTTCCACTAAGTCCCTGTAGATTTTAGTTGTGTGATGCTGTTTTGTTTTGATGATAACTTTTTGTGTGATGGTCCGATTTGAGCAAATGATATGTCAAAATGATAGTGGTGACATGTACTACGTTTTGTTCCATTATGCCATGCATGTTTGAGGTCATCTAGATGCTTAAATATCTGTTGCAAGAGTGCTACTTGTTATAAACTGCTGGTAGTAGTTGTTTTCATGCCATGTTTGCAATGTGATATCTTGGTTGATGTTTATCCAAATGAAGCAAATGATATGTCCACGTGTTCATCATGTTATGCTCTACATGTTGGTTGCTTTAGCTTGCATGATAGATTTCATCTTGCCATGTTTATCTCCTTTGCAAAGTGCTATGTGGCTATTATGTCGTTAAACTTGTTACGACATGCCTCTTAGAGGAGCTCGTTGCTATTGATGTGTTTGTCCCCTTGATGCATGCTTAGATGTTTTGGATTCACCATCATGTGTACTTTGTTGTGGTGCTTACCACTTGTCTTGATATGCTTTGAGGTGACTTAAACTTGCTCTCAAAGATGCCATGATGTTACTACTGTTTTAACACTTAGTGAAATTTCACTAAGTCTGGAATCTGTAATTTCCAGATGCCATGTTTGCTTGTTGTTCTAGGCAAATCCATGATAGTTTTGGGGTGACTCTTGATGATTCCTTGTTGTATATATTGTTGGCTATCCATTCATGCTCTCACATGCTTATTTGAGTGGTTGTAGCATATTTAACTCTTGCTCCCAAGTTGCAACAAATTACTGTTGTCAGGATTTTGTTGTCAAGTTCAAAATGTCATAGCTTGTTGCTATTGATCCATGGCTCCTTTGGGGATGCTCCAATGGACTTGTTTGCTGTAGGATATGTCTAGTTTATGTCCATGCTCCTTGCCATGATGTTTGAGTGCTGTAGACTATTTATTTATTGCTCCGAAGTTGCTATGTGGCTGTTATTTTCAGCTTGTGCATATTTATTGTTTCGGGTGTAACTTTTAGCCCGTTGCTCCGTTTTGAGCAAGTCCTATATGTAACTTGTGTGTTTTTGCATGTAGTTTCATATTATCCTCATGTTATCATGTTTTGAAGTATTTTGCTTGAATGCATATTGCCATGCTCCTTTGTGCTATTACACTGTGCTTCCTATGTAGACTTTCTGTGCTTCCATAGTGCATCTGCATTGCTTCCATAGTGCATCAGCCATGCATATAGTAGTTTTGTGCATTGCGTCTTGTTGATTTCGTGCCTTGTGTGTTTGTGTTGAGTAGAGCCGGAAGTTGAGACCGAGTACGAGTACGAGGTTACTACCGAGGTTGAGAACGAGGAGCCCACTTACGATCCCATCGACAACTCTTCAGGCAAGACGACCGAACCCCGATAACATTACTATCTTTGCCTATTGCTAGAAGTCTCGTTCTATAGTTTTGCCTCGATGCCCATGTTTTTCCTGTCAGCCTCCTATTGTAACCATGAACCTGTTTAACCACCCTACCTATGCAAACCCTTGATTGGCTAAGTACGCTTCACTCAGCCCCTCTTATAGCATTGTTAGCTGCAGGAGAAGATTGAAGATTCTTGCTTCTTGTTGAAGCTTGTTGGGATATCACACTATATTAATTATTAAATGAAATCATCTATATATTGGTAATGGGTGGAAGGCTAAGCCTTTTGCTTGGTGATTTGTTCCACTCATGTCGCCTAGGAACCGTATAAACCGGTGTTATGTTCCTTGATTATGTGTTCCTCACACGGTTGGGGTTATGGGACCCCCTCGATAAACCGCTAAGTGCTAAGTCTTTTTCAACAAGTCCCAACATTGGTACTATTTGCCTAATAACTAAAAACTTGCATAGGGAGTAATTAACCCTCTTCTTAATCAACAACCCCGGGCCAGTGCTCCACATGAGTGTTGGTCCGAACTGGGGGTCCTGCGGGGCCACCTCAAGGAAACTCGAGGTCTGGTAAAAACCTGTAGCATCACCCATCCGGTCGTGGCCTGAGACTAGATACGCGCGGCTACTGTCAGGGTGTCGGCACGCCGGGAGGATTTGCTGGATTAGCCTTACCTTAGTCGGAGTATCTTGAGCACGGGATTCCGAGGATACTTGGGCCTTCCCACCTTGGAGTTGCGACTCCGCGGATCGTGGGTTTGTCATGGGCCAAGTTGGAACACCCCTGCAGGGTTTTGAACTTTCGAAAGCCGTGTCCGCGGTTATGTGGCAGATGGGAATTTGTTAATATCCGGTTGTAGAAAACTTGACACCATGTTCCAATACACTACCAGCGTGAGTACCGTGACGGTCATTTTCCGAAAGGGATTCCAGAGATGAACATGGTGGGGTTATGTTTGACTTGCTTTAGTTAGGATCACTTCGTGATCATCTCTCGACCGAGGCACCTTACTTGCTCTCTTTTACGTAAGCTAGTGCTAGTGCCGCAGCAACCTCTTGTTCTTTCTTCAGCCTTGTTCCACACCCAAGGCTTGGATAGTCGTGTTACCTGGGAACGGGATTGTTGAGTCCTCTGTGGATCATAGTTACTTCACCACACCAGATGCAGGTACGATGGTGAGCTACACAGGCGATGGTACCGAGCTAGACTAGGAGTACGACGAGGAGCGTAGCCGTTACTATGTGAACTATCCGGTTGATCAGTAGAGCTTCTACTAGGATTCGATCTAGACATGTGGTTTAATGTTATGTTTGGTATCTTGTCATTTGGATCTTTACCCTTAGATGGGTTGTGATGTTTTTTTGAATGATGTTTGAACATGTAATGAATTCGTGTGACGTGGCGAGTGTAAGCCAACTATCTTTTCAATTTTCATCCCTATTTTTACATGAGATGTGCAAAGGTACCAAACTTGCGATCATTCCAGAATGGGCTTATATCTTTAAGTCGTGCCTCGACACATAGGAGATATAGTCCCATCATGGGCATTACAAGTTGGTATTCAGAGCCTTCTCCGACCTAGAAGCCCCCACTGATTGATCGAATCGTTGACGGTCGAGTCTAGGCACACACTTAAATGTTTTGAGTCCTATATTTATATCGGAGAGTAGGATTTCTTTGCTCCTCATCTCTTTTCACTCTGGTGAGGACTCCTGACGACTACTCTTGCCTCTTCTACTTTCAAAAATTGCACCAATTTTTTTAGGAATCTCGCGAGTATTGTTTGGATTGTTTCGATGTCTTTGTGACGAGAATATTGTTCTCGATGCCTCCTGACATTAGGGGTTGTGGCAGTGTCCCGGGGAGTTGAGCTTCGGGGTATTGTCGTCACAAACATATCGCAGCAATACTAGAATACTTAAGACGGCCGACATCGAAAACTCTCCTATACGGTTAGTGGCAAGATAACCCCGACATCACCCAGTACTGGGGAGGTAGTTCGGGAGTATTGCCATAGCTTGTATAGTATATGCGTTTCGAAGGTCCGAGGTAGACGGTTTCCGAGAACAACTGGTTATGTGTTGAAGGATGGATACAGCTGGATGTAAGATTAGAGTTGGGTGCGCGATGCTTCCCCTGTATCCCCAACACCTGATTGCATAACTGGAAACTTTCGGAAATTAATAGGTGGGTTCATCTAGTAGATCGTAGGCATTCTTCCAACGAATGCAGGTTACGGAGTTCGGGGTTCTACATTGAGTGAAGTGGTTTTATGGCCGTTGTTCCGATCGGGAGTTGCATCTTAAAGGGTCCTTGGCTATGCTGATCCGGGGATTGCAAAACCCTTTCGTAACACGTTCCATAAGCTTTCAGCACAAAGATGTCGAACGAAGCTCCTATCTTGTGTTTGTTCCATCTGTACCTTGTTGTTTTTTCTTATTTACCTTTTGTCCCTAAGTGGCTTCTCGTGAAGATTGTTGTTATCATTTAACTGGGAATTTCATTCGTTCCTCTTGTTCGAATGATTTCATTCATTCCTCTTGTTCGAATGATTCTTGTGAAGACTATGTTGCATTTATATCCGTTGTTTCAGCTTATACCTTCTTTCAATCAAATGGCTGATTGGTGGTCATCTCTTTCAGGATGGCTCCGAAACGGGTTCCCAACGCTAACCCAGAGGGTGAAGAGGTTCCAGATCATCCTCCTTCCCCTCCTCCTCCGCCTGAGGCCTGGAGAGCTATTATGCAGACTACGAACCAGAACACCCAGATGTTAATGCAGATGATGCAGCAGATGCAAGCAAATCAAGCAAATCAGGGTGCTCCAGGGAACCAAGGCAATTTCTTCAACCAACAGCACCATGCTACGCTCAACCAGTTCTTGGCCAATCAACCAAAGGCTTTTAGTTACTGTGTCGACCCTCTCGATGCTGAAGATTCGATTACCGATATCAAGAAGCATTTTGAGTGCAGCAACGTAAGGCCTGAGGACTATGTGAAGTTTGCAGCCTTCCAACTCAAGGACCAAGCAGCTGACTGGTGGCAGCAGTACAAAGACTCCGGAGAAGGGCGTGTGATCTCTTGGGATGATTTCTGCAAGGACTTTTGCTCTCACCACATTCCAACAAGTGTCATCGAGGGTATGCGTGAGCAATTCCGCAACCTGAAGCAAGGCTCTATGACTGTCTACCAGTATAATGTCAAGTTCCAGAATCTTGTCCGCTATGCAAAGCAAGACATCCCAGATGCCAAGAGCAAGATCTATCAGTTCCGTGGAGGTCTGAAGGATGAACTTCAACTTGCTCTCACCTTGTTCGAGCCTGATGAGTTTGACAAAATCTATAACATGGCGCTCAAGCAAGAGGCAGCCCAGCTCAAGATGGAGGCTTCCAAAAAGAGGATTCGAGATGCCGTTCACTCCTCCTCATCTTCTCAAGTGGTCGCGAAGCAACAAAAATTTTGGCTTCCACCTCCTCCAGTGATCCGAGCTCCCTACAACAACAACAAGAACTCTAGTGGCTGTGGTTTCTCCCACCCACCCAACCCAAGCAACCAGTCAAAGTTTCAGTCTCAAGGTTCCAAGTCAAGTGCGCCTCACTACCGTCCTCTCTCAGAAGTGGTCTGCAACAAGTGTGGCAAGAAGGGTCACTATGCTGACAAGTGCCCCAACCTGAAGCGTCTTCCGCCTCCTCCACCTGTCAGTACAGCTATTGTCAAGCATGATCCGAAGGCAGCAAGAGTGAACCTGATGAGTGCAGCTCAAGCGGAAAACTCTTCTGATGTGATCATTGGTATCCTTTCAGTGAACTCTTTTCCTGCAAAAGTATTATTTGATTCTGGTGCATCTCTCAGTTTCATTTCAAGGCCATTCTTCACCAAGCATAATTTCACTTCGGAATTTCTCGATAAGAAGTTGCAAATTATTTCTCCGGGCAAGTGCATGACTTCAAATTTGAGGGCTCCGGATGTATCTATTCGCATGGGTGATTATCGATTTCTGGCCTCTCCGGTGGTTCTCGGCAATTCCGACATCGACCTCATCCTCGGGATGGATTGGCTTTCTCAGCATGATGCTCACATTGATTGTGCAAATAAGGAAGTCAAGATTACTCATCCTGATGAAGACGTGATTATCTTCGCCTCCAGGGATAACACAATCAGGCTTTTCTCTCTCAATGACAAGGGCGAAATTAATGCCATATCTCAAATTCCGGTGGTTAACGAATACGAAGACGTCTTTCCTGAAGAACTTCCAGGCATGCCTCCACATCGCCAAGTGGAATTCGTCATTGAACTCGAGCCTGGTACTGAGCCAGCATGCCGGCGTCCGTACAAGCTCTCTCCTAAAGAGTTGAAGGAGTTGAAGAAACAGCTTGATGAACAGGAGCGTATGGGTCTGATAAGGCCTAGTACGTCTCCTTGGGGCTGTGGTGTCTTATTTGTCAAGAAGAAGGATGGCACGGAACGCCTTTGCGTCGATTACCGGCCATTGAACAAGAAGACAATAAAGAACAAGTATCCGCTCCCCAACATCAACGAATTGTTCGAGCAGCTCAAAGGAGCTAAAGTGTTCTCTAAGCTCGATATCCGAATGGGCTATCACCAAATTCGCATTCGTGAAGAAGATATCCCCAAGACTGCCTTCAGAACGAGCTACGGCTCCTATGAGTATACAGTCATGTCTTTTGGTCTCGCTAATGCTCCACCTACCTTCTCGAGAATGATGCACTACATTTTCAACCCCTACACCGGCGAGTTTGTGCTTGTGTATCTGGATGACATTTTGGTATTTTCCAAGAATGAAGAGGATCACGAAAAGCATCTCCGTCTGGTTCTCGACAGACTCCGTGAACATAAGTTCTATGCCAAGTTCTCCAAGTGCGAATTTTGGCTCGATAAGGTCTTGTATCTGGGCCATATCATCTCCGCTGACGGTATTGCGGTAAACCCCGAGAAAGTTGAAGCAATTGTCAACTGGGAACCTCCTCGGAACGTCAAGCAACTCCGAAGCTTTCTTGGTCTTGCCAGCTATTGCAGAAGGTTCGTTGAGAACTTCTCCAAGATTGCCAAGCCTCTTTCCAACTTGCTGCAGAAGAATGTCAAGTACTACTGGTCTCCAGATTGTGAAGTGGCATTCAAAACTCTTAAAGAAAAGCTCGTCTTTGCTCCAGTTCTTACTCCTCCAAATGAGTCCAAGCCCTATGAAGTATTCTGTGATGCTTCCCTTCAAGGACTTGGTGGTGTGCTTATGCAGGACAAGAGAATTGTGGCATACACTTCTCGTCAGCTGAAGCCAAGCAAGAAGAACTACCCCACACATGATCTTGAACTAGCAGCTGTGGTACATGCTTTGATTACGTGGAAGCACCTTCTATTGGGCAGAAAAGTCGACATCTTCACCGATCACGAGAGCTTGAAGTACATCTTCACACAGCCGAATCTGAACCTCCGCCAGACTCGTTGGGTCGAGATGATCCAAGAGTATGATCCCAGCATCGAATATACACCTAGCAAGGCGAATGTGATTGCAGATGCTTTGAGCAGAAAGGCATATTGCAACAGCCTCCTTATCAAGCCGTTCCAGCCCGAGCTTTGTGAAGCATTCAGGAAGCTCAACCTCCAAGTTGTTCCGCAAGGTTTTCTTGCAAATCTTCAAGTTGCTCCTACCTTGGAAGATCAGATCCGTGAGGCCCAACTCAGTGATGCTATGGTACAGAAAGTGAAACAGGGTATTGCAAAGGGTACTCCTAAATACAAGTGCTATCGCGTTGATGAGAGATATACCTTGTTCTTTGAGGACAGACTCGTGGTTCCCAAAGGTGATCTCAGGAAGCTCATAATGGACGAAGCACATGATTCCCTCCTTTCGATTCATCCTGGCAGTTCCAAGATGTACCAAGACCTCAAGCAATCTTACTGGTGGACACGCATGAAAAGGGAGATTGCCCAATTTGTGAATGAATTGATGTCTGCAGAAGAGTGAAGGCAGAGCATCAACGTCCAGCCGGTCTTCTCCAACCTCTTCCTATTTCCGAGTGGAAATTCGACCACATTGAAATGGATTTTGTCACTGGCATTCCTAAGTCCAAGAGAGGGAATGATTCTATCTTTGTGGTGATTGACAAGCTTACCAAAGTTGCTCACTTCCTTCCAGTCAAAGAATCCATCAATGCAGCTCAACTGGCAGAATTGTACACTTCCAGAATTGTGTCCTTACATGGCATTCCTCAAGTTATCTCCTCAGACCGTGGAAGTTTGTTCACCTCTAAGTTCTGGGACTCCTTTCAGTCTGCCATGGGCACTAAGATCAGGTTCAGCACTGCATTTCACCCTCAGACTAGTGGTCAAGTCGAGAGAGTGAATCAGATTCTAGAAGACATGCTCAGATCCTGTGTCATATCTTTTGGCATGAAATGGGAAGATTGCCTTCCGTTTGCCGAGTTCTCTTACAACAACAGCTTCCAAGCAAGTGCCGGCAAAGCTCCGTTTGAAATCCTCTATGGCAGAAAGTGTCGTACCCCTCTCAACTGGTCCGAGACAGGTGAACGTCAACTTCTTGGCAATGACTTGATCTCAGAAGCCGAAGAAATGTGCAAAGTCATACGTGAGAATCTCAAGGCCGCTCAGTCGCGTCAGAAGAGCTACTATGACGGCAAGCATCGTGATTTGGCCTTCAACATTGGGGATCATGTCTATCTCCGTGTTTCTCCTATGAAAGGAACCCAAAGATTCGGTATCAAAGGAAAGCTTGCTCCTAGATACGTCGGGCCTTTCAAGATCCTTGGCAAAAGAGGTGATCTAGCCTATCAACTTGAGCTCCCTTCCAACTTCGCCAATGTTCATGATGTGTTTCATGTGTCTCAACTCCGCAAGTGCTTCAAGACGCCTGAACGCACCATTTCGTTTGAGGAGATTGATCTTCAACAAGACTTGTCTTACCGAGAGCACCCAGTTGCTATTCTCGAAGAAACCGAGCGCAAGACCCGCAACAAGTCCATCAAATTCTTGAAAGTCAAGTGGTCACACCATACCAACCGAGAAGCTATGTGGGAACGAGAAGATCACCTTCGTTCCGAGTACCCTTCCTTCTTCCAGTCCTAGATCTCGGGAAGAGATCTTTTTGTAGTAGAGGAGAGTTTGTAATGCCCCGGTTGTAATACTTTCCCTTTTGGGCAATATATATATATATATCTTTGGCTCCATCTATTCCATCCCGGGTTCTTCGTCTTTCGGGTTTTCGTCGTATTCTTGTGTGCGTGTGTGGCATTCATCCATATCATGTAGTCATGTGCATCGCATTGCATTCGTGTTGTCGTTTGCATCCGGTCCCACTCGTTCCTTTCCGTTGTCCGTTTCGAGTTCCGGAGCTCTCTCACGTGTCCGTGGCATCCCCGAGGCCTACTTTTGTGTTTGGCCATGTAACGTTTCCGGTTTGGCGTGAGACTTGTCGTGCGATGTTGTTTTGGTGTGTGTAACCCGCCTGTCAAATCTCGTTGCGTTTGAAGTTCGTTTGCTACTCCAACAGTTATTCTCGTGGGCTGAAAGTGCCTCCACTTTGAGGCCCAAGGCACCCCTCCAACAGCCCACCAAACCAACCCAAACCCCTCCCTTCATCTAGGCCATCCAATTGTGATCGCGTGGCCGAAAACCTCACCTCTTTTGGACAACCCTAGCTCCTTGTGCCTATATAAACGTCCATCTCCCCCAATTTTCGCGTCCAGAAACCCTAATGCTTCCACAGTTCGCCGCCGGTGCTTCTACCGTTGAAGCGCGGTGCTTCCACCGTTGAGCCGCCGTGCTTCCGACGTCCCAGGCGAGCCGTGCTTCCACAACACTGTTGAGGTAGTCTCGTTTTTCCACTAAGTCCCTGTAGATTTTAGTTGTCTGGTGTTGTTTTGTTTTGATGATAACTTTTTGTGTGATGGTCCGATTTGAGCAAATGATATGTCAAAATGATCGTGGTGACATGTACTACGTTTTGTTCCATTGTGCCATGCATGTTTGAGTTCATCTAGATGCTTAAATATCTGTTGCAAGAGTGCTACTTGTTATAAACTGCTGGTAGTAGTTGTTTTCATGCCATGTTTGCAATGTGATATCTTGGTGCATGTTTATCCAAATGAAGCAAATGATATGTCCACGTGTTCATCATGTTATGCTCTACATGTTGGTTGCTTTAGCTTGCATGATAGATTTCATCTTGCCATGTTTATCTCCTTTGCAAAGTGCTATGTGGCTGTTATGTCGTTAAACTTGTTACGAGATGCCTCGTAGAGGAGCTCGTTGCTATTGATGTGTTTGTCCCCTTGATGCATGCTTAGATGTTTTGGATTCACCATCATGTGTACTTTGTTGTGGTGCTTACCACTTGTCTTGATATGCTTTGAGGTGACTTAAACTTGCTCTCAAAGATGCCATGATGTTACTACTGTTTTAACACAGTGAAATTTCACTAAGTCTGGAATCTGTAATTTCCAGATGCCATGTTTGCTTGTTGTTCTAGGCAAATCCATGATAGTTTTGGGGTGACTCTTGATGATTCCTTGTTGTATATATTGTTGGCTATCCATTCATGCTCTCACATGCTTATTTGAGTGGCTGTAGCATATTTAACTCTTGCTCCCAAGTAGCAACAAATTACTGCTGTCAGGATTTTGTTATCAAGTTCAAAATGTCATAGCTTGTTGCTATTGATCCATGGCTCCTTTGGGGATGCTCCAACGGACTTGTTTGCTGTAGGATATGTCTAGTTTATGTCCATGCTCCTTGCCATGATGTTTGAGTGTTGTAGACTATTTATTTATTGCTCCGAAGTTGCTATGTGGCTGTTATTTTCAGCTTGTGCATATTTATTGTTTCGGGTGTAACTTTTAGCCCGTTGCTCCGTTTTGAGCAAGTCCTATATGTAACTTGTGTGTTTTTGCATGTAGTTTCATATTATCCTCATGTTATCATGTTTTGAAGTATTTTGCTTGAATGCATATTGCCATGCTCCTTTGTGCTGTTACACTGTGCCTCCTATGTAGACTTTTTGTGCTTCCATAGTGCATCTGCATTGCTTCCATAGTGCATCAGCCATGCATCTAGTAGTTTTGTGCATTGCATCTTGTTGATTTCGTGCCTTGTGTGTTTGTGTTGAGTAGAGCCGGAAGCTGAGACCGAGTACGAGTACGAGGTTACTACCGAGGTTGAGAACGAGGAGCCCACTTACTATCCCATCGACAACTCTTCAGGCAAGATGACCGAACCTCGATAACATTACTATCTTCGCCTATTGCTAGAAGTCTCGTTCTATAGTTTTGCCTCGATGCCCATGTTTTTCCTGTCAGCCTCCTATTGTAACCATGAACCTATTTAACCACCCTACCTATGCAAACCCTTGATTGGCTAAGTACGCTTCGCTCAGCCCCTCTTATAGCATTGTTAGCTGCAGGAGAAGATTGAAGATTCTTGCTTCTTGTTGAAGCTTGTTGGGATATCACACTATATTAATTATTAAATGAAATCATCTATATATTGGTAATGGGTGGAAGGCTAAGCCTTTTGCTTGGTGATTTGTTCCACTCATGCCGCCTAGGAACCGTATAAACCGGTGTTATGTTCCTTGATTATGCGTTCCTCACACAGTTGGGGTTATGGGACCCCCTCGATAAACCACTAAGTGCTAAGTCTTTTCCAGCAAGTCCCAACATTGGTACTATTTGCCTAATAACTAAAAACTTGCATAGGGAGTAATTAACCCTCTTCTTAATCAACAACCCCGGGTCAGTGCTCCACATGAGTGTTGGTCCGAACTGGGGGTCCTGCGGGGCCACCTCAAGGAAACTCGAGGTCTGGTAAAAACCCGTAGCATCACCCATCCGGTCGTGGCCTGAGACTAGATACGCGCGGCTACTGTCAGGGTGTCGGCACGCCGGGAGGATTTGCTGGATTAGCCTTACCTTAGTCGGAGTATCTTGAGCACGGGATTCCGAGGATACTCGGGCCTTCCCACCTTGGAGTTGCGACTCCGCGGATCGTGGGCTTGTCATGGGCCAAGTTGGAACACCCCTGCAGGGTTTTGAACTTTCGAAAGCCGTGCCCGCGGTTATGTGGCAGATGGGAATTTGTTAATATCCGGTTGTAGAAAACTTGACACCATGTTCCAATACACTACCAGCGTGAGTACCGTGATGGTCATTTTCCGAAAGGGATTCGGGCGATGAACACGGTGGGGTTATGTTTGAGTTGCTTTAGTTAGGATCACTTCGTGATCATCTCTCGACCGAGGCACCTTCTCTTCTCGCTCTCTTTTACGTAAGCTAGTGCTAGTGCCGCTGCAACCTCTTGTTCTTTCTTCAGCCTTGTTCCACACCCAAGGCTTGGATAGTCGTGTTACCTGGGAACGGGATTGCTGAGTCCTCTGTGGCTCACAGTTACTTCACCACACCAGATGCAGGTACGATGGTGAGCTACACAGGCGATGGTACTGAGCTAGACTGGGAGTACGACGAGGAGCGTAGCCGTTACTATGTGAACTATCCGGTTGATCAGTAGAGCTTCTACTAGGATTCGATCTAGACCTGTGGTTTAATGTTATGTTTGGTATCTTGTCATTTGGATCTTTACCCTTAGATGGGCTGTGATGTTTTTTTGAATGATGTTTGAACATGTAATGAATTTGTGTGACGTGGCGAGTGTAAGCCAACTATCTTTTCAGTTTTCATCCCTATTTTTACATGAGATGTGCAAAGGTACCAAACTTGCGATCATTCCAGAATGGGCTTATATCTTTAAGTCGTGCCTCGACATGTAGGAGATATAGTCCCATCCTGGGCATTACACAACGCTATAAGAGGGGCTGAGCGAAGCATACCTAGCCAAACAACGGTTTGCTAGGAGGGTGGTTAAAGAGTTTCATGGCAACAATAGGAGGGCTGACAAACCGACATAGGCATCGAGGCAATATCTAAAGAGCGAGACATCTAGCATAGGCAAAGATAGTAGTGATATCTGGGTATGGTCATCTTGCCTGTTGATTCCACGGAGGGGTCGTAACCTTGCTCCTCAAACTCAGCCTCGATAGGAACCTCGTACTCCGAATCGGCTCCCTGCTCTACCCAACACAAGAACACGACAACGGCACAATATCAAACACGGTGCAATGCACAATCAATATGATGCAACTCATGTCAAGGAATGCGAGTATGATGTGCGTATGCATGAGGATGCTATTGAGCCTAAGGAGAAGAAGATGTAAAAGGCCTCATCTTGGAAAACCAAGCAAGCCACTGGATAGAGGGGAAGATTTCGGTTGAAATCGATATAAAGATCACCGGAAACGGACGCACGGTTTGCAAATGGCAAGCAAAACAATATTCACGCAAAACTGCAGTTTACAGCAAGATGGCATCTTTGGAGCAAGAAATAACTACGCTACAGCACCCAAACATGGAGACAAAGGGCACGGATGTGTAATAGACATGATACTTAACAAGCATGAACTTAGAACACACCCAAAAACCTACTAGAACACAATTAACCAAGCATGGCAAGTTGTAATAAATTTACAGAATTCTTAGACTTAGTGAAAATTACAAGGCATGGCAGAATTACAACGGAATGGAATGTTTACAAGCTTGTGCAACTCAACTCAAAGCATGGCATGGCAAGTTAAGGTAACCAACAGCAAGAAGACATATTTGAGAAGCTACTCAAAGCAAGACCATGCTCATAGGGTGCTTGGAACACTAGCTACACTTGTGGCAAAACTGAACTTGTTGATAACATGCTGACAGCTACATTTTATAGTCACTTGAGAGCCTGAAAACAACAAGTTACAGCAAGCCATCATGCAAACAAAGGCATGGCAATAACATACATAACATGCTCTTCAAGAATAACCACATGGCTACTTCTACAACATACTAGAACATGTCCCAAACAACATGGCAAACGAGGAAAAGTTTATCCAGACTTAGTAAAATCTGGGCATGCTGACAGATAAATTTTATAGCAACTTGAGGGCCTCATAATAACAATCTATAGCATGGCCTCATGGCAAACAAGTGCATGGATAGCTACAGCTTGACATATACTTCGAGGAACATCCATTGAACAACCCTTAACATGCACAACAAAGACGGTGGCAACATGGATACATAGCAATAAATTTAACAGATTCACACTTAGCAGAAATTTACAACATGATGACATGTTAACGAGCTTGTTGCACTCATATCAAGACATATAATGGCATGAAAATGAATCTATCATGTAGAGCACATACTCAAGAGCAAAACTCGTGTTGACACCTAGCTCATATGACACATGGATGAATAAGCACAAGCATGGCAAAATATCATATCATGACAAGTCCAGAAACTTATCAGCCAAATGCACTTTTGCAACAGAGATATACATGTCAAGATGACAACTAACATGAATGCTACAGCAACCATCATGTAGAGCATTTCACAACGAAGATCTGGACATATCATTCACTCAATTCGGACCAACATGCACAAAGTTATCACATCTCAAACATGGCAACAAATTTACAAAGACAACTAGTTACAGCAACATGCACTCTTGCCACGAAGATTAAGTCAACAAGATGGACTCTAACATGCATGAAACTGGTACTAACATGTAGAGCACGACGAGACAAACATTTCGACATATCATACGCGCAAAACGGAGCTACGAGCATGAAGTTATCACATGGCAAAGGAGGCAACAAATTTAACGGATCTGGGGACTTAGTGGAAAATCACCTCAGCGAAAAGTCAAACGTGGACGGGACGAAGCGGGACGAGGAGATCCGAGGGCGGGGACGGGCGTTTGGTTGGACGCGTGGGTGGATCTGATCCACCCATGGGATCCGAATCGGGATCGGCTGCCGGAGACGGGGAAGTCGACGGGGCTGGCGGCGGAGGCGAGGCGGCGGCTGGCCGGCGGAGCGGAGGCCCGCGGCGGCGGCGGGGCGCGCCTGCGGTGAGGCGCGGGGGAGCGCGGGCGTCGGGCGTGGGCGGTACGGGCGGCGAGCGCCGCGGGCGGCGGGAGGCGCGCGGGCCTCGGGGCGCGGCGGGCCCGGCGGCGCGGGTGGAGGCTGGCGGCTGGGACGGGACACGTGGCGGCGGTGGATTCGTCCGGCGCGTCTGGGCGGACGTGTCCGGTGGCGCGAGGAGGGAGGAGCTTGGGTTTCGCCCGAAAATGGACGTGGGAGGCTGTTTATATAGATTCTGGGAGCAAGGAAGGTCCAAATGGGGAGCGGTTTTCGCCCACACGATCACGATCCAACAACCGAGAGGATGGGAGTGGGTGTGTTGGGTTAGTGGGCTGTTGTGGAGGGGGTCTTGGGCCAAAAGAAGAGGAGCTTTTAGCCCACTAGGTTAACCGTTGGCTTATCAAACGACCTCCAAACGCGATGAAACTTGACAGGCGGCCTACACGTACTAAAACAACAACGCACGACAAGTCTCACCTCATTCCGAGAACATTACACGGAAACATATGAAAGAAGGACTCGGGGGTGCCACGGGCACGTGTGTGAGTGTCGGAACTCGAAACGGACAACGGGAAGAGACGGGCATGACCGGGTGCAAGTGGCATCACGAATGCAATTCAATGCACATGATAACATGACATGGATGAAATGCACACACGCACACGACAAAACGAAGAAACCCGAAAAGAAAGAAGAGCCCAGAATGGAATTGATGAAGTCAATGTTTCATATATTGCCATAAATGGAAGGTATCACATATGGGGTGTTACACATAAACCCCAAAGTTGTTCCATATGAGTCCACCATACCTTCCTATATGTGGTATTTGCCTGTCGTTCCAAGTAAATTTGTATGTGCCAAACTCTAAACCTTCAAATGAAATTCTATTTTGTATGCTCGAACAGCTCTTGATTCAACTAGGGTTGTCTATATCTTCCATGCTAGGTGGGTTATTCTCATGATGAATGGACTCTGCTCATCATTCACGAGAAAATGGCTGGTAACCGGGATGCCCAGTCCCATGCTCAAAATCATAATAATTAAACAAAACTCCCCCAGGGCTATTGCTGGTTTGGATGGTACCCGTTGTTTTGGGCTAGCCGTGGAGTATGCTTGTTGGTGGTTGGGGGAGTATAAACTTTACCATTCTGTTTGGGAACCGCCTATAATGTGCGTAGCATGGGAGATATCGAGATTCTTGGTTGTTATGTTGACAATGAAAGTATACCGCTCAAAATGTTATTCATCTCTATTTAAAAAACCAAGCTCTGGCACCTCTACAAATCCCTGCTTCCCTCTGCGAAGGGCCTATCTATTTACTTTTATGCTGAGTCATCATCCTCTTATAAAAGAGCACCAGTAGGAGAGCACCTCTGTCATTGCATGTATTACTATTAATTTGCATTGAGTATGATCATGAATGGATCTCTTTTACCATGAATTACAACGTCTAGTCAGTCCTTGATCTTTAAATGTGCTCTCCATTTATATTTTTGGTCTCAGAAAGGGCTAGCGAGATACCATCTTGTTATATCATATCATGATTGTTTTGAGAAAGTGTTGTCATCCGAGGTTTATTATTATTGCTCGCTAGTTGATTATGCCATTGATGTGAGTAGACTTGAGACCCGAAAGTTATTGTGAATGTGGTTAGTTCATGATCTTGCTGAAACCTGAATGTTGGCTTACATATTTGCAACAACAAGAGCAAACATAGTTTGTCAAAGTTTTTCTTTATCACTTTCAGTTTATCAATTGAATTGCTTGAGGACAAGCAAAGGTTTAAGCTTGGGGGAGTTGATACGTCTCTAACGTATCTACTTTTCCAAACACTTTTGCCCTTGTTTTGGACTCTAACTTGCATGATTTGAATGGAACTAACCCGGACTGACGTTGTTTTTAGCAGAATTGCCATGGTGTTGTTTTTGTGCAGAAATAAAAAGTTCTCGGAATGACCTGAAAATCCACGGAGAATTATTTTGGAAAATATAAAAAATACCTGCAAGAAGATCCAGACCAGGGGGCCCACACCCTGTCCATGAGGGTGGGGGCGACCCCCCTAGGGCGCGCCCCTGCCTCGTGGGCCCCCTGGTGCTCCATCGACGTATCCCCAGATCCTATATATTCACTTTCAGGGAGAAAAAAATCAGAGAGGAAGAATTATCGCATTTTATGATACGGAGCCGCCGCCAAGCCCTAATCTCACTCAGGAGGGCTGATCTGGAGTCCGTTCGGGGCTCCGGAGAGTGGAGATCGTCACCATCGTCATCATCAACCTTCTTGCATCACCAATTCCATGATGCTCACCACCTTGCGTGAGTAATTCCATCGTAGGCTTGCTAAACGGTGATGGGTTGGATGGGATCTATCATGTAATCGAGTTAGTTTTGTTAGGGTTTGATCCCTAGTATCCACTATGTTCTGAGATTGATCTTGCTATGACTTTGCTATGCTTAATGCTTGTCACAAGGGCCCGAGTGCCATGATTTCAGATCTGAACCTATTATGTTTTCATGAATATATGTGTGTTCTTGATCCTATCTTGCAAGTCTATAGTTAGCTACTATGTGTTATGATCCGGCAACCCCGAAGTGACAATAATCGGGACCACTCCCGGTGATGACCTTAGTTTGAAGAGTTCATGTATTCACTATGTGTTGATGCTTTGGTCAGGTACTCTATTAAAAGGAGGCCTTAATATCCCTTAGTTTCCAATAGGACCCCGCTACCACGGGAGGGTAGGACAAAAGATGGCATGCAAGTTCTTTTCCATAAGCACGTATGACTATATTCTGAATACAGGCCTACATTGCATTGATGAACTGGAGCTAGTTCTGTTTCACCCTAGGTTATAACTTCTACATGATGAATTGCATCCGACATAATTTCCCATCACCGATCCAATGCCTATGAGTTTTTCACATATTGCTTGTTGATTATTTACTTTTTCGCTGCTACTATTACAAAAACTACAAAAACGCTATCATTACTTTTATTGCCGCTACCGCTACTATCGTATTACTTAGCTACTAAAACTACCTTGCTGCAGATACTAAGTTTCCAGGTGTGGTTGAATTGACAACTCAGCTGCTAATACTTAAGAGTATTCTTTGGCTCCCCTTGTGTCGAATCAACAAATTTGTGTTGAATACTTTACCCTCGAAAACTGTTGCGATCCCCTACACTTGTGGGTTATCATCGTCCCGCCGGTTCAGCCACCCCGTCCTCCACCTCCAAGGAGCTGCCCCGACGTTCCCCTCGTCTTTCGCGCCACCTCCATTCCCACACCGTCGTCTTCACCTGCACCACCGGAAGAACATCATCATCACCGTTTCCTCGGATGAAGCTGCACCTAATCGGCACCACCAAAGAGGTTGTACTTTAATCGCCGCATTTTATTCTTGATTCGATCTCAAGGTGCTGTCGGCGCTCGGTCCCGAGCCGACACGGCGCGGCTCCATCCACGGCGGCATCGCCGGCCACTTCCTCCACGACATCGCTCCCTCTGTGGCAACGTCCACATTAGTAGGAGCTGCTGCTGCTTTAGCTCTCGCTCGCGCTGCTGTTCTGCTCTTGCTCTCGGTCCCCTGCCTGGTCTGCTCTTGCTCTTGCTCTTGCTCGCGCTACTGCTCTCGCTCTTGCTCTTGCTCTTGCTCGCGCTACTGCTCTCGCTCTTGCTCTTGCTTGCGATGCTGCTCCGATTTAGCTACACTTCAGTCGACTGAATCGACTTTTGGGTCAGTCGATTTTCAGGGGGTGGGGGGCTCGCCGGAGTTAAGGAAGAACCAGCCGCAGCAGGAAGGGGGGCTCGCCGGAGAGGTACCCCACTATCTATCTTAGGGTTCAGGGTGGGGCCGGTGGTCGTCGGCGGTGGTGGGGCGGTGGCGTGGGGATCGTCGGAGAAAAAGCTCGGCATAGGGGGGCCTACAGGGATGGCCGGGGCGGCGGTAGACCGGCCGTGGGGAGTGTTTTCCGGGCGGGCGGGGTAGCGCACCACCGGCCGCGTGCGGCTGGGGGCGGCTGTTTGGCTGGTGGTGGCTGGCGGCTCAGGGGGGTGGAGGTTGAAGATGAACTGCAGGCCCTTGATTTCATATCCAACGGTTGCAAAATCGACTGACCAGAGATGAAAAGGTCAGTCGACTGACGTGTAGGCTCACCTCTAGTGCGTTCAGTTTCGACAGTAAAATTCAGTTTCGACAGCAAAATTTAGTTTCGACGGTTAAGTTCAGTTTCGACAGTAAAAATTCAGTTTCGACAACAAAATTTAGTATTGACAGTTAAGTTCAGTTTCGACAGTTAAATTCAGTTTCGACAGCAAAATTCAGTTTCGAGAGTTAAGTTCAGTTTCGATAGTAAAATTCAGTTTCAACAGCAAAATTCAGTTTCAACGGTTAAGTTCAGTTTCGACAGTTAAATTCAGTTTCGACAACAAAATTCAGTTTCGACAGTTCAGTTTAGTTTCGACAGTTAAATTTAGTTTTGACAGTTAAGTTCAGAGATGAGCGGCTGATGTATACATCTAGCACTTTGTGGTTATGTATTTTACGTCATCTATTGGAGATGCTATTAGAATTCCACTCAGGTTAACGTTGTCTCTCTTGTCCTGCTTCAGCCTCAGCGTCGTACAACTCACCGGAGCTACTCCAACGACGAAACCCTCCATCACAGCGGAGCAGTATCTCGGGCTCCATCTACAGATGCCTAAGATCTTCTTCCCCTCCTCTGACAGCCAAGTCAGCCGGAGCATCCTCAACGGCCAACCCAATCACGCTGAGATCGACATGGCTTCGCCAAAGAGGTTGTACACTTCTTGTGGTTTGACTTAATCTGACCATGCTTATTTGCATCCTGTGATCTTCCAATCCTTGTGAACCAAACACCCAGATTGGCAGAAATCATGTGTTTTTAAATTCTCTGTTTTGCACGTGCATTCCTATCCTATTCCTGTCTATTTCCTATCCCTGCATAGTTAGAATCCTCAAATTTAAACAAGCCCTTACACAATTACTTCTGTTACATATATGTGTCAAAGAAAACCTTGTGTGGTTTGTCCTGCTCCTGCGGTGCTGTGTTCCACCCCAGCTCAGCTGCTCCAACGACGGAAGGGTTCACCACAGCAGGGATCCGCTCTCCAGACTGTCTTTCGTCACCTCAGATCTTCTTCCCCGCCGCCGGCAGCCATGACAACTGCATTACCATCATCAACTGAGCAGATGACCTTGAGGACTACACGGGTCCTCAAGAGAGGTCGCACTCTTCCGTGTCTGCTTACGTTATGCATCGCTTAATATAATGACATGCTACTTTATCGTTGTGTTCACCTATTAGACTCCGACTCATGTCCAAACTTATGCTGAAACTTGAGTTTTTAAATGGTTGTGGGGTACATATTGGGTGTCTACTATGAGTTTCATGTTGGGTGCAAACAAACATTAAAGGAGCCATTATCTGTATTTTTTAACTAAAGCTATTATCTGCCTGTTATCATTGATTTTGGGTCTATCCACAGTTTGCTACCTTCACTCTGGATTTGTGCATGCACTCCTTACATAATCTCACTATGTTTTATTCCTGGGCATGTCAGTTATTGTACACAATGGAACTGAACATGTAGAGCAAAAGAGACGAGCCTTGCGTGGCAATAAAATTTCATGCAGACGTCGCTCCATGGTGGGCACAAAGGCAGCCCCTCCACCCATTTCGGATCGTAATCAAGAGGAAGATAACTCCTGGGAGGAGGATTCAGAGACAGATGACCAGTCCTGTCCCCCCCCCCCCCGAGGTGCATGCTCTAACTTGGCAGGGTTAGGTTGCTCATATCGTGAGTATGGTATCTTGCATTGCTATGTCCTTTGCTTAGTTTAGACATGATTTGTGTGAATGCCACATGTTTAGTGTCTAATTATCATATATGTGAATTATGCAATGCCATCTTTTTGCAAGACTTTATATATGTGAATTATGCAATGCTATCTTGTTGCAAGGCATTATATATTTGAATTATGCAATGCCATGCTATTTAGCCTAGCATCATATATGTGAATTATATCATGTCGTCCTTTTTTTGTATTTCTCATTGCTTTTGTCGACAATGTTTGTATATTCAACTTCTCTTCCTGTGCATCAGCCATTTGAATTGGTGATGGAGAAATTTGGAGTGAAAACAAGGTCTTCAGAGCAGACAATGCTACCTGGTGAAGCAGATATCTTGTTGGTTACAGATAGCTCTTCAGAGGAGGATTCAGAGGCAGATGACCAGTCCTATTATCCCCCTGAGGTGTATGCTCAAACTTGGCAGGGTTATATTACTCATATCATGCATATGGTGTATTGCAATGCTTAGTTTTTACATCATATACACGATATTGAATGCCATCTCCTTAGTTGACACATCATATATGCGATCGCCCTCTGCTCACTTCCTTAGTATATAAATCATATATTTGAATTATATCATGCCATGATGTTTACATAGACATCGTGTATCTTAATTATGGCATGCCAACCCATTTTCTAAAGACATAATATAGTTATGTCATCTCATCCTGTTCACATAGTCATCATATTTTGAATTATGTTATTCTATCCGTGAATTATATCATGCCATCATGTTTCCATCGACGGCATGTTTGTGATTTATGGCATGCCAACCACTTCAATAGACACATCGTATAGTTATATCATGTCATCATGTTTACATAGTCATCATATTTTGAAGTATGTCATTCTATCCTGTTTAGTTAGCCATCATACATGTGAAATTGTGTCATGTTATCCTGTTTAATTAGCCATCATATATGTGAAATTATGTCCTGCTATTATGTTTGGTTACACAACATAAATGTGAATTATTTCATGCCCTGTTCTCTTCCCTACTATCCATTGCACCTGTCTATCTTACCATGTCTGTACATTCAATTACTTTTCTTGTTTATCGGCCATTTCAATTGGAGGGGTGATGGCAGTATGTGTGGGAGTAAAAACACGGTCTTCAGAAAAGATCGTGCTACCTGTCGATGGAGATAGAACCACGGTTGTACTTGCCCAAGAACCAGCCCCACCACGCATAACCCAGACTCACACAGATTGTACCCCTACCCAGTTGGACAGAGAACCAGCTACACCCCTTCTAACCCCAACTGTCGTGGAATTAACACGGCAGATGTCCGGTTTAACGGACTTAATGATGGAACCATCGCACGGGTTAGCTTGAAGGGGTTAAAAGCACACAAAGGACACAAAAGGTTTATACTAGTTCAGCCCCTTCGATGAAGGTAAAAGCCTACGTCTAGTTTGGTTTGGTATTGCTTGGGCGTCGATGAACAGGGAGCGGATCGCTTGCATGTGTCTCAACGGGTTGTTTCTTGTCCTTGAACCGTCGCTGGGTTGTCCCTTTATATAGAGGCGACGCCCGGTCCAGTTTACAAAGTCCCGAGGCCGGCTCATACTTGTGTCTGCCTCGGTCTCTGCTCTTTCTTCCTTGTCTCTCAAGTTACATGATTAGGTAGTTTACAAACCGTAACTCTACACATGGGCCCTAAGCCTCCTTGGGCCGTAATCTCTACTGGGTATTACAACTATACAACAATATTATCATAATCCGGTTTACACTAGCCGGTTTATACCTGCTAGTAATGTCCCTGACATTAGGCCCCAGAATGATTTGAACTTGTTCACATCAGTCTCCCCAGTCTTGTATAATCTTCTTTCTTGTATCTTCACAATTTTGTAAACCGGCCATGACGTCATCCCTGAAAATCACTTAATTTGACCGTGACATCACTTCCGCATTTAACGCGCGCAGCTGTCTATTACCTTTGTTAAAGGCCATCCCGAGAATCGAGGCGACAGGGAATCTTTATCCAGTCTCTGGCTTCCTCAAATCTCGCGCCTGCCGTTTCGTCTCTCCCCCTTTATAAATATGGCCGCCTCTCTTCCTCATATCCTCCCGCTCGTCTTCTTCCTCCGTCGCCCGAGCTCAAGCCACCGCCATCGTCCGTCAAGCTCGCCGTCGCCCGCAAGTCCGGCCGCCGCATCAACCTGAACGTGACCAGATAACTCTGTCGCCGTCTCCTACTGCCTCAGGTCACCTTTCTCCTTTGTTGTAGATATGTAGATTTAGGGTTCTTTCCATCCTTAGACCTAGGAAAAAGCTTCACCAGTTCGTCCTAGACGCCATGCTCATAGTGGCTTCGACCTTTAGATTATGTCTTCGAAATTTGCTTCTGCTCCGCTGTCGTATGCTTTAGATTTCAGCATTAGATTCAACCTTTAAATTCATCCACTCTGTATAAGACCCCTGTAATTCTTCCTGCAATAGATCTGCATAAATTTTCTTTTTTCATTACCGCTCAGATCTGTTTTATTTTAGCTTTCGGTAGAAACTTGTTTCTTCATCCTTGTAGATCTGTAATGCATCAACAATGAACGCGACGGTTTAGCTCCTTTCCTTTGTTATCATGAACCGGTAGTAATATATTTCCTGCTTACTGTCGGGTTAATAATGTCATTAGTCCCTTGTCTAAACCGTCGGTGTGACTTTGCATACGTGATCCGGTTTATATATCTGTACTTGAATAATCCGGATTTTATACTTCATCCTTTCAGCATTTTCATTCTGCTACTATGGCTGCCAAACAGTTTGTTGCTTGCGACTGGGTCCCTTCCATTATTACGGAAGAAGATTTAGTTAACGCTGCTAGAGAAGGGGAGGTTATTGTCTTCTTTGACCACATGGCTCGAGGTTTCACTCCTCCTGGTTCGAAATTCTTCCGGGACGTGCTTGCCGCTTTTCAAATTCACCCTCAGGACATAGGTCCAAACTCTATTTCAAACATCTGCGATTTTCAAGTTTTCTCAGAGGTGTATTTGCAAGAGGAGCCATCAGTCGACTTGTTCCGAGATTTCTTCCACTTGAACTGGCGAACTGAGTTTACTGGTGGTCCTCATCAAGAATTGGGAGGGGTCAGCATCCAAAAGAGAAGGGACGCAGTCTTTCCTCATGCCGCTCTCCATACACACCCAAAAGATTGGAACAAGTCTTGATTCTATTGCCTTGACACTTCACCTGAAGGGGAAAACCCACTGCCGGGTTATCGCGAGCATCGTCTTCCTGAAGATCACCCTCTGCCACAGCGTCTCAGCTCCTCCGAACGGCCCCGGTTTGCTTCTCAACTTGCCAAGCTCAAGGCTTTTATGGCCAACGGATTAACGGGGGTTGATTTCATGCGTTGCTAGCTTTCTTGGAGTATCCTCCCTCTGAGTCCGCGCTCCAGTATGATGTGTAAATATTCTGGTAAACCGGATGATCCTCAACGGTTTTCCAAGGACAAACTTTCTGAATCGGAAGTCATTGAGTCTGCTAAGAAGATGCTCAATGTCTCCTTAGAAGAATGTAGCCAAACCGGATTGGCTCCATACTATAAGAAGAACAAGATGCCTGCAGTAAGTCTTATTCTCTTCCGTTATGTTTGTAATCCGTTCATTTAAATCGTTTTCCAATTATATTTCACCTTTTGAACAGGCTGATGATCCTTTTTGGAAGAGGAAGCCTCAGGAGAAGGCTGGCAAACAGCCACGCCAGAAAACTTACGCTATCAAGAAGAAAAAGGCGGTTGCTGGCTCCGGTTCACATGCTGAAGATGATGATCCGGGCTCTGAGGTATGAGTTAATCCGGCTATGATTTGTTCACTTTTATCCAGACTTGTGTTAACGGTGTTTTTTCACAGGATTTGGCTGAAGGAGATAAAACGGCAAAAGCTGAGGTAATTACTCTTTCTTCAGATTCAGAACCGCCTCCACCAAAAATTCATCGGGTAGTCCGGAAATATCAATTTTCTCATCCTTATGCTCAACTGGACCCCAATTTTCTTTTGAAGAAACAGCAACATGAAGCTTGCCGGGCTACACGCCATAGTGGCCTTGTAGTCTCATCTTCCGGAATATCTCTTACTCCGGCTCGGAGGCGCCGCTCTGAGGTTATACTCTCTCCAACTCTTCTTCATCCCAAGGCCGGGCTTATACGCAAACCGCTTAAACCGTCTGGCCCTAATTATTAGGAGACTCCCTTATCTTCCTCTGGCGAATCCACTGCCACACAAGTCCCAGCTCTGAAGACTGTCCCTGGGTAAGTCCTTTATCTTATCCGGTTTATCTTTGCATTTGCTTTATAGTTCTGACTTCTTTTCCAATTTCTTTCAGCAAGCCTAATCCCAGCAAAAGGGCCAAAGCCAGCAAAACGGCCGCTGAGACTGCCACTGATGATCCGGCTGCTGATCCGGACACCACCATCCCTCCGGAGAATGAGCCTATAGTTCCGCTTGAAGATCATGCTCCCATGGATCACACTTATACCATCGCTCCTGAAAATCCCAATATTGAAAACATCCATGAACCGTCGAGTCCTGCCCGGGCCAACCCTCCTCGGACTAGCCCGGTTCACACTGCTACTCCACCACCGGCAACTGCTCCTTCTCCGGAGGTTCAAGTAACCGGTACAGCTTACACCGCTCCTGCTGAGCCCACTGTTTTAGCTAAGCATACAGCTAAAGCGGAGAAAATCCATCAAGAGAAGGGCAAATGGAGCACGGAGTTATCTGGTTTCGCCGAGCTGAGTGCCCAGGAGCTCTATTCCGGGTATTTGAACCGGCTTCATACTAGCCGAGACTATGAAGCGGGCTTAGTCAACATGATGAAGGACAAATATGAGGTATCTCCCTTGCCTTTGATTTTTGCCTTTGATGCGTTTCTGTCTATATCATAGTAGCCCCCAAGTTCCGGTTTAGCTATGTTTAGAAGGTGAACCGGTACTTCCAATACGAGCAAATGATCTTACATTAGCCCCCAAGTGCCAGGGGCATAATTCGGTTTATGTGCCTGGGACTTGTCTGAATTTTTCCTTTGATGTTTCAACTATCCATTAGCCCCCAAGTGTCAAGTGGATAACTTGGTTATGTGCTTGAGACTTGTCTAAATTTTGCTCTTTATTCCACTTGATTTTCCTTACAGGCTGATTTGAACCGGAGGGCTGAAGAGATCATTGAACTCCAGAACAGACTTGCCGAAACTGAATCTGCCGCTGCTAAGGCCAAGAAAGACTTGGCGGTGAGCTTAACTACTGCTGAACAGCTGAAGAAATATTTTGAAGAGGACTGGACAGCCTTTGAAGTGCAGAAGAACGCGCTGGAGAAAAGAGCCAAAGATGCTGAAGAGGCTCTTAATCCGGTGACAGAAGAATTATCTGGTTTAAAACGGCAAATCGAACTGATGACTTCTGCCGTCTTTGGTAAGTACTTAATCTGCACGCATACTTTCATCCTTGCAATCTGTATTCCGGTCCGGTTTAACTGTACTGATCTCATGTAGGGCGCCGTGTTACCCATCTTGGGGATGATTTACGGAAGAAACTCAAGGCGTCTTATACTCTAGTCGAGCAGCTGTATTCCGGCGCTCAAAGGATTATAAGCGCAATGTCCTTCAATAAACCGGCCCCCACTACTATCCAAGGCACACTAGAGAAACTTTCTGTCTTGCCAGCACGCTTAGAGGAAATGAAGAAGTCTGCCGCTCGAGCCGGTTCTCTCATGGCGCTCACCAGAGCCAAAGCGTGGGTTCCAGATTTTGATCCGGAAGAAGCCTTGAACGGGTATCCCGGTACTAAAGAAGACGGATCAGCTTTCACTGCCAAAGATCTTCACGCTTTGACTAAGGAGATGCGTCCTCTCGCTAGCAAGCTTGCTGCCGAATCAGACTTGTCCAGGTATCATCCGGAGTATGATTTACAGAACGAGCGGGTGGATCGGCCGGTTTATGATACCGTAAATCTAATCCCACCAGTGCACCCCCATACTTTCGCCCCAGATGTTGATCCGTCTGAACTTATTACGGAAGAGATGTACTTCCGCGCCTTAACGAAAATCGACTGGTGCGTCCCTGACTTTCAGCCGCTTCAAGAAGAGGAAGAAACTCCGGAACAAGTTGATCCTCAGCCGTCGCAGCAGGAGGAAGCGTAGGCCACATATTTATCTTTGTAGTTGCAGTCTCATTTTGCTGGAAAAACTTTAATCTGCTCAGGCCTGTTGTGCCTTGTAATAGGATAGTTTAAAATAATGTCCGTCTTGATCCGGATGTCCCAACTTTGCTTTGATGTTGCCAATTTAAATCTGGCCTGATATGTTTGATCTTGCATATTATCTGCTTCTGCATGGATAACACTTAAAAGATGTCCTAGCGGTTTACCGCTGGACCAATTAAATTGCTCACAAAATATATCAAACAAGTGTTTGTTTGTACCAGAAATAATTTCATACCTGCGATCAAGTATGCTTGATATTCTTAATCCGGCGAAATTTGCAATTTTTTTGAGGGAGCCTTTGATAGAGTCAATAATAATTCCGTGCTTTATAGAAGCTACCGGTTTAGATCATGCTGGAGCTCTGTCCAGACTTTTGCAGATACGCGGTCAACTCTCGAGTTGTCCCACTTCGGATCAAAGAACCATAAAACACAAATACCGGAAATACAAGTCTGCAAATAAAACCATGTAGTCGAGGCTTTTTGCGAGCTGCCAGGCTCCAAAGCAATGTTTAGCCAAGCAATGGATTCGGATACGATCCATTGAGCTTATGGTTCGGATACGACCATATAAACCGGACCATAGGGGCTAAGCTAGGATTCGGATACGATCCTGCCCCCTACTGGCCTTAAAAATTTAGCCAAGCAATGGATTCGGATACGATCCATTGAGCTTATGGTTCAGATACGACCATACAAACCGGACCATAGGGGCTAAGCTAGGATTCGGATACGATCCTGCCCCCTACTGGCCTTTGCCATGTTCTCTTTGGTTCGGATACGACCTATGTTTGAACAGAATGGCTTTATTAAGTTTGGGTATGTTCTCTTTGGTTCGAATACGACCTATGTTTGAACAGGAAGCCCGTCAATAAGTTTGGGTATGTTCTCTTTGGTTCGAATACAACCTATGTTTGAACAGGAAGCCCGTCAATAAGTTTGGGTATGTTCTCTTTGGTTCGAATATGACCTATGTTTGAACAGGAATCCCTTCAGTAAGTTTGGGTATGTTCTCTTTGGTTTGAATACGACCTATGTTTGAACAGGAATCCCTTCAGTAAGTTTGGGTATGCTCTCTTTGGTTCGAATACGACCTATGTTTGAACAGGAATCCCTTCAGTAGTCACTGCTCCAGAGTGCATATACGGCAATTGTCCTGCACAACCAGTTAGACTGATCAAAGTGTTTTAAAATATGACATATAATAAGAAATGTATGGTTATCACCATAAGACGCTTTGTATTGGAAAAAAGGCTGAGCCCCCGGTTTACCAAGGGTGCTGGTTTATTCATTAAGCATAATATATACATAGGATACAGTAGAGCTCATGGCTCAGGTATAGTAGGGCCGCAAGAGGGCGACATTCCACGGCCTCTTTGTCTCTTCCTCCGATCTCCGTGAGTCCTTGTGTTCTCGAACGTCCATCAGGTAATATGAACCGTTGTGTAGATTCTTGCTGACCACAAAGGGCCCTTCCCAAGGCGGGGATAACTTGTGCATATCTGTTTGATCTTGGATGAGCCGGAGTACCAAATCTCCCTCCTGGAACGTCCTGGTCTTGATCCGGCGGCTGTGATATCTGCGCAAGTCTTGTTGATAAATTACAGATCGTGCTGCTGCTATGTCATGTTCTTCATCCAGCCGGTCCAAACTGTCCTGTCTTGCCTGCTCATTGGCCGCTTCAACATAAGCCGTCACCCGTGGCGAATCATGACGGATATCACTTGGAAGGACCGCTTCAGCACCATACACCATGAAGAAAGGTGTATAACATGTAGACCGGTTTGGCGTGGTATTGATGCTCCAGAGGACAGAAGGTAGCTCCTCAACCCAGCACCCTGGTGTTCTCTGCAGGGGAATCATAAGTCGGGGCTTGATTCCTCGCAAAATCTCCTGATTTGCTCTTTCAGCTTGACCATTGGATTGAGGGTGAGCTACAGAAGATACGTCTAGTCGAATATGCTCGCGTTGACAAAATTCTTACATCTATCCCTTAGATAAGTTGGTACCATTGTCTGTGATGATGCTGTGTGGAAAACCAAACCGGAAAATTACCTTTTTGATAAATTTAACCGTTGTTGTCGCATCACACTTGCTCAAAGGCTCTGCCTCAATCCACTTCGTAAATTTGTCCACGGCCACTAGTAGATGAGTTTTTTGATCTTGGGATCGTTTGAAAGGCCCAACCATATCAAGCCCCCAAGTCGCAAATGGCCAGGTTATCAGTATCATCCGGAGCTCCTGTGCCGGAATAAGAGCACGTCGTGAAAACTTCTGACAAGCATCACACTTCCGGACTAGATCCGCCGCATCAGCATGGGCTGTCAACCAATAGAACCCATGTCGAAAAGCTTTAGCCACCAAGGATTTTGAACCGGCGTGATGACCACAATCCCCTTCATGGATCTCACGAAGAATATCACAACCTTCCTCAGCTGACACACACCGCTGAAACGCTCCAGAAATGCTGCGATGATGAAGTTCTCCGTTTGCAATTGTCATGGACTTAGAACGCCGGATTATCTATCTTGCTTCGATCTCGTCGTCCGGCAACTCCCCACGGCTTAGATACGCCAAGTATGGGAGCGTCCAATCCGGAATAACATGAAGTGCTGCAACTAGCTGTGCCTCCGGATCAGGAACGGCCAGGTCTTCCTCCGATGGTACTTGAACTGATGGACTGTGCAGCTCATCCAAAAAAGTATTCGCTGGTACCGGTTTATGCTGAGAACCCAGCCGGCTTAAAGCATCGGCCGCTTCATTTCTTCGCCGATCTATGTGATCCACCTGATACCCTTTGAAATATCCTGCGACCGCTTCAACTTCTCATCTGTAAGCTGCCATGAGAGGATCTCTTGAATCCCACTTACCGGATACTTGCTGTGCCACTAAATCTGAATCGCCAAAACACTTGACCCAGCTCAAGTTCATCTCCTTAGCCATCCGCAGGCCATGAAGCAACGCCTCATATTCTGCTGCATTGTTAGTACAAGGAAATAATAGACGGAGGACATAACAAAACTTGTCTCCTTGCGGGGAAGTTAAAACAACTCCATCCCCCGAGCCTTCTAATTGCCTTGAACCGTCAAAGTGAATCGTCCAGTATGTAAGATCCGGTTTCTCCTCTGGTGTTTGCAGTTCTGTCCAATCATTGATGAAATCCACCAATGCTTGAGATTTGATAGCGGTGCGTGGCACATATTTCAATTCGTGTGGGCTAAGCTCAATGGCCCACTTCGCCACTCTGCTCGTAGCTTCCCTGTTCTGGATTATATCCCCCAATGGTGTTGAACTAACAATAGTTATTGGGTGGCCTTGGAAATAATGTTTCAATTTCCGGTTTGCCATGAACACACCATATACCAGCTTCTGCCAATGTGGGTACCTTTGCTTGGACTCAATGAGAACTTCACTGACGTAATAGACTGGACGCTGAACCGGGTATTCCTTCCATGCTTCCTTGCGCTCAACCATGATTGCCACGCTGACTGCCCGTGCATTGGCGGCGACGTATAACAGCAGCGGCTCATTATCAACAGGGGCAGCCAGGACCGGCGGCTTTGCCAGCTGCCGCTTCAAATCATCAAACGCAGCGTTCGCCTCATCACTCCATATAAACCGGTCCGTCTTTTTCAACATCTGATAAAGCGGAATCGCCTTCTCCCCCAAACGGCTGATGAACCGGATCAATGTTGTGATCCGGCCAGTGATACGCTGAACATCATTGATGCAAACTGGTTTAGTCAAAGATGTGATTGCCTTGATCTTCTACGGATTGGCTTATATCCCTCTGTTTGACACCAAGAATCCAAGGAGCTTGCCCGCCGGAATACCAAAAGCACACTTCTCCGGATTAAGCATCATTTTATAGGCTCGAAGATTGTCAAAAGTCTCTTTGAGGTCCTCTATCAGCGTCTCCTCCTTCCTTGATTTCACCACAATATCATCCACATAGGCATGAACATTCCTCCCTATCTGCCCCTTAAGACAATTCTGCACGCAATGCTGATAAGTTGCTTGGGCACTCTTGAGCCCAAAGGGCATAGAAACATAGCAAAAAGCACCAAAAGGCGTTATGAAGGACGTCTTCTCCTGATCCTTAACTGCCATCTTGATCTGGTGATACCCTGAGTATGCATCCAAAAAACTTAGCCGCTCACATCCCGATGTAGCATCGATGATCTGATCAATGCGAGGGAGAGCAAAAGGATCCGTTGGACAAGCCTTGTTCAGGTTCATATAATCCACACACATTCTCCACTTTCCATTTTTCTTTAACACCAGCACCGGATTAGCCAACCACTCCGGGTGAAAAACTTCAACTATGAACCCTGCGGCCAAAAGCCTGGCCACTTCTTCTCCTATAGCCTTGCGCCTTTCTTCGTTGAAGCGGCGCAGATACTGCTTGACCGGTTTAAACTTCGGATCAATGTTAAGACTGTGCTCAGCGAGTTCCCTCGGTATACCTGGCATGTCAGAAGGTTTCCATGCAAAGATATCCCGGTTCTCACGGATGAACTCGATGAGCGCGCTTTCCTATTTGGGATCAAGGTTAGCGCTGATAGTAAACTGCTTGGATGAATCGCCTGGCACAAAATCAACCTGCTTGGTCTCCTCCGCAGACTTAAACTTCAACGCCGGATCATGCTCTGTAGTTGGCTTCTTCAACGGGGACATATCTGCCGGATCAACATTGTCCTTGTAAAACTTCAACTCCTCCGTAGCGCATACTGCCTCCGCGTAAGCAGCATCTCCTTCCTCACATTCCAACGCAATCTTGCGACTTCCATGAACCGTGATGGTTCCTTTGTGACCCGGCATCTTGAGCTGTAGATAGACATAACACGGCCTGGCCATAAACTTGGCATAAACCGTCCTTCCAAACAGAGCGTGATAGGGGCTCCGGATCTTGACAACTTCAAAGGTTATCATCTCTGACCTGGAATCCTGCTCATCTCTAAAGGTAATTTCTAAGTCAATTTTCCCAACTGGGTAAGCTGATTTACCTGGCACGACCCCATGAAACACCGTGTTTGACTGTCTTAGCTTCTTATCCGTCAGCCCCATGCGATGGAAAGACTCATAATATAAGATATTGATGCTGCTGCCGCCGTCCATGAGAACTTTAGTAAATTTGTAACCACCCACCTGTGGTGCTACCACTAAGGCCAAATGGCTCGGATTATCAACTCGCAGCGGGTGATCCTCCCTGCTCCACACAATAGGCTGCTCTGACCAGCGCAGGAATTGCGGCATCGCCGGTTCAACCGCGTGGACCGCCCGTTTTAAAACTTTTTGATCCCGTTTACACAAACTCGTAGTGAACACATGATACTGCCCACTACTCAACTCCTTCGGATTACTCTGATATCCGGATTGCTGCTGCTGCTGCTGACGCTGCTGATTGCCTTGGTTATTGTGATTACCCTGGCCCTGCTGTTGGTTGTTTTGGTTATTGTAACCACCTTGACCATGCTGCTGATTGCCTTGGTTATTATAACCGCCTTGACCATATTGGTTATTGCCTTGGTTATTATAACCACTGTTGTTGCCACGATATCCTGATCCGGAGCCGTTTCCCTGGTGACCCGGACCGTAAAACCCGGGGCCTGAACCGCCGCCTGGTGGCTTGTTGTTGGATCTGAACCGGCTCATGGCTTCCATCATGGCCTTGCATTATCCTATAGTGTGTTTAGCTGGACGTTCCCTTGATCCGTGTTTCGGGCAAGGCTCATTCAACTCTTGGTCCCAGGTAGCAGGCCCTCCGCCGGTTTGTGGAGGCAGTTTACCCTTATTGCGCTGAAAGCCCCCTTGAACTTGGGTATTGGCCACGAAATCGGAGCCACCTTCCGCCTTTCGCTTGCCTAAGAAGCTTGTACCGACCGGACTAGCCTGTGCCGGTTTACCAAATTTATTTGCCTTTCCCGTTTTATCTCCATCCGCTTCTGGATATTTAGTGTTGTCTGAGTCCCCGTACTTCACCAGAGCGCTCATGAGAGTTCCCATGTCATTACAATCCCGCTTGAGCCGTCCCAGTTTTAACTTCAGAGACTCGAACCGGCAATTGTTTTCTAGTGTCACTATTGCCGTACTGGGATTGATACTGTTTGAAGAGTGCAAGATTTCTGATACTCGCCGCACCCATGCGCTTGTAGACTCCTGTTCTCCTTGTATACAGGCTGTTAGATCCACCACTGACATTGGCTGCTTGCACGTATTCTTGAAATTTTTGATAAACTAGCGATGCATTTCTCCCCATGATCCGATGGAGTTAGGTGGTAAGCCTTTTAGCCAGGTCCGGGCTGTACCCTCAAGCATCATGGTAAAGTACTTCGCGCAAGCCGCTTCATCCACATCCAGCATCTCCATAGCCATCTCATAACTTTCAACCCAAGCCTCTGGAGCTAAATCTGCTGTGTAATTAGGCACTTTCCGTGGGCCCTTGAAATCCTTGGGTAACTTCATGCTCCGCAGAGCGGGGACAAGACATTGCACCCCAAAGGAACTCATCGTGACTCCTGTCTCTGTTGTGGTTGTGTGAACCGGCGTCGTTTGGCGGACCTCCTCGCGGGCCATCGATCTAACCCGGTTCGCCTCCTGAGCTGGTGCCTCTGCGCCCGCCGGATTATCATGTCTGTGACGGTGTCGCCTCCATTCACTACTGGACACCTCCGGTTCTTCCCAATGCCTAGTATAACTCCGGCTATGGCGTGGTGTTGTGTTAATACCGTATTAAGAATATGCTTGTTGTTGTGTTAATGCCGTATTAAGCAGATCCTTGACCCTGCGTGCCTCCATCGCCACGGGGGTTGTCCCCTCAATGGGTAAAGCGGCCAGGCGTGAAGCGGCAGCAACAATGTTATCCAAAGGGTTTGAATAATGACCCGAAGGGGTAGGGACGTGAGGCGCAGACATAACCCGCCGATCTTGCTCCGTAGTGGGCTGCTGAACCGGCTCATCCCTCGCCGGGGCCGCCCTCCGGTTTACCGCCGGATCATTGCTGGTTCCCGCTCCTGGTGTCTTGAAAAGATTCATCGCCTCGTAAACCGGCGGTAGACGAGAATGGTACCTTCGATTCCTTACTCCTTGTGTAGAGGCCTGTTCCATCCTCAACTGAAAATCCTGATCATCCAGCTCTGCCCCCCTCATTGCTATCATAGCCTTCTCTGCTTTCAGATTTTCTTTCGCTTGATCGATCCGGCCCTTTAGCTGAAGGAGCTCTGCATCGTGTTGCGCCTTGTCTGCTGGAGCCACCTCTGCCATGGCTCGGGCTGTGAACTCCTCGATCAAGGTGGATAGAGCGTTAGAGGGCGAGAGGGATTGGCCGCTAACCCCTACACCAGCTTCTGCTGTCATCGCCCCGTTCTCCGTGGACTGTGGCGTAGGTTGTGAACCGGCCATAAAGACAGCCACTCGGTTTGGCGGATCAAAGGGGTCCGGAATACTGTCTTCGTAGGACACACCCTCAGACCGGCCGTCCCGCAACTGATACAAAGACTCAGTCTCTCCGGATGAAGATTCATCATCGGAATAGATAATTGTCTCACCACCGGAATCCGATCCGTCCTCGGCTTGAACCCCGTGAATTGCTCCGACGAAAACATGCTTCATGGCTTGTTGAATCCGGGTCGATCTTGCACGCTGAGCCGGCTCGACGATGTTGGGGAAGATGTCCGGCCCAGGTCCCGGTTCACCAATTTTTCCGATGAAGACGTGGATGCCACCGAAGGGAACCCGGTACCCGTATTCGATTGAATCGGCCTCCGGTCCCCAGCCTGCGTCGTCGATGTAGATCCGGCCGCGGCGACTCTTGGTCATCCGGCCGACCGCGTAACCCTTGAGCCCTTCAAAGCTGCCCTTCAAGAACTCGAAACCATCGTGCGGAGGCCCCACGGTGGGCGCCAACTGTCATGGAATTAACATGGCAGATGTCCGGTTTAACGGACTTAATGATGGAACCATCGCACGGGTTAGCTTGAAGGGGTTAAAAGCGCACAAAGGACACAAAAGGTTTATACTAGTTCAGCCCCTTCGATGAAGGTAAAAGCCTACGTCTAGTTTGGTTTGGTATTGCTTGGGCGTCGATGAATAGGGAGCGGATCGCTTGCCTGTGTCTCGGCGGGTTGTTTCTTGTCCTTGAACCGTCGCCGGGTCGTCCCTTTATATAGAGGCGACGCCCGGTCCGGTTTACAGAGTCCCGAGGCCAGCTCATACTTGTGTCCGCCTCGGTCTCTGCTCTTTCTTCCTTGTCTCTCAAGTTACATGATTAGGCAGTTTACAAACCGTAACTCTAAACATGGGCCCTAAGCCTCCTTGGGCCGTAATCTCTACTGGGTATTACAACTATACAACAATATTATCATAATCCGGTTTACACTAGCTGGTTTATACCTGCTAGTAATATCCCTGACACCAACCCCGGTAGATAGTAACCCAGTTCCCGTCGACACAACACCGTCTCCACCACAGAGCACCCAAACACGAGCAGTTAGTAAGGCAACTTCAGTGCCCAAAGCACGAGGACCACCACTCCGAACCCCAAGCAACGCTTAAAGCAGAAGAAGAATTGTTCTCAGGTCAGGTTCCATAGCTATGGTTCATACTACTTTGCTCGTGCATCACTGTATTTACTCATACCAACTAATTTCAAATTTGAAGGATACAATTGAAACTCCAATGGCGCAACAGGTATGTTTTAAACATGGTTCTTTAACGTGTTTGCTGTTGTAACTTGCTCTATTTTGATTTCAGTTTCAATTGAATAAACAGTTATGTTCTCATGCCATGCACATTACAAGTGTTGTTATTGTTGTGTAGTTTCCCGCACTTATATTCTTCCTATGTTGCTTTGTCTTAAATAGATATGATTCGAACTGTATCTATCTTGATTTGGCAACATAAACTAGAATGATATAGACCATACAGTGACCATACTACATAGATATATGTTTGTTTCATGATGTTATCCTGTCCACCTTACTACTGAACTGGTTTACCAAAATGAGTTTCATATACTATGTTGTAAATCTGTGATGTGTTTGTTTGTTTCTCCTTTACAACGCGGATAAAATATTGGAGAAGAGTACCCTGTTATGCAATGGTAAAGGAAGTAATGCAGATCAGGTTCAAGATAGTGAGACATCCTTGTTGTTCTCCAAGAAAGCTGATAAGAACTATATTGAAGACACCGAGACAACCCCAAAGTCATGTCTTGATGTAGTGTTCGAGTTACTGGCTACTACTGCTGGCACCAGCTCTTCGAACTCGCTGCCTGAATCAGTTCGGCTTCTTGAGTCTCAACTTCAAGTTGAAAGACATCGATCAGATGTTATGCGACATGAAGCCGAAGGACTGAAGAAGTCCCTGCAGAATTCAGATGCATACTTTCTGGTGCAACAGCAAGTGCTGGAGGATTTAAGCGCCAAACAAGAGAAAGTTAATAAGCTTGCTAAGCATCTTGCCAGCATTATGGGTACCTAGGATATTGTTTCTTGAGCTCTTCTGAAGTGGTTTCAGTTCTAGACTTGTTTTGCTGCGATGTTTATATGCTGCTTTGTTCCCTATATTTGCACTGGTGGCGAACTTTGATGCCCAGTGGATGTAATATATGTAATAGTCGTGATAGCCTAGCGTAAGTTGCTTGCCTATTTATTTCCTTATTGTCTTGTTTATTTGTTTTCTTGTAGTCAGTGCAGTTCTTTTTCCACGGTTTGCTAGTGGCTGCAATAGCCTATTTTTTAAAACTAGGCCACATTAACCATGGGCTACATATTTACTGTAGTTAACATGGGCCTCTTACGGGCCGTAGAAACAATGGGCCTTCTAAGGGCCGTAGAAACAACGGGCCTTCTACGGGGCATAGAAACAATGGGCCTTCTACGGGCCGTAGACACAATGGGCCTTCTATGGGCCGTATGATCGGTTGGCCAAACATGGGCCAATAACAGACCACATTATGGCCGTATATGGGCTAGAGTTGAAATCGTCCGTTCATGGGCCGACCATAATGGGCCGTCGTTAATCGGCCGTATTTGATGACGCTATGAAAATGGGCCAACGTATTAAGGGGCACAAACGGGCCGACTATAACCACGGGCTGAATTTGGCCCACAAGCAGAAAATGACAGTAACGGGCCTAAAGTAAATGAATGCTGGAAATGAGCCCAAGAATACATGGGCCCTGAGAAGGCCGAAAGATAACATGGGCTGGGAACGGCCCAACGGAATAATGGGCCGTTAATGGGTATAAAGTGAAACACTGTTCAATATGGGCAAGTTTTATCACGGGCCGTTAATGGGTCGAGGGTTACTAAGGACCTCATATGGGCCGAAAGACATCATGGGCCATACATGGGCCGGAAGTTAAAATGGGCTGGAATTATATTGGACGGCCCAGATGACGCTACTGGGCCTAATTCGGATAGGCCATAAACGGGCCATGGGTTAGCGGGCTGTAAATGGGCTATGTGCGAACAGGCCGTTAACAGGCTTGCCGTGGGCCGGCCCGTCACCTTTTAACCAAGTCAAACGGGCCGGCCTTTTCACAGGAATGGGCCTCTGTTGGGCACTGTTCAATATGGGCCAGTTTTACCACGGGTCGTTAATGGGCCGAGGGTTACTAAGGGCCTCATATGGGCCGAAAGACGTCATGTGCCCTACATGGGTCGGAAGTTAAAATGGGCTGGAATTATACTGGACGGCCGAGATGACGCTACTGGGCCTAATTCGGATAGGCCGTAAATGGGCCCTGGGTTAGAGGGCTGTAAATGGGCTATATGCGAACATGTCGTTAACAGGCTTACCATGGGCCGGCCCGCCACCTTTTGACCAAGTCAAACGGGCCGGCCTTTTCACAGGAATGGGCCTCTGTTGGGCCGTGCCACGTGTCGACGTATCATAGGCGCTTTGTGTCCAATGAGTGGATGACATCTTTTCCAACGATGAGCCGACACGTGTTTCCTACAGCCAATGATGATTTTACACGTAGAAAATCCCCATTGGTCGGGGCTGTTAACGGGTTATCGGTTCCAAAACCGGACCCGATAGCTTAAGGGCGTTCCGTTATGGTGGATGCCATGTGTCGGTCACCCTTGACGAAAGCACTTCTGTGACGCGCGATTTATCATCGTGGAAGTGGACACTTCCGTGATGATAATTTTGGTAATGTCATGGAACACTTCTACGACAGCACATGTATGACTATCTTGATTCTGTCATAAAAATGTCATGGATGTACATGCATGACAGAAAACGTGACCTACTGTGACAAACACGTATCATCACGGAAGTGTATTTTTTTGTAGTGCTTGTGGGTTATCATAAGGGCTCATGTCCATGGAGAGGCAACTGATGGCAGCGACGTCGTCCTGTTCATCGGCAACTAACCGGCTGGGTCAGAACGCGTCATGTTCATCGGGAGCGAAGCCACTGGGTCAGAACATGTCCTGTTCATCGGGAGCCAACCAGCTTGGATGGAATAGCCGGAACAGGGTATGGCGTACAGCAAAACGGAGGAAATCAGCCTTCTTTTCGACCGCGTATGGTCGAAACGGGTTCATGTTCAACGAGAAGGGTCTGGTGTATCGCAGAACAGAGAAATCGGACTTGTGTTCGAGCTCCTACGGTCGAAACCGGGTGCTGTTGACCGAGAGGGGTGTGGCATACCGCAAAACGGAGGAAACGAACTTTTGTTGGAGCGCCTACGATCGAAACAGGGTCATGTTCATCAGGAGGGGTGTGGTGTACTACAAAATGGGACTCCACGGGCTATTGTTCATCCATCGTCTACTGCCTCGCTCCAGCCTTCATGGGCTACTTTTCATCCACCATCGACTTCCTCCAGCCTCCACGTGCTACTGTTCATCCACCGTCGACCTCCTCCAGCCTCCACCAGCTACTGTTCACCACGGGGTCCTGTTCATCCAGCCTCCACCGGCTACTGTTCAACCAGCCCTCCACATGGGGTCCTTTTCAACCAGCCCTCCACGGGGTCCTGTTTATCCACCCCCAACCAACTCAGGTGTGTGGCGTCCTACCCTCGATCGGGGTCCTGTTCATCCAGCAGCAACGACCTCTACTACCACGGGGTCCTGTTCATCCAACCCCCACCGGGAACTGTTCATCCAACCCCAACAATTATCGTCATAGAAGTGTCATAAGCATGACATAATTTTTTTTTCATTCGGGCCAAAATGTCACGGATGTGTCTTTTTTTTGTAGTGGTAACAAACGCTCGGAGTTGTATCCCGATCTATACAACTAGAACTGGATACTGGAGGCATGAGATGAATATGATGGCTCTGGGATTGCTTTCTCGCAAGGAGTCGAGGAAGGATCTCTGGGCGTGACTTAAATATACTTGCTATTACATGTTATGATACTCTACTCTCTTATGTTGCTGTAAGATGCTCCATGATGCTAGTCTTCGATAGGCTAGACCTTCCCCTCTGTTCTGGCAATTCTTCGGTATAGTCCATAGATATAACTCTTTCCCATTGATACCGATGCATACTTAGCATAGATCTGATGTAAGTCTTGCGAATACTTCGGATGAGTACTCATGGTTGCTTTGCTACTTTTCCCCCTACCTTCCTCTTACCGGATGTTGTGATCAGATGATAGAGCCCAGGAGCCTGCTGATCCCGTCGATGACTACTACTACCCCGACGAAGCCTACTACTACGTGGAGACCGCCGATGACCAGGAGTAGATAGAAGGCTCCCAGGCAGGAGGCCTTGCCTTTTTTATTGATGTTGTTGTTTTGCTAGCCTTCTTAAGGCAGACTTGTTTACCTTACGTCTGTACTCAGATATTGTTGCTTCCGCTGACTCTTGTGTAACTCGAGCTTATGTATTCGAGCCCTCAAGGCCCCTGGCTTGTAAATAAAGCTTGTATGACTTTAATTTTTGTTTAGAGTTGTGTTGTGATATCTTCCCGTGAGTTTCTAATCTTGACCATGCACATTTACGTGTATGATTAGTGCACGATTAAGTCAGGGCGTCACATGATTTCTCGTGCGGCTGAGGTTGGTGGACGCCGAAGCGGCGACTTTGGACGGTGGATGTGTGGCGAGGCGGCGGCCCCAGATTGCAAAGCATTCACAACTCTAACGGGCAAGGCCATGCCTTGTGGGGGTGGCGACCTGGTGCTATGTAGGTAGCAAGTTCGTCGAACCGGTTGACGCGGCCTGAGGGGTCGATCTGGCTGGTACGCCAAGGCAGCGACCTTGGATTTTGGCGCATCGTTTGTGGTTTGCGGGCGGGTGTCTCGTGTAGCATGGGCGTAAGTGTTGCGCAACGGTGCGGCTGGCCTGCAAGTGGTGGAAGTCGGAGCAACGGCTCTGGATCCGAGGGTGTGTGTTTTGGTGTGGTTGTATCCTTGTGTCGTGTGGTTGACGAGGCTCGTCGGTTGTGCGGTTTTTGGCCTAGTTTCCCATATAAAATGGGCCGCTATGTTAGGTTTTCGATCCGGTTTCCCTTATAAACTGGATCAAACTCTTGGCATGATGGCCACTTTGAGTAATATAATATATTCAGGTGGGGAAACTCGCCCAGATGATTCTCAAAAATAAAGGTAATGCCTTGTGTATGTGGGCCTTGACATGTACACATTAAGCGAACATGGCCCCCAATCAGTGCATGGCTCGGCAGCTTTTCATTGTGCTGCCTCGACCACGAGACAAGAGCTTTAGGTGGTTTTTTATTTCCCTGTGAAAACCCACGCATGAGAACCTTCCGAGAGGATTGGCACAGACAGATTCCTTTGTACCGAATCGAAAACCTAAAAGCTAGCGACTTCTCGGGAATGAATTTCGTACAATTTTCCATCATTTTTCCTCTGTCCTTAACAGAGCCTTAGCTCATGAGATTCATTTGATATCTTTTAATAAATGGGAGATGCGTTTTGGAGACCGAGCTCCATGGAAGCCTTTATTTTTGAAAAATTCGAACTCAAACTTTTATAGTTCAAAAAATTCTGAAAAAATTATGCGTGTATGTAAGGATGTAACACACATGTGTGTAAAAAATCAAGATGAAATACCTGGAGTTGCGACCTGTATAAAAAGACAAATCCATGGCCTGGGAGGATGAATAGTATCATGTATTTAACAGCCCTAGATTTGTTTTTTCGCACAACCCTCATTTCAACGTATTTTTCCCTAGGCTGCCTCCCCAAGCCATGTATATGAGAGGAGGGGAGGGGCACCACACACCACGAATCCCCAAGCCATGTACGACGCCCCTCTCCCTCTAGTCCCTCCTCCGTCTAAATCCGTTCTGCTTGGCGAAGCCCTGCGGATATAGTTTTCACCACCACCGTCACCACGCCGTCGTGCTGTCGAAACTCATCTACTACTTCGCCCCTCTTGCTGGATCAAGAAGGCGAGGACTGAAGGAAATATGCCCTTGAGGCAATAATAAAGATGTTATTTGTATTTCCTTATATCATGATAAATGTCTTTTATTCATGCTAGAATTGTATTAACCGGAAACTTAGTACATGTGTGGATACATAGACAAAACAGTATGTCCCTAGTATGCCTCTACTAGACTAGCTCATTGATCAAAGATGGTTATGTTTCCTAGCCATAGACATGAGTTGTCATTTGATCAACGAGATCACATCATTAGGAGAATGATGTGATGGAAAAGACCCATCCGTTAGCATAGCACTATGATCGTTTAGTTTAACTGCTATTGCTTTCTTCATAACTTATACATGTTCCTATGACTATGAGATTATGCAACTCCCGAATACCGTAGGAACACCTTGTGTGCTATCAAACGTCACAACGTAACTGGGTGATCATAAAGATGCTCTACAGGTGTCTCCGAAAGTATTCGTGGTGTTGGCATAGATCAAGATTAGGATTTGTCACTCCGAGTGTCGGAGAGGTATCTCTGGGCCCTCTCGGTAACACACATCATAATAAGCCTTGCAAGCAAAAGACTAATGAGTTAGTCACGAGATGATGTGTTACGGAACGAGTAAAGAGACTTGCCGGTAACGAGATTGAACTAGGTATAGAGATACCGACGATCGAATCTCGGGCAAGTAACATACTGTTTGACAAAAGGAACAACGTATGTTGTTATGCGGTTCTGACCGATAAAAGATCTTCGTAGAATATGTAGGAGCCAATATGAGCATCCAGGTTCCGCTATTGGTTATTGACCGGAGATGAGTCTCGGTCATGTCTACATAGTTCTCGAACCCGTAGGGTCCGCACGCTTAACGTTTGATGACGATCAGTATTATGAGTTTATGAGTATTGATGTACCGAAGGTAGTTAGGAGTCCCGGATGAGATCACGGACATGACGAGGAGTCTCGGAGTGTCCGAGACATAAAGATTGATATATTGGACGGCTATATTCGGACACCGGAAGTATACCGGAAAAGTTTCGGATTTATCGGGAATGCCGGAGGGGGTTACCGGAACCCCCTACGAGAGGGGATGGTCCATAGTGGGCCTAAAGGGAAAGAGAGAGGCAGCCCATAGGGCTGGCCGGCGCCCCCACCTAGGGTTCCTAGTTGGACTAGGATTGGGGGGGGGCGCCACCTCTCCTATTCCTTTCCCCCTTCTTCCTTTCGGTGAATCCTACTAGGAATAGGATTGCAATCCTATTCCTAGTAGGACTCCTTCCCTAGTCGCACCAGGAAGGGCCGGCCTCCCTCCCCTGCTCCTTTATATACGGGGGCAGGGGGGCACCCAAAGACACACAAGTTGAATTGTTTTAGCCGTGTGTGATGCCCCCCTCCACAGAATCACACCTCGGTCATACCGTCGCGGAGCTTAGGCGAAGCCTTGCGCCGGTGAACACATCATATCCGTCACCACGCCGTCGTGCTGACGAAACTCTCCCGTGAAGCTCAACTGGATCAAGAGCTCGTGGGACGTCATCAAGCTGAACGTGTGCTGAACGCGGAGGTGCCGTACGTTCGGTGCTTGATCGGTTGGACCGCGAAGAAGTTCGACAACATCAACCGCGTCACTTGACGCTTCCGCTCCCGGTCTACGAGGGTACGTAGACACACTCTCCCCTCTCGTTGCTATGCATCTGGTAGATAGATCTTGCGTGATCGTAGGAAAATTTTAAAATACTACGTTCCCCAACAAGGACGTCATCGAGCTGAACATCTGCTGAACGCGGAGGTGTCTTACGTTCGGTGCTTGATCAGAACGGATCGTGAAGGTGTACGACTACATCAACCGCATTGATGAACGTTTCCGCTTAGCGATCTATAAGGGTATGTAGATGCTCTCCCCTCTAATAGCTATGCATCTCCATGGGTATATCTTGCGTGTCCGTAGAATTTTTTGTTTTCGATGCAACGTTTCCCAACAGTTCAATCATATTCGCGAGGGAGTGGTAACATATGACCCTTACTTTGAGTGCAAAGAGGATGCCCTCGGCAATCTTGGCTTCTCTTCTTACCAGAAATGCACTGCGGCTTTTCGCATGCTTGCATATGGAATTCCTGGCGATCTTGTGGATGATTATGTTCGTATGAGTGAGTCCACGTATCTCTTGTCGATGTGTAGTTTCTGCAAAGCCTTGGTGGCAGTGTTCGGCCGTGATTATCTGAGATAGCCAACTATCGCTGATACAGAGAGACTGTTGGCGATCAATGCCGAGAGGGGCTTTCCGGGCATGCTTGGTAGTATTAATTGTATGCACTGGAAGTGGAAGAACTGTCCATTTTCTTGGCGGGGACAATACAAGGGGCATGTGAAAGGTGCTACTGTCATACTTGAAGCGGTGGCTTCAGAAGATCTGTGGATATGGCATTCTTTCTTCGGCATGGCTGGTTCTCACAATGATATCATTGTTCTTCAGCGATCTCTGGTGTTTGCAAGGCTTGCAGAAGGCCAATCCCCGGAGGTCAACTTTGAGGTCAATGGCCACCAGTACAACAAGGGATATTACCTCGCTGATGGTATCTATCCAGAGTGGTCCACTCTTGTGAAGACCATACCCAATCCGCAAGGAGAGAAGAGACACAGGTTTGCCCAAATGTAGGAGAGTGCTAGGAAGGATGTGGAGCGTGCTTTCGGTGTGCTTGTGTGATCATGCACAACATGATCGTGGAGGATGAGCGTGATGAAAGCATCAATGACCAAGGGTTTGATTTCCAAGGTGAAAATGTTGAGCCTGAGCCGCCACCTCCTACAACCTTCGAACAGTTTGTCCATTTTCATCATGAATTACGTGATTGATATACTCATGTCAGCTCCAGGATGACTTGGTTGAGCACATGTGGACTTACACTGGCAACCAGTAGATCTATCGGTTACCTTTCATGCAAACTAATTTCAATTGGGTTGTAAAGACTATTTCATATTGTTTTTATTTTGATTGGGTTGTAATAAACTATTTCGAATGTGAAACCACTTGCTATGTTTCATTTGAACTACTATTCTTTCTGTTGGGCGCACAGACAAGATGCGGCCGAAATGCGGCCATTTGTTGGACGTATGGCCGCCGCACCCAGAAATCCAGCGGACACGGCCACATTTTCATCCTGAAGCGGTCGAAAAGTGTACAAAGCGAACGTCCATTTAGGGTCGTGCGTTGAAGTTGGCCTTAGTACTCCTTCCATTTCATAAAATAGTGCGCCCTAAAATTTAAGTCTGATCATAAATTTAACAAAGTGGGCGATTGCCGCGGGAACATAAATTATACCATTCAAACACGTTGGTTAAGAGTATAGGTGGCCAAACAGGCAAGCCCGTCAGCATGCCGACACGGCCCGCCATGAGCCACGCATGGCACGGGGCTAAACGGGTCGGGCCAGGCACGCGGCACGCGTTGGGCCGTGCCTGGGCCTGGAGCCTGGGCACGCGGGCCAGCACTGCACGACCCGTTTATATTTTTTATATAATTTTCAGATTTTTTTATATATATGTATACCTAAAATATAACCCAATAGACCTAAAAATCAGCCCAACGGGCTGAAAATATACAGCCCAGCGTGCTAAACGAGCCAACGTGTCGTCCCGTTTACTAATCAGGCCGTGCCTGGGCTTGAAGGCGTAACACGTGGCCGGCACGATAGGGCCCGTATAATAAACGTGCCTGGCGGACCGTGCCGGGTCATGCACGATTACACCGGGCTGGGACGTGCCGTGCCAGCCCATTTGGCTAGCTATAGTTAAGAGTCGTTTAAACATAATTTTAAGGGTTGACTTTTAATAGATCCGCTAGAGATGCTCTTAGCTCACTGTACAGTACTAGAGAAGCTAATGGGTTGGTTCATTTTCTAGCTAGATACCTCGATGTAACCTTGCCACCGAGTTAATAAAAATGCCATGACGCTTTCCCGTATCCCGTAGAATAAAAAAGAGATTAAACTGAAGAAATCGACACCCAGCGCTCTGAATGCAGCAATCTCAGCGTACAGCGGGCTGCCGTGCGGCGGCGGCGCCAGACGCCGGAGGAACGTCTCAGAGACGTTCCTCCGGTCCCCGTCGCCATAGAATAGCGTACGAACCCTCTCCGCCGCGTCGGATCCGTCCATGCTTCGCCCCCTCCGACCCTCTCCCCCCTTCCTTCCGCAGCGCACGGTGCCACACGACAGCATCCCGGGCAGCCGCGCGATGAACCAACCAATACAGGGGAAGGAGGCCAGGTACGGCGCGCAGCTCCGGGTTGCTCAGGCTCGGCACCGCAGCTGGGCCTTGCAAGGGCGCGCGGGGAGGCGGAGCCGTCGTTGTCGGGTGGCAGGCGATGCGGCTGCTATCTTCTCTCTGCGCTGTGCACTGCTGCCGCCTCCCTACTCTGATGCTCTAACGCGCAGGGCTTAATGCAGTATGGGTATGTTCTTCTGTTATCTCACGACTTACTATGTTTTTCTTGAGATCTGCTCGCAGCAGTGGGGTTCTTGGTGAATTATTATTGTATGAACTTCACACATATGTGCTGTTACAGATGCACATTAACGGAGGAGAATCAGAAGCTTGCAGTTTGCTATGGTGAAGAATCAGAGGTTGGTACAGAAGCTTTTAATGGAAACATATACGCTTGCATTTGAACCAGCTTCTTGACTTCCATTTGACTAGCATCTCAAGAAACCCCATCACCTCGAAAGGATCTTTAAGGGAGTAACTGGCTTCAGTGAGCTTGGGCTCCGTCTGGACGCGTATGCCAAATCCGTACCCCTTCGCACGGAGCATCTGATTGTAGGATAGATTATTAGTACCAGAACTTTAAGAGGTGGGAAGCATTTTAGATGATTTTTTTCAGCATCTCACCGAGAACGCATCCTCGTCAGTTGTGTCATCTCCGATGTGTATTGCAACAACCTCCGAGCTTTCCACGCGGAGATGCCGAAGCAGATGCTGGTACAGGTGATCCAGTGCATTGCCTTTGTTAAATTTCGCCTTGGGCCGAGCCTCCCAGACCTGTAGAATTTCAACATATAAGATCCAATGTAGCCATTATTCCATAATAATGCATAAAGAAAACATCAGTGATGGAATCCCTGTAACTAGCATTAAAGCATGTAAATAAAGTAAGTTAATTGCAGAAAGGTAGTTTTGATTTGATCCAGAAATTCCATACAGTAGGGTCCTAGTTCTATGTAGTCAGATTTGAATGGCAAACCCAACAGCACTTTAGTGGCTGTACCAACTGCGAAGATAGCATACCAATACTAATGAGGGTCCAATTGTTTGTCATCGCAAATTAAAAGATGCAATTCAGTAAGTAAAATCTGGAGTTGTTCAGACCTACTATCTTTAACTGTGGGCATTCATCACTATACAGACAGTCCTGCATCCTGTTTGGAACGTCAGGGGCCTAAACGCCCCGGCTAGACGTAGCGCGGTGTTTCAGCTCTTCCCTTTGGTGGGTCCGAACATTGCTTGTGTACAAGAGACAAAGCTTGAAGTTGTAACTGATCAACCAGTTCTGCTACCTCCCAGCTTTGGGTACACGTGGTGGCATCCTTTTCGCCTGGGACTCGACTGTGGTCTCTCTGTCCAACATTCACAGAACAGAGAACACCCTGACGGCCCTTGTAAAATCGATGGTGGGCGACGTGTGGTGGGTGACCGGGGTTTACGGTCCACAACTGGATCAGAAGAAGATTGACTTCCTCGCCGGAATAACGAGAGCTTTCGACACAGTTGACTGAGCATTCCTACTCGAAGTTCTCCGGAAGATGGATTTTGGCGACAAGTGGACTGCTTGGATTTGTGGTCTTCTAGTCTCGTCCTGGTGAATGGGGTTCCGAGCGGCAAGATTTTCAACGGAAGGGTGACTCTCTCTGGCCGATGTTGTTCATCTTGGCCACGGAGACAGAGACTGCACCATCTCTTCAGGTTTGCAGTCGAGGCTGCTTTCTTGTCATCGTTCTTTGCCGACGACGTTATGATTTTCTTGAAGACGGTAGAGGAGGATGTACACGATTTTGGGGTGGCATCGGGGCTATGCATCAATCCGCACAATTCTGCCCATCCGGTGCTCTGAGGACCACGAGGATTGTGGTTGACGCTACGAAAAGCCACGACAGTGCAGTTCATGGATTTAGTGGATTGGCTCAAGAGAGCGGATGGTGACCGACCATGGACTGAATTTGATATCCCAATCTCGGCCGAGTCGGCTCTATACCAGGCTTGCACTTTTGTGGATGTACGGGATGGCAAGACTGCGCTCTTTTGGGACGATTGCTGGCTCCACGGATGGAGGGTGCAGCCACGATCCGGCCAAGGACGAGGAGGACACGCACTGTCGAGGAAGCTTCGGCCGGAGCCTGGCCGATGGATGCTGGCCCCAACCTGACCTGACAGCGGATCTACTGGCTCGGCTGTGGTGGGCCGAGTCCAACTGCAGGGGGG
>LR738713.1:514413184-514432777 GCA_902687465.1 Secale cereale
CCCCCCCCCCCCCCCGTCGGGGAGGTCTTGCCCTGGCCCAGATTTTTGGGTCGAGCATCTTCGTGTCTCCCCTATAGAGAACGCGACCCTTACGGCCCCCTTCTCTAAGAACGAGGTTTGGGCTGCCATCAAAGGCATGAACCCATCGTCGGCCCCAGGCCCTGACAGCCTTCCGGTCAAGTTTTTCCAGACCTTCTGGAATGTGATCAAACTAGAGATCATGGCCCTCTTCGATGAGTTCTACGTGGGCTCCATTGACCTCTCCTGCCTTAACTACGGGATCATCTCGCTCATCCCCAAAGTTCCCGGGCTTCTGACATCCGGCAGTTCCGCCCCATTACGGTGATCAACGTGATTTTCCGTATTCTGGCGAAGGGGTAGGCCAATTGGGTGACCCTGCTTGCTGACCGCATTACCCACCCCAACCAATCGGCCTTCATTCAAGGCCGCTATATCTTGGACAGGGTGCTAGTCTTTCATGTGGTCCTTCACGAGGTCCGCTCGAGACACCTTAAGGCGGTCTTCTTGAAGATTGACTTTCATAAAGCCTACGACACGGTATGCTGGTCCTTCCTTCGGGAAGTTTTACTCCGGAAATGTTTCGACGACCGTTGGGTCACCCGTGTGATGCAGATGGTCTCTTGTGGTCGAACTGCTGTTAACATTAACGAGGAGATCGGGCCCTACTTCCCCACCCTTTGTGGGGTTAGGCAAGGCGACCCCTTCTCCCCCTTTTTGTTTAACATGGTGGTTGACGCCCTCGCCTTCATCCTCGATAAGGCGAAGGCTACAGGCCATATTCGTGGGATCACACCTCATCTGGCTGGTGGCTATGGGATTTTTCACTCCTCCAGTATGCCGACGACACCATTATCCTGGTGGAAGGCTCAAACGCGGATATCACCAACCTAAATTTCTCCTTTGCTTCCAACAAATGTCCGGTCCCAAGATCAACTTCGACAAGAGTGATGTGATGGTGATGGGTACTCCCCCGCCTAGTGCCAGAGCATCGCCAACCGGCTCAACTGCCGTTTGGGCTCCTTCCCCACGACCTACCTGGGGTTTCCCATTAGTGATTCCTGGCTCTTTGTTGCCGATTTGCGGCCGACGGTGGCCAAGCTCCAGCTCGGTATTGAGCCCTGGCAGGGTAAGTGGCTGTCTAAGGCGGCCAGTACGATCCTCGTCAACTCCTCGCCGTCCAGTTTGCTTTTGTTCCTCATGAGTTTCTACAACCTCCATGAGACTTAGCATCACGAGATCGCCAGGGTCCAGGCTAGATTCTAATAGGCAGGCGACAATAATAAACAGAAGTACCACATGGTCCGCTGGCCCGACATCTGCAAGCCGCGTGACCAAGGTGGGCTCGGGATCATGTGCTCCAAACGCATGAACATCGCCCTACTGTCCCGATGGCTCTGGCGCATCGCGCAAGGGCAAGGTGGGCTCTGGCTTGACCTCATCCGGAGTAAGTACTTGCATGGACAACCGCTAGCCTTCTGTCAGCGGTCTGGTGGATCCCAATTCTGGCAGTCCGTCGTCCAACTGCTCCCGGTTCTCCGCATCGGGAACTCCATCTCGGTAGGCTCCGGTGAAGCCACTTTGTTCTGGTTTGACCGGTGGGCTGGGGACATCCCCTTCGCCGCCCGCTACCCCGACCTGTTCTCCATCGCAGTTGAACCTAGGATTTCCGTCGAGGTCGCCCTTATTGACTTAAGGCTCCTCGCTTTCCGGAGGTCATTTGGGCCTCTGGATCTTGCAGCGTGGCACGAGCTGCTCGACTGCATTGCACTTCATGAGCATGATGTGGATCTTGCGACCGACCGCATCTCCTGGCGTCTGGAGCCCTCGGGCGTCTTCTCCACCAAGTCCCTTTACCGGGTCATTGCACCCTCCACCGCTCCTCTGCCCCTCACTGCGGTGTGGTCCATTAGCCTACCTTTGAATATAGGATCTTCATGTGGCAATGAATCCGTGGCCGGACTCCTTCCAGCGTGGAGGTCCGCAAGCGGAATGGCCCGGGTAACGGACTTTGCCCCCTCTCGGACTGACGAGGACTCCAATCACATTTTCTTCTCCTGTGTGTCCGCCCAATTCCTATGGACCTGCTTTCGGGAGGCGGTTGGCGGTCGTTGGTGTAACACCAACTTCCCCGACCTATTCTCCGAATTACAAGCCTCCCCCAAAGCACTCGCCACATTAGGTGGTTGGAGATTGGGTCCTCGTGTGGACTCTATGGACGGTCCGCAGTAGACTTGTGATCCAGCGCATTCCGCTCCGATGTGCTACTGGCCCCTCTTCAAATTGTTAGGTTACTTGCAGCTTTGGCGGTTGCTTAGCCACCCCCAGGGTCCAGGTGCCATCACCTCCTTCATCGCCGACCTTCGCTCGATGGCATTCCGCTTGTTGCCACCGCTTCCTCCTCCCGAGTCGGAGTAGACGCCGTGTTGATTTCGCCGCTTCGCCGCTTTGTTGTTTTCTTTTTTGGGGGGCTTGTTGAGTTGTGCCCTCAGCAGAACCTTCGTACTTTCTTTCTTGCTCTCTCATGGTTGTGTGTCCGGTGTGAACTTATGTGTACTCTATGGCTCTGGTGGTACCTCAGAAGGACACCTTTCGATATTTGGGGTCAATGCTACAGAAGGATGGGGATATCAATGAAGATGTGAACCATCGAATCAAAGCCGGATGGATGAAGTGGCGTCAAGCTTCTGGCGTTCTTTGTGACAAGAGAGTGCCACAAAAGCTAAACAGGAGGTTCTATAGGATGGCGATTCGGCCTGCAATGTTGTATGACACTAAGTGTTGGCCGACTAAAAGGCAACATGGTTAACAATTAGGTGTGGCCGAGATGTGCATGTTGAGATGGATGTGTGGCCACACAAGGAAGGACCGGGTCTGGAATGATGATATACGAGATATAGTTGGGGTAGCACCGTTTGAAGAAGCTTGTCCAACATCGTCTGAGATGGTTTGGGCATATTCAACGCAGGCCTACAGAAGCTCTAGTGCATCGCGGACGGCTAAAGTGTGCTGATAATGTCAAGAGAGATCGGGTTAGACCTAACTTGACATGAGAGGGGTCCGTAAGGAGAGGTCTGAAGGACTAGAGTATCGCCAAAGAACTAGCCATGGACAGGGATGCGTGGAGGCTTGCTATCCATGTGCCAAAACCTGGTTGCGAGATTCTTATGGGTTTCAGCTCTAGCTAGGGATGCAGGCGGTCATCCCGCATAAGCCCGCATAAACATGAGGTTAGTTCAAACTAAGCTAAATCTGGCCAGAGGAATTATAACTAAGCTCACGCATTTTGACTTGGAAGCGGGGCGGATCGAGCGCTGCTCTGCATCCCTAGCTCTAGCCTACCCCTACTTGTTTGGGACTAAAGGCTTTGTTGTTATATCCATCGCACTGTAAAAATAGGATAGGTTCGATCTATGGTCATTGAGGGCCTCCTAGAAGGATCTACTAAATTAATCGAGTTGTTCTAAAGAATTAACACTTTCCGTGAAATATTCTACATTCCACAGTTGCAAATTAAAGGACTTACTATTTTTATGTCCAAGCCATGGCTTCCTGCATAGTGGAGATTGTCCAGTTTCACGAAGTCGATTGCCTGAACATGAACAGCAAAAAACAAACAATTACGTTAGGTGACCATAAATGTATAAATTACTATAAAAATAATATAGGTTTGATCTATGATAATACCTTGGGTACCGATCTCCCAGTCAGGATTGAAGTGGGGAAGTACTTCGCAGCGGCTTGGACGGCTCGGCGAATCTGGTTATTTATATTAGGAATTATCAGTTAAACACATCAATAAGCATGCCAGTATTTGGTGTGTTTATCAAGTATACTTGCCTCCGGGGGCATAAATGCCATCGAATGATTGTTTACTTTTGGTGCAAGGGTGCCGTCATAGTCAAGGAATAACATTATCTTCTTCCCATCTGCCTGCGCTATGATATCCTTGAAGAAATCAATAGCGGAAGGTAGAACCTGCAATACATGAAGCATCACAAAATTGCTTTCCATAAGCCACTCACCGGATAATTAAGATAGGGGTTTCAAGAATTGACAGCAATTTTGTTACCACAGCGCCCAAAGGAGGAGGAGCGTGGGTCGCTCTTGGAGCACCGAGAGCGTTTTCCTCATCAGTGACGGGGGTCTCGGTTCTTGCACCTGCACATTTAAAATATATCCAAGAGATCAGAAGTAAGATGAAGAATATAATATTCTTAAAGTTGATACCAATACAAATAAAGGCATAGGAATTTATGAATCTGCTATTAGTTCTGTTTGCTTTGAATATTCTTGTAACAGTAACAAATGAAGCATCGTTGCTGTTATAGTTTCTCCGTTTGCTTTGGATCAGAATTGAGTTGGCTAAATCACAAGCAAGTGCCAGAGAAAATCTGGGAAAGGTGCAGGCAGACATCAACCTCAAGCTGAACAAAATGACTCAGATGTTAGCAGTTCTGCTGGGAAATTGAGAGTTAAAAGGAGGAGAGGCTTCTGACTGAAGATCAAGCACACAAGGTAATTTCACACCAGCTAGTACTTCAGGACAGCCCCCATCACCTTGGGTACTGCTATGGGAAGCCAGCCCTGAATTTTAATGGTTCTAGTGGATGCTTGATTTGATTCCTGTGTATACCACTACTATGAGAGCAGCACATGGCCTACTAAAAAACGATGCACCTCCTCTGTTGAGTACCGCCATGTGAATTTAGAAACTATTGAGAAGTGGAGGTTTTTACTTTAAAGCTGCAAATCATCAGCAAGAACAATTGCAAGCAGCTCAATTCAGAGAGCAAGTGCAAGCACTCAGCTCAGGAAACAGTTGCAAGCCAATCAACTCAGTTGCAGCTCAATTCAGTGAAAGGCCACTGCATAGGAGCTTTAGTCCTTGTTGTTTTACTTTTCTAGTTGTAACCAAGACACTGTGATTTCTTTTAATAGAAATCAGAGAGGGGGCTCTCTTTATTCCCCCAAAAAAACATCCCAGGTGTTATGGACTATTGCCTGAGGGATGTCAACTGCACCTGTGTTCCATGTGAGTCAATTTAAAAAGCATGTGGGAGCTAAGGTTGTTATGACCGGCATTCCGTATAGCCGGAGGAGGCCCAATGGCGCGGCCAGTTAGGGGCCTGGCCCAACTTATTATTATTTTTATTAGCATAATAGGAGGATTATATAAACACTTGTAAGGACTCGTTTTGAGAATTAAGCATAAGTCATAACTATTGCCCGGCTCCCTTTAGGAGCCGGAACCCTAAACCCTAGCCGTGCCCTGCGCCCTCTCTCTCTCGCGTGCGTGACCACGGCGCCGACGCGCCGCCGCTCGCGCCCATCGCCTTGACAACCTCCCTTCCACCCCTACAACCTGAGGGCTAGACCTGGTAGGAACCCTACTCCTATCAATCTGGTATCAGCTGTCTCGGGGTCGATCATGTCCGCTCCTCCGCCCACCACCACCCTCCCGCTGCCGATCGCCACCTCGGTGCCGATGACCACCGCGGCCGGTGCGCTAACCCTGACCGGGCCGGTCTCCTCCGCCGCCTGGACGCCACCCGCGCCTGTTCCCACCGTCCTCACCCCGGAGGAGATGTCGGCGGCGCTACGGGACCTCACTCAGGCGGTTCAGGGCATCTACACCTTCCTGCCGGGGCTGTATGGGTCCGCAGCTGCCCGCCCCCTTCGCCACCATCACGGGGCCGCCGCAGCTCCCATGGCAGCCGCCGCCCCCCGTGACCTCCGTCGCCCTCACCATGCCGCTGCCGCCGCAGCAACAACTTCCGCCGCCGCCACCAGCAACCTCGGGGCCGAGTATCTCGACGACGGCGCCCGGGGTGCCCATACACTAGGTTTGGTTTCCCCTGTCGCCGTCTCCGCTGTCGGCCTGGCTCGCCGAGTCCATCGAGCCGGTCTACACGATGTCCTCAGGCCAGCCGCACGTGCTGCCACCGCCGGCGCCGCCCCCGGCCATGCAGTGCGGGGGGCCCCCGGTCTCCGCCGGCCCCTGTTCCAGGGTGGCCCCCTGATGCCCACCTACTCGGCTCCGTCGTTCTCGCTGCTTCGCGGTGACGAGGCGTACCCCTCCGCCACCGACGGCCAGCAGCCGCCGCGCTTCTCCAAGCTCGAGTTCGCCACCTATGACGGCACCGTGGACCCCCTGAATTGGCTCAATCAATGCGAGCAATTTTTCAGGGGGCAGCGCACGCTCGCGTCCGACCGCACCTGGATCGCCTCCTATCACCTCCGGGGCGTAGCGCAGACATGGTACTACGCCCTCGAACAGGACGAGGGCGGCATGCCCCCATGGGAGCGCTTTCGCGAGCTATGCCTCTTACGCTTCGGCCCACCGATACGCGGGAGCCGGCTAGCGGAGCTTGGGCGCTGGCTTCGCCGACCGCTTCCAGGCCCTGGCTTGCCACGCGCCTGGCGTCACGGCTTGCCAGCGGGCCGAGCTCTTAGTTGGCGGTCTGCCGGATCATATCCGAGTGGACGTGGAGATGCGCGGGCCACAGGACCTCCAGACGGCCATTTACTATGCTCGCGCCTTCGAGCGCCGCGCGGTGGCCATGCAGCAGGCACCACCGCCGGCCGCTCGACAGCCCCCCCCCCCCGGCCGACACCGACACCACCAGCGCCGGGCCGTCCTGCCCAGGCCCCCGCAGCGCCCAATGCCCCAGCCACGACGTGCCCCTTTCATCGGCTCACCCCGGGCGAGCAGCTCGAGCGTCGTCGTCAGAGGCTGTGCTACAACTATGACGAGCCCTACGTCCCGGGCCACGTTTGCCCGTGCCTCTTCTACTTGGAGGCCGTGGACTACATCGAGGAGGACGCCGCCGCCGCCGGGCTCGATGACGCGGCCACCCCATTGGCCGACGAGGTTCCCTGCTGCTGCCGGTGACGATCAACGGAGAGCGGTTCCTCGCACTGCTGGATACGGGCTCCACCCACAATTCCCTGCCCGGGGCCACCATGCGCCGCCTGGCGCTACAACCGACCGGCGGGGAGCAGCTACGAGTTACCGTGGCCAACGGTGACCGTCTACATGTTGGGGAACGTTGCATGGGAAACAAAAAATTTTCCTACCGTTCACCAAGATCAATCTAGTAGATGCAACTACGAGGAAGGAGTGTGATCTACGTACCCTTGTAGATCGCTAAGCGGAAGCGTTATGAACGCGGATGATGGAGTCGTACTCGTCGCGATTCAGATCGCCGAAGACCTAGCACCGAAGCAACGGTGCCTCCGCGTTCTTCACACGTACGGTTCGGGGACGTCTCCTCCTTCTTGATCCAGCAAGGGGTGGAGGAGAGGTTGATGGAGAACCGGCAGCACGACGGCGTGGTGGTGATGGTGGAGAAGAACTCCAGCAGGGCTTCGCCTAAGCACCGCGGGAGAAGAAGATATGACGGGAGAGGGAGGGCAGCACCGAGGCACGAACTATGTTGGCTGCCCTCCCTTTGCCCCACTATATATAGGGGGGGTGGAGAGGCTAGGGCGCCCTAGGGTTTCCCCCTAGGGGCCGGCGGCCAGGGCAAGGGGAGGGGGGGCGGCGGCCAGGGCAGGGGGAGGCGCCCAGGCCCTAGGGTTTCCCCCTAGGTGCCTTGCCCCCCAAGTCCCAAGGGGTGCGGCCAGCCCTAGGGGGTCCCACCCCCTTAGCCGCATGGGGAGAGGGCCCAGGGGGGGCGCACAGCCCCCTGAGGGCTGTGGTGTCCCCCCTTGTGGCCCAATAGGCCCAGAACACCTTCCGGACCCCCCGAAAACCTTCCCGGTACTCCGCCGATTTCCCGATGCTCCCCGGAACACTTCCGGTACTCCGAAACCTTTCATCCTATATATCAATCTTCGTCTCCGGACCATTCCGGAGACCCTCGTCATGTCCGGGATCTCATCCGGGACTCCGAACAACCTTCGGTAACCATGCACTCTTCTCACTAACAACCCTAGCGTCACCGAACGTTAAGTGTGTAGACCCTGCGGGTTCGGAAACCATGTAGACATGACCGAGACACTCCCAGGTCAATAACCAATGGCGGGATCTGGATACCCATATTGGCTCCTACATGTTTCTCGATGATCTCATCGGATGAACCACGATGTCAAGGATTCAGGCAATCCCGTATACAGTTCCCTTTGTCTCGTCGGTATGTTACTTGCCCGAGATTCGATCGTCGGTATCTCTATACCTAGTTCAATCTCGTTACCGGCAAGTCTCTTTACTCGTTACCGTAATACATAATCCCGTGACCAACTACTTAGTCACTTTGAGCTCATTGAGATGACGTATTACCGAGTGGGCCCGGAGATACCTCTCCGTCATACGGAGTGACAAATCCCAGTCTCGATCCATGTCAACTCAACAGACACCTTCGGAGATACCTGTAGAGTACCTTTATAGTCACCCAGTTACGTTGTGACGTTTGGCACACACAAAGCACTCCTACGGTGTCAGTGGGTTACATGATCTCATGGTCATAGGAACTTATACTTGACATGCAGAAAACTATAGCGATAACTGACACGATCAAAAGCTATGTTTACGTTTGGGTCTCGTCCATCACATCATTCTCCTAATGATGTGATCCCGTTATCAAATGACAACTCATGTCTATGACCTGGAAACCGCGGTCATCTTTGATCAACGAGCTAGTCCTGTAGAGGCTCACTAGGGACACAAAGTCTGTCTATTCATCCACACGTGTATTTGAGTTTCCAATCAATACAGTTATAGCATGGATAATAAACGATTATCATGAACAAGGAAATATAATAATAACTCTTTTATTATTGCCTCTAGGGCATATTTCCAACAGTCTCCCACTTGCACTAGAGTCAATAATCTAGCATTACAAGGTAATGAATCTAACACCCATAGAGTCTTGGTGTTGATCGTGCTTAGCCCGTGGAAGAGGCTTAGTCAACGGATCTGCAACATTCAAATCCGTGTGTACTTTGCAAATGTTTATGTCCTCCTCCTTGACTGAATCGCAGATGGAATTGAAGCGTCGCTTTATGTGTCTGGTCCTCTTGTGAAACCTTGGTTCCTTGGCTAGAGCAATGGCACCAGTGTTATCACAGAACAGAGTCATTGGGTTCAGTGCACTAGGCACAACTCCAAGATCTGTCATGAACTCCTTCATCCAGACACCTTCCTTAGCCGCCTCCGAGGCAGCTATGTACTCCGCTTCACATGTAGAATCAGCTACCACGCTCTGCTTGGAACTGCACCAGCTTACCGCTCCCCCGTTGAGAATATATACGTATCCGGTTTGTGACTTAGAGTCATCCGGATCAGTGTCAAAGCTTGCATCGACGTAACCCTTTACGACGAGCTCTTGATCACCTCCATAAACGAGAAACATATCCTTAGTCCTTTTCAGGTACTTTAGGATATTCTTGACCGCTGTCCAGTGATCCATACCAGGATTATTTTGAAACCTTCCGGCCATACTTATGGCAAGGCTGACATCTGGTCTTGTGCACAGTATTGCATACATGATAGAGCCTATGGCTGAAGCATAGGGGACGACACTCATCTTTTCTCTATCATCCGCAGTCACTGGGCATTGAGTCTTACTCAACTTTGTACCTTGTAATACCGGCAAGAACCCCTTCTTGGATTGATCCATTTTGAACTTCTTCAAAACTTTATCAAGGTACGTGCTTTGTGAAAGTCCTATCAAGCGTCTTGATCTATCTCTATAGATCTTGATGCCCAATATGAAAGCAGCTTCACCGAGATCTTTCATCGAAAAACTCTTGTTCAAATACCCCTTCACGCTATCCAAAAATTCTATATTGTTTCCAATCAGCAATATGTCATCCACATATAATATTAGAAACGCTATAGAGCTCCCACTCACTTTCTTGTAAATACAAGCTTCATTGTAAACTTGTATAAACCCAAACGCTTTGATCCCCTCATCAAAACGAAGATTCCAACTCCGAGATGCTTGCACCAGCCCATAAATGGAACGCTGGAGCTTGCATACTTTGTCAGCATTCTCTGGATCGACAAAACCTTCTGGTTGCATCATATACAACTCTTCCTTAAGAAAACCGTTAAGGAACGCTGTTTTGACATCCATCTGCCAAATTTCATAATCGAAAAATGCAGCTATTGCTAACATGATTCGGACGGATTTAAGCATCGCTACGGGTGAGAAAGTCTCATCGTAGTCAATCCCTTGAACTTGTGAAAAAACCCTTTGCCACAAGTCGAGCTTTATACACGGTGACATTACCGTCAGCGTCCGTCTTCCTCTTAAAAATCCATTTATTCTGAATGGCCTTCCGCCCTTCAGGTAATACTTCCAAAGTCCATACTTTGTTTTCATACATGGATCCCATCTCGGATTTCATGGCCTCTAACCATTTGTCGGAATCTGGGCCCACCATCGCTTCTCCATAGCTCGTAGGTTCACCGTTGTCTAACAACATGACCTCCAAGACAGGGTTACCATACCACTCAGGTGCAGTGCGTACCCTTGTCGACCTACGAGGTTCGGTAGTAACTTGATCAGAAGCTTCTTGATCATCATCATTGGCTTCCTCTTCAACCTCTGCAGGCTCCACAAAAACATCTTTCTGTGCTGCGCTACTTTCTGGTTGAAGCAGAGGTTCAATAACCTCATCAAGCTCTACCTTCCTCCCACTCAATTCTTTCGAGAGGAACTCTTTCTCGAGAAAGGACCCGTTCTTAGCGACAAACACTTTGCCCTCGGATCTGAGATAGAAGGTGTACCCAACTGTTTCTTTTGGGTATCCTATGAAGACACATTTGTCCGCTTTGGGTTCGAGCTTTTCTGGCTGAAGCCTTTTGACATAAGCATCGCAACCCCAAACCTTGAGAAAAGACAACTTAGGTTTCTTACCAAACCACAGTGCATACGGTGTTGTCTCAACGGACTTAGATGGAGCCCTATTTAAAGTGAATGCAGCTGTCTCTAACGCATATCCCCAAAACGATAGTGGCAAGTCGGCAAGAGACATCATAGAACGTACCATATCTAATAGGGTTCGATTACGACGTTCGGACACACCATTACGCTGTGGTGTTCCAGGTGGTGTCAACTGTGAAACAATTCCACATTTTCTTAAGTGATCACCAAACTCATAACTCAGATATTCTCCCCTTCGATCAGATCGTAGGAACTTGATCTTCTTGTTACGATGATTTTCAACTTCACTCTGAAATTGCTTGAACTTTTCAAAAGTTTCAGACTTATGCTTCATCAAGTAAATATACCCATATCTACTTAAGTCGTCAGTGAAGGTGAGAAAATAACGATATCCACCGCGCGCCGTTACACTCATCGGACCGCACACATCAGTATGCATGATTTCCAATAAGTCACTTGCCCGTTCCATTGTTCCTGAAAACGGGGTCCTTGTCATCTTGCCCATGAGGCACGGCTCGCACGTGTCAAGTGATTCAAAATCAAGAGACTCCAAAAGTCCATCAGCATGGAGCTTCCTCATGCGTTTTACGCCGATATGACCAAGACGGCAGTGCCACAAGAAAGTGGTATTATCATTATCTACTCTACATCTTTTGGCATCAATGTTATGAACATGTGTATCATCACTATCGAGATTCAATAAGAATAAACCCCTAACTTCGGGTGCATGACCATAAAAGATATTACTCATGTAAATAGAACAACCATTATTCTCTGACTTAAATGAGTAACCGTCTCGCAATAAACAAGATCCAGATATAATGTTCATGCTTAACGCAGGCACTAAATAACAATTATTCAGGTTCATAACTAATCCCGATGGTAATCGAAGAGCGAGCGTGCCGACGGCGATCACATCAACCTTGGAACCATTTCCCACGCGCATCGTCACTTCGTCCTTCGCCAGCCTCCGTTTATTCCGCAGTTCCTGTTTAGAGTTGCAAATGTGAGCAACCGAACCGGTATCAAATACCCAGGCACTACAACGAGAGTTGGTAAGGTACACATCAATAACATGTATATCATATATACCTTTGTTGTTGTTTGCCCCCTTCTTGTCCGCCAGATACTTGGGGCAGTTCCGCTTCCAGTGGCCATTCCCCTTGCAATAGAAACACTCAGTCTCTGGCTTGGGCCCAGCCTTGGGTTTCTTCACTGGATTAGCAACTGCTTTGCCACCCTTCTTAGAGTTACCCTTCTTGCCCTTGCCATTCTTCTTGAAACTGGTGGTCTTATTGACCATCAACACTTGATACTCCTTCTGGATGTCTGCCTCAGCGACTTTCAGCATCGAAAACAGCTCGGCGATGGTTTTATTCATCCCTTGCATGTTGTACTGCTGGACGAAGCTCTTGTAGCTTGGAGGGAGTGACTGGAGAATTCTGTCAATGATAGCCTCATCCGGGAACACAAGTCCCAGATCAGCTATGCGGGTATAGTACCCAGACATCTTCAGTAAGTGCTCACTGACAGACGAATTCTCCTCCATCTTGCAAGCGAAGAATTTATCGGTGGTTTCATACCTCTCGATCTTAGCATTCTTCTCAAAGATGAATTTCAACTCCGTGTACATCTCATATGCACCATGACGTTCAAAACGCCTTTGGAGTCCTCCTTCCAAGCCGTACAACATGGCACATTGTACTATCGAATAGTCATCCGAACGCGTCTGCCAGACGTTCATATCGTCTGCAGAGGCTCCAGGAGCGGGGGGTTGACCTAGCGGTGCATTTAGGACATAAACCTTTTGGGCAGCTGTGAGGATGATCCTCAGATTGCGGAGCCAGTCCACAAAGTTGCTCCCATCATCTTTCAGTTTAGCTTTCTCTAGGAACGCATTAAAATTCAGGGGAACTCCTGCGCGAGCCATCTACAACATAAATTTGCAAAGACATTTTTAGACTATTGTTCATGATAAGTGAGTTATTACCTAATCAAATTAATTATAACTCCCACTCAAATTGACATCCCTCCGGTCATTTGAGCGTGACATGATCCAAATTCACCAACCCAAGTCCGATCATCACGTGAGATGAGGTGGTGTCAATGGTGAACAACAACATGTTGATCATATCTACTATATGACTCATGCTCGACCTTTCGGTCCTCCGTGTTCCGAGGCCATGTCTGTACATGCTAGGCTCGTCAAGTCTAACCCGAGTGTTCTGCACGTGCAAAACTGGCTTGCACCCGTTGTATGCGAACGTAGAGTCTATCACACCCGATCATCACGTGGTGCTTCGAAACGACGAACCTTCGCAACGGCGCACACTCGGGGGGAACACAATTTTATCTTGAAATTTTAGTGAAGGATCACCTTATAATGCTACCGTCGTCCTAAGCAAAATAAGATGCATAAAAGGATTAACATCACATGCAAATCATAAGTGACATGATATGGCCATCAACTCGTGCTTTTGATCTCCATCTCCAAAGCACCGGCATGATCTCCATCGTCACCGGCGCCACACCATGATCTCCATCATCATGATCTCCATCATCGTGTTGCCATCGAGGTTGTCGGCGCCCCACCATGCTCTTACTACTATTGCTACCGTTTAGCGATAAAGTAAAGCATTACAAAGCGCTTAATGATTGACACGCAGGTCATACAAAAATAAAGACAACCCTATGGCTCCTGCCGGTTGCCGTATGCATCGACATGCAAGTCGATGTTAACTATTACAACATGATCATCTCATACATCAAAATATATTTCATCATGTCATTGGCCATATCATATCACATACATACCCTGCAAAAACAAGTTAGACGTCCTCTAATTTGTTGTTGCATGTTTTACGTGGCTGCTATGGGTATCTAGCAAGAACGCTTCTTACCTACGCAAAACCACAACGGTGATATTCAAGTTGCTATTTAACCTTCTACAAGGACCGCCTTGTTCTATTCCGATTCAACTAAGATAGGAGAGACAGACACCCGCCAGCCATCTTATGCAACAAAAGTCACATGTCTGTCGATGGAACCGGTCTCATGTACGTGGACATGTAAAGTTGGTCCGGGCCGCTTCATCCTATAATACCGCTGAATCAAGAAAGACTAAGGAGGGCAGCAATTTAAACATCAACGCCACAAACTTCTTTGTGTTCTACTCGAGAAAACATCTACGCAAGATCCTAGCTCATGATGCCACTGTTGGGGAACGTTGCATGGGAAACAAAAAATTTTCCTACCGTTCACCAAGATCAATCTAGTAGATGCAACTACGAGGAAGGAGTGTGATCTACGTACCCTTGTAGATCGCTAAGCGGAAGCGTTATGAACGCGGATGATGGAGTCGTACTCGTCGCGATTCAGATCGCCGAAGACCTAGCACCGAAGCAACGGTGCCTCCGCGTTCTTCACACGTACGGCTCGGGGACGTCTCCTTCTTCTTGATCCAGCAAGGGGTGGAGGAGAGGTTGATGGAGAACCGGCAGCACGACGGCGTGGTGGTGATGGTGGAGAAGAACTCCAGCAGGGCTTCGCCTAAGCAGCGCGAGAGAAGAAGATATGACGGGAGAGGGAGGGCAGCACCGAGGCACGAACTGTGTTGGCTGCCCTCCCTTTGCCCCACTATATATAGGGGGGGTGGAGAGGCTAGGGCGCCCTAGGGTTTCCCCCTAGGGGCCGGCGGCCAGGGCAAGGGGAGGGGGGCGGCGGCCAGGGCAGGGGGAGGCGCCCAGGCCCTAGGGTTTCCCCCCTAGGTGCCTTGCCCCCCCAAGTCCCAAGGGGTGCGGCCAGCCCTAGGGGGTCCCACCCCCTTAGCCGCATGGGGAGAGGGCCCAGGGGGGGCGCACAGCCCCTTGAGGGCTGTGGTGTCCCCCCTTGTGGCCCAATAGGCCCAGAACACCTTCCGGACCCCCCGAAAACCTTCCCGGTACTCCGCCGATTTCCCGATGCTCCCCGGAACACTTCCGGTACTCCGAAACCTTTCATCCTATATATCAATCTTCGTCTCCGGACCATTCCGGAGACCCTCGTCATGTCCGGGATCTCATCCGGGACTCCGAACAACCTTCGGTAACCATGCACTCTTCTCACTAACAACCCTAGCGTCACCGAACGTTAAGTGTGTAGACCCTGCGGGTTCGGAAACCATGTAGACATGACCGAGACACTCCCAGGTCAATAACCAATAGCGGGATCTGGATACCCATATTGGCTCCTACATGTTTCTCGATGATCTCATCGGATGAACCACGATGTCAAGGATTCAGGCAATCCCGTATAAAGTTCCCTTTGTCTCGTCGGTATGTTACTTGCCCGAGATTCGATCGTCGGTATCTCTATACCTAGTTCAATCTCGTTACCGGCAAGTCTCTTTACTCGTTACCGTAATACATAATCCCGTGACCAACTACTTAGTCACTTTGAGCTCATTGAGATGACGTATTACCGAGTGGGCCCGGAGATACCTCTCCGTCACACGGAGTGACAAATCCCAGTCTCGATCCATGTCAACTCAACAGACACCCTCGGAGATACCTGTAGAGTACCTTTATAGTCACCCAGTTACGTTGCGACGTTTGGTACACACAAAGCACTCCTACGGTGTCAGTGAGTTATATGATCTCATGGTCATAGGAACTTATACTTGACATGCAGAAAACTATAGCGATAACTGACACGATCAAAAGCTATGTTAACGTTTGGGTCTCGTCCATCACATCATTCTCCTAATGATGTGATCCCGTTATCAAATGACAACTCATGTCTATGACCTGGAAACCGCGGTCATCTTTGATCAACGAGTTAGTCCTGCAGAGGCTCACTAGGGACACAAAGTCTGTCTATTCATCCACACGTGTATTTGAGTTTCCAATCAATACAGTTATAGCATGGATAATAAACGATTATCATGAACAAGGAAATATAATAATAACTCTTTTATTATTGCCTCTAGGACATATTTCCAACAGTCTCCCACTTGCACTAGAGTCAATAATCTAGCATTACAAGGTAATGAATCTAACACCCATAGAGTCTTGGTGTTGATCGTGCTTAGTCCGTGGAAGAGGCTTAGTCAACGGATCTGCAACATTCAAATCCGTGTGTACTTTGCAAATGTTTATGTCCTCCTCCTTGACCGAATCGCGGATGGAATTGAAGCGTCGCTTTATGTGTCTGGTCCTCTTGTGAAACCTTGGTTCCTTGGCTAGAGCAATGGCACCAGTGTTGTCACAGAACAGAGTCATTGGGTTCAGTGCACTAGGCACAACTCCAAGATCTGTCATGAACTCCTTCATCCAGACACCTTCCTTTGCCGCCTCCGAGGCAGCTATATACTCCGCTTCACATGTAGACTCAGCTACCACGCTTTGCTTGGAACTGCACCAGCTTACCGCTCCCCCGTTGAGAATATATACGTATCCGGTTTGAGACTTAGAGTCATCCGGATCAGTGTCAAAGCTTGCATCGACGTAACCCTTTACGACGAGCTCTTGATCACCTCCATAAACGAGAAACATATCCTTAGTCCTTTTCAGGTACTTTAGGATATTCTTGACCGCTGTCCAGTGATCCATACCAGGATTACTTTGAAACCTTCCGGCCATACTTATGGCAAGGCTGACATCTGGTCTTGTGCACAGCATTGCATACATGATAGAGCCTATGGCTGAAGCATAGGGGACGACACTCATCTTTTCTCTATCTTCCGCAGTCACTGGGCATTGAGTCTTACTCAACTTTGTACCTTGCAATACCGGCAAGAACCCCTTCTTGGATTGATCCATTTTGAACTTCTTCAAAACTTTGTCAAGGTATGTACTTTGTGAAAGTCCTATCAAGCGTCTTGATCTATCTCTATAGATCTTGATGCCCAATATGAAAGCAGCTTCACCGAGATCCTTCATCGAAAAACTCTTGTTCAAATACCCCTTCACGCTATCCAAAAATTCTATATTGTTTCCAATCAGCAATATGTCATCCACATATAATATTAGAAACGCTATAGAGCTCCCACTCACTTTCTTGTAAATACAAGCTTCATTGTAAACTTGTATAAACCCAAACGCTTTGATCACCTCATCAAAGCGAAGATTCCAACTCCGAGATGCTTGCACCAGCCCATAAATGGAACGCTGAAGCCTGCAAACTTTGTCAGCATTCTCTGGATCGACAAAACCTTCTGGTTGCATCATATACAACTCTTCCTTAAGAAAACCGTTAAGGAATGCTGTTTTGACATCCATCTGCCAAATTTCATAATCGAAATATGCAGCTATTGCTAACATGATTCGGACGGATTTAAGCATCGCTACGGGTGAGAAAGTCTCATCGTAGTCAATCCCTTGAACTTGTGAAAAACCCTTTGCCACAAGTCGAGCTTTATACACGGTGACATTACCGTCAGCGTCCGTCTTCCTCTTAAAGATCCATTTATTCTGAATGGCCTTCCGCCCTTCAGGTAATACTTCCAAAGTCCATACTTTGTTTTCATACATGGATCCCATCTCGGATTTCATGGCCTCTAACCATTTGTCGGAATCTGGGCCCACCATCGCTTCTCCATAGCTCGTAGGTTCACCGTTGTCTAACAACATGACCTCCAAGACAGGGTTACCATACCACTCAGGTGCAGTGCGTACCCTTGTCGACCTACGAGGTTCGGTAGTAACTTGATCGGAAGCTTCTTGATCATCATCATTGGCTTCCTCTTCAACCTCTGTAGGCTCCACAAAAACATTTTTCTGTGCTGCGCTACTTTCTGGTTGAAGCAGAGGTTCAATAACCTCATCAAGTTCTACCTTCCTCCCACTCAATTCTTTCGAGAGAAACTCTTTCTCTAGGAACGCATTAAAATTCAGGGGAACTCCTGCGCGAGCCATCTACAACATAAATTTGCAAAGACATTTTAGACTATTGTTCATGATAAGTGAGTTATTACCTAATCAAATTAATTATAACTCCCACTCAAATTGACATCCCTCCGGTCATTCGAGCGTGACATGATCCAAATTCACCAACCCAAGTCCGATCATCACGTGAGATGAGGTGGTGTCAATGGTGAACATCAACATGTTGATCATATCTACTATATGACTCATGCTCGACCTTTCGGTCCTCCGTGTTCCGAGGCCATGTCTGTACATGCTAGGCTCGTCAAGTCTAACCCGAGTGTTCTGCACGTGCAAAACTGGCTTGCACCCGTTGTATGCGAACGTAGAGTCTATCACACCCGATCATCACGTGGTGCTTCGAAACGACGAACCTTCGCAACGGCGCACACTCGGGGGGAACACAATTTTATCTTGAAATTTTAGTGAAGGATCACCTTATAATGCTACCGTCGTCCCAAGCAAAATAAGATGCATAAAAGGATTAACATCACATGCAAATCATAAGTGACATGATATGGCCATCAACTCGTGCTTTTGATCTCCATCTCCAAAGCACCGGCATGATCTCCATCGTCACCGGCGCCACACCATGATCTCCATCATCATGATCTCCATCATCGTGTTGCCATCGGGGTTGTCGGCGCCCCACCATGCTCTTACTACTATTGCTACCGTTTAGCGATAAAGTAAAGCATTACAAAGCGCTTAATGATTGACACCCAGGTCATACAAAAAATAAAGACAACCCTATGGCTCCTGCCGGTTGCCGTATGCATCGACATGCAAGTCGATGTTAACTATTACAACATGATCATCTCATACATCAAAATATATTTCATCATGTCATTGGCCATATCATATCACATACATACCCTGCAAAAACAAGTTAGACGTCCTCTAATTTGTTGTTGCATGTTTTACGTGGCTGCTATGGGTATCTAGCAAGAACGCTTCTTACCTACGCAAAACCACAACGGTGATATTCAAGTTGCTATTTAACCTTCTACAAGGACCGCCTTGTTCTATTCCGATTCAACTAAGATAGGAGAGACAGACACCCGCCAGCCATCTTATGCAACAAAAGTCACATGTCTGTCGATGGAACCGGTCTCATGTACGTGGACATGTAAAGTTGGTCCGGGCCGCTTCATCCTATAATACCGCTGAATCAAGAAAGACTAAGGAGGGCAGCAATTTAAACATCAACGCTACAAACTTCTTTGTGTTCTACTCGAGAAAGCATCTACGCAAGATCCTAGCTCATGATGCCACTGTTGGGGAACGTTGCATGGGAAACAAAAAATTTTCCTACCGTTCACCAAGATCAATCTAGTAGATGCAACTACGAGGAAGGAGTGTGATCTACGTACCCTTGTAGATCGCTAAGCGGAAGCGTTATGAACGCGGATGATGGAGTCGTACTCGTCGCGATTCAGATCGCCGAAGACCTAGCACCGAAGCAACGGTGCCTCCGCGTTCTTCACACGTACGGTTCGGGGACGTCTCCTCCTTCTTGATCCAGCAAGGGGTGGAGGAGAGGTTGATGGAGAACCGGCAGCACGACGGCGTGGTGGTGATGGTGGAGAAGAACTCCAGCAGGGCTTCGCCTAAGCACCGCGGGAGAAGAAGATATGACGGGAGAGGGAGGGCAGCACCGAGGCACGAACTATGTTGGCTGCCCTCCCTTTGCCCCACTATATATAGGGGGGGTGGAGAGGCTAGGGCGCCCTAGGGTTTCCCCCTAGGGGCCGGCGGCCAGGGCAAGGGGAGGGGGG
>LR738713.1:514433257-514481088 GCA_902687465.1 Secale cereale
TCACACGGAGTGACAAATCCCAGTCTCGATCCATGTCAACTCAACAGACACCCTCGGAGATACCTGTAGAGTACCTTTATAGTCACCCAGTTACGTTGCGACGTTTGGCACACACAAAGCACTCCTACGGTGTCAGTGAGTTACATGATCTCATGGTCATAGGAACTTATACTTGACATGCAGAAAACTATAGCGATAACTGACACGATCAAAAGCTATGTTAACGTTTGGGTCTCGTCCATCACATCATTCTCCTAATGATGTGATCCCGTTATCAAATGACAACTCATGTCTTATGACCTGGAAACCGCGGTCATCTTTGATCAACGAGCTAGTCCTGTAGAGGCACACTAGGGACACAAAGTCTGTCTATTCATCCACACGTGTATCTGAGTTTCCAATCAATACAGTTATAGCATGGATAATAAACGATTATCATGAACAAGGAAATATAATAATAACTCTTTTATTATTGCCTCTAGGGCATATTTCCAACACTACATAGCCAGGGTATTGCTCGGCATGTCCCCATCATCATCGGCGACGAGCACTTCACCATCACCTGCGTCAGCATTGACTTGGGCTGCTTCGACTTCATCCTCGGCGTCGACTTTTTACAGACCCTGGGCCCTATCCTATGGGACTTCGACGCCATGACGATGATTTTCTGGCGCCTGGGTCGCTGCGTCCGGTGGGAGGGCGTCGGTGGCGTCTCCCCGGCGGTGCCCCAGCCCCAGCTGATGGTGGCCGCCGTCGACGCCGAGCATCCCTTGTTGGCTAGCCTGTTGCAGCAGCACAGTGACCTCTTCGACGAGCCACAGGGCCTCCCGCCAGTCCGACCCTACGACCACCGCATCCACCTGCTGCCAGACACAGCTCCCGTCGCCGTGCAGCCGTACCTCTACCCCCAACTGCAGAAGGATGAGCTGGAGCGGCAGTGTGCGATCATGCTCGCCCAGGGCATCATCCGGATCTCGACATCATCATTCTCCGCGCCGGTGCTCCTCGTGTGCAAGGCTGATGGTTCGTGGCGTTTCTGCATCGACTACCGTGCTCTCAATGCCAAGACGTCCAAGGACAAATTTCCTATCCTCGTCGTGGATGAACTCCTGGACGAGCTACACGGGGCACACTTCTTCACCAAGCTCGACCTCCGTTCGGGATATCACTGTTACAGTATATGTGGATTGCACTAGCCCTTTCCATCAGTTCGGACTTTTGGTTGCGTTGGCTAGTGCATGAAGCTTAACATGGTATCAGAGCTAAGGTCTTGAGGTCAAGTCCTGGCTTTCGCAATTTATCTAAAAAATTGCTGCTGCCCCCCTTTGTGTCCACGTATAGGCCTCTTGAGTCATACGTGAGTTTCGCGCGCCGTCGCTCTCTTCCGGTTACACGTGTTGACTTGTCTTCCCCGTCACACGTGAGAGGGGGTGTTACAGTATATGTGGATTGTCTGGCCCTGTTACAGTATATGTGGATTGCACTAGCCCTTTCCATCAGTTCGGACTTTTGGTTGCGTTGGCTAGTGCATGAAGCTTAACATGGTATCAGAGCTAAGGTCTTGAGTTCAAGTCCTGGCTTTCGCAATTTTTAAAAAAAATTGCTGGTAGCCCCCCTTTGTGTCCACGTAGAGGCCTCTTGAGTCATACGTGAGTTTCGCGCGCCGTCGCTCTCTTCCGGTTGCACGTGTTGACTTGTCTTCCCCGTCACACGTGAGAGGGGGTGTTACAGTATATGTGGATTGCACTAGCCCTTTCCATCAGTTCGGACTTTTGGTTGCGTTGGCTAGTGCATGAAGCTTAACAATCACCAGGTGCGGATGCACTCGGACAATGTCGCGAAGACGGCCTTTCGCACTCATCACGGCCACTTCGAGTTCTTGGTGATGCCCTTTGGGCTCTCCAATGCCCCGGCGACATTTCAGGCCTTGAATCCTTGATGAACGACGTCCTACACCCCTACTTGCGCTGGTTTGTGCTCGTTTTCTTTGATGACATTCTTATCTACATCTCATCGTGGGCGGAGCACCTGCAACACGTGGCCATAGTCTTCAACGAGCTTCAAACGCACCATCTGCACCTCAAGCGCTCAAAGTGCTTGTTCGGCATGACATCCGTCGCCTATCTCGCCCACGTCATCTCGGCGGAGGGGGTAGCTATGGATGCCGACAAGGTCGCGGCTGTCGCGGCTTGGCCAACGCCGCACTCGCCGTGAGCCTTCCGTGGCTTCTTGGGCCCCGTGGGCTACTACCGGAAGTTCATCCGGTAGTTCGGCCTCACCGCGGCTCTGCTCACGCGCCTGCTGCGCTGCGACGCCTTATCCTGGCATACTGAGGCGACCAAGGCATTCCAGACCCTCAAGCAGGCTCTCACTATGGGGCCGGTCCTCCAGATGCTTGACTTCGACAAGCTGTTCATGGCGAACTGCGACGCCTCGAGCGTGGGGTTTGGCGCCGTCCTTCATCAGGGCGACGAGCCGCTCGCGTTCTTCAGCCGGCCCTTCGCTGCGCGCCATCACAAGTTCGCGGCTTACGAGAGGGAGCTCATTGTCTGGCTATGCGCCACTGGCGGCCGTATCTATGGGGGCGGCCGTTCCGTATTCGCACGGATCACTACAGCCTCAACTTCTTGTTGGATTAGCGCCTCTCCACCGTGACGCGACATCAGTGGATCAGCAAGCTCTTCGGATTCGACTTCACCGTCGAGTACCGCTCGGGTCGCCTCAACACCGTGGCGGACACGCTATCCCGCCGTGACGCCGACCACGACACAGACGTCGTCGACACCGCGGGGGCGGTCCTCTGCACCCGCTCGGGGCCCTCTTTCGCCTTCACCGACGACATCCGTCGAGCCACCGCGAGCGCCACGGGCGCGCAGCACTTCCGTCAGCGCTTCGAGGCCGGCGACCTGGAGAAGCCGTGGCGCCTGGACGATGGCCTGCTCCTGCACGGGCAGCGGCTCTTTGTGTCGAATCATGACGACCTCCGCCACCAGGCCCTGCTCCTGGCCCACTCGACCAGCCACGAGGGTGTGCAGAAGACCCTCCACCGTCTCCGAGCAGATTTCTACATCCCCTACGACTGTGCGCTCGTCCGGGACTGGGTCGGTCTTGCGCGACGTGCCAACGCAACAAGACGGAGACACTGCAGCCGGCGGGGCTGCTACAGCCCCTTGAGGTGCCCTCTCAGGTGTGGGCCGACATCTCCATGGACTTCATCGAGGGCCTTCCTAAGGTGGGCGGCAAGTCCGTCATCCTTATGGTGGTCGACCGCTTCTCCAAGTATGTGTACTTCATCGCGCTCGGCCATCCCTACACCGCCACCTCTGTCGCGCGGGCCTTCTTCGACCGCATCGTCCGCCTCCACGGGTTTCCCTCCTCAATCGTCAGCGACCGCGACCCGGTGTTCACTGGCCATATCTGGCACGATCTTTTTTGGATGGCGGGCGTGAAACTGCGCCTGAGTACGACATTCCATCCCCAGACGGACGGCCAATCCGAGGTGGTCAACAAGGTGATTGCTATGTACTTACGCTGTGTTACAGGTGATCGTCCACGTGCTTGGGTGGACTGGCTCGCTTGTGCGGAGTACTGCTACAACACCTCCTATCACTCCGCCCTGCGTGCCACGGCCGTCCTCCACCACCCATCCTGCCGTTTCAACCCGGGACGGCCCGGACGGAGGCGGCAGGCGACCTTCTCCGCAGCAGGGATGAGATCCCCGCCGAGGTGCGCCAGCGTCTTCTACAGGCCCAGCAGCTGTCCAAGAAGTACTACGACGCCCACCACCGCGAGGCGGAGTTTCCGGTGGGTTACTGGGTGTGGCTATGGCTCCTTCACCGCACCACGCAGTCACTGGACCCACGCGCCAAGCGCAAGCTGGGCCCTCGCTACGCGGGACCGTTCCTGGTGTTGGAGCGCATCGGCACCGTCGCCTACCGCCTTCAGCTTCCGCCTGGCGCCCGCATCCACGACATCTTCCATGTGGGCTTGTTGAAGCCCTTCCACGGCTATCCGTCGGCGGCCGCGCCGGCTCTTCCTCCAACCTCCGAGGGATGTCTGCTTCCGGGTCCAGAGAAGGTGTTGAAGGCCCAGCAGAGCCGAGGTGCTTGGTGTATATTGATCCAGTGGCAGGGCCTTCCGGAGGAGGACGCCACTTGGGAGCAGCTCGAGGAGTTCCGTCAGCATTTTCCCGATTTCCAGCTCGAGGACGAGCTGTTTGCGCAGGCGGGGTGAGATGTTATGACCGACATTCCCTATAGCCGGAGGAGGCCCAATGGCGCGGCCAGTTAGGGGCCTTGCCCAACTTATCATTATTTTTGTTAGCACGATTGGAGGATTATATAAACACTTGTAAGGACTCGTTTTGAGAATTAAGCAATAAGTCATAACTATTGCCAGGCTCCCTTCAGGAGCCGGAACCCTAAACCCTATCTGCGCCCTGCGCCCTCTCTCTCTCTCTCTCTCTCCCGCGCGCGCGACCACGGCACCGCCGCGCCGCCGCTCGCGCCCATCGCCTCGACAACCTCCCTTCCACCCCTACAACCTGAGGGCTATCAAAGGTTGTGCCTAGTCCTGAGTTACCACTGGTGGACTCTCGAGTCAACATCAAAGTAGCTCCAGAGGCCATTTTGGACAAGAATTTTGAAGCTCCAAATTCTGAGCAACAAAACGCTGCAATCTCTATGCAAGTCTTGTTCGTAGGGTCAGTTCTGAAATTATTTTCGAATGAGGCTGCACCCAACTCTGTGATGACAGTTTTCCCAAATGGTGGACATCATTTGAAAGTGTAATGACACCCTTACCTGAAGACTCCTCCTTCTGCGATGACCTTTTTTTCATCCACAAAACAACCCAGACGAGCAGTGCCAGGATGACCACTACTAGTGCAGCGGCGACCACACCGGCAATGATCTTCTCCTTCTTCTCCTTCTTCTTCTTCTCCTTCTCCTTCTCGTCGTCTGCAAACATTCAGACATTATTGTTAAAAATGAATATTTTGACTTATAAGTAATCGTATTCAAGATTTCCTTTTGTTGCCAGCTTACCTGTGTTGGATGTGAATGTAGCAAGTCTCTCCATTGGCGTGCCGGTGAAAAACTTATACATCTGAAAATGGTACCTACACCACGGCCTAGCCAACCACCCACCTGACCGCCCTGTGAAATTACTGATAGAACTCAGGTCCTCGAGACAAGTTCCACACTCTGCAGGCCTCAAATCTGGAACACACTGCGCCAAGCCGTAGGCGGTGTACTTGGTTCCATCTAAGTTGATCGCCTCAACAGCAGTGGCGACCCTCCCAGACATGTTCGCTGCCATGCCTGCTACACCAGCAATAAGTGCACTGATTCCCGTGTCAAGTGCCTCACTCTGCACGGTGGTATTATCAACTCGTTCCACTGCTTTGGTGCCCACTCGAGATGTCCACTCGATCATGTCACCAGAAATTACGAGTGTGCAAAGACTGTAAAAGAGCGTCACCTCCTTTCTCAGCCCACAAGAAGCCCGTGCCTTCTGGATGGCTTCGTTGATGCATGTGCGGCATCTGGTGGTCTCTGTGTCGCCTCGGCACTGGGCTAGGGCGTAGGTGGCCTCTCCTGACACGATCGTATGCCTCGCGAACATTACTGGAGAAGTGGCCACCTGCCAAGGCAGTGTTACAGCAGTGACTGGTATACTTCGTGGTACCTCGATGCCGTATAGTTGCCACCAGAGCAACCAATATATGGAATCTCGCTTGCAGCAGTAGCGGCACTCAGCAGACTCAGCAGAGAAACCAAGGCAAGCAGAAGGGGTATTTTCATGGCAGGCACTGTCACCTGAAAATAAAAAATAAGAAGTAAAAAGTCAGTCAGAAAAAAAGCCAGAATCACGGATATTACGAAGTAGAGGGACTAATAGTTTACATGAGGATAAAATTATAAAAGAAGTGTCCCAAACAAGTCCATATATGTAACTGATAGGTAGATAAACAGAATAATACACTTACGACCATGTAAACTATGCTGACTTAAATCGTCGCTTTTACTTTCTACAAGGAAGTTGGATTCTAGAAGTATGACCAGGTACTGTATTTGCTAGGTAAAACTTGATAACAAATTTACCAAATAAAATTTCTGTTCATTATCAGAGGGATAACAAAGGCATGTTAGTTCTTGATGGGGAACGTTGCATGGGAAACAAAAATTTTTTCCTACACTCACCAAGATCAATCTAGGAGATGCATCTACGAGGGGAGAGTTGGATCCACATACCCTTGTAGATCGCTAAGCGGAAGCGTTCAAGAACGCGGTTGATGGAGTCGTACTCGCCGCGATTCAGATCGCCGAAGATCCAAGCACCGAAGCAACGGTGCCTCCGCGTTCTTCACACGTACAGCTCGGTGACGTCTCCTCCTTCTTGATCCAGCAAGGGGGAAGGAGAGGTTGATGGAGAATCCAGCAGCACGACGGCGTGGTGGAGATGGTGGTGGAGGATTTCAGCAGGGCTTCGCCAAGCACCGCGGAGTTGACGAAGATGGATGTGGGAGAGGGAGGGCAGCGCCGAGACACGAACGTGTGTGGCTGCCCTTCCTCTGCCTCTCTTTATATAGGGGGGAGAGAGGGGAGGGGGCGCCCTAGGGTTTACCCCTAGGGGCGGCGGCCAGGGCAGATGGGGAGGGGGCGGCGGCCAAGGGGCTAGGGTTTCCCCCCCCCCCCAAGTGCCTTGCCCCCTACTCCATAGGGGTGCGGCAGCCCTAGGGGGGCCCAGCCCCCTTTGCGCATGAGGAGAGGGCCCAGGGGGGGCGCACAGCCCTATGAGGGCTGTTGCGTCTCCCCTTTGTGGCCCATTAGGCCCGAAACTATTTCCGGGACCCCGAAAACCCCTTTCGGTCATCCGCCGACTTCCCGGTGCTCCCCGGAACACTTCCGGACTCCGATCACTCTCAACCTATATATCAATCTTCGTCCCCGGACCATTCCGGAGACCCTCGTCACGTCCGGGATCTCATCCGGGACTCCGAACAACCTTCGGTAACCATGCACTGTTCTCACTAACAACCCTAGCGTCACCGAACCTTAAGTGTGTAGACCCTGCGGGTTCGGAAACTATGCAGACATGACCGAGACACTCCCAGGTCAATAACCAATAGTGGGATCTGGATACCCATATTGGTTCCCACACGTTCCTCGATGATCTCATCGGATGAACCACGATGTCAAGGATTCAGGCAATCCCGTATACAGTTCCCTTTGTCTCGTCGGTATGTTACTTGCCCGAGATTCGATCGTCGGTATCTCTATACCTAGTTCAATCTCGTTATCGGCAAGTCTCTTTACTTGTTCCATAATACATAATCCCGTGACTAACTACTTAGTCACTTTGAGCTCATTGAGATGATGCATTACCAAGTGGGCCCGGAGATACCTCTCCGTCATACGGAGTGACAAATCCCAGTCTCGATCCATGTCAACTCAACAGACACCTTCGGAGATACCTGTAGAGCACCTTTATAGTCACCCAGTTACGTTGCGACGTTTGGCACACACAAGGCACTCCTACGGTGTCATTGAGTTACATGATCTCATGGTCATAGGAACTTATACTTGACATGCAGAAAACTATAGCGATAACTGATACGATCAAAAGCTATGTTTAACGTTTGGGTCTCGTCCATCACATCATTCTCCTAATGATGTGATCCCGTTATCAAATGACAACTCATGTCTATGACCTGGAAACCGCGGTCATCTTTGATCAACGAGCTAGTCCTGAAGAGGCTTACTAGGGACACAAAGTTTGTCTATTTATCCACACATGTATTTGAGTTTCCAATCAATACAGTTATAGCATGGATAATAAACGATTATCATGAACAAGGAAATATAATAATAACTCTTTTATTATTGCCTCTAGGGCATATTTCCAACAGTCTCCCACTTGCACTAGAGTCAATAATCTAGCATTACAAGGTAATGAATCTAACACCCATAGAGTCTTGGTGTTGATCATGCTTAGCCCGTGGAAGAGGCTTAGTCAACGGATCTGCAACATTCAAATCCGTGTGTACTTTGCAAATGCTTATGTCCTCCTCCTTGACTGAATCGCGGATGGAATTGAAGCGTCGCATTATGTGTCTGGTCCTCTTGTGAAACCTTGGTTCCTTGGCTAGAGCAATGGCACCAGTGTTGTCACAGAACAGAGTCATTGGGTTCAATGCACTAGGCACAACTCCAAGATCTGTCATGAACTCCTTCATCCAGACACCTTCCTTTGCTGCCTCCGAGGCAGCTATGTACTCCGCTTCGGATGTAGAATCGGCTACCACGCTCTGCTTGGAACTGCACCAGCTTACCGCTCCCCCGTTGAGAATATATACGTATCCGGTTTGAGACTTAGAGTCATCCGGATCAGTGTCAAAGCTTGCATCGACGTAACCCTTTACGACGAGCTCTTGATCACCTCCATAAACGAGAAACATCTCCTTAGTCCTTTTCAGGTACTTTAGGATATTCTTGACCGTTGTCCAGTGATCCATACCAGGATTACTTTGAAACCTTCCGGCCATACTTATGGCAAGGCTGACATCTGGTCTTGTGCACAGCATTGCATACATGATAGAGCCTATGGCTGAAGCATAGGGGACGACACTCATCTTTTCTCTATCTTCCACAGTCACTGGGCATTGAGTCTTACTCAACTTTGTACCTTGCAATACCGGCAAGAACCCCTTCTTGGATTGATCCATTTTGAACTTCTTCAAAACTTTATCAAGGTATGTACTTTGTGAAAGTCCTATCAAGCGTCTCGATCTATCTCTATAGATCTTGATGCCCAATATGAAAGCAGCTTCACCGAGGTCCTTCATCGAAAAACTCTTGTTCAAATACCCCTTCACGCTATCCAAAAATTCTATATTGTTTCCAATTAGCAATATGTCATCCACATATAATATTAGAAACGCTATAGAGCTCCCACTCACTTTCTTGTAAATACAAGCTTCTCCGTAAACTTGTACAAACCCAAACGCTTTGATCACCTCATCAAAGCGAAGATTCCAACTCCGAGACGCTTGCACCAGTCCATAAATGGAACGCTGGAGTTTGCAAACTTTGTCAGCATTCTCTGGATCGACAAAACCTTCCGGTTGTATCATATACAACTCTTCCTTAAGAAAACCGTTAAGGAACGCCGTTTTGACATCCATCTGCCAAATTTCATAATCGAAATACGCAGCTATTGCTAACATGATTCGGACGGACTTAAGCATCGCTACGGGTGAGAAAGTCTCATCGTAGTCAATTCCTTGAACTTGTGAAAAACCCTTTGCCACAAGTCGAGCCTTATACACGGTGACATTTCCGTCAGCGTCCGTCTTCCTCTTAAAAATCCATTTATTCTGAATGGCCTTCCACCCTTCAGGTAATACTTCCAAAGTCCATACTTTGTTTTCATACATGGATCCCATCTCGGATTTCATGGCCTCTAACCATTTGTCGGAATCCGGGCCCACCATCGCTTCTCCATAGCTCGTAGGTTCACTGTTGTCCAACAACATGACCTCCAAGACAGGGTTACCATACCACTCAGGTGCAGTGCGTACCCTTGTCGACCTACGAGGTTCGGTAGTAACTTGATCAGAAGCTTCTTGATCATCATCATTGGCTTCCTCTTCAACCTCTGCAGGCTCCACAAAAACATCTTTCTGTGCTGCGCTACTCTCTGGTTGAAGCAGAGGTTCAATAACCTCATCAAGTTCTACCTTCCTCCCACTCAATTCTTTTGCGAGAAACTCTTTCTCGAGAAAGGACCCGTTCTTAGCGACAAACACTTTGCCCTCGGATCTGAGATAGAAGGTGTACCCAACAGTTTCTTTTGGGTATCCTATGAAGACACATTTGTCCGCTTTGGGTTCGAGCTTTTCTGGCTGAAGCCTTTTGACATAAGCATCGCAACCCCAAACTTTGAGAAAAGACAACTTAGGTTTCTTACCAAACCATAGTTCATACGGTGTTGTCTCAACGGACTTAGATGGAGCCCTATTTAAAGTGAATGCAGCTGTCTCTAACGCATATCCCCAAAACGATAGTGGCAAATCGGCAAGAGACATCATAGAACGCACCATATCTAATAGGGTTCGATTACGACGTTCGGACACACCATTACGCTGTGGTGTTCCAGGTGGCGTCAACTGTGAAACAATTCCACATTTTCTTAAGTGATTGCCAAACTCATAACTCAGATATTCTCCCCCTCGATCAGATCGTAGGAACTTGATCTTCTTGTTACGATGATTCTCAACTTCACTCTGAAACTGCTTGAACTTTTCAAACGTTTCAGACTTATGCTTCATCAAGTAAATATACCCATATCTACTTAAGTCGTCAGTGAAGGTGAGAAAATAACGATATCCACCGCGCGCCGTGACACTCATCGGACCACACACATCAGTATGTATGATTTCCAATAAGTCACTTGCCCGTTCCATTGTTCCTGAAAACGGGGTCCTTGTCATCTTGCCCATGAGGCACGGCTCGCATGTGTCAAGTGATTCAAAATCAAGAGACTCTAAAAGTCCATCAGCATGGAGCTTCCTCATGCGTTTTACGCCGATATGACCCAGACGGCAGTGCCACAAGAAAGTGGTATTATTGTTATCAACTCTACATCTTTTGGCATCAATGTTATGAACATGTGTATCATCACTATCGAGATTCAATAAGAATAAACCCCCTACTTCGGGTGCGTGACCATAAAAGATATTACCCATATAAATAGAACAACCTTTATTCTCTGATTTAAATGAGTAACCGTCTCGCAATAAACAAGATCCAGATATAATGTTCATGCTCAACGCAGGCACTAAATAACAATTATTCAGGTTCATAACTAATCCCGATGGTAATCGAAGAGCGAGCGTGCCGACGGCGATCACATCAACCTTGGAACCATTCCCCACGCGCATCGTCACTTCGTCCTTCGCCAGCCTCCGTTTATTCCGTAGTTCCTGTTTAGAGTTGCAAATGTGAGCAACCGAACCGGTATCAAATACACAGGCACTACAACGAGAGTTGGTAAGGTACACATCAATAACATGTATATCACATATACCTTGCTTGTTGTTGTTGGCCCCCTTCTTGTCTGCCAGATACTTGGGGCAGTTCCGCTTCCAGTGGCCGTTCCCCTTGCAATAGAAACACTCAGTCTCTGGCTTGGGCCCAGCCTTGGGTTTCTTCACTGGATGAGCAACTGCCTTGCCACCCTTCTTAGAGTTACCCTTCTTGCCCTTGCCATTTTTCTTGAAACTGGTAGTTTTATTGACCATCAACACCTGATACTCCTTCTGGATGTCTGCCTCAGCGACTTTCAGCATTGAAAACAGCTCGGCGATGGACTTGTTCATCCCTTGCATGTTATACTGCTGCACGAAGCTCTTGTAGCTAGGTGGGAGTGACTGGAGAATTCTGTCAATGATAGCCTCCTCCGGGAACACAAGTCCCAGATCAGCTATGCGGGTATAGTACCCAGACATCTTCAGCAAGTGCTCACTGACAGACGAATTCTCCTCCATCTTGCAAGCAAAGAATTTATCGGTGGTCTCATACCTCTCGATCTTAGCATTCTTTTCAAAGATGAACTTCAACTCCTGGAACATCTCATATGCTCCATGACGTTCAAAACGCCTTTGAAGTCCTCCTTCCAAGCTATACAACATGGCACACTGCACTACTGAGTAGTCATCCGAACGCGTCTGCCAGGCGTTCATAACGTCCACAGAGGCCGGAGCGGGGGGTTCACCTAGCGGTGCACTTAGGACATAGACCTTTTGGGCAGCTGTGAGGATGATCCTCAGATTGCGGAGCCAGTCCACAAAGTTGCTCCCATCATCTTTCAGTTTAGCTTTCTCTAGGAACGCATTAAAATTCAGGGGAGCTACTGCGCGAGCCATCTACAACAAAAGATTTGCAAAGACATCTTAGACTATTGTTCATGATAAGTGAGTTTTAACTAATCAAATTTCTTATAACTCCCACTCAAATTGACATCCCTCTGGTCATTCGAGCGTGGCATGATCCAAATCCACCAACCCAAGTCCGATCATCACGTGAGATGAGGTGGTGTCAATGGTGAACATCTACATGTTGATCATATCTACTATATGACTCATGCTCGACCTTTCGGTCTTCCGTGTTCCGAGGCCATGTCTGTACATGCTAGGCTCGTCAAGTCTAACCCGAGTGTTCTGCATGTGCAAAACTGGCTTGCACCCGTTGTATGCGAACGTAGAGTCTATCACACCCGATCATCACGTGGTGCTTCGAAACGACGAACCTTCGCAACGGCGCACACTCGGGGGGAACACAATTTTATCTTGAAATTTAGTGAGGGATCATCTTATAATGCTACCGTCGTCCTAAGCAAAATAAGATGCATAAAAGGATTAACATCACATGCAAATCATAAGTGACATGATATGGCCATCAACTCGTGCTTTTGATCTCCATCACCAAAGCACCGGCATGATCTCCATCGTCACCGGCGCCACACCATGATCCCCATCATCATGATCTCCATCATCGTGTCGCCATCGGGGTTGTCGCGCGCCCACCATGCTCTTACTACTATTGCTACCGTTTAGCGATAAAGTAAAGCATTACAAAGCGCTTAATGATTGACACGCAGGTCATACAAAAATTAAAGACAACCCTATGGCTCCTGCCGGTTGCCGTATGCATCGACATGCAAGTCGATATTAACTATTACAACATGATCATCTCATACATCAAATATATCTCATCATGTCATTGGCCATATCATATCACATACATACCCTGCAAAAACAAGTTAGACGTCCTCTAATTTGTTGTTGCATGTTTTACGTGGCTGCTATGGGTATCTAGCAAGAACGCTTCTTACCTACGCAAAGCCACAACGGTGATATTTAAGTTGCTATTTGACCTTCTACAAGGACCGCCTTGTTCTATTCCGATTCAACTAAGATAGGAGAGACAGACACCCGCCAGCCATCTTATGCAACAAAAGTCACATGTCTGTCGATGGAACCGGTCTCATGTACGTGGACATGTAAAGTTGGTCCGGGCCGCTTCATCCCATAATACCGCTGAATCAAGAAAGACTAAGGAGGGAAGCAATCTAAACATCAACGTCCACAAACCCTTTTGTGTTCTACTCGTGAAAGCATCTACGCAAGATCCTAGCTCTGATACCACTGTTGGAGTACGTTGCCTGGGAAACAAAATTTTTTCCTACGTTCACCAAGATCAATCTAGGAGATGCATCTACGAGGGGAGAGTTGGATCCACATACCCTTGTAGATCGCTAAGCGGAAGCGTTCAAGAACGCGGTTGATGGAGTCGTACTCGCCGCGATTCAGATCGCTGAAGATCCAAGCACCGAAGCAACGGTGCCTCCGCGTTCTTCACACGTACAGCTCGGAGACGTCTCCTCCTTCTTGATCCAGCAAGGGGGGAGGAGAGGTTGATGGAGACACCGGCAGCACGACGGCGTGGTGGAGATGGTGGTGAAGGATTCCTGCAGGGCTTCGCCAAGCACCGCGGGAAAACGAAGATTGTTGTGGGAGAGGGAGGGCAGCACCGAGGCACGAACGTGTGTGGCTGCCCTCCCTCTGCCTCTCTTTATATAGGGGGGAGAGAGGGGAGGGGGCGCCCTAGGGTTTCCCCTAGGGGCCGGCGGCCAGGGCAGATGGGGAGGGGGCGGCGCCCCCTGGGGCTAGGGTTTCCCCCCCAGGTGCCTTGCCCCCCAAGGCTAAGGGGGTGCGGCAGCCCTAGGGGGGTCCACCCCTCTTGGCGCATGAGGAGAGGGCCCAGGGGGGGCGCACAGCCCTAAGAGGGCTGTTGTGTTCCCCCTTGTGGCCCATTAGGCCCGAAACTCTTTCCGGGACCCCCGAAACCCCTTTCGGTCATCCGCCGATTTCCCGATGCTCCCCGGTACACTTCCGGACTCCGATCACTCTCATCCTATATATCAATCTTCGTCCCCGGACCATTCCGGAGACCCTCGTCACGTCCGGGATCTCATCCGGGACTCCGAACAACCTTCGGTAACCATGCACTGTTCTCACTAACAACCCTAGCGTCACCGAACCTTAAGTGTGTAGACCCTGCGGGTTCGGAAACTATGCAGACATGACCGAGACACTCCCAGGTCAATAACCAATAGCGGGATCTGGATACCCATATTGGTTCCCACACGTTCCTCGATGATCTCATCGGATGAACCACGATGTCAAGGATTCAGGCAATCCCGTATACAGTTCCCTTTGTCTCGTCGGTATGTTACTTGCCCGAGATTCGATCGTCGGTATCTCTATACCTAGTTCAATCTCGTTATCGGCAAGTCTCTTTACTTGTTCCGTAATACATAATCCCGTGACTAACTACTTAGTCACTTTGAGCTCATTGAGATGATGCATTACCAAGTGGGCCCGGAGATACCTCTCCGTCATACGGAGTGACAAATCCCAGTCTCGATCCATGTCAACTCAACAGACACCTTCGGAGATACCTGTAGAGCACCTTTGTAGTCACCCAGTTACGTTGCGACGTTTGGCACACACAAGGCACTCCTACGGTGTCATTGAGTTACATGATCTCATGGTCATAGGAACTTATACTTGACATGCAGAAAACTATAGCGATAACTGATACGATCAAAAGCTATGTTTAACGTTTGGGTCTCGTCCATCACATCATTCTCCTAATGATGTGATCCCGTTATCAAATGACAACTCATGTCTATGACCTGGAAACCGCGGTCATCTTTGATCAACGAGCTAGTCCTGAAGAGGCTTACTAGGGACACAAAGTTTGTCTATTTATCCACACATGTATTTGAGTTTCCAATCAATACAGTTATAGCATGGATAATAAACGATTATCATGAACAAGGAAATATAATAATAACTCTTTTATTATTGCCTCTAGGGCATATTTCCAACAGTTCTGTTACTGTATTATCAGAGGTGATAGCAAAGCCATGATCCTCGTCTCTTTTAGGGCATGTTGCACTACTGTTAAATTTATGCATTTATTTTTGCAGGGAATGAGCCAACTTGAGTTGGAAAGATGAGGTCTGAGAAGATTTTAAGGCTACAATTGGTGAATCTATGAAGGATGCAGATGATGCAAATACAATGAACCGCCCTGTTTAACTGGCAGGGTTTAGTGATCCTGTGTATGCTAAAGCATTTGTTACCGTCAGTCAATCAATATCATGTATACTGTAGTTGATATTACAGTCATAAACCCAACTAAAGGAACACTGCAGAACTTGTATTTCGAGTTTGCAACAGCGGTGCGCTCTCAGAACGACACCCTGGCTCTCAGGCAAGTAGGCAAATTCAGGCTGAAATCAAGGTTTCTTCAACAAACATTGGATACATAATTAGTCATGCCGTTTACGAGATTTTGGGTGCAATGGATCTTCAGAGGTGATCCTAAAAGATACAGTATGATCATTGACATCACAGATTACATACAACTGCTACATATACTGATCTAGCTTTACTGAATATGTGGGCGAGGGTCAGTGGAGAATTGAAGTACTATCCATATGGCAAGCATAAATGCATCCTGGAAAATGAACATACCCGACCAACTGAATCATTTTTGAAACGAGGACCAACTGAATCATCATTTGCAGGAATAGTAGTGGATGAACAATCAGCTCTTTGCACGCCCATGCCATCAGTACTGCAGGTGATGCTGTTTTCTGGTAAATCAACAGTTTCTGATGCTGGTCCTTGATCGGAGTCCACAGAAGTTGCAACTGGCTCATTTCCCATGCCCTGTGTAGAGATAGCCCCTGAGAGGACTTCATTTCGTACTAATGCAATTTCCATTAACAATCCATCATCTAATGGCTGCTGGTTATCTGACACACAACTTTCAAATTTCTGATCATTCTGCTCCTTAAAATGGATGGATTCTTCCATAACAAAGTTTGAATCTGGTAGAGCAATATGCCGATCAAAGTCTTGATCTAATTGGCCTGATTTTGTTACCTGGTGGAGATTCTCCTTCAGATGTCGCTCTACGAGCCATGCATCAGATTGCAGTGCCTCGAGTTTGCTATGCTGGAGCCTCATGTGCTCCAAAAATGCATACATAAGCATAGTGAACCACTTAACAGTTTGCTTTATTTTGTCACTCCTGGTCATTTCATCAATATGACTTCTGCGAATATGTTCCAGAATCAAATTCAGTCTGATAACGTTGTTCTGTGTGTATGTGTCTAAACCTGACATCTCAAGCTTTTGTTTACAAAGGATATTCTTTTCTCTCAAGAAGAAAACATTGCCAATTAACTCCATTCTTTTCTCGATGATCATGTTGGTAGAGGTCTCCTCCCATGAGATTTGGGTGTCCTCTACTGACATTGGTTGATCATTGATGCTGGTTTCAATTGCTCTATTTGGATTTCTTTCCTCTGGGAACCTTAATCTTCCATAGATGAATTCTGCAAACTCTTCATTGCACTCACAATTCAAGTTTTTTCCCGCAAGGGCAATCAACTCTCCACAATTTATCTTATACTTAAGAACAGAAGCAGCACGCAAGCACTGAAGAAAATGGTTAAAGAATGTTAGCATATTTGATAAATATAAATATGAAAATAAAAATATAATGACTTTGGGGTGTCTTTCTTACCAAGGCTATGATGATTGCGTGCAGCATGCCCACTGGCTCTGTAACAACTACATGATTCTTCAAAAAAATATTCAAACAACTGTTCAGCCATAGCTCTTACATCATCCTGCATTTCCAATTTATACAAGATGCTCATTAGCCAGGTAGGCATGAAGAATCGGCACAAGAGTAAAGCAAAATAAAAGTTTATAAATAAGAAGATCGATACAAACAAATGAGAAAGGCACGTTATAAAAATCAAAGGAACCATTAACAAGAATATTTTCCATATTCCAGTACTAAATCTTTGTTTCAAGCGGGTGTTACTGTCAACTGTCAAGAATGTATAATCATTAGGCATATCAGATTATAAATTACAGAAAGTGCAACAGAGCATATCTGAACTGCAGACAGACAGAGAGGGAGTAGCAGAACTAAGAATCATACCGGCAATTGTACGGCCGCAACTAGGTTTGACGGTTCTTTCTTATGTTGGACGTGAAGATTCTTGGGTGTGCTCATTCGTTTTTCCACCCCTTCAGAACAAAATTGCATCAGAACAATGTAATATACAAATCTGCAGCAGAATGTATTCTGTGATGATGATCATGATACCTGGTTTTTCTTGTGTGTCATCAAGTGGTTGAAGAGCAGGACTGGATGCAGAACAATTTTCAGGCAACATACCATTGTGCTTGTTGTCAGGTGAACTTTCTGAAGATGGACCTGTGATTTCGCCAACAGGGAAATTTTCATTGGCTTCTTCAGCAGGAACTTCAGCTCGTTCTTCCATGTTCTGTAAGATTTTATGGCTTGACTGTGGTGGCTCAGATATATAGCTCCAACAGGGGGATTTTCCATCCAGTAAATTGAACCAGAAATTAGATGGATCTCCATCCAATGCACGCATTTCCTCTTTTTCACCAATTAGAGTAATGTTTCTTGAGTAAAATTTCCCACTCATATTGGCTTCCGATATGGATGTGCAGTTAATTTTGGTGCTGCCTACAACATCTGTGGCTAAATTTTCCAAGAACTCCGAAATTACTTTATCCAGAAAGTTATCCCTTTCAGAGCTTTTACTTGCACAGTTGCCATGCTTAAGCTCATCAAGTCTAGTGAAGAGACATGATGCAGCCCAACTAATCAAGGAATGGCTTACGCTATGTGTTATATCCTTGGAGTTGTCATCAGTAAGCATGCCCTGTTTTGCAAGCACAAGCCACTTCTCCTCAATTGTGAAAGGAGTGTATAAGCGAAAAATGCCTGGATACCTAAGCTGTGACTTCATTTTGATTTTTTGAAGAGCCTTTTGATCATATATGATAATGGCATCGACAGATGACAGCTCAATACGGAGGCATGCACTTGTTTCAATCAGAAAAACAAATCTCCCCTTGGTCTTGTCATTGAACTTATCAAGTGCCACTGCTTTCCTTGACAATTGTCCATGACATTCAATACATTCATATGACTCCGGGCCAAATTTGTGATGCACAACAGTTTCCAATATATCACCCATTGACCTTCCACCTGCTACACTAGACTGCCATGGTACCCCAAGAAAACATGCTGAGTTGAGATTGCCTAGAGTGACTCGACGCTACCTCCTCCGCCGCCTAGAGTGACTCACCGCCGGCGGCCCCACCGCCTGGAATCGCCTCTCTGCCTGAATTTTCTGCTCTTATCCACCGTCGTGCAACTCGGAAGGCAAGCAAGATAGGGAACTTGACAAAATCTAATATCATGTGATGTATTTTCTATTTTGCATACACCATGAGGAGTTCAGGGCATGGATGATCATTCAAGACTAGAAAAGAAAAGAGGCAATCAGGCAACCAATGGGGTTGCATTTTGATCTCATCTCACACATTTTATTATATTTGTTTTTATTATATGTAATTTTATTAATTATTTATATATACTTGCCGTATCGCATATTGTTGTTTCTAGAAATTGCCGTATCCCGTATCGCCGTACTCGTATCGCCGTATCAGTGTCGCCGTATCGGTGCAACGTAGTGCCACATGCTTGCACTCTTGTAAATATAGGATCAGTGTAATCATGATTGTCGACTGGAGGATTCGGCAGGAATTCATCAACAAGGTAAGGGTCATCACAGCACTATAACATAACAACGAGAAGAACAGATCAAAGTCAGTGACAGAGCCAAAACTTTGCAGAAAAAAGAATGAAGTACATGTACTGCAGACTGCATATGGACTGTTATCATACAAGCCGTAAATTTCTTTGCAAAGCACACCTTTGAGAGAGGCATAATAATGTCATAAAGAGCTTTATCACTTGTCATTTGCGACTGGAGGACAGATGAGTTTGAAAGCAATATGGAACAATATATTTGTAGCTGCAGTTGTGAAACGTAAGCAGAAACCCAGTGCTCCAATATTTTCGAAGAATCTGCTTGACGCTCATAAGCAATATGACTTTTGAAGTTTCCTTCCAGCATCATAAGGGTCTCAGCAGTATCAACATAATTGCCATTTTCTTGCTCTCCAGAATTAAGGAATGCCAGAAGTTTCACGTACCCAGGAAGATTATCCTGCAAAATAAAAATATTTAGCATGGCTTATTTGTGGTACAGGAGCAACTTTACCAGCCAGAGATATTGATAGGCACCTTAATTGGGGAGCTCACAAGGAAAATTCTGAAATCAGTGCGAAATTGCCTCAGTTGTTCGAGGTACTGTAGAGCTGACTTGTGATAATAATCAACTACGACTGCTTCCCAACCAATGTGTGCTATAGGTTCAATATCCTGTGTCATGGCAGAGAGATCACAATTAAATGGCAAGCACTGTTAGAGTTGTGTCGAATATTATTGTACAAGGTAGGTTACAGTTGGACTTGTAGTTATACTGTGTTTAGGTAGGATATGGAGTCGTGTCCAAGTAGGACACTTGTATCCTAGACCTCTCATATATAGTGGAGGTAGACACACGATGTAACCTATGCCAACATAATAGCACAGGCACGCAGGGGAGCCGGCGGCGTGTGCCCGGCGCCCGGGCGGCCAGGGTGCGGTATTGTGACGGTGTCATGGGGAGGAGCGCCCGTAGTCAGGCCCCGGGGATGTAGCCATGATGGTGAACCTCGTTAACAAATCTTGGTGTCGTGCTCGTGTGATTGCTTGGTCCTCGGTAGATCGACGGAGCGCCTCGGATTTATTCTCACAAGTGGTATCATGAGCAAGGTTCAATTTGAGGTCGCGGGTTTGTTGATCAGAGGAGACCGACGGGGATCGGCTGCAGATTGACACGATGTTCGTATGGGATGTCGGCGGCGATCGGAGAACGTCGCGTATAAAGCAATCGGCAGCGGGAGGCAGATCGACTCGCAGCAGTTCTCGGCGGCGCACGGGCAGGCATCGGGAATCTTGGCCGGTTCCGTGCGGAAGCGCAACAGCGAGGCTCGCGTGGCGGTCCAGGAAGCTGCGTCAGGCGTGGCCCGTAGACGACGCGGTCGGGACTCGGGCTTGCAGGAGGTTCGGTCCAAGTGCCACACGATCAATTGGAGCGATGCAGTGCAGGGCAGAGCGGCGTGCTGGGTCATGGCTTAAAGACATATTGGGGCGTGAGGGAGCACGTGACAGCTGCTAGTCAAGGCATGTTGATTACGTGCCTGCTACAGGTGCGCGGGTACAGGACTGCGGAGCGTACGGATATGCTGCTGAGGCGTGAGATTTGTTTGGTTAAAAAAAAGGGAGTTGCTTAGGTCCAACGCGTGTGCACGGGAGTAGTTGGGATGGATCATTACCATCTGATTTTCTGCTAGGTGCACAGAGAAGTTAATATATCAAATATGGGCAGGATAATTTGCGAACGAGGGATTTGTCGGTTCAAATTTGCATGGAAGTTTTGCTAGGTTGGTTTGATCAGATGGCTTGAAGCGTGTGGACAAGCAACGGGGCGCGCGGACAAGCGTGTCATTAGGATCATGCATACGCAGGGCGTCAAAGCAATGCACGGATATGTGCGGGGCGGACACGACGCAGGGTGGATCATGGTTGCAGTCGGATAATTTTGACTGGATCGGACTGGATTGTCTGATGGACTGACGTGGATGTTGGTCAAAGCAGAGGACGGTGGTGATTTCGGCGACGACGACATAGGAGCGTGATGCTGATGGTGACCGACTTCTGGGGCGTGGAAACACGTGGTGCAGGCCAGAGGGCTTGTGCGGCTTCGACAAGACTGTGGCGCAGGGTTGATTCAAGGCAGTGTACACATGAATGCTTGAAGTCGACGGGGCGCGGGGTAGCGCGGCCAGCTACATGGAGTCATGTTGAAGGTGGAGCTGGAGTCTGGTGGACGACTTCACTCTGTGCTGATGGAGGGGCTACGGCGTAAATGCATGGAGAGTCGAAGCCTATTTCAGCGGGAAAAGCGAGAGACACGTGGATCGGACTGGGTACCAGTGGTCTGATGGAGGCGTGATACTCGGCATCGATCGGTGATGATCGGTGGTTCTCTGCAGTAGGGGTTTGAGTGGTATGGGTCCGCGGCCCTAGAGACTCGACCAGGACAGTAGAGGCTCGACGCGGTGATAGCGGCGAGGCGTGCGGTAAGCACGGGACACAGCGACAGGTCAGGGCACTGATGGGCAGATATGTAGTCAGACAAAGTGTGCAAGGGTGCTGAAGCAGCATTGACGAGTACCAGATTTAAGTTGGTGACTGGGTCTATCGGTGTTAGTTGATGGACAGGAGTTGATCGTGGAGAATCTGAGAAAGTGGCGGAAAGTCTGAGATTGTCGAAAGCGGCGAGCGTACATGGCCGTATATTCTGTGGTGTTCAGTGCACATGCAAAGTGCGGATGACAAGTACAGAAGGAGGCGGAGTGCTATAGCGGCGGGACATGCCAGTGACTATCCGGAAAACAGATGAGACAACTGTGAATTTGACTCAGGGTGACACAGGGCGACGGTGAAATTCCTTCAAGTTTCAGACAGACAGTCAAGGAGAGCGATGATGTTGAGTTCAGATAACTCTTATATGTGGCGTTCAATATGTGAGTTGTTCACTTCACGCAGGTCGATGATCGGTGTGTGAAGCCATTGAGCGGATACTCCGGAAGTTGGGAGCACAAGGTAGAGTAACGAGGAACTTAATTTTGCTCAAGCGTTGACTGCTAAGAAGACGAGAAGGGACTACAGTTGCAGGTGGAGTCACATGGAGTCTGGGAGTAGCAGCGGTGCTCATGATGTATCTCAAGTCCAATGTACATGGAGGTTCGACGCACGGATGAATCCAAGGTGGTGGAGAATATTCGCCAAGGTGGAGTTTGTTAGAGTTGTGTCGAATATTATTGTACAAGGTAGGTTACAGTTGGACTTGTAGTTATACTGTGTTTAGGTAGGATATGGAGTCGTGTCCAAGTAGGACACTTGTATCCTAGACCTCTCATATATAGTGGAGGTAGACACACGATGTAACCTATGCCAACATAATAGCACAGGCACGCAGGGGAGCCGGCGGCGTGTGCCCGGCGCCCGGGCGGCCAGGGTGCGGTATTGTAGCGGTGTCATGGGGAGGAGCGCCCGTAGTCAGGCCCCGGGGATGTAGCCATGATGGTGAACCTCGTTAACAAATCTTGGTGTCGTGCTCGTGTGATTGCTTGGTCCTCGGTAGATCGACGGAGCGCCTCGGATTTATTCTAACAAGCACAAGCTTGAGACATAGGCAATATATGTGCTCTTAATTGGTAAGCAGCATTTGCTCACTAAGACTAGGCAAGGGAGTACTTAGCAGTTGGCAACACAAGGACATTGATAGACTAGGCAAGGGAGTACCTCTAGGATAGCATCAGGATGGGATAAGAGAACCTGCAACATACTGCGGCTTCCACTCTCATAGAATTCCAAATCTCGAATAAATTTGAGCTCATCTTTCCCCCTGTCATACACGACGACATTGATAGACGTTGCCAACTTATTGAACTGAACCTCCCATAAGGACAGAGAACCAGGAGTTGTGAGAAGTAGAAAAGGCTGGCTGACGTCAGGTAATACAGTCATTCTGAATAGCGCGGCCTTTATGCATACTCCTGCATAACAAATGAGTTAACCATCAAGTCCTTTTCGTTTAGGAAGGAGTTCAAAATTAACCAAGTAGGAGTACAACTGTGAGAGATGTACTACTTATAATGCTAAATTGTTGCATCCATGTAAACGTAGCAATACAACAACTCACCATGCCGGTCGCCATAACTACTACAGAATGTGGGTGAAAAACCAGAGTAGATGGACATATCGAATGGTTCGCTATATTGAATCAACATCAGCGCGTTGAGAAGCAGGCCGACTGGAAGCAATGTCCTAGGACTGCTGCTTAACGTGGCGGTTAACGCAGCCATGAGCATGTGAGAAGCATGTCACAAGTACGTACATCGTTACAGTGACACTACTGATGTCAGTATGAAGCTTCGACCACTGTCTTTTTACAGTGACACTGTACATTTGTTGCTGGTCTTCAGGCCACTTCCTTTTGAGTTTCAGTTCATCCATAAGCTTTAATTAATATCTAACACAATCTCGTGTGGGGGGGACGCAATGAGAAACTGTTTTCCCTATATTTTTTGGCTTCCGGATAGGGAAAACAAATAGTAAGGGGTGTAACTGCCTAAGCACTATCAGGACATTCCTGCCGTGAGAAAAAACAGTTACACACATCTGCTGGCTCAACTCTCTGCGGTGCTTTATCAAAAAAAAAAAAAAAAAACTCAGATGCAGCGGCATGTTCACAGTGATAGTAGTACGTACTATTACTCATGCAAAACCAGCGGCACCACTGTTCAGATGCTTTGGAGGCTAAAGCTCACAGCATCTAGTATGGCAGGTATTGCAAGAAGTGAAGCGCTTAGCTTGAGGTTCTATAAAATTCGGCACCACTGTTCAGTCATGTACACGTTTCGGTCAGTGACCGCCCCTTTGTAAACAATATTTTGATAATTTTGTCCTAATAGAAGTTGTTTCTCCCGCAGGAAAAAAAACCCTTTATACGTCTCTTATTTTACTAGTAAAGCTCGAGCATTCAACTAGTGAAGACAAGCATCCACTTATGAGCATGTACAGTGTACTGACTTGAATCATTCCTTTTACAGCGTACAAGATAGTTGGATTCCAGAAGATTTAGCGGATATTGTACATGCTAAGAAAAACTAGATAACAAATTTAACAAATAAATTTCCGTTGATTGTCACACTGCAAGAAATATTGTATAGAAAATGCCTTTTTTTTTACTAAGTTTGAACCAAATAACACTGCTGTATTCAACTTGTCTGCACATACGGAGAACACACGAACATTTTTGTACATTTAAAAAAAAATGCACATACTGAGAACACATTAACATTTTTATTGCCAATTTTTTTCAGATTATTTTATCTTCTTCTTATTTTACTATTCATCCATTTGCACATGATCTTGCATGTTGCTAAGTAGACATTGCGCCCAATCCGTATCTGTTTCCTACGGTTGGGCTGGGAATATGAACCCCAACATCGTAATGCATTCGGCACATTTTTCTTTGGAACTAGCTGAGATGGCCATACATGACAGTGTTGTTTGTAGCCTCACTATAATGAAAAAAAATGCAGAAAAAATGGTAACATAGGTGGCCCAGTCTCTTGGAGGTGCTCATAGGGTATACATGTGTGCATTCATATGAGTGAGTGTACGAGCATATGCGTATGTAGTGTGTTAAAAAAATGATAACATAGATAGAACTAATAACAAAAGATCAAATTAAAATCGAAACGAATCCAGAAACAAAAAAGAATAAATAGATCCACGGTGAATTTAGCCCATATTGACCATATTAATGTTGTATAGATCCACTTTTCTTCATCTTTTTGCGAATACGCAAAGATTGCATCCTTTCATTGATAGGTAGGAGAGAATAGGCATAAAGAGAGGGGGAAGGGGGATTACACAAGGTGTGGGTAGGAGCAGAACAAAGGGTGTTCAGCCCTCCAACACGTGGCAACTAAACACGTCTAAACGAACCTCAAGCCACGAGTGGCGAAGATACATGACACACAACACGAAGGGCCGCGTCAGAATCGAAGTCAGACACTCCGGGAGCATGATCATGCCATGGGGCCAAAGTGGATCAATACACCCTCCACCCAAAGCGCCAAGGAAACGTCAAGTGGACAACACAAACCAGCCGGGCCTGGAGAAGGCGTCGTCTAAAAATCATCGGTGAAGGAGTACATTGCGTCCCAAAGGCCCGTGCCCACGACCGCAGATGTTCACTGGAAGGGGATGGAGGGTTGAGCAAGGAAGGCGATACCACATGACCAGCCAGTGGAAGCAGATGGCAGCACGACAACGCCGGGAAGCATCGTTGCCGAGCCCTGCAACAACCCCGCCACCGAGGACGCAAGGATCCACATGCACAAAGGGCCAGGTACCTTTATGACTCCTCCAGGAAGGGGTAATGACACACGCGGGCACCATCGTCGCTAAGCTTTTGTTCGGTACCTAGTAGGATGAAGGCTTGCTGCACCAACTACTTCGAGAAGTTAACGACACCCTTGGTGCTGTCGCCGCTGGAGCTGCCCAAGGACGGCTAGGACATATGCTCCAATATCACCTTCAACGTCCAGATCTTCATATGCACACGACACCGGCCGCTACAGGCAGGACCCCGTAGGAGCAATAGGGGCTTGGGCACGCGTCACCATCGTAGATCACCGCATCAGGCAACGCTGTAAGGTGTGTGGCGGCAGAGCACCACTATTGGGCTGGAAAACAGCCGGCGGGTGCTCGGGCGAGCCCTGCAGGCCACCTTCGGCAGATCCCACTTGGCAAAAGGCCCGCCACAGGCCACCTCTGGCAGACCCCCCTAGCACCAAGAACGCAAGGGGGCGGTTGGGGGCAGATCTTGAGCGTGTCCGCCGAAATTGGGGTCAAGGCCACCATCCACTGTCCCACCAGGAGTCACACCCGCCATGGCCAACAGAGAGGGAGGTTGCGGTCAACGGGTGGTACATGGAGATGGGGAAGCCGGGGTGGGGGAGGGGGGGAGCTAGGAAGAGCACGCCACCAATGAACTGAACAAAGGCCCCGCCACCACATTCCCCGGCACGAGCTCAAACTTTGTGGACTAGGGCTTGGTGGTGGCGCGGTCAAGGTGGTTGGCAGCACGAAGAGTAGGCGGCGACTAGGGTTTGCCCCCGAGTAGACAAAGGAAGGCGCGAGGGGGAGGGGTGTTAAAAAAAAATCCTCCTTTTCTTTTCTTCCTTGAAATATTTTATTGAAGTTGGATTTAATTTTTTTGACTCAATAGATGCATGTAGTAAAAGTATGAGGTAAATACATCGGTGGTGTCTGAACTTGTCACCGATGTTCACTTTAGTGCCTAAACTTGAAAAATACATTGAACTGGTTCTAAAACTTGACACGAATGTGCAAATACGGTGCTAATTCTGTCCATAGACGTAAATCGTGACGACGTGGCACTGACATCGCATGGGCCCACTTGTAGCTACGAAGCAAATTTACTTGAGTACTATATATGACCCTATCACTAGTGGGCCCGCCTGTCAGTAAGTAATTAGTAATAAAAAAATAACATAAACATGTACTCGACGGGCATCGAACCTGCGACGTTCATCATGAGTGTTATACGATTTTCGGGTGCCAACCATTGCATGCACAGTAATTCCGCTACATAAATGTCCCCTTAGCATTCACACCATACATATTATAACTTCACCAGCTTTAGATGTTTGAAAACCTAGCTCGTTGCCGCAGATGGTTGGCCGCAGTCGCGGATCTAGGGGTGGGAAATACTCTCGCTCACCATCCCACCAAACATGATTTAAATGCAATGTCTGCTGCTCACGCCTAATGTATTTGAACAGAAAACTCCTGTATACATAAATGGGTTGCAGACTGTGGCCCATTTTCCGCACATTATTTTTTTGATGTAAAAAGTATGTCAAGAATAATTGTAATAATAAAAGCTGGATTTTAATATTCATTTGTTATTAATAATTACTCTATGCTACACAAATATCCGTGTGCACACAAAATAAATATATAGAGGTGTGTAATAAAATATCTTACTTAAAAATGTTCCTGCAATTTTTATAAATATTAACTTATTATTCTAAATACTATTTAGAATATATCAACTTGTGTTTAATTGTTTTTGTAAATACTAACATTTAAAATATATTTTCTAAATAATAACCTTTTTTCTAAAAAAAATACAAATAATAAGTTAATATTTCGAAATATTACAAGAATATGTTTAATTTATTTATTTTATTTTATACGGTTTACCTCTATGTATTTACTTTGTGTGCACATGAATATTTGTGTGGCATGAGGTACTTTCTTATAACACATGAATATTTGAATCTTACTTTTATTATTATGATTATTATTTACGTATTTTTTGCATTCTTTTAAATAACGTGTGCAATACTGTATGTGCCACTCTCTGCAGCCCATTTCAGGATACAAGAGTGTCTGGCTGAGTATATTAGGGCTGAGGGGCCAATTTTAACACTATAACTTGATCCGTGTGGTGGCTAGCGCGAGAGGCGTGCAGGCATCTCGCTGCTGGTTCGATCCCTGTATGGCCCCTTTTCCATTTTATTTTTGCTAAGGTACTTGACAGGCGAGCCCACTAGTCATAGAGACATTTAATATTCAAGTAATTATGTTTCGTAGTTTTAAGTGGGACCCATGTCATGTCTGTGCCACATCAGCCATATACGGTGCCACCTTGACGCACTTTACGTCTACAGATGTGATTAGCACCGTATTTGCACGTCCGTGCCAAGTTTTAGAACCATTTCGACGTATTTTACAAGTTTAGGTACTAAACTGAACATCTGTGGCAAGTTGAAGCACCACGGGTGTATTTACCTCTAAAAGTATTATTACTTTTTTCCATAACTAGTTAATTGTCTGTACATTGCAACGTGATATAAATATTCTATAGTACGTTAGCTCATGACTTACTTGCACATATTAACGTGATTGTGCAAATAAATGTTTATCAAATCCTGCTCATGATTCACCTACCTAAATACTCCCTCCGTCCCAAAATTCTTGTCTTAAATTTGTGTAAATACGGATGTATCAAGTCATGTTTTTGTATTAGGTACATCCGTATCTAGACAAACCTAATACAAGAATTTTAGGACGGAGGAAGTAATTTTTAGGATTTTATTTGGTAATCACTTACTTGCATGTCAATAAAAAATGGGATAGTTAAAACAGTTTTCAAGGAAAATCGATGAAAGAAAACAAGGAGGGAGAAAAATCATTTTTTTTAATTTAGAGATAGAGATTATTATTTTTTATTACAAATGAGTTTTTCAACTTTCTTTGTTCTTTTGCCGAAGTGAGCAAGATAGCATTAATACCCAGAGGTGGAAACATGAATGAATTAGGATAGTCCTCTAATGGAATATAATTACATCCCTTGTTCTTTTTGCCAAGAATGGACAAACATCATGCATGGATGAAAGGAGCCAGATATGCATATCTGGCTCCTTCCATAAGAGGTATATATTACATTGGCATGCCATCAGCAGTGGCGGAGCTTAGTGTAGATCGGGGAGCCATGGCCTGGCCCCTCAGCCCTCTCTTGTGAGTTTCATTCCTCTTGGGGATTCTCATCCTCTTGAGCAGTGGCGGAGCTTAGTGAAGACCAGGGAGCCATGGCCTGACCAATCAGCCCTCTCTTGTGAGTTTCATTCCTCTTGGAGAGAGGCTGCCCCCCTCTTGGAGAGAGGCTGCCCCCCTCTGCAAATCGCGTTGAAGCTCCACCACCCATGACCACGGTTTCCATGGCAGTGATGATTCCATTGGCAACCTTTATGGCTGGCTAGGTCCTACACAAGTTGGACCTAGCCACAATACTATCTGGATGTATGCAGATGCATCTGTAGCACTATCACCAGAATAGCTCCAATGATGGTAGGGTCCTCCCTGTTGTGACCATGAGCATGAGTGCCTGCAATTTAGGAAAGAACTTGAGGTCTAACGTACCTTGCTGGTAGTGCACATGATGGTAGGGTCGGCTCTAGGCCATGGCAAAAGATGAGACGGCCCAGGGCCCAGCCAAAATAGGGCCCCATGATATCGTCAGGGGCGGAGCCACGAAGTTTTGCCAATGGGTTCACTCATTGGCTCATTGTGAGAACTTAGTGTGAATTCCAATTTTACACCCTCTTGGAGTGCAAGACATACCAGCTGGATCAAATTATAAAATCACTTGTTTACGTATCGCAAATTTGAGTGGAGGCCCGACTGAGACATCTCTTGCCACTAGAAGCATTTGTATCACCACCGCGTTGAAAAGAGCACGTGACTTGGAGAAGTGCAGCGCTGGACGCAGGGGCGAACGCACGTACATGGTCGTGGGGGCGAATGCCCCCCCTCGAGCGAGCCAGGAGCGTTCGGCAGCTCTGACTTCTCTTTTTTCAGTCAAAATTCATACACCAGAGATCTTAAGGGAGAAAGGTAGGGGAAGAGGCAGCTCACCTTGGGGAGGGGAGGAGGATGGATCGGCAAGATGCGAGGGGCTAGCGGGCGGAGACTGGCGGCAGCGCGTCGGCCGGCCGGCCGGCGGGAGGGTGGCGGCGGGATGGGCAGGTGCTAGGGTTTGCAGCAGAGAGGGATGAGCTAGTGGGTCTTCTATGGCCGCTCGATCGGGAATTCGGGATCGAGGTGGCTTCTACGGTCGCTCCAGATCGAAACGGTACGTGCCACTTCGGAAGGGCAATAACCTGTTGACTGTTGTTCTCTCTCAACTCCGTCTTCTCTCTCAACTCCATCTTCAATCTTTTTGCCAGTCCTAGGCGCCCAATTTTCGGCCGGTCGCCTAGCAATCTAATTAGATCGATTTAATTAGATTAGATTAATATCAGCCATTAGATACGTAAACGTTATCATCTATCCCGCGCAGGTCTTCAAATACCCCAGACAAAAGTGGATCGCGCACCAGATGCAGCCCACGCGTATCAATCGGCGGCAAGTATCTCCGTCTTCTAGCACTGCCGTCCACCATCTCCGCCGTCACAGTCCTCCGGCAGCCCCGTTCACATCACCTCTCACAATCCTCGCTGGTAGCAAATCTCCAGTTAGTCGAAGCAAAAAACAAGTCGCTAGTAGCAGCTTTCTCGTCGCCGCGGTTGCAGCCATAGTAGCGCCATCGTCGTCGGCCGTGGCACTGCTCCACACCGGTGGCAACACCGCTCCTGCAGGTCACAACACCATCTGCTGCTGCCGGTCGCAGCATATCGGTCGTTTTGCGTCGCCCACCGTACTGTCGCGATTGGTCATCGATGCAGCACCAGCCGCTCGTTGTCAGCGGCATTGCGGCACCGCCCGCCCAAGGTTGCAGCACCCACGGCCGGTAACCTCATGATTCATCAAAGATGGATGTAACAATCGACATCGTCGGGAGTAGCAAAAACCCAAAACGATTGTAGCAAAAATGATACAAATAGTTCCAACAACAAAACATGCCAACGGAATTTTGGTTAGTTCGAGCAAAAATCTAAGACGGTGGTAGCAAATTGATACACTGGTTCCAGCAAAGACAAAACGTGGTCGCACAAAACTTGATTGCTTTCAAACAAACATAGAAGATGATGGTAGTAAAATTTTGAGCTGGTGCCAGCAAAAACAATTATGGTTCTAGCAAAAAAATCTCGTCGGGTGTCCAGTGCAAAGTTCCGCCGGCCGTCCGGATATAAGCGTTTTCCTAAAAGAAACAGTGGTTCCTGCTGGACAACGGCGATGGACGCATGAGACCTGACCTTGAAGCATCATCAGCTCGCCGCCGGTCGCCGTCCTTGCAGCATCCGTTCCTCGTAGCACCCATCCTTGCCGCCGGTCGCCGTCGCTCCCGTAGCAACGCCATCGTCGCTCGACGCTTTCGTCGTTTGCAGCAATTAGTCGCCTCTGTCATAGCACACCGATGCAACACCGCTGTGTCATCGGCTTAAGCTCCCAATGTCGCCGCTCGCACCATTGCCGACATGTCATGCCGGTTGAAGCTTTTTTCCATGTCCTTTGTGTTGGGGAACGTAGTATTTTAAAATTTTCCTACGATCACGCAAGATCTATCTACCAGATGCATAGCAACGAGAGGGAAGAGTGTGTCTGCGTACCCTCGTAGACCGGAAGCGGAAGCGTAAAGTGACACGGTTGATGTAGTCGAACTTCTTCGCGATTCAACCGATCAAGCACCGAACGTACGGCACCTCCGTGTTCAGCACACGTTCAGCTTGATGACGTCCCACGAGCTCTTGATCCAGTTGAGCTTCACGGGAGAGTTTCGTCAGCACGACGGCGTGGTGACGGATATGATGTATCTACCGGCGCAGGGCTTCTCCTAAGTACTGCGATGGTATGACCGAGGTGTGTTTCTGTGGAGGGGGGCACCGCACACGGCTGGAACAATTCAACTTGTGTGTCTTTGGGTGCCCCCTGCCCCCGTATATAAAGGAGCAAGAGGGGAGGGCCGGCCGGCCTCCTATGGTGCGGCTAGGGCAATCCTACTAGGAATTGGATTGCAATCCTATTCCTAGTAGGAGTCCACCAAGAAGGAAGAGAGGGAAAAAGAAAGAGAGGGAGAGGTGGCGCCCCCCAATCCTAGTCCAACTAGGATCCCCTGGTGGGGCGCCGGCCAGCCTCTATGGGCTGCCTCTCTCCTTTCCTCAAGGCCCACTATGGACCATCCCCCCTCGTAGGGGTAACCCCCCCGGCAATCCAGTTAAATCCGAAACTTTTCCGGAACACTTCCGGTGTCCGAATATAGTCGTCCAATATATCAATCTTTATGTCTCGGACATTCCGAGACTCCTCGTCATGTCCGTGATCTCATCCGGGACTCCGAACTACCTTCGGTACATCAAAACTCATAAATTCATAATACCGATCGTCATCAAACGTTAAGCGTGCGGACCCTACGGGTTCGAGAACTATGTAGACATGACCGAGACTCATCTCCGGTCAATAACCAATAGCGGAACCTGGATGTTCATATTGGCTCCTACATATTCTACGAAGATCTTTATCGGTCAAACCGCATAACAACATACGTTGTTCCTTTTGTCATCGGTATGTTACTTGCCCGAGATTCGATCGTCGGTATCTCTATACCTAGTTCAATCTCGTTACCGGCAAGTCTCTTTACTCGTTCCGTAAGACATCATCTCGTGACTAACTCATTAGTCCTTTTGCTTGCAAGGCTTATTATGATGTGTGTTACCGAGAGGGCCCAGAGATACCTCTCCGACACTCGGAGTGACAAATCCTAATCTTGATCTATGCCAACACCACGAATGCTTTCGGAGACACCTGTAGAGCATCTTTATGATCACCCAGTTACGTTGTGACGTTTGATAGCACACAAGGTGTTCCTACGGTATTCGGGAGTTGCATAATCTCATAGTAATAGGAACATGTATAAGTCATGAAGAAAGCAATAGCAGTAAAACTAAACGATCATAGTGCTATGCTAACGGATGGGTCTTGTCCATCACATTATTCTCCTAATGATGTGATCCCGTTGATCAAATGACAACTCATGTCTATGGCTAGGAAACATAACCATCTTTGATCAATGAGCTAGTCTAGTAGAGGCATACTAGGGACATATTGTTTTGTCTATGTATCCACACATGTACTAAGTTTCCGGTTAATACAATTCTAGCATGAATAAAAGACATTTATCATGATATAAGGAAATACAAATAACATCTTTATTATTGCCTCTAGGGCATATTTCCTTCAGTCTCCCACTTGAACTAGAGTCAATAATCTAGATTACAAAGTGATGATCCTCACACCCATGGAGTCCTGGTGTTGATCATGTTTTGCCCGTGGAAGAGGCTTAGTCAACGGGTCTGCAACATTCAGATCCGTATGTATTTTGCAAATCTCTATGTCTCCCTCCTTGACTAGATCGTGGATGGAATTGAAGCGTCTTTTGATGTGCTTTGTTCTCTTGTGAAACCTGGATTCCTTCGCCAAGGCTATTGCTCCAGTATTGTCACAAAAGATTTTCATTGGACCCGATGCACTAGGTATTACACCTAGATCGGATATGAACTCCTTCATCCAGACTCCTTCATTTGCTGCTTCCGAAGCAGCTATGTATTCCGGTTCACACGTAGATCCGGCCACGACGCTCTACTTGGAACTGCACCAACTGACAGCTCCACCGTTCAATAAAAATACATATCCGGTTTGTGACTTAGAGTCATCCGGATCAGTGTCAAAGCTAGAATCGACGTAACCGTTTACGACGAGCTCTTTGTCACCTCCATACACGAGAAACATATCCTTAGTCCTTTTCAGGTATTTCAGGATGTTCTTGACCGCTGTCCAGTGATCCACTCCTGGATTACTTTGGTACCTCCCTGCTAAACTTATAGCAAGGCGCACATCAGGTCTGGTACACAACATTGCATACATGATAGATCATATGGCTGAGGCATAGGGAATGACTTTCATTTTCTCTCTATCTTCTGCAGTGGTCGGGCATTGAGTCTTACTCAACTTCATACCTTGTAATACAGGCAAGAACCCTTTCTTTGACTGATCCATTTTGAACTTCTTCAAAATCTTATCAAGGTATGTGCTTTGTGAAAGTCCAATTAAGCGTCTTGATCTATCTCTATAGATCTTGATGCCTAATATATAAGCAGCTTCACCGAGGTCTTTAATTGAAAAACTCTTATTCAAGTATCCTTTTATGCTATCCAGAAATTCTATATCATTTCCAATTAGCAATATGTCATCCACATATAATATTAGAAATGCTACAGAGCTCCCACTCACTTTCTTGTAAATACAGGCTTCTCCAAAAGTCTGTATAAAACCATAAGCTTTGATCACCTCATCAAAGCGTATATTCCAACTCCGAGATGCTTGCACCAGTCCATAGATGGATCGCTGGAGCTTGCACACTTTGTTAGCACCTTTCGGATCGACAAAACCTTCTGGTTGCATCATATACAACTCTTCTTTGAGATATCCATTCAGGAATGCAGTTTTGACATCCATTTGCTAGATTTCATAATCATAAAATGCGGCAATTGCTAACATGATTCGAACAGACTTAAGCATCGCTACAGGTGAGAAAGTCTCATCGTAGTCAACTCCTTGAACTTGTCGAAACCCTTTTGCAACAAGTCGAGCTTTGTAAACAGTAACATTACCGTCTGCGTCGGTCTTCCTCTTGAAGATCCATTTATTTTCGATGGCCTGCCGATCATCGGGCAAGTCAACTAAAGTCCATACTTTGTTCTCATACATAGATCCCATCTCAAATTTCATGGCCTCAAGCCATTTTGCGGAATCTGGGCTCATCATCGCTTCCTCATAGTTCGTAGGTTCATCATGGTCTAGTAACATGATTTCCAGAACTGGGTTGCCGTACCACTCTGGTGCGGAACGTACTCTGGTTGATCTACGACGTTCAGCAGAAACTTGATCTGAAGTTTCATGATCATCATCATTAACTTACCCACTGATTGGTGTAGGAATCACTGGAACAATTTTCTGTGATGTACTACTTTCCAATTCAGGAGAAGGTACAATTACCTCATCAAGTTCTACTTTCCTCCCACTCACTTCTTTCGAGAGAAACTCCTTCTCTAGAAAGGATCCATTCTTAGCAACGAATATCTTGCCTTCGGATCTGTGATAGAAGGTGTACCCAACAGTCTCTTTTGGGTATCCTATGAAGACACATTTCTCCGACTTGGGTTCGAGCTTATCAGGTTGAAGCTTTTTCACATAAGCATCGCAGCCCCAAACTTTAAGAAACAACAACTTTGGTTTCTTGCCAAACCATAGTTCATAAGGTGTCGTATCAACGGATTTAGATGGTGCCCTATTTAACATGAATGCAGCTGTCTCTAAAGCATAACCCCAAAACGATAGTGGTAAATCGGTAAGAGACATCATAGATCGCACCATATCCAATAAAGTACGGTTACGACGTTCGGACACACCATTACGATGTGGTGTTCCGGGTGGCGTGAGTTGTGAAACTATTCCACATTGTTTCAAATGAAGACCAAACTCGTAACTCAAATATTCTCCTCCACGATCAGATCGTAGAAATTTTATTTTCTTGTTACGATGATTCTCTACTTCACTCTGAAATTCTTTGAACTTTTCAAATGTTTCAGACTTGTGCTTCATTAAGTAGATATACCCATATCTGCTCAAATCATCAGTGAAGGTCAGAAAATAACGATACCCGCCGCGAGCTTCAATACTCATTGGCCCACATACATCAGTATGTATGATTTCCAATAAATCTGTTGCTCGCTCCATAGTTCCGGAGAACGGAGTTTTAGTCATCTTGCCCATGAGGCATGGTTCGCAAGCACCAAGTGATTCATAATCAAGTGATTCTAAAAGTCCATCACTTTGGAGTTTCTTCATGCGTTTTACACCAATATGACCTAAACGGCAGTGCCACAAATAAGTTGCACTATCATTATCAACCTTGCATCTTTTGGTTTCAATATTATGAATATGTGTATCACTACAATCGAGATCCAATAAGAATAGACCACTCTTCAAGGGTGCATGACCATAAAAGATATTATTCATAAAAATAGAACAACCATTATTCTCTGATTTAAATGAATAACCATCTCGCAACAAACAAGATCCAGATATAATGTTCATGCTCAACGCTGGCACCAAATAACAATTATTTAGGTCTAAAACTAATCCCGAAGGTAGATGTAGAGGTAGCGTGCCGACGGCGATCACATCGACTTTGGAACCATTTCCCACACGCATCGTCACCTCGTCCTTAGCCAATCTTCGTTTAATCCGTAGTCCCTGTTTCGAGTTACAAATATTAGCAACCGAACCGGTATCAAATACCCAGGTACTACTACGAGCATTAGTAAGGTACACATCAATAACATGTATATCACATATACCTTTGTTCACCTTGCCATCCTTCTTATCCGCCAAATACTTCGGGCAGTTCCGCTTCCAGTGTCCAGTCCCCTTGCAGTAGAAGCACTCAGTTTCAGGCTTGGCTCCAGACTTGGGTTTCTTCGTGGGAGTAGCAACTGTCTTGCTATTCTTCTTGAAGTTCCCCTTCTTTCCCTTGCCCTTTTTCTTGAAACTAGTGGTCTTGTTAACCATCAACACTTGATGCTCCTTTTTGATTTCTACTTCCGCAGCCTTAAGCATAGCGAAGAGCTCGGGAATTGTCTTTTGCATCCCTTGCATATTATAGTTCATCACGAAGCCTTTATAGCTTGGTGGCAGTGATTGAAGAACTCTATCAATAACACTATCCTCGTCAACTTTGCAACCAAGTTGAGTCATATGATTGTAGTACCCAGACATTCTGAGCAAGTGTTCACTGATAGAACTATTCTCCTCCATCTTGCAGCTGTAGAACTTATTGGAAATCTCATATTTCTCAATCCAGGCATTTTCTTGAAATATTAACTTCAACTCCTGGAACATCTCATATGGTCCATGACGTTCAAAACATCGTCGAAGTCCCGGTTCTAAGCCGTAAAGCATGGCACACTGAACTATCGTGTAGTCATCAGACCGTGACTGCCAGACGTTCAAAGCGTCTACATTAGCGGGAGGGGGCTTGTCACCTAGCGGTGCTTCAAGGACATAATTCTTCTGTGCAGCAATGAGGATAATCCTCAAGTTACGGACCCAGTCCGTGTAATTGCTACCATCATCTTTCAACTTAGCTTTCTCTAGGAATGCATTAAAATTCAAAGGAACGGTAGCACGGGCCATTGATCTACAACAACATAGATATGCAAAAACTATCAGGACTAAGTTCATGATAAGTTAAAGTTCAATTTAATAATATTAATTAAAGAACTCCCACTTAGATAGACATCCCTCCGGTCATCTAAATGATCACGTGATCCAAATCAACTAAACCATGTCCGATCATCACGTGAGATGGAGTAGTTTCAATGGTGAACATCTTATGTTGATCATATCTACTATATGATTCATGCTCGACCTTTCGGTCTCCAGTGTTCCGATGCCATATATGTATATGCTAGGCTCGTCAAGTTTAACCCGAGTATTCTGCGTGTGCAAAACTGGCTTACACCCGTTGTATTTGAACGTAGAGCTTATCACACCCGATCATCACGTGGTGTCTCGGCACGACGAACTTTCGCAACGGTGCATACTCAGGGAGAACACTTATACCTTGAAATTTAGTAAGGGATCATCTTATAATGCTACCGTCATTCTAAGCAAAATAAGAAGCATAATAAGATAAACATTACATGCAATCAAAATATGTGACATGATATGGCCATCATCATCTTGTGCTTTTGATCTCCATCTCCAAAGCACCGTCATGATCACCTTCGTCACCGGCGCGACACCTTGATCTCCATCGTAGCATCGTTGTCGTCTCGCCAACTATTGCTTCTACGACTATCGCTACCGCTTAGTGATAAAGTAAAGCAATTACATGGCGATTGCATTTCATACAATAAAGCGACAACCATATGGCTCCTGCCAGTTGCCAATAACATTACAAAACATGATCATCTCATACAAAACCGTATAACTCATCATGTCTTGACCATATCACATCACAACATGCCCTGCAAAAACAAGTTAGACGTCCTCTACTTTGTTGTTGCAAGTTTTACGTGGCTGCTACGGGCTTAGCAAGAACCGTTCTTACCTACGCATACAAAACCACAACGATGTTTCGTCAAGTATGTGTTGTTTTAACCTTCACAAGGACCGGGCGTAGCCACACTTGATTCAGCTAAAGTGAGAGAGACAGACACCCGCCAGTCACTTTTAAGCAACGAGTGCTCTTAACGGTGAAACCAGTCTCGCGTAAGCGTACGCGTAATGTCGGTCCGGGCCGCTTCATCTCACAATACCGCCGAAGCAAAGTATGACATGCTGGTAAGCAGTATGACTAGTATCGCCCACAACTCATTGTGTTCTACTCGTGCATATCATCTATGCATAAACCTGGCTCTGATACCACTGTTGGGGAACGTAGTATTTTAAAATTTTCCTACGATCACGCAAGATCTATCTACCAGATGCATAGCAACGAGAGGGAAGAGTGTGTCTACGTACCCTCGTAGACCGAAAGCGGAAGCGTCAAGTGACGCGGTTGATGTAGTCGAACTTCTTCGCGAGTCAACCGATCAAGCACCGAACGTACGGCACCTCCGTGTTCAGCACACGTTCAGCTTGATGACGTCCCACGAGCTCTTGATCCAGTTGAGCTTCACGGGAGAGTTTCGTCAGCATGACGGCGTGGTGAGGGATATGATGTATCTACCGGCGCAGGGCTTCTCCTAAGTACTGCGATGGTATGACCGAGGTGTGTTTCTGTGGAGGGGGGCACCGCACACGGCTGGAACAATTCAACTTGTGTGTCTTTGGGTGCCCCCTGGCCCCGTATATAAAGGAGCAAGAGGGGAGGGCCGGCCGGCCTCCTATGGTGCGGCTAGGGCAATCCTACTAGGAATAGGATTGCAATCCTATTCCTAGTAGGAGTCCACCAAGAAGGAAGAGAGGGAAAAAGAAAGAGAGGGAGAGGTGGCGCCCCCCAATCCTAGTCCAACTAGGATCCCCTGGTGGGGCGCCGGCCAGCCTCTATCGGCTGCCTCTCTCCTTTCCTCAAGGCCCACTATGGACCATCCCCCCTCGTAGGGGGTTCTGGCAACCCCCTCTGGCAATCCAGTTAAATCCGAAACTTTTCCGGAACACTTCCGGTGTCCGAATATAGTCGTCCAATATATCAATCTTTATGTCTCGGACATTCCGAGACTCCTCGTCATGTCCGTGATCTCATCCGGGACTCCGAACTACCTTCGATACATCAAAACTCATAAATTCATAATACCGATCGTCATCAAATGTTAAGCGTGCGGACCCTACGGGTTCGAGAACTATGTAGACATGACCGAGACTCATCTCCGGTCAATAACCAATAGCGGAACCTGGATGTTCATATTGGCTCCTACATATTCTACGAAGATCTTTATCGGTCAAACCGCATAACAACATACGTTGTTCCTTTTGTCATCGGTATGTTACTTGCCCGAGATTCGATCGTCGGTATCTCTATACCTAGTTCAATCTCGTTACCGGCAAGTCTCTTTACTCGTTCCGTAAGACATCATCTCGTGACTAACTCATTAGTCCTTTTGCTTGCAAGGCTTATTATGATGTGTGTTACCGAGAGGGCCCAGAGATACCTCTCCGACACTCGGAGTGACAAATCCTAATCTTGATCTATGCCAACACCACGAATGCTTTCGGAGACACCTGTAGAGCATCTTTATGATCACCCAGTTACGTTGTGACGTTTGATAGCACACAAGGTGTTCCTACGGTATTCGGGAGTTGCATAATCTCATAGTCATAGGAACATGTATAAGTCATGAAGAAAGCAATAGCAGTAAAACTAAACGATCATAGTGCTATGATAACGGATGGGTCTTGTCCATCACATTATTCTCCTAATGATGTGATCCCGTTGATCAAATGACAACTCATGTCTATGGCTAGGAAACATAACCATCTTTGATCAATGAGCTAGTCTAGTAGAGGCATACTAGGGACATACTGTTTTGTCTATGTATCCACACATGTACTAAGTTTCCGGTTAATACAATTCTAGCATGAATAAAAGACATTTATCATGATATAAGGAAATACAAATAACATCTTTATTATTGCCTCTAGGGCATATTTCCTTCACTTTGAAGCTTTTTTTGGGTCGGTTGTAGTCATTTCTATGGTTTGAAGCTTTCTTTCCCATGGCCATTGAAGCTTTCTCCTTCATCGGTTGAAGCTTTTTCACAGATCGGTTGACACTTATTCCCTTGCGTCTCGAAGATTTTTTTCGAAGTTCAAGCTTTTTATCCACGGCTCCATGCACATTGAAGCTTTTCTCCATGGTTGAAGCTTTCTCCTTTCCCGGTTGAACCTTTTTCCGAAGTTGGAGCTTTTTTCATGCCGGTTGATAAATTTTCCATGGTTGAAGCTTTTTTCATGCCTGTTGAAGCTTTTTTCCATGCCGCTTGAAGCTTTCACCAGCATCCCCGCCACAATTCACAGGGCGTCTCGCTGCTGGTTCCAGCATTGCACGTCGAGGATTACAGCTTTTGCTCTTGTCGATTGCAACATGCGCTGCTACTGGTTCCAGCATCTCCGTCGCCGTCTCAGCTCTTATGCTTGGCTAGCATCAATGGTGACACACGGTTAGAAAAGAGGGCACGGCAAGAGCCCTTTGGCTATCATTTTATCGCTCCACGGTTAGAAAAGAGGGCACGACAAGAGCCCTTTGGCTATTAGTTTATCGTGCGCGTGTGTTCGTGTGATCGATCATGAGGGCGTATTTCCAACATCCTTTATATAAGTTGTATTTGTTTTTTGATACAATTCCATAATGTAGGTGTATTTGTTCTAATTCCTCATAATTTCGTTCTTAGCCCCGAAGAAAAAAGGAAAGTATCTCTCTAGTGATTGCATGTATCTCAAGTATTTCTCTCTCTCGATTGCATGTATCTATTTCTTTCATGGATTAACTGATTTACTTGCCACTAAACAACAATTTGCCAAGGGTAATTTTGTTCTAAGATGTTCATAACTTTGCCCTTGATTACTGTGCCAAAAATAATACACCTTACATAAAGAAACAGAGGAAGTATATATTAGGAGAACAAATCGAGGACTAACTCAATTGTTTTGAAGATAATATATTTTCACTCACTTGTTTCGGAGATAATATATTTTAGGAGGGCAAATTAAGATTAACATAATATATATTAGGAGGACAAATCAAAGATGAACTCATCTGTTTTGAAGATAATATATTCTAACTCACATATGATGAAGATAATATATATTCTAAAAGGAAAATCAAAATGTTTTAATTTGCCAATCTGTTTTCATTCGGAGGACTCACATCGGAAAACTACGAGGCGTAAAAAAGTCGAAAACCCCCAGGAGAATCAAACCCTTCAGGGCCTAGAGTTTGTAGTATTTAGAGGTGGACAATCGAAGAATCAAATGATTGGTTTTCATCGCTAATTGTTTGTGTTCAGGGCCATGAGACCATATACATCAAAATTGACCTCTCTTTCTTCTTCTTCTTCTTCTTTTTGCGTGAAAAAATAGCTTTATTTATGTAGGAATAGTTTTACAACAGTCAGAGTATTTGGAGGCTTTTGCAACCACAAGCGGGTTCGGAGTTTCACTCTTGACCAGTGGCAGATCCAGAATTGGAGCAAGCCATGGACCCAAAAAAATTTCGATGCAACAGAAAAACTTAACGTCCATCAGGCTATAGCTACCTCACAAGAATACCTCAAATATGGCTCAATTGCACCAAAATTTAAGAATTTAAACTCAATGCTTAAACATACAACAAAATATGACAAAAACTACGAATAGTACGTGTAGTAAAAAGTGTACCAAATCAATGGCTTGCTTCATCAGTGTCTTCCATAACTTGATGAATGGTGAAAGAAGATCCAACACCTCGGAGAAATCAAAAGCAAAATTCCATAAGAGAAGACATAAACAGCAAGTGAAATAATTAACATTTTACAAAGTTGAAAATTTACTACTACGACGAGGTAAAGTTCCTTTGCAAGATGTATAGGATTGAAAGCACATATAATAGCATCATCATCAACCTTTGCAAATATTTCTCGCTCAATATTGCACATCATGGAATAGTTCAACCAATCATCACCCATCTTCTTCCTCAACTTAGTCTTGATAATAATCATAGCTGAGGAGAATTTAAACGCACTAGTCTAAAACAGCCCACTAGCCCATCTAAACCCCCTCCATGCTCCTCCAGATTTCCCAATCTCCTCCTCCAACCCTTGCCTGCTTAGGTCTCGCTTTCTTCCCAGGCCCAAAACACATCGAGTTTAGTTATATCACGATCGTTGGATCACAACAGCCAACTAGCCCATCTAAACCCCCTCCATGCTCTCGGTAGTTGGATCGCGATCATGTGGGCGAAAACCGCACCTCATTTGGACTCTCCTACACTAGTAGAAAACAGGGCTTTGGTTCGGGCCTGGCGAGCCCATTAGTCCCGGTTCATCCACGAACCGGGACCCATGGGTGCATACGTCCCGGTTCGTGCGGCCAGGGGGCTGGCCGGGCCTCGTTGGGCATCTATCCCGGTTGGTCTGGGCCCATTTGTCTTGGTTCCAGGCACGGACCAGGACCAATGGGCCTCGCTCCTGGCCCAGACCCACTGGTCCCGGTTTGTGCGTAGAACCGGGACAAATGGGTGGCCTTTAGACCCGGTTCCTGGTACGAACCGGGACCAATGAGTTTCCTATATATAACCTCGCCCACCACTTCCTCTGCTCTGTTTTTTCTGGCTGGCCGGGGGGAGCTGTGGTGCTCTAGCTAGCTCACCTCCTATGTACATGAGGTGTTCGATGAAATGCCCGAGTCACACTAGTTAAGCTTTTCTCCTCTCGAAGCTCGAACCCCAAGCTCCATTTTCTCCGAGATTTGTCTAGGTTTAGCGGTCCGTCACGTCCCGTCCCCGTCTTCACCGCTGTCGATCGCCCTCGCCGATCTCATTACCGGCACCACCGTGGCAAGCCTCTTGTTCTGTCCATGCTTTTCTTACTTTTATTGTTGCTTGTTATTATTGCTTTAGATAGATATTTGTCTAATTTTCTTACGTTTATTATTGCTTGTTATTATATAGTGCGATGGTTTTGATATCCGCCCACGTCGGCCCTCGTCCTATCTACGATTCGGATGTGGTATAATATCTTTAATTTTATAACTATTTGTTTTAGTGTTTATGACAATTATGCCGACCAACCTGGCATAGGTGTTTTTATATGTCTAGGAGGTAGTTGAACCAGAAATTCCAACCGACTGTCTTGTGGAGAGGTTAAATTTAGTCGAAGAGGAAAACATTTCCTTGAAGAAAAAATTGGAAAAAACGGAGGAGGAGAAGTTGGAATTGGAGTTGCATGTTGCGGAAGTCGTCGATGATCACAAGATCAAGATGGACCCTATTGTCAAGAGGTTAAATTTAGTTGAAGAAGAAAACAAGTACTTGAAGGAAAAACTAAAAAAATTGAGGACGAGAAGATGATATTGGAGTTGCATGTTGCGGATATCGTTGATCATCACAAGATCAAGATGGATGCCATGCGCTTGAAGATTAGAAAGATTAGAAAATATGACATTCATACCGAGGCTTGGTATCATTATGCCATTGGATCAATTGTTACCTTGGTTGCGATTATGAACGCATTTGTTGTTGCGTTGAAATGTTCTACATAGTTTCAATGTATGGTTTAATTAGATGCTCTAGAGATATGCATGTACTTTGAATGGCATGTGATGATGAACTTATATTAATTTCATCACTTATCTATCCATGATGTTCTGTAATGGTTTTGTACACGAAGTGCATCCAATTTTTGCCGTAACCCTCTCTACTTTTTTGTACATGCTATGTGGGTGAAATGATGATACCATGGCAACTTTCAACCTTTTAAGAGTTCATTCGAAATGCTTTTCAATTTCAGGGTCATTTAGCTCAAAAAATTCAGTAAATGCATGAAAAATAGCCAATGAAGTCAGAAATGGTTGAAAATTGATGATGTTGCTTTGAATGGTGCATCCACAAACACAGATAAAGTCTGTAGTTCAAATAAGTTCAAAAAAATGAAATCCCTTTGTAACAGACGAGTTCTCGTCTGAAATCCTGATACCTCGAAAGAGATTATCCCTTTTGTACACAAAGTGCATCCAGTTTTTGCCGCAACCCTCTCTACTTTTTTGCACATGCTATGTGGGTGAAATGATGATACCATGCCAACTTTCAACCTTTTTAGAGTTCATTTGAAATGCTTTTCAATTTCAGGGTCATTTAGCTCAAAAAAAATAGTAAATGCATGAAAAATAGCAAATGAAGTCAGAAATGGTTGAAAATTTATGATGTTGCTTTGAATGGTGCATCCATGAACACATAAAAAGTCTGTAGTTCAAATAAGTTCAAAAAAATGAAATCCCTTTGTAACAGATGAGTTCTCGTCTGAAATCCTGATACCTCGAAAGAGATTGTCTGTTTTGTACACGAAGTGCATCCAGTTTTCGCCGTAACCCTCTCTAGTTTTTTGCACATGCTATGTGGGTGCAATGATGATACCATGCCAACTTTCAACCTTTTCAGAGTTCATTTGAAATGCTTTTCAATTTCAGGGTCATTTAGCTCAAAAAATTCAGTAAATGCATGAAAAATAGCAAATGAAGTCATAAATGGTTGAAAATTGATGATGTTGCTTTGAATGGTGCATTTTGAACACAGAAAAAGTCTGTAGTTCAAATAAGTTCAAAAAATGAAATCCCTCTGTAACAGACGAGTTATCGTCTCAAATCCTGATACCTCGAAAGAGATTGTCCATTTTCTACACGAAGTGCTTCCAGTTTTTGCTGTAATCCTCTCTACTTTTTTGCACATGCTATGTGGGTGAAAGGATGATACCATGCCAACTTTCAACCTTTTCAGAGTTCATTTGAAATGCTTTTCAATTTCAGGGTCATTTAGCTCAAAGAATGAACTAATATAAAAAAGAATGAACTGGAAAACTTTTATGAAACTCTAATAGCAAAAATAATAAACTAAAAGAATGAACTAGAAAACTTTAATGAAACTCTAATAGCTAAAGGAATCAAATAAGTAGAATAAAAATAAAATAAATAAGTGGAAACAAAATAAACTTTAATAAAGTAAAATAAATAAACTTTAATAAAATAAATAAAAATAGCAACAATAAGTATTTTGTTGAAAGTAGAAACAAAGCTCAAAAAATAAAGCAACAAAGAAAAAAATGGTAAAAAAATTAAAAATATGCCTCCTACAAGGCCACCACGGCCTGAATACGACTAGAAACCCAACAATGGGCCAGGATTCAGGCCCACGTTAGGCCCAATAGGCCCACAGGCACACAGTCACAATTAGGCCCAAAAGCCTGCAGTTGAGAGGAGCTCGAGAGGGTGGGCGCAACAGCGCTTATAAACCACTCTCGAGCTCTCTCAACTAGCGAGGTGGGACTAAACTTTTGGCCGCGACACGGGCAGCACTAGGACGTTGGTCCCGGTTGATGGCACCAACCGGGACTGAAGGTGCTCATTAGTCCCGGTTCGTGGCACCAACCGGAACCAATGCCCCCCTTTAGTCCCGGTTGGTGCCACCAACCGGGCCCAATGGCCTCTTTTTCCCGCCCTTTGGGCTGCTGAAAACTGGCCTTTTGTCCCGGTTGGTGGCACGAACCGGGACTAAAGGGGGGCATTGGTCCCGATTGATGCCATGAACCGGGACCAAATCCTTTGCTATATAAGCAACACTTAGGAAATTTTCAGATTTCCATCGTCAGTTGCCCCCCCCCGACGCCGCCAGGCTGCTCGTCGTCGACGCCGTCGCCGCCTCTGCCGGACCTCGCCGTCGCCCTGCCTCGTCGTCGCCGTCCCCGCCGCCGTCGCCCTGCTGCCTCGTCGTCGCCGTTCCCGCGCCCATTGTCGTCGCACTGTCTGCCCCCGCCGACGTCCCCGCGCTCGTCGTCTCGCCGCCGTCTGCCCCCGCGGCCGTCCTCGTGCCGCCCGTGCCCGCGCCGCCCGTGCCTCGACGCTGTCGCCCTGTGAGCGCCGTCGGCCCCTGATCCCCTCCTCTCCTGTCATATGATGTATATGTAATTTTAGTTTTAAATTAGTTATACAAATGTTAGATGAATTTTAAAAATGTTACTTAGTTATATACACAAATATTAGATGAATTTTCTGTTTATATAGTTTTTATATTTTAGTGATAGAATGTAGTTTTTTAGTAAGAACTAGTTCATTTTTTTATATTAAGTGCTTATTAGTTGAACTAGTTGAATTAATAGAACTAGTTTATTTTTAGTAAAACTAGTTTAATTTTAGTAAAACTAGTTTATTTTTAGTAAGAACTAGTTCAGTTTATTTATAGTAAGTGCTTATTAGTTGAACTAGTTGAATTAATAGAATTAGTTTATTCTTAGTAAAACTAGTTTAATTTTAGTAGAACTAGTTCATTTTTATTTATAGTAAGTGCTTATTAGTTGAACTAGTTGAATTAATAGAACTAGTTTATTCTTTTAGTTCAAGCAATTATTCCCGCATCGACGTTGACGATGCCTATTCGGCATCCTCGTCGCCGACTCAACGGAGGCCTGCTTGATCAAAGGGGTCATGTTCGGGACTGGGCTCCGCCGGGCTAGTATTGGGAGGTGCTTCTTTTCGGTGGGCGCAACTTGATGAGGAGCCAACCCGTTGTTGACCCTAACCTTCTTTGGTGGCGGGCGCGCGGGTCAGTGACGGTGCGGAGGCTTGAGGACCCCGCGGAGGTTGTACGTCACCGTGTCAGCGAGGAGGACGAACACGTTTGTCGCTACATGGTTGTGTTGGAGGGCATGTTCGACAATACATGGCAGGTTCTTCAGGGATCTCACTGGAGCTATGATCCTGTGATGGTTCCTTCTCTTTGGGTGTCCACCGCCAGCGCCGATACCCGTCGTTCGCTAGGGTTTTAGCTGTATTAATTAATTAGTGATGCTATATGTATGATACTATTCGAGATGTATTAATTAGTGATAATATTCGACGATGTACGGACGCAAGAGATGATTTAGTTTTGCTTATTGAATGCTCAAACTGGAGTCCAACCAAATCTCCATGTCAATATATATGTGTCCTATAATTAAGATATTTTGAAATGTTTTTGTTTATATTTTCAACCATTGAATTTTGGCATGACTTGTGCTATAATATGTAGGAAATGTCGTCGTCTGACGATGACGATAGGATCCCAGCGTGTGACTGGTGTGGCGACGACCGGGGTCAGTGCGATAGGCCACACCTGGTAGACGATCGATGCTTTAGTGTTAAGCTCGATGAGGCCTTCGATTTTGAGACGGTATGCAACATGACAAGTCTATTTTGGTTATTAAGCATGCCTTATGTCTTCTTTTCAGTGTGTAATTTTCGTCTTTTACAATTCGACTAGCTTATCCCATGCCATGCAAGACGCTATGTCTTGGAGCATCTGGATTTCGAAGATCATGAAAGTATGGAAACAAAGCAAATTCATCTCAGGACCCATCATGATTATGATTTTCTTGTAAAACTATACAATTCGGAGAGCGTAACCCATTTTGGTTGCTCGAACTGGAGAGCACTGTGCAAGGCATATGATTTTCAGGAGGGTATGTATGTCACCTTTGACCTTGGTGATGATGACGATGGCATGTGGGTCCTTATTGATACGCTTCCAGTTCTACCTCTATGTGAGTTTATTTTGAGCGTTACAATACCTATGCTAAAACTCCTGCACATTATGGTCAATACGTGCCACTAGTGCACGTGTTGAGCTACGGTAACATCCATGGAGATGTCATGGTAAGATTTGTGGCCGATCATCTTTTGCATAAATTCTTCTAAAACTAAATTACATTACTAACTACAAGGTTATTACTATGTTTTTGAACAGAAAATCCCTATGAATTGTGTGCCTCATCTGATGTTTCAGAAAGGTCACCTCAATGTTATGAGTTTATTACCGTACTCGTCAGGTCATCATCCTACACATAACTGTCCATACAAGATTTCTAAATCCAATGAAGACTTGACAATCAAAGATTGGAAGAAATGTATGGTCAGTCGTAGGGAGCTACATGGAAGTGGCATTGTGCGAAAGCCAAGAATTGGAGACATGATAATCTGCATTCTCCATAATGAAGAGTCAGGGCCTATCTTATTTTATGCTATTTCACCTTAGAGAGGGTGTACTTAATTAAGTATGGCTACTTATGATCATGTGCTAAGAAGTTGTTAGATGACTATGATGATGATGATGAGCAGGACTTGTTATTATGACAACGAGTTGTGAGATGACGATGATGCTGGGTACGACTTTTTTATTATGACAACGACGATGATGATTTATTATTAATTATGATGATGCATTGTTATATGAGCATGCACGGAGATAAGAGAGGACACTTCTATCTATTAGCTAGCTAACACAATATATGAAACCCCTAAATTAACCATACAAAATCCACAACCCCCCCCCCCTTCAGAAAAAAACCAAAA